>CM040119.1:217051642-217651642 GCA_022559845.1 Amorphophallus konjac
GAAGGCATTAGTGGTGATGTGGTGGAGAAAGACGGGGTTATGTATGGTTGACGGATGATAAGGGGTTTAGAAGGCGTAGGGGTAAATGTGGTAGAGGTGGATGGTAAAGTGGGGGAATGAGAGAAGATGAGAGGGTGCGAAGGCGTAGTGGAGAGTGTCGGTTGATAGGAGATCGGGGTACGGATGAGAGGGCGTAATGGTAGTGGAAATGGTGAAGGTGATACTGACGCGGGTTGATGAGAGAGAGGTGCTACCCGGGCAAGGTGAGGGGGTTGCATGACGATAGGGTTGGAGGTAGAAAGAATGGAGGTACTTTCCTGGTGCCACACCTGCTCTCTCCCGACTTTCGGGAAGGAGGAGATGGGGTTAACCTGATGATTGGGCTGTTGGTGCTCCGGTAATGGATTCTGGATTATTCCCATGTCGGGCTGTTGTTGTGGGGCCTACTGAGGCTGTTGTTGTTGTTGTTGTTGTTGTTGTGGTTGCTGCTGCTGTTGCTATTGTAACTGCTGCTGTGGCCTCTGAGGAGGTCTCCTAGCCTTGAGAGCCGCGACGTACCATCTCATCTCATCCCAATCTATTTGATGTTCATCATTCATATCATGGATGTAATCTTTGAAATGGAAGCAGTAATCCACTGTGTGTCCCGGCTGCCTGTGGTAGACGCAGTATTTGGAGGTATCAACATTGGGGGGCCACGCGGGCCTTTCTCTAGGTAGGGCGAGTTGGTTTGATGCCATGAGGGCATTAAAAATATCTGCTAAGGTTTCCGGTAATGGTGGATAGTAGGCTCTCTTGGGACCGAGCGGCCTCCTTTGTTGCTGTTGGGGACCATAGTTCCCCGGGGGTGGAACTTGGTTGTACTGAAGCGGTGGTTGTTGTTGCTGAGGTTGTGGTTGTTGTTGCTGGGGTTGGCGTAATGGGGGCATATTATCCTGGGGTGGATTATTTTGGGGTGGAGGACGAAGAGGGAAAGGACCCGGTTGAAGGGGAAGTCGGGGCATTTGTGGAGGCCTTGGGTTGACTGCATAGTTGGCATTGTTGACCGCACTGACTTGCTCATTTGTCACGACCCCTTCTGTGGCTCCGCCCGGGACACTAGCGACTGTCTTTCTGACCACTTTGGGCTTCGGCGACTCAAACATGTTCATGATGGGGGAGTCTTTTAGCTGGGTTTGGATGTATCGGGCCCTTTCATAGAGTTCCTCCATTGTAGTAAGTTTATTCATGGCCAGGACATGTCTGAACTGTGGGGTTGCATTAGACACAATCATCTTCACTTGTTCGGGCTCGGAGAGGGTATCCCTTATTCTTTCCGCCAGAGACCTCCATCTATCAGCATATCGGACAAAATCCTCGTCGGGTTTCATCTTTTCGGCCACTAGGTCGGTAATGGAGAGTGAGGGACCGACCCTATCCCTATATTTCTGCAAGAACCTTCTCTGGACTATTTCAAAATTCTCGGCCTCGCGGGGCTCCAGAGAATAGAACCACTCAAGCGCGGGACCATCCAATGATCTCCGAAAGAGGTATGCCAGGGACCTCTGATCGTTTTGCCAGTAAGAGGACTCATATATGAAATCCTTGAGATGAATGAAGGGGTTGCCGGTACCATTGTATCTGCGGTACGTGGGCATTTCGGAGGGAGGAAGATGAATGACGGGAAGGATTGGCAAAGCAACCTCCGGGGTGGCTTTCACGTCCACCAGCCTTCTTAGATTTTGAAACTGCGCGTCCATGCGGTTGAACCTATTGAGGAGCGATTGGGCGAGCTCCTCTGGGGGTGAAGGTGGCACTTGCCACTGGGGGAGAAACTGTCTCCCGGAGACTTGAGGGGGGAACCCAGAATGAGAGGGAGCTGTCGGACCGCCGACAGTTGGCCCCGGCTGAAGCGGTGTCTGGGGAACAACGGGAGTTTAAGATTGTGATGGGAACTGGAATGAGGGTTGTTGTTGGCTCGCTTGTCCTTGAAGCGAGGGAGACTGGATGGCTTGCGCCAATGAGGGAGATGGAATGGCCTGCACAGACTCTTGGAGAGGTGCGATGGCCGGAGTTGACTCCTGGGGCGTGGGGGAAACAGATTTCCCTTTTAGAATGGCCTGGAAGGCCCGGAGCTGTTCAGAGGTAAGCTCCGTGTTGGCGAGGACGCCCAGTAAGGAAGTGATATCCTGTGGCGGGGACGTGTCCCCGGTAATAACCTGCACCTCATGCGAGGGTCATGAGAAGGACCCGAGTCCATAGCATAGACTCGCGGGTCGACTGACAAACCACGGCTAGGGTGGTTCTCCTCAAAAGACTCGTGAAACATGCTCACAGTTTTCCCAGAACGCAAAAACATACACTAGCAAGTAGGTAGCAGAGATTATCAAACAAGTGGATGCCTTTACGCCCTTTTTTGTGTTTTGATTTTGATGATTTTTTTTTGTATTTTTAGCGAGATCCGAAGTTCACACAAAATGGGGACCCTAGTTTGTTTTTGTTTCACTGCCGTGTCAGCTAGGGTCTCTCGTCTCACCACGAATGAAATGACTAACTCCGGAGAACTTCAATGGTACAACCAGCCCAGTGAACGAAGAGGAGATTCTTCGATGTCGGGGACTTACGGAGGTCCCAGTGTAGGAGATTCTAGTCCGTTGAGAGGAATTCCCAAACGGAGAGTCCTTCCTTCACCGGGAAAGGGTGATCCTCAAAAAAATGAAAAAAAGGATAGAAAAGAGGAATGGATGTATGCAATGGAATGCTGACAGATATATGGAGTGGGAAAATAACAGAAATAACAGACATATAATAAACAAAGAACCAATCAAAACTAACGGTGCTGCCGTGAGCACAACGGGGGCGCGCGCGGGCGCGAAGGTGGAGAGGCACGGATGGTGCCGAACTTGCAAGGGTAGCCGAAAGGAAGCAGTAGAGGTCCCACCGTGATCGCCAATCTGTGAGCGACGTCACGCGGTTCGGGGAAGAGCGGAGAGGACGTGGAGCACGCGCGGGCTCCTCTTTTCTTTCTTTTGGTGTTTGTTTGCTGCAACACAGAAATAAGAGAAGAGAGAGAAGGGGCCACCACGGGAGATTGCTCCGGCGGGGCGAGTGGGACAAGTGTGATATAGCAAAATATGGGGTTTAAAAGGCCATAGCGGGAAGTGACTCGCCGCGGCCTCGGGGGGACGGGAATGGTGCAAAAATTAAATAACAAGAATTGAAACGGCCATTGGGGAAGTGACTCGCCGCGGCCTCGAGAATATGAGCAGATAATAAGATGACAGAATATAGAGAGAATACAAAGAGCGAGAATTTAAACGGCCATTGGGGAAGTGACTCGCCGCGGCCTCGAGAACACAAACAGATAAGAATATAATGTATAAGAACGTGAATTTAAACGGCCATTGGGGAAGTGACTCGCCGCGGCCTCGAGAACACGAATAGATAAGAATATAACATATAAAAACGGGAATTTAAATGGCCATTGGGGAAGTGACTCGCCGCGGCCTCGAGAATATGAGCAGAATATAACAGAGTATAAAGAGAATATAAGAACGGAAATTTAAACGGCCATTGGGGAAGTGACTCGCCGCGGCCTCGAAAATAAGATGTGATCGCCAGGGGCCGAAAGACCCCAAAATAAGAAAGTGATCGCGCCTACCTCAAGAGCGGGAGATGGCGGGTTGCTTCTTCCTCTCCCTCCGGCCGGCTGACGGAGAGGGCTTTCCTCGGCTACCCTTGCAAAACAACGACAAACAAATGACAAGTGGATTAGAAAGATGGAGGTGTAGTATTCAAATCCCTGCGATAAAAATAACGAAATGATGGCAAGACACACACCTGGTTGGTGTTATCTTTTAAACCCCTCTCGGACTCGAGTAGGAGGAAAATGAGATGATGGATGCAAGAAGTATAAAAGAAGAGGCGCCCTTATGAAGGGGGATAGAGGATGCGAGATGATGAATGCAAAAGAACTACGAAGAAAAAATGGGAAGAAAAGGCTTATTGGATGAGCCGAGGGTGAAATCCGGCGGAGCTCCGACAGCGTGGGGACGACGTGGAAGCGCGGTGGATGAAGACGACCTTCCTCTCGCGAGCGTGAGCACCCGAGAAGCCAGCAGAACCTCCACCTACAAAAGAACCCACGGGTTAGAAAATGACTCCGTAGCCTCTGGGCTCCGGCAGCCTATCAGATCACTTCCAAGCTCTTCCAGAACTGAGGGGGTGGGCCTCTATTTATAGGGCTCCGGAGGGTGGAGGCGTCCAGGACCTTGGACACCTCCATCAGGGCCGAAATAATATTTTATTCTATTTTTATTTATTTTTTAAAATATTTTTGTGGAGGCGTCCAGGGTCCCGGACGCCTCAAACAGGTCCACAGAAAACCGACGACGGCCGCACGCGGTTTGGCACAATGCGTGGTTTTGTGAGCGGCGCCCCGTGATTCAGAAATGGGCGCGTCCAGCTGGCTGGACGTCTCCATATTTTGGATTTTTTCACACACGACAAACCGTCGTTCGGTGGCCGGCGCCCGTGAGGGTTTTGATGGAGGCGTCCAGGGGCCTGGACGCCTCCAAAATTATATTATTTTTTATTTTTCTTTTGTCTTTTATACTAGGGCTGGCATTTTGATTTTTTTATTTGTTTTTATGGAGACGTCCAGGGGTCTGGATGCCTCCATTAATATATATATATGTTTTTTTATGCCAACTGGCATTTTACAAACATTTTTTATTATTATTGTTTTTATGGAGGCGTCCAGGGGTCTGGACGCCTCCATTAATATATATATATATATATATATATATATATATATATATATATATATATATATATATATATATATATTTTAAATTAGTTTTGGGCCCTGAGAAAAGAAATAAAATAAATTAGAAATATGGGGGCGTCCAGAGGCCTGGACGCCCCCATTAAGACCCACCCGGGTCCTCAATCGGCGGCCGCCCGGCAGTCAACATCTTGGTTCCGGAACCCCTTGATACGTCTGACTGGTGTTGATGCCGTCCGAATGCCGTGACGAGACGATTCCGGATGCCGAAAAAGGCAGAAGAAGACCTGAGAAAAGGAAGCACTCGAGTGATTCAAAATGCGTAAGCCGTTGCGGGGCGTTGTATAGTAATATGAGACTTTCTCAGGAGACGTCAGGAATGGCGTGTCTACACTTGCATCTCCTGAAAAGATTGAAAAGTAGGTAATGAGCACACTTGCCCAGTAGGTATCTTCGCATCAACATGATTGGCAATATTAAAGTGATTAACGTTTTAGCTCTAAAGAATAAGGTAAAATCATGTGAATGCGGTAAATCATGTAAATAAACGAAAGTAACAAGAAATGACCAAGTTAAGATATGATTGAGCAAGCATGATCAAGTAAGAATGTAATTATGGCCTTTCAAGAATGTAACAAGAATGTAACAAAAATGTACTAGCAAGTCAAGCAAGAATGTATTCTTCACTTAGTAACAAGTACTTCGTGAATTTCTGTGGATATTTTCACAAGTCATGAATATTTCTGTGATTACTGTGGATATTTCACTTATTTATAAAGAAAGTACTCCCAGCGCAATGTGACGCCAGTAGCATCATACCCCATGGTTTATAATAGTATGTTTCCGACAATCAGCCGAGGGGACTAGCATAGAGCCCTTGAACACAATCAGTGCTCGAACCGCATCTTCAAGTATAAATCAAGCTACTTCCACGCATGTAAATAATATGGCCAAGAATGTATAATTTCAATGATAAACTCATGATAAAGTAACCAAAAATACGAACGCTTCTATAAGGAAATAAGGAATTTCAATAAACACCTTAAATAACTAGGTTATGCCATGGAAATAAATCGGCAGCATAACGGTACTTTTCTTAACTTTCATAATTTAGTCAAATCATTTTTGATTAAGGTGACATGTCCCAGAAATTCAATAGTCTTTCTAGGATCATAGAGATATTAACCCTTGGTCAAACCTTGGGTTAACGAAACTCAGGAAACTTAGCGGTCTATAACTGGGCCGCTATATTGATATGGCGGTCTGATATTGGGCCGCTAGAGTGGGCTGAATCTAGAAAGAAATCAATTGGACTTAGATGACGTGGCGGTACGATACTGGACTGTTAATGGGCTTTAGCGATCGAGTATTGAACCATCATAGGATCAAAATCAGAAAACATCGGTAGTGCTTTCTAGATAATTAGGTTTTAATGGTACAACCAACTTTGCGTCCTAGTGGGAATCCTAGGCTCGCGGAGAATTACGGAGGCCTTGAAAAAAGATTTCCTAGTCAATTGGAAGGAATATCAAAGGGAGAGGTCATCAAGTTCAAGATTACGTTCCTAGAAGTGCAAAGTGTGTAATTAATGGTCATATACCGGAATATATGCCATATACTTATAGAAATGACTCTGAGATAAGAATAGAAAGTGTACAGTGATAAACCAACGTTCAATCTCGTCCATATAAGCATTTAAACCAAAATTTAATACAAGACTATATAGTTTTTGGCATGAAATTATCATATGCTTAAAATAATCCTAAGAACCATAAAGAAACATGAAATCACTGTTTATGAATCAGGAATTTAAAACTCAGAGTAGTAATTAATAAAAATTAGGTTAGTGCTTCGTTAACTAGGCTTAATTATAAGCTTAATGGGCTGCTCTTTTTCCTTGTCTCAGGTTGACAGAAAATAGCACAGTAGCGGTCTATTATAGAGCCGTTACAAGATGTTTAGCGGTTTATCGTAAGGCCGTCTGAGAGATAAAACGGTCTATTTCTGATCCGCCAGAGGTTTCATAAGAATCGAGTTGACATAGTATCTAGCGGTTTATCGTAGGGCCGCTGCATGATGTTGGCGGTCGCAATGTAGGCCGCTAGAGCACAACTGACAGCAACTTAAATAAGAAGACTAATGTTTAAAACACATCATGTCTAAAAATCAATATATTTGTAAAACTTCCACATGATAGAACGTAAATTAAGCTAACAATGTGCATGGGTTTCTGTGAATTTACAAGAGAGTTCTTCTTAACTTATTTAGGGCTAAGAACATGCATGAATGTACACTAGATGCATAAAACATGAAATTCATGATGTATAAAGCATGAAATCAAGTGCAATAAGAGGGCTTTTATCCCTAGAATAAAGTTTTAGCTGTTCATGAGATGACCTACCTCTGCCAAAGCTTCTAAACTCCGAATTTGATGCTAGATGCTACCCTTAGTCCCTTGCACTCCTTGTGACAAATCAGCAACTTCATGCTGCTCTAACTCCTTACTCTCTTGACCTAAGGACATGAAATTTAGAGGGTAAGAAGTAGATATTAAAGGGAACAAAAAGTTCTAAAGGTACTAATGCTAATTACCTCGTTTTGGTATCCTAATTCCTTGATCTTCACAGGACTTTTGCACAGTTTCCTGGGTCGCTAATATGGAACGAGCAACTTTGCAAGGTTCTATCTCCTTCTGTGCTTGATCTCCTAGCATGAAATTTTTGGAGATGTTAGTCCTATATATTATCAATAAAAGCTTTTAAAGAACCTACCTGAAATAACATCGTCTTACCTTGGTTTCACGCGAGCCAATGCAAGGGTCGTGTAGGTCAAAACTAGGTTCTATTTATAGGGTTTTGCTAGGGTTTTAGGATTAGATCGATCCTAGAGTCCTTATTAAACCTTAGATCGATTTCTGAGAGTCCTTACTAGTCCACCCATCTCGATCTCTAAGGGATAACTCATCAAAAATCTAATCTTTTTGCTCTTTCTTCACTTCACGGAACTGACAGAATGTAGTGGTCACTTAATGGGCCACCATATGTGCCTTAGCGGTTTTACGATAGACCGCTACAGATCCTGGGCGCCGAATTTGAAATGAGTTCAAACTCTATTTTTGTTTTATCCATTTTATTATCTATTCAAGGTGTATTTATCCCTAAATTCCGTGAATATGCTAATTAACCTTCTAGAACATGGGCCAAACTTCATGGGCTTGGTCCTTAAACCCTTTGGGCTTCAATTAATTAGGATAGGTTAATTGTTTATCATAATTGGCCTAAATAATAATTTATTTAACCCAATATTTATTTAATAATTCATTTGGACCTTTAATAATTTCCAAAAAATTCCTAAATTCATCAAAAATAATTTATAAAAATTCTGGGGCATTACATATATATATATATATATATGCAAACCCCATTTTTTCCAAACCCACGTGGGAGTCACCCTCCCCCTCTCTCCCTCACGGCACACCCCTCTCTGTCCCTCTCCCTCTTCCGAGCTTCCTCCTCTCCCGGCTATAGATGGGTGGTGGCGAGGAGCCCTGGTCGAGCTACTGAGTTGTAGGTAGGCGAGCTCGAAGGTGAGACGGCAGTGGTTCGCTTGGTGGGGTCGCGTCACGCTCGTGGGGTTGGTTTTTCTGCCAAAAAATGAGATAGATCAGCGTGGTTTTCACATTTAAAGTAGGGAAATGGAACCCTCTCACTTCCTTTTGTTATTTTCCACGATTTAGCTTCGTAAATCGTCTGATTGGTGGGTTTGATGGTCGAAAAATTGAGCGTACAAAAAGTTCTTTTAATTTCTTGATGTAAATGTGGAAAATGCAAGGGATTCATGTGTTTTTTTGAGTTTAAATGAATGTATGTGATGTATGTGATATAAACAAGCGGATGTGAGCTAGAAGGGGGGGGGGATGAATATATCACACCCAACTTTCACAACAGGAATTTAATTGATGAAGATTCAACCACGTTAAATAGAAACACCCCACAGATAAGGCAAATCAACTGAATCAGATTGAGAGATCAGTCTTGGATAGAGACGAATATCAAACAATTAGCATGCTCATTAGAAGAAGGCAAATCTTAGATCTGCTAAACAATTAGAGAAGAAGACTGCTGGAGCAGAAAGATGGTCCAATAGGTAGAGTAGATGGGTATCAGGGATACGAGGCAGAGGTTGGACCCTAGAGTCTCCTCACGCAAGATGGCAAACCTTCAGATAGGCATGACCCATCGTTTGGGTTGCGTCTTTTAATATACCTCCTGAATACCGTATGACAGCACAAGCAATCTTTGGAATAACCAAGCAAACCACACGAAATGGATAGAAGAGTTTTTAGGTGGTTCGATTGCTACCCACAATCTACGTCCACCCCTCACTTAAATCAAACGAGGATTCCACTAGCACTGGCTAGAACCAAGCAGACTCAGTCTGCAACACAGGCTGCCAAGCAGCCTGAAACCCAAGGGTGACAAATCCTTCAGCCAAGCTATGCTACCCGCACAGACTTGGCACCTGGGCTTGCAACCCACAAGTCCAGAAACGGAGAACAATCTCTTTTCCTCTGAATCAGAGGGAACCCACGAGTGACCCCAAGTCACTCGCAACCGGAGAGGCTGTCTCCCTTCCTCCAAGAACACTTAGAGGGAACCAAAACAAAACGTGAACCACGGAATGAACAAGAAAACAAAAAAGGAAAAAGGAAAATACAAAATGTAGCTTCGATGAAGCATTTCTGGATGCACCATGTGACTGCTCTCAAGCCTAGCTTCTAAAACTGATCCTCACAATGTTTGTTGGTCTGGAGGAGGCTCTCTCCTTCTTCTTCTTCAAGGGGAAGCTCTCTCTATGAATGGAGACTATGGCCGCAGCTTCCTCCTTTCTTTGTGGGGCAAGGCACCATATATATAGGGAACAGGGGTGCCGTATGGTGAAGCAGATAAAACCTACTGAAGCCCTATTGGTCCACGTGGCAGGTATGAGATTATTCCTTTGGAAAAGTGCCTCGGATCACGTGACCAATCATTTGCTCTCTGGGTCCATGTGCCAGCATCCCGCCATTTCTGGGAACACATGCCTGTTCTTAGTTTGTCCTCACGTGCTGCCTTAAACCTGTTAGTTGGAAAGGTGAAAACAAGGTTAGACCTTGTAGCACAGATAATATGCACTGAGTTTATATAGGCCCAAGACAGACTAGACCAGCCTTTATATATGCTTGATAAGAAAAGTGCACTGACTTTGTGTCGCTCAAGTTGAAACGTGCACAGACCTATATACACAATGCTTGGATATGAAAACATGCTCAGACCTATGTATATGCTCAGACTTAAAATGCACATATGCTTAGACTTTACCGTATGCTCATGTACATGTGCACGGACCTTATGTGAAGGTGCTCAGACTTTATGCTTTGCAAATTTGAAAACATGGACAGACTTCATAAAGGATATGTAAAGATATGCACAGACTTCACCATTCATAGACCCAAGACAAGCTCGGACCTTGGTGTGTAGGATGCAAAACATGCACAGACTTCATAAAGGTTATGTAAAAATATGCACAGACTTCAACATGCATAGACCTCAGCCATGCTCGGACCTTGGTGTGCAGGATGCAAAAACATGCACCGACCTAGCACAGACGTTATGTGCATGAGGCAGAAATGTGCACTGACTGTATTCACAGTACAACAGGAACTTGCACTAACCTCGTATGCAATACATGTCATACTAGCATCGACCTCAACGTGCTAGCATCGACCTTAAATGTGCGCATTTCAAAATGTGCACCGACTCTGTCTACAGAAGGTGCAACTAGCACCGACCCAGTAACAAGGCATGACAAAATGTGCACCGACTCTGTCTACAGAAGGTGCAACTAGCACCGACCCAGTAACGAGGCATGACAGGCTAGAACAGACCCTATATGCTATACACTATGTGCTAGCATCGACTTCTCATGCTGACTGTCATAGACTCTATGCACGCTAGCACAGACTCTAGTTAACAACTCAAACCAACTAACACAGACCTTGTATGAGTGAAAAATAGCTAGCACAGACTTAGGATATGTAGGATGACCTATATGCTCCGACCTTAGAGCACGAATGAACATGGTATGCACCGACTTTGCCTGCAATAAATGAGATGCTAACATCGACCTTAGATGCATCAGACTCAATACTAGCGTCAACTTATGTATGCGTGAAGTGCAGCTAGCATCGACCTCAGCTACGCATGAAGTATAACTAGCATCGACCTCAGTTGTGTAAGAACACAACTAACACCGACCCTAGCTGTACATGTACACTAATGCAATGAACAATGTTTTAGCTAAAAACAGATAAACCAATTTTTCATACTAAAGTGTCTGCCATCATCAAACCGTCATCATCAAAACGGCAGAGATACAATAGTATGAAGGCATAAAACATGGATTTTGTATGTTTTCCCCCTCATTTGAGTCGAGTGGGGTAAGATTTGGGGCAGTTTGCCCTTCTCAGTTCCGGAAGACTGAACGCGGTCAGTCTTCCGACTGCGTTAAGGCTCTAAGAGAAGTCGTGGTGTACCCAGAGACCGCATTCAAACATGAGGGGGGCTAAGTCGGTAACTCAGGTCGTGGTGGCTAGGGGGACCACACTCATGAGGAACGCGGCCACGCGACTGACCGCGTTCATGAAGATCGTGGCCGGTTGACTGACCGCATATCTAATGAACGCAGTGCCAACCCTGATCGCGTTCATGTGGGTCGACTGACCCTTCTAACTAGGTCGACCTACTCCCCCTGATTTCATGCGGAATGTGACTTTTCACCCCGAAAACTTGGGTTTTTGTCTCAAAAATTTGGTTTTCACCCCGGAACTTAAATATGGATATTTTTGGACAAAATAGATAAGTAGTTGGCCGTGTAACGCCGCGAGGGCAGTCTCTTGGCGGGACACCCGATGATTTGGATAGAACCCATGTGTATACATACCCGATGGCGGGAAAAATAAGGTTAGTTATGATTTTTCCGAGATTGCAACCTCGACAGCCTTGTGTCTTACATCTAGACTCGTGTTTCGTGCAACGTGCTTGTGTCCACGACGGTTTCACAGTGGGTCCTTACTTAGAGTGACATTTTCCCTACTAGTCAGGCACGCCTGTGTCGACCCACTAGGGAGTAGTGGAGAGCTAGACCCAGGAGAGACGATTTTAGGCTGGTTTCCGTAGGGCCTTCCACTGTGGTGGCTCGAGTCTGGGTTGGGAGGAAAACCAGCTAGAGGGCCTGATGTAGCGCAGTCAGTTAGTGTGTGCACACGTGGTCAAGGACTTCGAATGCATGCTGACGAGCATGACCCCGACTAGACCCTTGTCTTGTGTTCTATTTACGGTGTCTCAGTGTCCGCCTGGGGCGTGTAGGGAGACACCTGAGACTGTGGACTAAGTCATCAGTGGCCGCATCCGACCTTGCTTCTAGTGGGTGGTGCTCCTTGTAGATCGTGATAAATCCACACATGTGGAACAAACCACTCATATGAGATATATAAAAGGATGGAGATGATAACAAAGACAAAAGAAAGCACGTGGTGCTATAAAGGAGAGTGATCGCTAGAGGGGTTACCTCAATAATAAAATAAATGATCGCGAATACCTGGTGATAAGTGGGATGCGGGATGGATTGTGAATTCCTTCCTCCTCCTTCTATCGGCCGGCCGGCCGATGAAGGGGGTTTTCCTTATTGATTACCCTTGCAAAAATGAACAAACAAGTAAAAAAAGATGGATCAGCCAAGAGTGAATGTAGTATCAATCCCAAATAGAAGATACGATGATGAAAGAGAACACAACATGCGCACCTCTTTTTTTTGGTTTTAAAAACCCCTAAAGAGTTAGAGAAAGGAGAAATATGATACTAATGCAAGAAAAGAAAACGGTGGATGATGATCGATGGAAAAGCACAAATAGATAAGCAAAAGACCCATGCTGTCCCTGACGACAGTAGAGGGGAACCGGGGTTGATGCTGGTGGCAGGAAGAAGAGGAAGCAGAGAGCTCTTCTAAAAGATCGCACAGGAAGAAGATGAAGAGAGCCTCTGTAAACCCTATATGTATCTATATGTATAACCTCTGACCTCGGTAACCTCTGTCAAGATCGACCAGAGCATGCTTATATAGGGTTTAGATCAAGATAACCACAGATTTGGGAAGATAAGAACGGGCAATGGTTATCAATGGCAAGGACTCCAGTTCCCTGATCGAGCAAGGTGACCAAAGAAGGCAGGGAACTATTCAGGAAAGGCACACTCAAACAGGACACCGAAACATAAAACGCGACCTTCAGAAGGGCGTCAAATTTGAATTGACGACCTACCTTAAGACGTTACTCCATAACACGACCTGGTCAAGGGCGTCACTTCTTGGATTTAAATTTGGAAATAAAACTTTCTTTATTTGAAAATTATGAGAAAACGCTTGAGATAAAGGCGTTACTTGAAAACACGCCCTGAAGAAGGACGCCAATCAGTAATTGGAATTTATTTTGAAACCGGATAATACCAGGAATTGACGCCCTGACATTTGGTCGTCCTTTCTTTTGAACACGTCCTAGGTAAGGTCGCTTTTAAAATAACGCCCCTCTTCAGGTCGCGAATCACAAAAATGCAATAAAAAACCAAAAAACACACAAAAATAGAAAAACTTCATATTATGAATGTATTGAAGTTCACTTTGGGGCGTCAACATAGTGACATGAGATTTGATCAACATAGCATCAATTTTGGCGTGTCTACAGCTGCCCCGCCTTGGCGTCTGCTTTGTAAGGGAGTGAGACGAAAATGAAGCGAAAGTGCAACCAGCGGAATGAAGTGGAATGAACTGATAAGTAGACGCCAAGGTGTGATGTGACACGCCTCAGACACCAAGCATTAGAAATCTTTCCAAGATTATGAGTGAAACAACTCCGAGTGATTCCAAGGAAACATCAATTTGCTGGATAAAGGAGATTAAACTAAACAAGTAAAAATGTGCGCGCGGCACGATAAGGAGACACCATTGGAGAGCGGTTACCAGCCAACGTGGACGTGCTACAACCAAGGTGGATTTGTATAAAAGTAAAGGGAATTGAGATGGAGACCCAGCAAAGGAACATTTTCAAGGAACCAGCCTGAGCGGCTTCAGAGAGAATAAAGTACTCAATTTGGAGTGGAATATCTCATGTCAACTCAATCAAGAACGAGTGACTTTCATTATCGCCATAATATGAAGATTTTCATCATGAAGCTCAAAGTCCTACATGATGCATGTTGGGCTAAAAGGAAAAAATAAAATAAAAACTAAAATAGAAAATAATCAAAGATAATATTGCTAAGCCATCTAGACTTGGTCAAGAATCCATCCCTCTGAGCTAACACTATGCCGAAGCCCGTTTTTCCGCGCATCATCTCAGAAAGTGGAACCATCGTCCCAAACCTTGGATGACTCAACGGCCTATCCATGTGATCAAGACTCTCCTGGAATTATCACCGTTTTTGATGAAGGGGAACTCAAATTCCAAGTTCATCAGAACCACAAGGTCCTTGATATATTATAATAACGTAGAATACCATATAGTAATAATGCTTACAGGAACGAAATACAAGAACAACATGATGTTACTCCAATAGTGATCCGGGCATCTCGAAACCTGCAATCCTCTGCACTTGAAAGTTCATTAGCCCTCCCACAATTTCAATATGAATAACCCTCAATTCAAAGCATGACATGATCATAAGTGCTAAATTAAAAACAATTCCAACAAAATAATAGCACTTAACTTCATCAAAGCATGTAGGGAAGCAAATTCATAAGCTCACAAATTCACGCCTGGATAGAACGGCGTCAAAAACATGAAAGGCGCCTAACATGAGGGCGTCAAAAGAAGAAACACGCCCTTCCAAAGGGCGTGAAATGCATCGAGAGTCCAGGAAGAAGACGACCCTGGAAAGGGCGCTACATAAAACATGACCTCCGTCAGGTCGTCAATTCAGAAATCGACGCCCCAACAGAAGGCGTTAATTAACATGCTTCCGTTTCCAACGCGAAAGCTAAACCCAGTCCTAATAGCAACCAATCTCACAACTCCGAACAGCCCTAAGACCCTTCGGACTTCTATAAAAGGAGGACACTTCCTCTGATCAACCAACGCAACCTCTGAGAGTTTCTATTCTCTGCTTCTTCTGTTCGTGTTCTTCTTCTCACAGGGACTGCAACCGCCCGAGCCCTTCCTACAAACCAAAGATGGAGAGGGCGTTTAAGAGGTCCAAAACTTCTACCCCTCGACTAACTGAGATCAACGGTCACATAAGCAGTAGAATTTCCATGAACCAGGTAAAGTATTATTTCTTCTGTTCTTCTCTTTTCTTATCTTCACTTAACTACTTCTGTCGCTCATGCATTCTCCTTCTTTTCTTTCTTCCATAGGATTATCCAAATGTCCCAGGAGCTAGGAGATTTACAAAAATTAAGTGGCTGCCACTTATCCTTTCCAAGTTTTCTTCGGATATGAGGGTATACCTAGCAAGATGGCACCTCTTGAGCCTAGTTACCATGCTAAACACCATGATCAAATCCATCTTGATTGGGCAGCTATAGGAGCTCTTGTAGAGATATGGCATCCTTCTGCTCATACCTTTCTCTTCTCTACCTTTGAAGCCACCATCCTATTAGAAGAATTGGAGATGATCTTAGGTTTAAAGAGAATGAAGCAAGGGGATGAAGAGAAGATGGCCAACATGCCAAAACCAATTTCTTCTCACGAGCTATTAACCACATTGATACCTAGCCCAAACTTAGTGAATCAAATCAAGGTCACTAAAGGAATTAATCTTCTAAAGCTTGCCTCATGGGTGTACAAGAGAGCGGATCAAGCTAAAGAAGAAGAAGAGATCGAACGGGTGACCAAGGCCTTCGTGGTATGCTTAGCAGGAGCACTCTTATTCCCATCCATGGAGGATTTTCTAGAGGAGGCACAGTTGAGCGCCGTGGTGAGCTTATGGGAGGGAGAGAGAATCGGACCGGCTGTTCTAGCTTATCTCTATAGCGGGCTTACCTCGGCGGCAATGGGAAGACCCATCTACGGATGTATGCTAGCTCTCTCTAGTTGGGTAGACCTTCACTTCAAATTTGATCCATGTGATGAGGCCCAACAACCCTCAAGAATCTTCTCAAAGAGCCCACTCTCTTATGTGACCGGTTCACTTGGGATAAGCAACAGAGTGATGAACCGGATACCCCAAATCAAGAAGAGAGCGGAATGGAGAGAGCACCTCAAAGTAATGCCAAAGAACCTCTTCACTTGTGCCCCGGGAATACTCAAGACTCAAGAACTCCGTGCAAGATTTTCTCCCGGAACGGACCTTCGACTCATAGGCGCTTCAGAATTCATTTTGTATAACTCACACCGATGCCTTCCTCAAATCGGGCTTCCACGGCAGGTATTCGAAGACCCATCTCATCTTCCTTCAATCAAGATACGGGACCTCGGCAGCAACGAAGATGGAGAAGAAACCACAACCATTCATGCTCTGTGGAAGATCAATAAGATTCATCAACCTGTGGAAAGCTTGGATGAAGATAGAGAGCAATGGAAATCTTATGTGACAGTTTTGAGAAAACTGAGGCCCAAAGTGGCTCATTGAATGCAATGTGATCTTCTTTTCTGATAAATCAATGATACGTTCTTATTGAGCCAATTTCAAAGTGTTTATGATCAAATCTTCCAATAACCTGAGATTCTGTTGCAAATAACAACTCAAGCATGTTGTGCATCCCTTGGTTTTGATGATGACAATAGGATATGTTTGATTAATCAAGTTCTATATTGTTTCATAACAAATACAAGTGGTTTGATTGTTCCTTCAAAGTATTGGACTCATGACTATTTGATGATGACAAACAATGTTTCTGATCAACTCAATATAAATCTGATAGTTCAATTTATTTCTGATAAGTTAAGTAATTTCAGGTCCACTGAAATCCAAGTGGAATCAACAAATCAGAAGAAGTGTCAAAGGCCGCTTGTCGACCAGGGAAGTGGTTATGGTCGACCAACGAACCCAGCCAGAAACGTTTCAAGTCATCCGTCTTCTGCATCTGCCTTGGCTGTCGACCAAAGCCCCACTTCTGGTCGACCACAGAACAGCCAGAACATCAGACAGAACTGACGGCCATCTGTAATTCGCCCCTTGTCGACCAGCGACAAGGCTGTGGTCGACCACGGGGGACGCGAGTGTCAGCCAGAATGGAACCGCCATCAGGACACTGCTTGTTGTCGACCAGGGACAGTGTCATGGTCGATCACGGGCGTTATAGCGTCCAGAACCGAACTGTAACCGAATTCTGTTTTGGTTCCTTAAAACCTGCAGATTGTTGTTGCAGGTTGTTGGGCAGTTCAAATGATGAGATTTCGCACGGGAATCAAGGAGAGAATCGTGCTTAGAAGTGGTCAAACTTATTGTAGTGATCGGATTTAACCTTCTCCCTGCTTTTTAGCAGATTGATGCGCGATCTGAATTTTGAGCGGGAAAAGCTTCAGGCTTGAAAAAGAATCTGCATAAAAGTAGAATGCCAGGGATCGCGAAGGCAAGCACACAGAGGGAGCATAGAACCGAAGCTAAGAAACACACCTACATCACAGGACGAAGTAGCTCACCATCAATCAGAAATCTGCAGAAGACTGAAGGCATTCTCATTTGCTGCAGAAGAAAGACTGGGCTTCAAGCTGTGCGACCTCCAGCAACAAAGCAGCTGAAGGCATCCGATTGGAAGCTCTACAGGGAGTCTAGTCTTGTTATTTATGTGATTAAGTCCCAGGCTGAATTCTTTACTTTGTTACAAAAGTCCATATTCAGTCCTGTTGCATCATCCCACCTTCACATCATTTCTATTCATCCTTACACCAAGTGTCAAGCTGTGAGGCAGCGGATTCAAGCTGTGTGTCAGCTGGTACAAGCTGTGTGTCAGCAGGAACAAGCTGTGTGACAGCGGTGTCTTGTGTTTTGATTGAGATCAGAGGTTCTCATTAGTGAAGCCTTGCTTGAGTTAAGCAAGGGGTGGATGTAAGTCTCGGGAAGAGACTGAACCACCTTAAAAATCCTATCTTGTGGTTTGCTTATGTGTGTGTGTGCTTTTCTATGTGTTTGTTTTCTTCATTGATATCAACATCAATTCTGTAATTCGTTAATCACCTGCAACTCACTTAGCCAATAGATATTAAATTTGAAAAAGGGGGAAAGATCTATTCACCCCCCCTCTAGATCTATTCAGTCCGTACTCAACACGTGGTATCAGAGCCAGACTCTCCAAAAATGTGGTCTAACAACCAGGAGAGGCCTGCCGGACTGAACTCTAGAAGTTTAATGGCTGAGGGACACTCAGTAACTAGACCACCATATTTCGATGGAAATGATTTCTCATACTGGAAAAATCGTATGCAGGTGTTCTTGAGAGCACAAGATCATGAGATGTGGAGAGTAGTAAGCCAAGGACCCTACGAGCTGCCCGATGATGAGGATACCTGGACCAGAGAACAAGTCAGAAAATCAACCATCAACTGGGGAGCCATGAATGTAATGCAATGCGCACTACACCCCACGGAGTTCTCACGAGTTTCACAATGTGCAACGGCCAAGGAAATGTGGGATCGACTAGTAGTAATCTATGAAGGTACTTCAGAGGTAAGGGAGTCAAAAGCAAATATGCTAGTTTCAGAATATGAAATGTTTAGAATGAAAACTGACAAAAATATTTCTGAAATGTATGCTAGACTAGTGCAATTAACGAATAGTTTAAAAAGTCTAGGGAAAACCTACAAGGAACAGGAATTGGTAAGGAAGATCCTAAGATCCCTCACTCCTATGTGGCATACCAAGGCCACAGTAATTGAGGACTCAAAGAACCTCACAACTATGACTGTGGATGAACTGGTAGGTTCCCTAATGGCATATGAGGTCAACCTAAAGAGAAAGGAAGATGAGGGCAAGAAAAAGAAGCAGCTCGCCCTGAAAACTAAAGTAGGCACCTCTGAATTATCTGACACTGATAACTCATCTAGCACAGGTGATGAAACTAGCGAACTAGCCATGTTAACAAGAAAGTTCAGAAGGTTCCTGCGGAAGGAAGGTAAGGGATTTAAAAATCCTAAGGGCACGGTAAGGAAATCATCCCAGTTTAAGTTTGAAAAAAAACAAAGCTTCATCTAACAAGCTTGTTTGCTACAACTGCAGGAAGCCAGGACACGTGAAGGCAGAATGTCCAGAGGCTCCTAAGAAATCAAGCTACAAGTGGAAAGGCAAGAAACCAAAGGCAATGATAAGCACATGGAGCGAGGAAGAGGAAAGCAGCGAAGAGGAAACAACCTCCGAAGAAGAAGAAGGAAACACATGTTTAATGGCCAAAGGAGACAGCAACGATCTTGAGGTAACCTCCCCTTTTCAAGATTTTTCTAGCTCAGATTGGGAAGAAGTCTACTCAGACTTACTTGATGCATATGAAAGAATTAGAAAGGAAAATAAGAGTTTGAAGAAAAAACTTAATCAGGTCAACAATGACAGCATCCCATTTGTCAACAGAACTGAACTAGAATTAGAAATCACCACCTTGAAAAATAAGCTGAAACAATACGAGACAGATGAAGAAACTGTCAAAGGGCTGTTAGAAGAAAATGAGTCACTGAAAAACACAATTGATGAGGTAAAATTAAAGACTCAAGAAAGTGAACAACAAACTAAGGAAATTTCATGCTTCATTTTGTAGAAACTGAAAAACAACTGGCAGACATTTTCACAAAACCCCTTAACAATGACAGATTTTCAACTGTAAGAAGGGAGTTAGGAATTTGTAGAATTTCTCCTGAAAATTCTTGAAATAATCATATTCATGTGTACACTGCATAGATTCTGTCATTTCTGTCTAAGTTATGTCAACTAGGTCTCTAGTACTGGTCAAGTTTTTGAGTTTGGAAGTCTAGTGTCGGGTGCTACTTCAGCAAGTTCTACAGAATACTGGTTCTCTACGGCTCATCTCTTGTGGTCGACCACAGACAAGGCGCTGGTCGACCAAGGCATCAGGACAGGAAATAGTTGGTTCTGTGACTTCGCAGCTGTCGACCACAGGCAAGGCGCTGGTCGACCAAGGCATCAGGACAGGAAATAGTTGGTTCTGTGACAGCACAGAGGTCGACCAAAGGCAACTCTATGGTCGACAGAGGATCTGAACAAGGGAAAATGGATCTAAAAAGGCTACTGGCTCTGCTAGGAAATCCTCTGATCTAAGTGAACTTTTGTGCTCAGTTTCTTCACTCATTCATCCTTATCCATACTTCCCATCCCTTGTGTCTCTATATCTCTTCATGGCCAACATTTTTTATCTTCAGCAAGGACTCATAAATTGAGGGGGAGAAAAAGTGTAAACTCATTCCTTGATAAAACATTGAAAAACCTAACCATATCCTTCAATAAAATCACCAAGGTAATCATTAAGAGTAGAGGTTGAGTGTAGTAATGAGAATTTGAACTGTACTACTGCAATAAATTCAAACCATAACTATGACTCTGTCACAAGATTTTGAGGACTTATGATTTTTAGTAATGAGACTGTTTCTCTACCTGTGTTTGTGCTGAACAGTAAAAATAAACTTAAATTTAACATGTATGTACATGGAATACGCCATAATTCTGCCTTCATGGTAGAGCAATGGATTGAGGTCTGAGAAACTACTGTTCTCCATCTCAAAGCAAAAAATTAGCTGAAAAATAGATGGGAGACCAGTGTGTCATGAAGATCCAATCTAACTCTGCTGATATTGATTGGGCATACTGAGTAACTGGGGATATTGGCGTCTGATAAACGTATATCCTCACGGATAAAAGGTGTGTCCCAGTCATTTGTGGAATGGTTAGGCATGCTAAGTAGCCGGGGTTTCTGGCGTGTACAAAGCGTGTCTCCTCGTGTAGAAAAGCATGTGATCAACCTGACCACAGCTCTCAAATGATTCAAAAAGAAAAATTTAAAGCATCACAAAGGCAGAGAAAATGGTTGACCTAAAGCATAGCATGCAAATACAAGTTTAAAAACACTGTTCAGCTAGCATAGTTAGTCCAATTATCTCTTGAAATATATTATAAGTTCAAGGAGCCATGTGAAAGAAATTGGATATGGGGAGTCAATTTATTGGTGCAATACTTTCAAATTCATTGAACCACTATACCCACTCTATTTGGTCACAAGGTGGTCTTTGCATAAGGGTGGAAAGGTTCCATAAGTGTTCTGTTAAAGAAAGGGCGTACACTTTAATACCTTCCAAAAAGTTGAGTAATGCTGATTAAATCCTGACCGCTCGTTTTCTGCATCGTGATGGTTCACTGTCCCAGTTCTTTTAAGACCCAGCCCTACTGCCCTATCCTATAAATTGCCACGGCTGGGTCCCTATTTTTTCTCATCCGCCGCCCTGTACTTCTTTCGCATTCATCCTCTCCCGTTCTCTCTCGCCTTTCTCTCGCATCCCTCCACCATGTCTCCAAAGCACGCTCCGCGGTCTACCAAGAGAACACGAGAGAAGGCCCCTGCTGAATCCTCGACGCCGTCCAAGCGTTCCAAGCCAAGGGCTGCGCAGGGTCCGCCATCGGCCCCTCAAAAGTCAACCACGGCTGAGGCGGCTGACTCAGGCAGGAAGGTACCAGCTTCAGAAGAACCCATCGTCCATCCAGTGTCAGGAGTTCTCAAGCCACGGACCGTTCTGCCACCAAGGATTGTTGATTTCTCTGATGAGAAGCTGATGGAGATGTTCCCAGAACTACTGCCAATTTTTGAAGCTCAAGAGTGGACAGCGTTTGTCTCGGCACATACTCAGTATTCGCCTCAGCTTGTGCAAGAATTCTACCACAACTTGCAAATAGTGGATGGTCAGGTCTACACCGTAGTTCACGGCATCGTCATCCGCCTCGACGTCAAACTGCTCCACAAAGCGTTGAAGATTCCCAGACATGGCGCCGTCTTCAATCCTGAGGATTTTGACTTCCGAGCTGCATACACAGTCGTCACTGGCCAGCCAGCTCCTGAGGTTCTCCCTAAGTATCTGAATGCCAACACCTTCCCTCCTCTTCATAGATTGCTTCATCACATTCTTACCACCATTATCCAACCAAGAGGAGGCACCAGAGATCAAGTAAGTCGCCTCCATCTATTTTTGCTTCATGGCCTCATCACTTGTCAACCCATTCGCCTCATCACGCTCATCCTAAACACCTTCCAAAACATCCTACATTATCCCCAGAATTCTCTTCCATTTGCTGCCCACATATCTGCCATTCTGGAAGCAGCAAAAATACCATTTCCTCATGCTCCGCGCATTGTAATTTCCAAATGGCACATCTACAACTTTCACTTCGTGACCACATTTTTGGGGTTTAAGAAGGTAGGAGACCAAATTCAGCGCACTCTACCATCCAAGGGCAAATCCAAGGCTCCATTGCCACCCTCTTCTCCACCACATACACCTATACAAGTTAGTCCTACTGTCACACCTCCACCTGTGGTGCCTCAAGCTACCCCTACTACCACCACTACTGCCCATCCTTCAGCTTCCCTTTCTATAGTGCCCTGGCATCCAGGCATTGCTGCCACTCATGCTCAATCTACTTCTGTTCCACCTACCCAAGCTCCATCTCATTCTGTTCCACCTACCCAAGTTCCACCTACCTCCACTCCTTCTACTTTTGCTCCACCACCATCCTTCACATCCAACACTGAGTCTCACGGAGTGCTTCTCCAGATAGCATCTCAGTTGTCCTCTTTCACCACCCAATTCCATTCCTTTCAAGAGAATATGAATGCTGCCACCGGGCGCCTGGAGCAGAAAGTCCAAAGGCTGGAACAACAGATGGAGGCCAGGTTCATCAAGCAAAAGGAATACACTGACCATGCTAGTTCTCGGTTCAACAGACTAGTTGGCACCTTAGGTCAAGTGTCAGAAGAAATGGGAAACCGCATAGAGTTCACCACCAAGCAGAATGAAAAGTATCACAATGCTACTATCTCCGAGATCCAGAAGCTCAGGCTCTCTTATGCCCACATTGTTGACAAGCTGGATCGCATGGAAGAGAACGTGAAGCCAGAGACCTCCTCATCCTCCTCAGAGGGATTGTTCAAATGATCCTCTTTTTGCTGTTGACAAAGGGGGAGATAGGACTTTATGTGTCATTGTGTGTCTAGTTGTGTGTCTAGATGTGAGTCTAGATTGTCAAGTTTACTTTGTCTACGTGTCCTTAGTGTCTTAATTCTTTTTTGAGTCTCTCATGTAAGTAGTGCTATAGTTTTTGAAAGGCACATCAAACGAATTGTCTGAATGAAATCTCTGCTATGATAGCCTTGAATGCAATATCAAATGAATTTTATAGTCTGTTGTTTGTCACAATGACTCATGGTTGTCATCATCAAAAAGGGGGAGAATGTTGTGCATCCCTTGGTTTTGATGATGACAATAGGATATGTTTGATTAATCAAGTTCTATATTGTTTCATAACAAATACAAGTGGTTTGATTGTTCCTTCAAAGTATTGGACTCATGACTATTTGATGATGACAAACAATGTTTCTGATCAACTCAATATAAATCTGATAGTTCAATTTATTTCTGATAAGTTAAGTAATTTCAGGTCCACTGAAATCCAAGTGGAATCAACAAATCAGAAGAAGTGTCAAAGGCCGCTTGTCGACCAGGGAAGTGGTTATGGTCGACCAACGAACCCAGCCAGAAACGTTTCAAGTCATCCGTCTTCTGCATCTGCCTTGGCTGTCGACCAAAGCCCCACTTCTGGTCGACCACAGAACAGCCAGAACATCAGACAGAACTGACGGCCATCTGTAATTCGCCCCTTGTCGACCAGCGACAAGGCTGTGGTCGACCACGGGGGACGCGAGTGTCAGCCAGAATGGAACCGCCATCAGGACACTGCTTGTTGTCGACCAGGGACAGTGTCATGGTCGACCACGGGCGTTATAGCGTCCAGAACCGAACTGTAACCGAATTCTGTTTTGGTTCCTTAAAACCTGCAGATTGTTGTTGCAGGTTGTTGGGCAGTTCAAATGATGAGATTCCGCACGGGAATCAAGGAGAGAATCGTGCTTAGAAGTGGTCAAACTTATTGTAGTGATCGGATTTAACCTTCTCCCTGCTTTTTAGCAGATTGATGCGCGATCTGAATTTTGAGCGGGAAAAGCTTCAGGCTTGAAAAAGAATCTGCATAAAAGTAGAATGCCACGAATCGCGAAGGCAAGCACACAGAGGGAGCATAGAACCGAATCTAAGAAACACACCTACATCACAGGACGAAGTAGCTCACCATCAATCAGAAATCTGCAGAAGACTGAAGGCATTCTCATTTGCTGCAGAAGAAAGACTGGGCTTCAAGCTGTGCGACCTCCAGCAACAAAGCAGCTGAAGGCATCCAATTGGAAGCTCTACAGGGAGTCTAGTCTTGTTATTTATGTGATTAAGTCCCAGGCTGAATTCTTTACTTTGTTACAAAAGTCCATATTCAGTCCTGTTGCATCATCCCACCTTCACATCATTTCTATTCATCCTTACACCAAGTGTCAAGCTGTGAGGCAGCGGATTCAAGCTGTGTGTCAGCTGGTACAAGCTGTGTGTCAGCAGGAACAAGCTGTGTGACAGCGGTGTCTTGTGTTTTGATTGAGATCAGAGGTTCTCATTAGTGAAGCCTTGCTTGAGTTAAGCAAGGGGTGGATGTAAGTCTCGGGAAGAGACTGAACCACCTTAAAAATCCTATCTTGTGGTTTGCTTATGTGTGTGTGTGCTTTTCTATGTGTTTGTTTTCTTCATTGATATCAACATCAATTCTGTAATTCGTTAATCACCTGCAACTCACTTAGCCAATAGATATTAAATCTGAAAAAGGGGGAAAGATCTATTCACCCCCCCTCTAGATCTATTCAGTCCGTACTCAACAAAGCAATGTCGTTAATTCTAAAAGTGACGCCTCAGCACATGCCGTCTTCAATGTTCGAGCTCTTAAAATTGACGCCTCCAAATATAGGCGTTAACGGAAAAATGACTTAATCCAGGGCGTTAATTGATTCAAATTCCCCAAAGTATATTCGTTGAAATCCCAAAAGTAACGCCTCAAAATAAGCCACGTTCCATGCAAATCACGCCTCAACATTAGTCGCTAATCAAGAACAGCAATTATGACCCCCGTCACATCAATCAATCCTCATTGAATGCGTCTGACGACGATTATCATTCCCCATGCAAATCAAAATAACGCCTCAGGTGACGTTGTCAATTATCAAAACACGCCCTCATGTCGGGTCGTCAATTTCACAAGAAACGCCCTTCCTCAGGGCGTGACTTCTTTTCGCATGCGAAACCCCCCCTTTTCCCCCTTTCTTCTTCTTCCTTCGCCCTTTTTCCCTCCGTTCTTCTGCAAGCCCTAACCGAAACCCCCCCGTTCTCCCTTTCTCAATCTCTCTCATTCTCTTTCCCCTCTCTACACCCTAGCCCTAGCCATGACCGGTGGCGCACCCAAGCGGCAGCGTGTGACTGCCCCAGAAGTTGTCGACCTGGGTGAGGATGAGCTCGCCCACGCCGGTGAAGATAACGCCATGGAGGATGCTCCAATGGCGGCCGAAGAAGAACATGCCGTGGAGGCCGGCGACGAGGCCGAAGGAGGCCAAGAGGCCAACGAAGGAGGTGAAGAAGATGAAGACAGTGGAGATGGACAGGGAGGAAACGAAGAGGGCGAGGGGGAAGAAGATGGAGAAGATGAGGATGTCGGTGAGCCACCATCCACGGCGGCGACCGGCCCTCGCCCCGGCCAGCTCCGGCGACCACGCCAGCCACGGCCCCAACCCCAAGAACCAAAGCATAAGAAGGTAGGCCCCTGACCCCAATTCCAATTTTTTTTGCAATTTTATTTTTATTTTTCAGCATTTTCCATAGCCCTCGGGGTAGAAACCCTGCAACTCAGAAAAGAGACGCCCCCCGTGGGGGCGTGATTTAGAGATGAAAAGTCCATCCCAAGGGCGTTAGTTCAAATTATTTTCTGCAAAATAATTAATTTCATGAAAACACGCCCTACAGCATGTCGCCCATTTAAATTCATCATTTTTCATATCATGCTGTTAATTTCCATGCTTTAATTATTTCAAATATTTTACCATGAATTTGTTTCGCATGCTGTTATTTCTATGTCATTTTGTCAAAACCATGAAAACAACGCCCCCCACTAGGGCGTTAATTCAATAAAAGACGACCAAACCGGCGGTCGTCAAATCATTAATTTCAAAATTTATTATGAGACTCCAAAACCCCGCTTTGAAAATAACGTCCCACACAGGGGCGTGACTTAAGCAACAGACAACCCTGGGATGGGCGTCAATTGAAACATCGTTAGGAATTAGAAATTTAACCACAAATCCACGCCCAACACAGAGGCGTTAATTCGATAAACAACGACCTAGTCTAGGTCGTTAATTCACAGCACACGTAAGAACCGCGCCCTCCTTAGGGGCGCCAATTGAACAAGCCACGACCTGGGGATGGTCGTTAATTAAACCAAACATCAACATTTCAACCCAAGGCAATCAAATGAATTTCCACATGAATAATCAAAACAATTAAGCCAAAACATCTTTCTCTATGCATGCAGGGGTTGATGAGGACGCGCATCTCCTGGGTCATGGTCCGGGCGGCATACCACGGCCTCCCCGAGTGTCAGAGAGCTAGGGTAGACGCCATGGGATTCGGGGCCTTCCTATCCATAGAGCCAGTTAGACCAGACCTACCACTTATCCAGGTTCTGAGGGAGAGATGGGACAGGTCTAGTTGGGCATTCCTGATGCCATGGGGGCATATGATTCCTACCCTGGAGGACGTAGCTAGGATCATCGGGTTGAGGGTAGATGGTGAGGCTGTGAGTGGGATCACCTACCCTGACTACACTGAGTTCGCCCAGAGACTGCTAGGGCTAGAGATGGTCTACGAGACTCCCAGCGAGTGTAGGACTATCTTCCGCACCGACCTGACTACGGTGATGGGCTTAGGGGATGCTAGGCATAGATCACGGGAGTCCTTGGAGCAGTTCTCACAGAGACTGACGGACGGGGTGAGAGCGGTCTACTGCCAGGACCCAGCTGACGGGGAGAGCGCGGACCGAGACTTGAGGAGGTTCCTGCTGCTGCTACTGGGGAGGCTATTGCTGGGGACAAAGGGCGACGTCATCAACTGCCGATTCCTGGAAATACTCGAGGATCTGGAGGGAGTCGGTAGCTACGCCTGGGGAGCGGCACTACTGGCGCACTTGATGGCCGACCTGTCCTCGGGGACAGGGCGAGAGACGACCGTCAGCGGCTTCTCACCATTTCTTCAGGTATGCATTTTTCTCTTTTTCTTTTCTTTTCTTTTTCTTTTATTATGCATGTGAATGCCTCACTAATGCAATGCATGGATGCAGGTTTGGAGCCACCTATACATGCCAATGGGGCGCGTCGACCCACGGCCTGGAGGTGAGGGAGCTTTCCCTCTAACGCGGCGTTGGCTGCCGGTGGTGTTCGGGGCCCCACTGGGCTACGAGTTGTGGGTTCTACGGAGAGAGTTCCACGACTTCCCTCCCTCACTGGTATGATGAATGTTATGCATCTTTCTTTTGCATTTATTTGAATTTATTATGATGATGATGAAATGATGATGATATGTATGTTTATGAATGCAGGTGCGATGGAGACCCTATGAGGGGATGACAGACGCGGGCCAGTCGTGGGTCGTAGCGGGGCGACCTCGCTTTGAGTATGAGCTGTGGGTCCACTGCTTGAGCGAGATCGAGCCGTTACGGCTTAGGCTAGTGATGAGGACCCTAGGCCTGCACCAGGAGTGGATTGAGGTAGGGGAGCCACGCGGCATCGGGAAGAAGACACGCGGTCGCACAAAGGAGATCGACTGGAGAGTGCGGTTCGAGGAGCAGTATGCCAACTGGCAGTGAGGCGGGACCAGAGTCACCTCTCGGGCGACTGACAGCTCCGAGTACCTCTGGCGCTACTGGGAGGTATACACCGGCCGACCCCAGATGAGGGTCTTAGGGGTATGTATGAATGCACTTATTTCTAAATTAAAGGCAAATGCTTATGTTTCTATCATTTGACTAAAATGAAATGAATGCAGGATGCACGGGACATAGCGGCGATGGATGCCCAGTCCCATCTACACAGCCTGGAGGACCAGCTGGCCGCCACACGGGCCGACCTAGAGACCCTGGTGAGTGTTTAAATTATTTCTATATGTAAATGAATTTTTATTGAATTATTGATGATTAGCCACTAACGATTTCAATGAGTGCAGCGTGCCCAGCAGGGAGCCGTGAGGAGAGATCCAGGGGAGGCCTCTAGCTCGAGGGGACCCAGTGCAGAGGCGACTGCACTGGCAGAGCAGCTGGCAGGAGCAGAGGCACGGGCTGAGGAAGCAGAGCACGTCCTCGCCTCATGGGTAAATTCTAAACTCAAACCTCATTCAAATATTGATTATATATATCATTGTGTACTGATGTTGTTGTTTTGCAGACTGAGGAGCTCCGAGCCGCGCTTGCTTGCGTTGATGAGGGCTTCTGTGCGACGAGCACATAGGTGAGTGGTTCAATCATGTGTTGCTTGAATTGCTAGATTACTGAATCATTGCGTTAATTGTGGAATTGATGATTTGTTTACCTGTTTGCAGGCTACTCAGCTTCAGGCAGTACGTACCGAGTTGGCGATCCGCGATCAGCGGGTCTTAGAGCTAGAGAGGACCTTGAGGCGTCGAGAGGAGCTGCCTCAGGATGTGGCAGAGTTACAGGTCGCCCTCGAGCTGGAGAGGAGGGAGCGAGCCCGGGAGCGCGAGGAGCATGCTCGTGAGCACGAGGAGCTGGTGGACCTGAGGACTCAGCTAGTCCTTTCTCAGGAGCGGCTTCGAGTGTTGGAGGGGCGTCTGCAGCGAGGCCGGGAGCAGGCGCGAGCGGCAGGGTTCAGCTTGGGCGGCTCCTCTTACATGGCGGGCTCCTCTTTTCGACTAAGGAGTGAGACAGGGGACCAGGCTCGAGGTCCAGCGGCTTCACGGGGCTCCATGCCCCCTCCACCAGCACCACCTCGGGACGCCGAGGGTGAGGTTGAGAGCAGGAGAGAGGAGGGTGGAGGCGAGAGCTGAGAGACTTACTTGTACCCCTCCACCTTCACACCTGTACATGATAGACATGAGATATATATATATATGAGATTTGAGCTTTTGTTTACCTGAGCACTTTGTGTGGTTGTGGACTTGTGTTTGTGTACTTTTCTCTTTCCACATTCTTCGTTTTTGCTTCGCTTTGCCCTGTTCCTGCAACTGTAATCCACACTTTGAACAAACATGTTAATTCATCTATTCGACTTGGCCCCTTGCTCAATAAGCAAGGGGTATCAATATTTTGACCTTAATGACGGGTCAAGGGGCCAAGCCTTTAATCAAATAAGGTAAATGAAATAACTGATAATGGGGAGATGCAACATGCAAGCACACATATGCAAACCATAAATAAAGATGCCCATGCAGAAATGCAAGCATACTTGGAGAATGCATTTTTTTTCTTTTCACTCATTTATATTTTTTTTGTTATTTTTTCTGAAAAACGCACCTTAGAGTAGGTTGTGATTCACATAAAAGATGCCCTAGAAGACGGCGTGAATTTGAAAAGGGAATTTGATTTTTTGAGAAAGTAACGACCTGCGCAGGGACGTTATTTGGAAAGAGACGACCTAATCAAAGACGTTAATTCTATAAAAAGCGCCTTTATCGAAGGCGTTAATTAACTTGAACGTGCCTTAGCCAAAGGCGTTAATTGAATTATTCTACAAAAATGGGTTGACAAGACTATCAAGATCACGGGCCCTACACGGTCACCATCTAAAATTCATTAACCTTTCTTGAGTAATTAAAAGTGAGTCGACGTGATCATAGCTGACTTGTATTCGAGATTTCGTACAGTGCAATTTCCTAAGTCCGTCTTGACCATCCTGCTAGTTCATGACTTACCACATAGAAAGGATGGAAGAAAATATAAGGGAAGCCCATAAGGGATTCTGAGATGCTCGAGGTAAAGTTACCTCCCCTACCCTATGCCTGTTGGGGTTCGGTCTTTGGCGTAGGAAAATTTTATTGCCTTTTTGCCTCTTTTATATTGCACGCATACGCCCAAGGTTTTCCTTGCGGGGACTTTGCCCTCTTGACATGCTTTTCTTTTCACCATTTGACTTTCACTTTGAAATAGACTTGCATTGCTACACAACCTAATTGTACTTGGGCTTTTGTGGCATTTGCTCCCTTTTGGGCCCTAACTTCCACCTACTAGGGCGGCGGATAGGCTTGGCGGGTCTACCCCGAGGTCTCCCTTCCTCCCTTATGGGCCGAAGAAGAAAAGAACGGGTATTATCTTTCACCTTTAGTTAGGTTTTGACTTCCCATCGGATTTTGCACTGCTTGAGTTCAAGAATAAAGCGTGTAGTGTGTGCGGGTGTCGACCCAATTTAGGTTAACAAGACTGATGAATGACTTCTGAATTTTGACCTTTCGGACCTTGATCCTTCGTGTGCCATGGCACCAATTTTGAAAGCTTTTCATTTTGATTTTTTTATTTTGATTTTTTTTATTTTGATTTTGGAGAATTTCTATTTTTTATTTGCTTTTTGGAATTTCTATTTTTTTGGTTTTTGGAAATATTCCTCTTTGTTTTGGATTTTTGAATCAATTTTCATTTTTTTGGATTTTGAAAATATTATATATATATATTTTTAGATTTTTGAATCAAGGGTAGTATTTCTTAAGATACAAACCATTCCAAGGGTGAGTTAACTCTTCTCCTTCAGCATTAATCAGTTTATAAGTATTGCCCGGATAAACCTCTTTTATGACGAACGGTCCTTCCCAGTTTGGTTGGAGTTTTGAGCGGGGCCCACCAGGTTTTACGAAAATTCTCTTGATTACCATTTCACCGACTTCGAATTTTCTCTCAATTACTTTCTTTTGATAAAAATGTAAGAGCCTGTTTTGATAAATGCGCGCATGCTCAGCGGCGACCAAACGCTTCTCATCTAGGAGTTCCAATTGAGCAAGGAGTGAATCACGACGCTCATCAATAGAGAGTTCCTTGTCAAATTGTACTCGCAGAGAGGGAATGAGAATCTCGTAAGGGACTACCGCCTCCATTCCATAAGTAAGGGCGAAAGGGGTTTGCCCAGTTGGGGTACGAATGGAAGTGCGATAGGCCCAGAGAGCTTCAACTAGCTTGTCTGGCCAATCCAAAAATTTATTAGCCTCACACGTCTTTTTGACAATTTTTATCAAAGTTTTATTAGTGGCCTCTGCTTGGCCATTGCCCTGCGGATAATAGGGAGAAGAATGATGCAATGCAATGTTGTACCTGTTGCAGAGATCCTTGATTTCTTGAGAGATAAATTAAGGTCCATTGTCGGTGACGATGGTGCTTGGAATGCTGAACCTCGTGATGATGTTCTTCATTATGAACTTGCAGACAGTTGATGCTTTAATCTCCACGTAAGCTTCTGCTTCCGCCCACTTGGTGAAGTACTCCGTTGCCGTCAGGATGAACGACTTTTGTTTCGTGAGGAGGTTCGAGTCACCAAGTGATCCAATGATATCAAAAGCCCACATGGAGAAAGGCCATGGGGAGGACATAGGATGGAGTGAAGAAGCAAGAGAATGAATTTTGTCGGCGTGCAGTTGGCACTTAACACACCTTCGAACATAGATAGAACAATCCTCTTCTAGAGTGGGCCAATAGAAACCTAGCCTAAGGATCTTCTTAGCTAGCATCTGGCTGTTCACATGACCACCATACACTCCAGAATGCGCCTCTTCCACAACCTTCCAAGATTCATCATCATCGAGGCATCTTAATAAAACACCAGTGAGCCCTCTTCTGTAGAGCACACCTCCAACTAAAACATAACGCTGAGCCACTCTTCTAATTACTTTCTTTTCTTCTGCAGTGGCTTCCTCGGGATAGGACTGATCATTGCAATACCTGGCAATCTCATAATACCAAGGTTTCTCTTCGTCAGCCAACTTCTCTTGCCAATCTAACAACATGACCTCTTTACCTTTAAGAGCTTCCTTGTGTCTGACCTTTTCGAGCACTTGATCCCTAATATCGAGGAATGCACGATCCTTAATAGCTGGAGTGTCGCGCTGATGAATCAGAGGAACATGAAAATCACGCTCAGGAGGGAAGACTAAAGCAGAAGCTAAAGTGGCAAGGGCGTCAGCCAAAATGTTCTGGCTACGAGGAACATGGACGAAAATCAATTTGGTGAAGAGCTTGGCATAAGCTGAAGCAAGTTCCTAGTAGGGTTTGAGCTTGGGATTGATAGTGCGGCACTTGACGAGCACCTGGCGTAGAATAAGCTGACTATCACCAACAATCCTCAAAAGGGTGACACCATATTGATGAGCGGTTTGAAGACCGGCCAAAAGAGCTTCATACTCAGCTATATTATTGGTGACAGGGAAAGTGAGCCGAGTAGTAAATGGGATGGTGACCCCTTCTGGTGTTAAAAGAACCATGCCGATCCCTCTTCCTTGGGAATTTAGAGCTCCATCGAAATGTAATGTCCACATAGGATCCTTGGTGCGGACACCCGAGCAGTTGATCGGCACGATACGCCGAGTCATCGGTACCGCACACGGAGCACGACACGAGCCACCTCAACGTCCATCTGACTCGGAGACAGCCTAGAGACTCCGCCTTGAGCCTCCCCATTTATTATATTTAGCTAGATGGACGCTGTATTTATTTCGTTGCATTCGGTTTGCCATTTTGAGTGTAATAGGGGCTTATGAGCATTTCGGACCCCGTGGGCCCCACGGGCCCCCCGGGCCCCACCACATTGGGCCACCTCAGCCTAGGGTCCCACGTGGGGCCAGTCAACATGCCACATGGGAATATCTAGAAGTTTGAATGGTAAAAAACACATGGGGGACAAATGGCTTAAAAAGTCCATATGGAGGCCACCTACCCCACCTACCATTTCAACCTTCTACATCTTGCCATTCAAAGTCCAAGGGCCGCCCCCCCCCTTTTATTTTTTTATGTATTTTTTTTGTGTGATGTTCACATCTCATCCCCACCCTCCATCCCCTTCCCCTAGATCCAATGGTGGATAAGAGATGTGATATGTAACATATATAAGTTGTATTTTCTCCTTTTAGTGAATTAATGCCATTTGAAAGTTGGAAAAAAATCTCTTGAGCAGGCCTAGGCCGCCCCCTTCTCCTCTACCCATCCCTCTTGAAGCTGTGAAGGCTTCCTTCTGGTGGTGAGACTCCACCCTATCAGTTCCGGTCGCCGCCGCCGCCGCCACGAGCCGCCACCGCACCGCCATCGTCTTCATCGGAGTTCTGCCCGTGCAGTACCACAGCAGCTTCCACGAAATTCAGCCATCAACCACGAGCTCTGATCGACCTGGGGATTTTACTGGAGGTTCCATAGGTGTCAAGGATATCCCAAAAAAATTGGTTTGTCATTCAGATCCCGTTCCATATTTTTAGATTTTCTTCCACTCTTCCATTTCAGTTCTGCCAGCAGTCTGTCCAGATTCATCTCCGACCTGAGTTTTATGTCTTAAGTCCACTTTTTGATTTTCTTTGGTTCGCCCAATTTTACTGGATCTTCCTTCCACCAACCCCTTCATCCACAATTTTTCTAAATTTCTAGTTCGTCCATTTCATATTTTCCACAAATCGTTCTCAGATCCACCTGAAGTTCTGTCCACCCGTTCTCAGATCCGACCACCAGACACTCCAAAAATCCTATCAAATCACCATCACCTCCAAATCCAATTCTAAAAATTGTCCCCGCTTCGTGGTTTGATTATCTACAACTTTGAAGAATAGCTCAAAGTCTGAATCCCACTGTAAGTAGGCGGTCAACGGCCGTTTACGGGGAACTGATGTGCTGAACTGAGAGTTCTGGAACTGTGTAGCAGAGAATTGAAAATTAGTTAAGGTCCAGGTCCGTGCAGGTTCAGAGAATCCACTGGCCCTGGGTTGGAGGATTTGGAGTCCTCTTTCCAACGGCGCTGGTTTCGTCACATTCCGGCGACGGGGCTGATCGCAGCGGTTGATTTCGCCGGAGCACGTGCCTGAAAACAGCAAGCAAAAATCCGTGGGCAGCATTCCACAAGCTTGGAGATCGGAGTTGTTCGGCCACCGATCGGTGTTCCCGGCCGACCGCCTTCCGTGGAGGCGTGCCACCAGGGGTCCCCATCACAGTGGGACCCACTCCTGCAGATCCGGAGGCCAGCGCCACCCGTGGGCCCCACGGACCCGCAGAACCCGCCGTTCGGAAAGCACGAAAACGCGGAGTTCGGCACCGCCGGGCGACATCAAGATGCTGCCCGTCAACCCAATTCACGTGATTCCCGGGCCCCGCATGTGACCTTTTACCTCCCTGCGTGGAGTGGGTCAAATTATTGTACTGCTGTAAAATTGTGTTAACCAGGGGTCCGTGATTGGCCAGGGTTGTCTTCGCCACGCCGGGTGCGTGGAGGTAACGGTCTCACCTTCTTGGCATTTGCTTGCTTAGCTAGTATACGGTCATATGCCGCTGTCGAGAGTGTAAGTTCCTAGCCCGTGTGTCCATGTCACCGCTGTGAGCGTGAGAGTGACCCGTCCCGCGGCTCGATCCGAGTCCGGAAGTGAGTCTGACTACCTTGAACTCTGCCGGTTCCTTAACCGCGCACGATCCACGCTTTCCCTCGCAAGGGACGCCGAGTGAGTTTGCACTTCTGTTAGCGACGTGTAGCCTATAGGAGCTCTCCGTGTCGGGCCTAATGTCTCTCCCATCATGTGTTGCTGGTCGTGTCCACGTCTAGAGTCCGAGGTCCATACCACGTAGAGTCGGTCCCCGTGTCCGTCCCGCATCAGTTTGGTATCAGAGCCAGTCGAGTCTAGGGTAGTCATTGCATAAGTCTTGCATGCATCATGGTCTAAGTCAAGTCTAGGATCATCATTATTTTCAAAACAAAAAAAAAGTGTGTTTTAAATTACATTTCATCTCGATAATTCGGTATATTAAAAGGTGTTGTCCGAACGTTAGGCTACGCCTACCGGGAGGTCGCACACTTGCGGGAGTGATCTTCGGATCGATTAACTCCGCCCCGTACTGGATATTGGTTTAGGTCTAAGTGCATCATTTAGTGTGTGTTTGCATTAGTCGGTGTCTTCTAGGTCGTGTGTCAGTTGCATGCCCACCCGTCGAGGTACCCAGTACTCGCCACCACCACCTATGGCGGAGTCCCGAGCCCGTAGTTCTGATGAGTCTTCCACGGCCGAGATGTTCCGGGCCATCATGGATCGTTTAGACACGCGTATGGATGGTCTTAGTACGCGTATGGATGGCATAGGGACGCGTCTAGAAGGGCGGATGAAGGTCCTCGAGGATCAGGCCGGGGTTTCGGAGCAGTCCATTCAAGGCCTTGTTGGGAGGATTGCCGTCCTAGAGAAGGGCCCAGTAGCGGCGCAACCCGCGCCGACGAACGGCCAACAAGAGCCGGTGCAGCAACCCGCTGTGCCAAGGGCTCAGGTGGAGGATGTCGGGAGGCAACAGGCGCCTATAGTGGATGATTATGCCTCTGACAATGATCACGGGGGTAACGGTCGTCGTCATCAACGACGGAATCGTGATGACGAGGATGACGACCGCATTCTTAGGGGTGTGCGTGCGGACCCTCCCACTTTTAGCGGGTCCTTAGACCCTAGGGTGTATTTAGATTGGGAGGCCGGCATGGACTGGTACTTCGAGTGGTTTGAGATGACGGACCACCGAAGAGTCCGATACGCAAAGATGAAGCTGCAAGGGCAGGCCCAAACTTATTGGATCAATGTGGAGAGCCTGCTCAACCAGTGACGTCAACCCCAGATCGGTACTTGGGATGATATGAAAACCAAGTTGAGGGAGAAGTACCTTCCCGCCTCATATCGCCAACGTCTCATAGACAAGTGGCAAAGCATCTCCCAAGGGAACCGATCCATGACCGAGTACACCGTCGAGTTCGATGAGTATTATTTGCGGTGCGGGGTCACGAAAGAGAGCACCATGACGATATCCCACTTTCGGAGAGGTTTGCAGCCCAATTATCAATATGAACTCTTTCGCCGCAATGCCACCACTTTGGAGCAAGCATATCAGATTGCTCTCGAATTGGAGTAGTTCGAGGCCGAGTTTGAGTCACCCCATCGGTTGGGCTCCTTTCCCCTTCGTAGTGTCGAGTCTCGTGGCTCATCTGGAACGTATCCGAGTGCCCCCATGGCACGACCTCAGGAGCCCGCTCGCCCCGAGCCCTTTGCTCCTAGGCCTCATCCTCCACCCCCGAGGGACCTTCCTCGTCCCCAGCATCTTACGGCCCCACCCATAGCCCGTCCACCGGCACCCACACCTCCTGCACGTCCTTTGTTGCCCACGCCTCCTATCCGTCGGGAGGATAAAGGAAAAGGACCTATGATTGGGGAGCCTAGTGGATCACGGCAGCAGTGTTATCGCTGCAATGGGTTTGGCCAATTCGCCAACCAGTGTCCCACCCGTCCATCTCTTCACATTGGGGACACACAGGCCGAGGATACCACCCCTACAGGCCTCGAGTTAGTCAGCTATGAGGCAGATGAAGAGTTAGCTGACGAGTACTATGAGATGGGAGGTGAGGCCCAGGATGTCCAGCAGTCGGACGATACCCGCGTGGGGGTCGTCAGATGTATCCTCACCCAGCCACAGGTCAGTGATGACTGGCGTCGGACCACTATCCTTCATGTATTCTGTAGGCTGGGAAAGCAAATTTGCAAGGTGGTCATCGATAGCGGGAGTTGTATCAATGCAATCTCCACGAACGCTGTCACTCGTCTTGGTCTCACACCCGTAGACCACCCTTGCCCCTACCAGGTATCATGGGTGGATACCACTTCCATTTCGGTCAGGATGCGGTGCTTGGTCCCGCTGCAGCTCCACTCCTACCGTGACGAGATCTGGTGTGATGTTCTTCCCATGGAAGTGGGAAGTATCATTCTTGGTAGGCCATGGTTATTCGACCGAGATGCCACACTCCATGGTCGGTCGAACACCTGTACCTTCGACCACGATGGCCAGTGGGTCACCCTCCAACCCGTTCGGCCCAGGAGCCCATATGTTAGGGGTCCTACTGGCCCTAGTACTCCGAAGCCTTCCGTTCCCGGGCCTAGTACCCCATCCCCAGCTCGGGCTATGACCGTTACCTCTGGCCCAGGAGAGCCCTCGACGAGGAGATTGATGATGATTAGCTCCCGGGAAATGGAGCAGGAGCTTAGTCAGGGCTGTCCGGTGTTTGCCATTACGGTCCGAGAGGTGGAGCAGGACTCCGAGGGTGAGCTCCCACCTGAGGTTGTTCCCATTCTGCAGGAGTATGCTGATGTATTCCCCGATGAGCTTCCCGAGGGACTCCCACCTATGCGGGATATTCAGCATGCCATCGACCTTGTTCCGGGCTCTTCTTTGCCCAACCTTCCTCATTATCGAATGAGTCCCACGGAGCATGCCGAGCTTAAACGGCAGGTCGATGAGCTTGTGCAGAGAGGATCTGTCCGGGACAGCATGAGTCCATGTGCTGTACCCGCATTACTCGCCCCGAAGAAGGATGGCACGTGGAGAATGTGTATTGATAGTCGTGCCATCAACAAGATCACCGTGAAGTATAGGTTCCCTATTCCCCACCTGGATGACATGTTAGACATGATGGCAGGTGCCACTATCTTTTCGAAGATTGATCTTAAGAGTGGCTACCATCAGGTTAGGAGTAGGCCAGGTGATGAGTGGAAGACCGCATTTAAGACCAAGGACGGTCTATATGAGTGGTTGGTCATGCCTTTTGGGTTGACCAATGCCCCTAGTACTTTCATGCGGCTCATGACTCAGGTCCTTCGACCTCTCATTGGAGTCTTTGTAGTGGTGTATTTTGATGATATCCTTATCTATAGCCGCACCACAGGGACCACTTAGACCACCTTCGGCAGGTCTGTCTACTTCTTCGGCGAGAGCAGCTGTTTGAGAACCCACAGAAGTGTGCCTTCATGACACCTCATTTTACCTTCTTGGGTTTCATTGTGTCTAGTACGGGAGTCTCCGTCGATCCGGAGAAGGTCCGGGCCATTGTTGAGTGGCCGGAACCCCGTACCGTTCATGATGTCCGCAGCTTTCATGGTCTTGCGACGTTCTACCGTCGCTTCATCCGCGGATTTAGCTCCGTCACCGCCCCGATCACGGATTGCATCCGTAAGGGCACATTTGTATGGACGAAGGCCGCATCTGCCGCCTTCACGGACATCAAGGAGCGCATGACCCAGACACCTATCCTTCGACTGCCTGATTTCTCGAAGGTGTTTGAGGTCTCTTGTGATGCGTCGGGCGTGGGAATTGGAGGAGTTTTGAGTCAAGAGTCCCACCCGATCGCATATTCTAGCGAGAAGCTGAATGACGCGAAGCTGCGATATTCCACATATGATAAAGAATTCTACGCAGTTGTTCAGGCTCTTTGGCATTGGAGGCACTATCTTTTACATCAGGAGTTTGTCCTATACTCCGATCATGAAGCATTGAGGTACCTCCATTCCCAAAAGAAGCTTAACTCGCGTCACAGTCGTTGGGTCGAGTATCTCCAGCAGTTCACCTTTGTGCTGAAACATAAGGCTGGAGTGGAGAACAAGGTGGCTGATGCCTTGAGTCGGCGAGCATGTTTGCTTACCACCATGAGTGCCGAGGTCATAGGGTTAGAGAAGATGAAGGAGGCCTATGTTGATTGTCCTGACTTTGGTCAGATTTTTACCACCCTCCAGGCCGGACCCTCGAGAGACCTTGATGAGTATGTGCTTCAAGAGGGTTACCTCTTTTGAGGTAGCAGGCTATGTGTTCCCCGAACTTCGGTTCGAGATTTCTTAGTGTGGGAACTACATGCGGGAGGTCTAGCCGGCCACTTTGGTCGGAACAAGACTATCGAGGCAGTAGAGCATCGATTTTATTGGCCGAGCTTGAAGCGCGACGTTGCTAACATCGTGGCTCAGTGCCGTACATGTGCTACGGCCAAGATGAAGAAGCAAAGCTCGGGCCTTTATACGCCTCTTCCCGTGCCTGATGCCCCGTGGCAGAATGTTAGTATGGACTTTGTTTTGGGATTGCCACGTACCTCCAGGAAGCATGATTCGGTCTATGTGGTGGTTGACCGTTTCTCGAAGATGGCCCTCTTTATCCCTTGCTCGAAGACTTCGGATGCTTCTAGGGTAGCCCGCCTATTCCTTACTCATGTGGTGTGCAAGTTCGGGTTGCCTCGCACTATAGTGTCTGACCGTGATGTTAGATTCACTTCCTATTTTTGGAAGACACTATGGCATATGATGGGTACTCACCTCAAGTTTTTCACTGCATATCATCCCCAGACAGATGGTCAGACCGAGGTGGTCAATAGGAGTCTGGGAGATCTTTTGAGGTGTCTTGTTAGGGATCGCATTGGGGATTGGGATCTCATTCTACCCATGGCTGAGTTTGCATATAATGATTCGGTGAATAGGTCTACCGGCATGAGCCCATTTGAAATTGTCACAGGTCGTAGGCCTAGGAAACCCATTGACCTTGTCCCCATGCCTATCCATGCTAGAGTGTCGGAGTCGGCCGAGTCGTTTGCTAGGCATGTTAGGAGTTTGCATGACGACATCCGTCGTCACATTGAGACCAGCAATGCACGGTACAAGGAGTTAGCCGATGCCCACCGACACCACCGAGAGTTCCACGAGGGTGAATACGTCATGATCAGGGTAAGACCTGAACGGTTTCCCTCTGGAACCGTTAAGAAGTTGCAAGCTCGCGGAGCCGGTCCCTTTAGAGAGTTTAAACGCGTTGGATCCAATGCGTATGTTGGGGACCTACCCGAGGAATTTGGTATAAGCTCTACCTTTAATGTATCGGATCTTGTTGCATATAGGGACCCAGCGGTGATCCCTAGTGAGCCTTTTGAGCCATCTCCTCCCCTTGAGAGTGATCCCACACCTGAGTGTCCACTTCCACCTCCAGCCCCTTTTTCACGGCAGCGTGAGCATATAGATCATATACTGGACGAGCAAGTGACAGTTACCAGGAGTGGATCTTACCCACGCTACCTAGTGCGATGGAGAGGACGGCCCGCTACTGAGGACACTTGGATCACACATGGCGAGTTGCAGCGGATCGATCCGGACCATTTGGAGCGATACAGGAGCGATACAGACCCTTACTCGACAGGGTCGAGTTTCTCCCACCCGGGGAGAATTGGTGCGGACACCCGAGCAGTTGATCGGCACGATACGCTGAGCCATCGGTACCACACACGGAGCACGACACGAGCCACCTCAGCGTCCATCTGGCTCAGAGACAGCCTGGAGACTCCGCCTTGAGCCTCCCCATTTATTATATTTAGCTAGACTTTATGTGTGTGTAATTTGTATTTATTTCGTTGCATTCGGTTTGCCATTTTGAGTGTAATAGGGGCTTATGAGCATTTCGGACCCCGTGGGCCCCACGGGCCCCCCGGGCCCCACCACATTGGGCCACCTCAGCCTAGGGTCCCACGTGGGGCCAGTCAACATGCCACATGGGAATATCTAGAAGTTTGAATGGTAAAAATTACATGGGGGACAAATGGCTTAAAAAGTCCATATGGAGGCCACCTACCCCACCTACCATTTCAACCTTCTACATCTTGCCATTCAAAGTCCAAGGGCCGCCCCCCCTTTTGTTTTTTTATGTATTTTTTTTGTGTGATGTTCACATCTCATCCCCACCCTCCATCCCCTTCCCCTAGATCTAATGGTGGATAAGAGATGTGATATGTAACATATATAAGTTGTATTTTCTCCTTTTAGTGAATTAATGCCATTTGAAAGTTGGAAAAAAATCTCTTGAGCAGGCCTAGGCCGCCCCCTTCTCCTCTCCCCATCCCTCTTGAAGCTGTGAAGGCTTCCTTCTGGTGGTGAGACTCCACCCTATCAGTTCCGGTCGCCGCCGCCGCCGCCACGAGCCGCCACCGCACCGCCATCGTCTTCATCGGAGTTCTGCCTGCGCAGTACCACAGCAGCTTCCACGAAATTCAGCCATCCACCACGAGCTCTGATAGACATGGAGATTTTACTGGAGGTTCCATAGGTGTCAAGGATATCCCAAAACAATTGGTTTGTCATTCAGATCCCGTTCCATATTTTTAGATTTTCGTCCACTCTTCCATTTCAGTTCTGCCAGCAGTCTGTCCAGATTCATCTCCGCCCTGAGTTTTAGGTCTTAGGTCCACTTTTTGATTTTTTTTGGTTCTCCCAATTTTACTGGATCTTCCTTCCACCAACCCCTTCATCCAAAATTTTTCTAAATTTCTAGTTCGTCCATTTCATATTTTCCACAAATCGTTCTCAGATCCACCAGAAGTTCTATCCACCCGTTCCCAGATCCGAGCACCAGACACTCCAAAAATCCTATCAAATCACCGCCACCTCTAAATCCAATTCTAAAAATTGTTCCAGCTTCGTGGTTTGATTATCTACAACTTTTAAGAAGAGCTCAAAGTCTGAATCCCACTATAAGTAGGCGGTCAACGGCCGTTTACGGGGAACTGATGTGCTGAACTGAGAGTTCTGGAACTGTGTAGCAGAGAATTGAAAATTAGTTAAGGTCCAGGTCCGCGCAGGTTCAGAGAAATCCACTGGCCCTGGGTTGGAGGATTTGGAGTCCTCTTTCCAACGGCGCTGGTTTCGTCGCATTCCGACGGCGGGGCTGATCGCAGCGGTTGATTTTGCCGGAGCGCGCGCCTGAAAACAGCAAGCAAAAATCCGTGGGCAGCATTCCACAAGCTTGGAGATCGGAGTTGTTCGGCCACCGATCGGTGTTCCTGGCCGACCGCCTTCCGTGGAGGCGTGCCACCAGGGGTCCCCATCATAGTGGAACCCACTCCTGCAGATCCGGAGGCCAGCGCCACCCGTGGGCCCCACGGACCCGCAGAACCCGCCGTTCGGAAAGCACGAAAACGCGGAGTTCGGCACCGCCGGGCGACATCAAGATGCTGCCCGTCAACCCAATTCACGTGATTCCCCGGCCCCGCATGTGACCTTTTATCTCCCTGCGTGGAGTGGGTCAAATTATTGTACTGCTGTAAAATTGTGTTAACCGGGGGTCCGTGATTGGCCGGGGTTGTCTTCGCCACGCCGGGTGCATGGAGGTAACGGTCTCACCTTCTTGGCATTTGCTTGCTTAGCTAGTATACGGTCATATGCCGCTGTCGAGAGTGTAAGTTCCTAGCCCGTGTGTCCATGTCACCGCTGTGAGCGTGAGAGTGACCCGTCCCGCGGCTCGATCCGAGTCCGGAAGTGAGTCTGACTACCTTGAACTCTGCCGGTTCCTTAACCGCGCACGATCCACGCTTTCCCTCGCATGGGACGCCGAGTGAGTTTGCACTTCTGTTAGCGACGTGTAGCCTATAGGAGCTCTCCGTGTCGGGCCTAATGTCTCTCCCATCATGTGTTGCTGGTCGTGTCCACGTCTAGAGTCCGAGGTCCATACCACGTAGAGTCGGTCCCCGTGTCCGTCCCGCATCAATCCTGGGGTTGATTAATGGACATCAGTTCTTCATCTGGAAACTCCGAATTGACAGGATCAAAGCGGGGGAGAGGGTGATGAGCAAGGTGTTCGGCAATGGCGTAGCCTTTGATAGCTTTCTGTTGAATGTAAGTGATGTCAAATTGAGAGAGGAAGCTTTGCCAGCGTGCTAATCGATCAGTGAGGACAGATTTTTCAAGAAGGAATTTGATCGGATTCATGCGTGCAATGAGGTGAACCTCGTGAGCTCAGAAATAGTGTTTTAATTTCTGGACTACCCAAACCAAAGCAGCACAAGTCTTCTCTATGACTGAGTACCTCTGCTCACAGGGGTTAAGAAGTTTAGACAAATAGTATGCTGCCCTCTCCTTACTTTCTTCATCCACTTGAGCCAAGACAGCACCTACAGAGTCATCCAGGACAAAGAACAAGCGGTTTGCCTGAAATTGGGAGCCTCAGGACAGGAGGATTGGCCAAATAATCCTTCAATCCGTCAAAAGCTGCCTGACACTTGTCGTCCCAATCAAATTTGACTCCCGACTTAGTAAGCTCGTAAAACGGCCTACACCTTTGTGAGTGCTGAGAGACGAAGCGGTGAATAATTTGCAACCTCCCGATTAATCCTCGAACTTCCTTCAAATTCTTGGGAGGAGGCATGTCTCTAATGGCCCTTGCCTTGTTGCGATCAACTTCAATTCCCCTCTTGCTAACAATGAAACCAAGCAACTTCCCTGAAGAAACGCCAAATACACACTTTTTAGGGTTCATCTTCAATTGATATTCTCGTGATCTTTGCAAGACTTTAGCCAGAACCCCAGGATGCTCAATCCTTGTCCTTGATTTTACAACCAGGTCATCCACATACACCTCAATAAAAATGTGAATCATATCATGAAAAATCGCCATCATTGCCCTTTGATAAGTGGCTCCAGCATTCTTGAGTCCAAATGGCATGACCACATAACAGTATGTTCCCCATGGTGTTGTGAAGGATGTTTTCTCTTGATCTTCTTCAGCCAAACGAATCAGATTGTAGCCTGAAAAACCATCCATAAAAGAGAGAGTCTCAAATCCTGCTGTATTATCAATCAGAACATCAATATGAGGTAGGGGGAAGTCATCTTTAGGACATGCACGATTGAGGTCCCGGAAGTCTATGCAAATCTGAACCTTTCCATCTTTCTTCATGACCGGGACGATGTTAGCCACCCAGTTAGGATAGAGGACAACTCTGACAAATCTAGCATTATGGAGCTTGTCGACCTCTTCTTTCATTTTCAAAGCCATGTTAGGGTAGAAACGCCTCAACCGTTGCTTGACCGGTACAGACCCTGTCTTAAGTGTAAGGCGGTGTTCAACGAGCGCAGGGTCTAATCCGGGCATATCTTCATAGCTCCATGCGAACGTGTCCTTATATTCTTGAAGAACCAAAATAAGCGCCTCCTCTTCGGAGGGCGGCAAATTCTTGCTAATGAGGACGATCCTAGGGTCTTCCTCGGTACCCAAATTAATTTCTTTGGTAGGCTCTTCTACTGAGGCTGATGGTTCGTCGAATCTTCTCATGCCACTAGCAAAGGCATCAGCCTCGTCCTCATATTTTTCATAACTTTCTTCCCCCTCTTCAATAGGGTCTTCATCATTCATGATTTCATAGACACCCAAACCCTCGTAAGAAGCACAAGTATCCTCATATTCCAATTCTGGCAGGATGATTGGATCCTCCACAAATTCTGAAATGGCTAAACAGGCTCGGCATCTGACGGCTAATTCCAACAAAAATCTACGGGGAATCTGCTTACCCTTGGGTTTCTTATGTGAAGCTACCCCACGAATTTTATTATTAGAAGAAGAGGAACAACTAGCTTGATCATTAGAGGGGAAAGAAGGGGGTGAAAAAGCGGATACATGAGGTGACACAGAAGAAGACCCCTCACCAGAGGGGGAGAAGAGATTTATCAAGGAATCCGGGAAGAGTGGCCCCTGGGTTGGGACGCACTCGTGAAGGAGATAGGAAGTCTCCTCAACAGAGATGGAGGATTGGAAAGTTGGGGATTTGGCGTTTTTTTTTTTCGTTTTCAACTTTATCTTCATTTTTATTTTCTTTTTCAAGAAGAAAGCAGTGTGAAGGGAGAATAGCAGGAGGAGTGGAAATTGCATGATCGGAGAAAGATTGAATCAGTGATGGCCCACACTGGGGTGTGATGGAGAGTTCAGAAAATCGCTCGAGGAGCGAGGAAGGATTTGTGAGAAAAACATGATACGAACTTGGAGAGAAGCTAACCATGATTGGAGGCGGTCTCGGCATGCGAGAAAATAGTTGAGAATATAAAGATGAAAGCAGAGATGGATGCATGGAAGTGAGGGAAAAGAGGCCGGCCCACAGCCTGTCCACAGTGAAACCTTCTTCAAACGGAACATCTGGCTCCCCAGTGTCTGTGTAATCACTTAGCAACTACCTCTTGTCTGTAATCACGACCGACTTTTCAATCAATTCATGTATCAGCGGCTGCCATTCCGGATCTGTTGGCATAAAGAGACGGCTCAGAGAAATAGTGATGTCATTCATGTCAAACCACCTGTACCGGTCACATTCCGGATCGTCCATTTTCCTTCTTTTATCTGGTCTTAAAGACTCCAAGGCTTTATATGTGACCAACGGAGCTATATGACGAGCAAACTGTCTAGCATGAACATCTTGGCAATCCAGCATGGAAGTGACTTTAGTAGTTTGCTCATTATTCTGAACGCCACCTGTGACAAAATGTGTCTTCAATGTCCAGGTAAGCGGCTGACGGTCAGTCTTCAAAGTGGATGTCATAACTACCCATGGTTCTTCTTCATTTTTGCCCGGCCCTTGGTAGCCCAAGCCACCTCGTGCAATCAGCTTCTGGGATTTAACAGGCTTAGTCCTGCCCTGGAGTTTGATACCTATGCCTTTGCCGTTTTGATACCCCATTTTCAGTAGAATGTTCCAGCCAAGGGTGTTCATCATAGTTTTCTCTTTCTTCCCCTTGGAAGGCAGGGGTGTCATAGCAACTGTTGTGACAGTCTCGAATAGCATTGACTGTGGGCTGGGGGCGTCCAGCACTGATAGCAACGGCTTGTTGGCAGGCCAAATAGATGGAACTGATGAAGCCAAGTGGATGTCCTCCTCTGGCAGAATCGGCATACTGGTAACCTTGACAATGCGACCCTTGTGTGGAAACTTGAGGCATTGATGATTTGTGGAGGGCACTGCATCAAGCTGCTGGATGTAGGGACGGCCAAGAATGCCATTAAATGTTGGATCCATGTCCAAAATATGAAAATCAGCTGTGATTGTTGCTGGACCCAAACTTACTTTTAAAATAATCATGCCTAGAGGAGGCTTCTTCGTGTTATCATATGCAGTGACCGTTATGGTGGACGGTCGAAGTTGGCTTTCCGGAATGCCACACAACTTCAGGGTGCTAGGGGGCAAGACATTGATGGATGCCCCAGTGTCTACCAGACATTGCTTGATAGCCACCTTATTGATATCAACTGTGATGCATAGAGCGTACTTTCTCGCTGGGAGAGGTGCTAATTCATGTTCATGAAAAGTAATCGCCGGCTGATTGCTAGCGGGCGTTAAAACGGTGACTATCTGCTCAACTGGAATGTCCTCGTTGACCATCACTTTTTGCAAATATTCTTTCAATGCTATCTGATGAGTGGTGGACCTTTTAATCAATTCCAGGATTGAAATCCTTGCCGGAGTCCAGTCCAAGTGCTTTAACAAATCATACTGAGTCCCTGGCACTGACTCTTGTTCTTGTTCTTGCTCTTGCGGCCCCTGCACGGGCTCTAGCTCTCTTTGAGGGAAGATACGGTGGAAGATCCGTCCACTGCGGAGTGGTGCCACATTCTGCCGTGCCTCTGTCGGGGCAAGTGTAGGAGGAGGATTAGAAGAAGAAGGTGTATTGGCGTTAAGAAGTGGTGTAGGGGTGTTTGCAGAAGGAGCCCCCGCGGGGGGTACTGATGAAGAGTTCGACAAAGATGCCCCCGTAGGAAGCGTAAGAGTAGAAAGGGATACCCGAATGCGAGGAGAGTTGGGGGGTGGAACGAGGAGAGATCTGGGCACAAAAGGTAGGGGAACTGATGGTGGAGGGATCCTTGCCGGTGGAGGAGTAATGGTGGTGGGTGCAGCGTGCGCTGGTGACGGGTGGTTAAGGAGTGGCCTGGATGGCAATGGTGAAGGGTTGGTGGTAGAGGGAGAAGTTTGCTGTGCGGTAGGCTGCGGAGGTGGAGAACGGGTAAGAAGGGGGCGAGCCGGCAAGGATGGGGAATTAGTTGAAGGAGATGGATTGATGGGGCGTAGAAGGGAACGGCCCAATTGGGGAGTAGGAGAAGAAGGAAGGAGAGTGCGCAAAAGGCGCGGAGGTTGGTTTTGATTGTGATTAAATGCCCCGACAGAGGCGTTTTCTTCATGCCATCCCTGCCCTCTCTCCACCTCATGGAGAGACGTGACAGGGTTCACGTGCTGATTTGGCGGGTGCTCCGGCAATGGATTGTGGACAATCCCCATATCCTGCTGTGGTGCTGGAGCTTGCTGTTGCTGCTGAGGAGCTGGTTGCTGTGGCTGGTGAGCATGTTGCTGCCGAGGAAGCCTTCTTTCTTTCATGGTGGCGATGAACTGTCTCATTTCATCCCAATTGATGCCGCCCTGGTCATTTAGATCATAAATATAATCTCTGAAGTGAAAGCAACGATCAAGGTTGTGACCAGGGGCGCGATGGAAAGCACAGTAATGGGATGTGTCAACATTAGCGGGCCACACTGTCCTTTCCCTTGGTAATACGAGCAAGTTGGCGGCCATTAAGGCATTGAAAATATCCGGGAGACTTTATGGTAGTGGAGGGTAGTGGTCTCTTTTGGGGCCAAGTGGTGGTCTCCGTTGTTGTTGTTGGCCATAGTTGGTGGGTGGTGGTACTGTTGCGGAGCTGGAGGGTCAGCACGGGGCGCTTGGTTTTGTGGTGGAGCAAAAGAGTGTTGAGGCGCAAATTGGTGTTGTGGAGCGGAGTTGAAGGGAGTGGTTTGTTGTGGAGGTGGGTGAGGTCGCGAGTTAGATTGGTAGTGGGGGTGGCCAACTACGCCAACCTGCTCATTGGCAATGGTGCCCTCAGTCGTGGGCCCGCTATTGTTGACATTTGTATTTTTCTTGAACAGCTTGGGTTTTGGTTCAAACATGCCCATGATGGGCGAATCTTTCATCTGGGTTTGGATATAACGAGCTCTTTCATAGAGCTCCTCCAGGGTTGCCAATCTGTTCATGGCCAATATATGCCGGAACTGAGGAGTTGAATTGGAAATAATCATCTTGACCTGTTCTTGTTCCGCCAATGTATCTTTCAAATTCTCGGCCATTGAACGCCACCTATCAGCAAATATTATGAAGTCCTCTTCGGGCTTCATTTTCTCTGCAACCAGGTCTGTGAGTGAAAGGGAAGGTCCGACCCGGTCTCTATACTTATGCAAGAACTTCTTCTGGACAATATCAAAGTCACTGGCATCAGCAGGATCCAATGAATAGAGCCATTCAAGGGCTGGCCCCTCTAGAGATCTCCTGAAAAGATAAGCCAAAGAGGCCTTGTTGTCTTGCCAGAAGGAGGTCTCATACCTGAAATCCTTCAAATGAATGAAAGGGTTACCAGTTCCATTGTATCGTCGGAAATTTGGCATCTCAGAGGGTGGCAGATGGAAGACTGGCAGTGTGGGGAGAGAGATTTCCGGGGTATTCTTGGCCGCAGTGACTTTCTTAAGTTGCTCTTCCATGCTAGCCAACTTCTAAAGCAGTAGAATATTAGTATCAGACTCGACTGGGGCCGAATTTTGAATGAAAGAATTCGGTATAGGCGTCCGTAGAATTTGAGGAGGTTGGAGAAACTGGTGCCTAACCGCAGAATAGCTCGCCTGTTGGGCCGGCATGGCCGCAACGGGCGTTGGTGGACGGGAAGGAGGTTTATTCAAGACCGCCTGGTCATTAACAATGTGATGGCCACTCACGGCCGGAGGGGGGTTGGAGGAGGAAGAGGGAACAGACTTCCCCTTCAAAGCGGCCTGGACAGCCTGCCGCTGGGAATCATCTAACTGAGACAAAGCTTGAATGGATGGGGAAGAATTCCCCGAGGTGTTGGAAGGTACAGCCTGAGAGGAGGGCTCAACTTCTTGGGAAGTGGTGTCAACCACGTGAACTTGTGGATAATGAGAATGAGGAGGAGGGTAATTCCCCTCGTGATAGATGAAATCTTGGTGGGGGACCTCATAAGATTGTCCAAAGATATTTTCTTCCACATCATCATAAGTGTACCCATAGCTTGCCATGTTGGTGATCTTACCTGAACAGAGTTTCATGTTTAAGAAGGGGGAAAGCTTTTATGAAAGGGGTTATCACACAAAAAGCACTCAATCCAAGCAAACTTTAAGCAAATCAATCCAACCAAATTTATGCAATCAAGTTGAGATGAACGTAAAATTTTAGTGTTATGCTTGAGATTAGAGTGGATTAATTTGCAGAATAATTCACTCCTTTTGCAAAGTGAAACCTAGTTTGGATCCAAGTGTGACTTCCGGGTCAACTAGGTTCTTTCTCTCTCTTCAACAACGATAGGTTCTCTATACTCCGGGTACTTCAAGGGTATAACCAGCCCGGCGTCCGTGAGGGAATCCACGGGTGCGGGGACTTACGGAGGTCTTGGAAAAGGGATTTCCGGTCCAAAGAGACGGAATGCTCAATGGAGGGTTGTCCCGATTCCAAGAGAGGTGTGTGGAATCCTAGTGTAGAGAGAGGAGGTCTCTCAACCAAATGCCACAAGATGCAAGCCAAGATATGCAGATCACACCAATATAGCCAAATAATCAATATAAGAATCAATGCAGCATGAATAAGCAAAGACAGCAGGGTTCTGTAAAATCACAGGAAAGAGACGACCTAGCCACGGTCGCTATCAACAAAAAAGACGACAGTGAGACTGTCGTGAATCCTTGGGGATCCCACAGGCAATGGAGAAAACACGCCTTGGTGTGAGGTGCTATATGTGAAAAGGACGCCTTCGGCAGAGGGCGCCAAATCTGGAAACGCGCCTTGATGTGAAGCGCTAAGCAATAAAGAGACGCCCTGGGGCAGGGCGTGAATCCACAAACATCGTAATAAAAGTAGGGGATATGATGAAGCACGCCTTATCAGAAGACGTTAAACATAAATCAGACGCCCTGGATGAAGGCGTTAAATTAAAACGCACCTTTGGGTGAGGCGTTAATTCAGATCACAAACTGGCTGATCCCGGGAGTGTGCAGTGTGCACGGTGGAGGGTGCCCGTGGGGCACAAAAGGAGGGGTACCGTGGGTACCGAGGGGAAAGGGCACACGTGGGTGCCGAAGGGGAAAGGGCACACATGGGTGCCAATAGGAAAGGGCACACGTGGGTGCCAATAGGAGATGGTAATCAAAAGAAAAATAGTGGAAGTCCCACCGTGATCGCCAATTTGTAGATCGTGATAAATCCACACATGTGGAACAAACCACTCATATGAGATATATAAAAGGATGGAGATGATAAAAAAGACAAAAGAAAGCACGTGGTGCTATAAAGGAGAGTGATCGCCAGAGGGGTTACCTCAATAATAAAATAAATGATCGCGAATACCTGGTGATAAGTGGGATGCGGGATGGATTGTGAATTCCTTCCTCCTCCTTCTATCGGCCGGCCGATGAAGGGGGTTTTCCTGATTGATTACCCTTGCAAAAAAGAACAAACAAGTAAAAAAAGATGGATCAGCCAAGAGTGAATGTAGTATCAATCCCAAATAGAAGATACGATGATGAAAGAGAACACAACATGCGCACCTCTTTTTTTTGGTTTTAAAAACCCCTAAAGAGTTAGGGAAAGGAGAAATATGATACTAATGCAAGAAAAGAAAACGGTGGATGATGACCGATGGAAAAGCACAAATAGATAAGCAAAAGACCCCTGCTGTCCCTGACGACAGTAGAGGGGAACCGGGGTTGATGCTACTAGCAGGAAGAAGAGGAAGCAGAGAGCTCTTCTAAAAGATCGCACAGGAAGAAGATGAAGAGAGCCTCTGTAAACCATGTATGTATCTATATGTATAACCTCTGACCTCGGTAACCTCTGTCAAGATCGACCAGAGCATGCTTATATAGGGTTTAGATCAAGATAACCACAGATTTGGGAAGATAAGAACGGGCAATGGTTATGAATGGCAAGGACTCCAGTTCCCTGATCGAGCAAGGTGACCAAAGAAGGCAGGGAACTATTCAGGAAAGGCACACTCAAACAGGACACCGAAACATAAAACGCGACCTTCAGAAGGGCGTCAAATTTGAATTGACGACCTACCTTAAGACGTTACTCCATTACACGACCTGGTCAAGGGCGTCACTTCTTGGATTTAAATTTGGAAATAAAACTTTCTTTATTTGAAAATTATGAGAAAACGCCTGAGATAAAGGCATTACTTGAAAACACGCCCTGAGGAAGGACGCCAATCAGTAATTGGAATTTATTTTGAAACCGGATAATACCAGGAATTGACGCCCTGACATTTGGTCATCCTTTCTTTTGAACACGCCCTAGGTAAGGTCGCTTTTAAAATAACGCCCCTCTTCAGGTCGCGAATCACAAAAATGCAAGAACAAATCAAAAAACACACAAAAATAGAAAAAATTCATATTATGAATGTATTGAAGTTCACTTTGGGGCGTCAACATAGTGACATGAGATTTGATCAACATAGCGTCAATTTTGACGTGTCTACACTCCTGTCACTCGAGTGTAGCAACTCTACTTTCTTATGGTTGTGACTTAGCGTTCGGGCGGCCGAGGGTATTCCATGGTACGATTCCGACTATTGGTTTGTTGTTAATAGATTTGATACTCGCGCAATGTAGCTACTTCCTTTATTTATTAGATGTTGTCTTTTGTAATAGTTATTATTCCAAATTGTGATTTATTGCACTATGTATTTGCCGTCGTGAGGTGGGGATCCGCGAGACCTCTACTGAGCCGATGAGATGAGGCTCACCCCTTTTGTTTTTAGGTGAGACACAGCTTGCTCATAGGGCTTTGGATGCTCGCGAGGAGTCGGCGGTCAGTAATAGCGCCAGTTGCCCGAGACGGGGTATGCCCCGTGGTATTGTACCCTTTTTACTTTACTGCACTTATGTATGGACACGTAGGCTCTGGACTGTATAATTATTGAATTATGTAATTATTAAATGACATAACTATTTAATTCTTACAAATAATCTTGTTAATTATTATCGTGTTGCAGTGATTTTGATTCTTATACACTACCACTCCATCCTTTTAACCCTTCCGAGCTCCCGGCTCGTGGGTGGCGGGCCAGGATCCAAGAATATCGGGGTCTTTCTCAGTATTTGGATCTTGGGTCATTACACAGAGCCTAGATTTTCTAAATTACCTAGGTTTTCAAGTTCAAGGTTAAGGTGTCTAGGTCCCATACCTTTTATCCGGTGAGATTGGGCAATGCTGTGGGTTAAGTCGATATAGGATGAGGTACCCTAGAATCTTATTCAAGCATCTAATAATTATCATTTCTTGCAGGATCATGGCCGAGGAACGTGCTCAATGGAGGGAGATGCAGAGGACTGTATAGGGTCTTACACAAGCCTTACAGCAAGTTTCCCAAGGAGGGGCAAATCGTGGGGCTGGAGATCTTCACAGAATTTTTTTGAATATGAACCCTCTGAAGTACATCGGATCTACCGACCCCGACGACGCTGAAAATTGGATGAAGGAAATTGAACGGATTTTCCGCGTGATGCAATGTGTGGATGAGGAGAAGGTTCTTCTGGATACTTTTCAGATAAAGCGAGATGCTAGATCATGGTGGGAGTCAGTGGAGGCTACTCTGCTACATGACCATGTGACGTGGGGAGAGTTCGTAGAGTATTTCATCAGCAAGTACTTTTCTGATCGGGTACAAGAGAAGAAGGCCGCGGTGTTTGCCACGTTAAAGCAACGAAGTTTATTGGTTTCTGAGTATGAAGCACAATTCTCAAGGTTATCTAGCTATGCGCCACACCTGGTGGGCACAGAGAAGATGAAGGCCCGAAGATTTCTTAACGGGCTCAAGCCCCAATATAGTACTCAGCTGGTGCCCATTGATGTACAAACATATGCAAAATTGGTTAGACAAGCACAATTATTAGAGGATGCCATCAAGCTATCTGACCGGATTCATGGACCTAACAAGAAGGAGCACGTTACAAGTTCGGGCTCTTTCAAGACTCCTTTTTTAAAGAAAAGGCCCAATGGCGGAGGAGATTTTCCCAAGGAGAAGAAGGCTAAGAAGAATGACAAGCAGCTAGTTCCTATCGTTGCTACATCGAAGGAGGTATGCAAGCATTATGACAAGGTAGGGCACCGATCCGAAGAGTGTTGGAGGATGCTGGGAGCTTATCTTCATTGTGGGAGTCGTGATTATCGGATTCCCGAATGTTCGTTATTGAGTGATCAAGCTGGGAGCGAGAAGCGCTAGGGTGGAGCGAAGAAGCAAGGACGTCTCCAAGCATTGCAAGAGGCGGAACCAAGCGACAGTGGTATCGTGGAAGGTACTCTAGATGTTTGTTCCAAGTCTACTTTTGTCTTGTTTGATACCCGAGTAACCCATTCATTCATCTCTCAGAGTTTTACTACTATTATCTATGAGGCCTGTTGTGCTGAAATCTGAGTTAGTTATCTCTACCCCTATTGGAGCTGGGACCGAGATTAAGTATCATTACCCTGATAGCAAGGTTTTAGTTGGAGGTCAAAACTTGCCTGCCGATCTGGTGTGCATGGATATGGATGGATATGATGTTATTTTAGGCACAGACTGGTTGTCTAGGCATGAAGCTATCATAGATTGTAGGAAGGGTTTAGTGACCTTTAGTAGTCATCCTGGACTTTTCTATTCTGGTCTTCGGAATCGTGGATGTTCATCTCTAATTTTGGCCCTTCGAACTGATAAGCTTATAATAAGGGGGTGTGTAGCATTCTTAGCTTTTGTTACCGTAGCTGAGCATAGAAGTTCGAAGCTTGAGGAGATTCATGTGGTAAAGGATTATCCCGATCTGTTTCCGAAGGAATTGCCTGGTTTACCCCTGGAGAGAGAAATAGCATTTACTATTGATCTTGTTCCTATTGCTGACCCTGTATCTAAGGCTCATTATCGAATGTCCCCCGCTGAACTGAAAGAATTGAAGGAGCAACTGATGGAATTGCTGAAGAAATGGTTCATTAGACCAAGTACTTCTCCATGGGGAGCGCCAATTTTGTTCATCAAGAAGAAGGATGGTTTCATGAGGTTGTGTATAGATTTTTGGTAGCTAAATTAGCTAGCTATCAAGAATAAGTATCCACTACCAAGGATTGATAAATTATTTGACCAGATTTTAGGAGCTCGATATTTCTCAAAGATTGATCTCCGATCTGGTTACCATCAATCGAGGATTAAGGAGGAGGATATTTTCAAGACGGCATTTAGAAGCAGGTACGGGCATTATGAATTTACTGTTATGCCTTTTGGACTAACCCATGCCCCTGCAGCATTTATGCAGCTGATGAACAATATATTTCGGTCACATCTTCATCAGTTTATTGTGGCATTTATTGATGATATTATGGTATATTTTAAAACTGAGGAAGAGAATGAGGAGCATTTGAGGATAGTGTTGCAACTCTTGAGGGATAATCAATTGTATACTAAGTTCAGCAAGTGTGACTTCTGACTTGAAGAAGTTTCATTTCTGAGTCATGTAATCTCAAGGGAGGAAATTTCTATTGATCCATCTAAAGTAGAGGCAGCAAAGAATTGGGAGGTACCCGTCAATGAGGCAGAAATTTGAACTTTTCTGGGATTGGCTAGCTATTACAGGCGTTTTATCAAGGATTTTTCTAAGATCGTTGTTCCATTGACAAGATTAACCAGGAAAGAGAATCCGTATATATAGACTGAGGAATGTGAGAAAAGCTTTCAAACTTTAAAGGATCATTTGACTACTACACCTGTGCTGACTTTACCAATTGAAGGAGAGAAGTTCTAAGTCTATACCGATGGACCTGGAATTGGTCTGGGCTACTGTTTGATGCGACGCGCGGTAGCTCCCATGCCCTGACCCGGGAGGGGGTGGTAGAGAGGCACGCGACTTGTCGGTGACCGCGGTGAGGGAAGGAATAAAGTAATAAATGAAAATAAGGGAGTTTGATGTATCTCGGGATATTCTCCTTCATGGCCATATGCCTCTCACGGTGGCACCGGGCACTCTCCTTTTATGAAAAGTCGAGAGGGGTCGAATGGCATGAGAGATTTTCGGGAGTTGGTAGATGAAGAGAACAGTCTATGAACGAGATGGTTACTCACTCGGGATGAATGAGACTGGGGTGGCTGGGAGACAGGGTAGCTGGACAGGGTGCGGGCGTGCCAGTCGATTTCTTGACAATCACCTATGGAACCAAGAGCTAACTGGGAAAGCATCGCCAGGACGCGGCACGTGGGCATGGGATATTGGGCGGCTCGTGGAGAGAAATGGAGGTTCCACGGGTGTGAGTGGGTAGGTGATTATGGGGATTCATGTACGAGACGTCTTTCCCCACCGACCGCAAGCAACCGGTGTTTATTTACATTGGATTGCATCCGAACACCTTTGTTCCGTGCTGAAGAAGAGCCTGGATAATTCTGAAGCCAAGGACAGGGGACAGGATATACCCCGCAGTTGGGGGACTGGTGGACTGAGACCCCAGAAAATGGGTTGCACACTGGTTAGTGGGGGTAAGAAACTGGGACCCGTTGTACGGGTATGCACATGCAACTGGTTTCATGCTTTATAGGTGCCACATGGGCTTTACAGAGGGGCCGAAAGGGCCGAGATACAACTGGTGCAAGCCGCGGGATAATTCTGACTTGAAGGTCAGTCCCCGAGTCATTGTAGGATAAAGCGGATTATCCCTGTGTTTTATAGAGGCTCTCCTCGGGGAGCTAGGGGCATGCCTAAATCGTCGAGGGAGGGCTAGAGTGGATGGCAGGGGCGGACTCGGGCTGGCGCCTGAGGGAGGCCGAATGTGACTCGGGACGAGCGATCGGGTACGGGTCCCAAAAAGGTGAATGTCTCTATGCTGGGGAAGGGAGGCGGGTCCCCGGAATGTTACTTCCGGGTCAGGTTCCGGCTAACTTGGGTCAGTGGTCGGGACAGTCGGTGGCCGACTTGTGGTGAGCGACGGGCACGCGGTCCCATGGCGGGGGCAAGTTCGACATCATGGCGCAGGCGTTGTTATCATAACACCTTGTACTTATGCAGACCCGGGATGCAGGTGTGTTCGCCATTATCACAATGTCTTACACGCGGGAATGGACTTGAGTGAGACGACAAGACGCCATGTGAGGGGAGTATGTGCGACATACCCTCGGCGTATATGAGCCGATCAACAAGCCACCCAGCACACGCTTTGTGACGACCCAGACTCCGGATACTAGGTAAACTGGATACCATTTGGATTTTGAGAGGCTCCCAAGAGCGGGAAAGCTCTGAAGGGAAAGAAAGGTGTGTGTGAGTACATTTTCTATTAAACAAATTAAAGCTACAGAGCTAGCAGAGTCTAGCTGTGGACGCACTTTTTGACACGCTCAATTCATCTCTTCTTCTGTTGGTTTATTCGATGGATTTATTCATTTGTTAAGTGTGTGGGCGTGCCAATCACAAAGTGACGATTTATTCGGGCTTCGTGGAAGCCCTTGGTGTGCGCGATCTGACTAATCAGACGATTGTGTGGTTTGTGTTGGGATCAAAAATCGTCGTGCCATAAAGGCCACGGCATCATTTTGATATCCCTGGAGGGGAGAATACCCTTGATTAATTGCTAGGAATAAGGGCCCTACGGCCAAAAGAATTATATTAATGCACGTATGACAGTGAGAAGCTCGAACTGTGCTAAAAGCCCGCATTAGGGGTGCGAATATTTAAATTATGTCGGTCAATCATGGACCACTTCATGTTCGGAAAAAGGCCCGTGTTGAAAGCACGATAGAAACGGAAATACACCCATACAAATGTCTGCCAGGAGACGGCAATTTCGATAAGAAGATGGGATCAGATCTCGGTGGCAAGGGAGCGACCTCGGTGAGATATTGGCCCAAAATAAGGTCGTGCGGCGACAATGGCGGGGATGACCCCCGGGGTGGAAGCCCGACCTACAGAGGCATCATTGGTATTCCCTTATCTAGGGTCCAGGGGAGACGAGCTCTTCCGAAGTGCTCGTCAAGGCATGCATGCTTATATTGTTTTTTTATCTTATTAGTTTAATTCTACTTATATATAGGTTTTAGTCCATTTACATCTTATTTGTCCCTTTTTGCTTATATGCTCAAGGCCTCTTTTCCTTGTTGTTTTTCTCTTCCCCTTTATGAAACAAGGAGGATTGAGGTCGACGCATGCACGTTATCGCCCGAGTGGGCCAAGGGTTGTTCGCTTAAGGAGTTAGGTTTATTCACGAAATGTATGAAAGAGCTTCAATTTGCCTAGGCTAAATGTAGAGATTGCACACACGGGCTCGAGCATGCACGCGGCTTAGTTGGGTTTATGGATTAATTCATGGTACGAGGCAAAGTGTCCTACTCATGTTGTGCCCCTTGTGCTTTGGTGATTATGTGGTGTTTTAATGATAGCAACATGAATGAGTCACCATATTATTTTGCTCACATGATTGCATATGACTGATCTGTTCTGTGGAGAATGCATGAGTGTGCTATGTCTGATCTATTATGTGGAGAATGCATAAGTTTATACACTTCATATGTTTGTGCACACTCAAGTCTATATAATGCATGCTCGTTCATTTAAAGTCTGCACATCACAGTCGTTGCTGCATAGTCTGCATCACTCCTTTGTTAAGTCCATACACTTGTTGCTGGCTAGTCTATACATCACTGCATCATTTGTTTGAAGTCTGTACATTCTTCAGATGCATCATCTCAGGAAGTCTATACATTGGGCTTGAGCATATTGGAAGTCTGTACATCATCCAGTTGCTGCATGCGTTTAGAGTCAGTACATTGCTTAAGTCTGTACATGGTATTTCATGCATGCTATCAAGCCAGCACAAGTCCATACATCCGCTTGCTTTCAAGTCCACACAGTCTATACACTCAAATAGCATGTTTGCACGCTATAGAGTCTTTGTAGTGTCTGGCTAGCAAGTCCATACGTTGCTCATGCATACATGGCAAGTCTTTACATTGCTTCTTAGCAAGTTTGTACATTGCATTGTCTTGCACAGCATGCACTAGCAAGTCTGCACATCACAGACAAAGTCTGTACATTCGCCACCATGCATTAAGTCTCAAAGTCTGTACAGCCTTTTATATTGGACTTAAAGTCTATACATTGGTAAGTCTGTACATCGGCCTGTTCATGCAGCGTCTTATGTGAAGTCTATACATTGCATCTTTACCTACGTTCTGAACTGAGCAAGTCTATACACTCCTTATCTTCACCTACGTTCAATTCAGCAAGTCTGTACATTGGGCTATCACTTAAAGTCTATACATCGCTGCATTGGCCAAGTCTATACATCGCTACTTGTTCATGCATGTTAGCAAGTCTATACATTGACTGTGCATTCATTTGTCTGGCTACAGAACACTAAGTCTACACATTGCACTGTAGCATGCATGAACTTCAAGTCTATACATCGTTCGTCTCATTTAGCGTCTCAGGCATATGCTAAGTGTATACATTGCATCTCTGTTGTTGAAGTCTGTACAGCCTATCTGCGTCTCATGCAGCGTCTCAAGTGGACTTGAAGTCTATACATTGGACCGTCTCTCTTAGGGTCTATGTGCATAGTCCATACATTGCTTGCACTTGTGAAGTCTATACATTGGCAGTTGTCATGCAGCGTCAACACAAGTCTTTACATCCATTGCTTTAGTTCAATACATGCTATGTGCATGCATTGCATCGGTGCATTGCTTCCTCTGTGCATATATTGCATCAGTGCATCCATCAGGCATACAGTATATACACTAATGCATGTGAGGTCCTGTCTGCACGATAATGTCTATACATGCATGCAGGCAGTCAAGTCTACGCATTGCAGCTCACACATCCAGCAAGTCTGTACATTGAGTTCGCTTGTTGGCTTTCAAAGTCTACACATTATGGATGCAGAGTCTATACATTCATTTGCCTTGCATTGCATGGAGTCTGCACATTCCACGCCAGCAAGTATGTACATTCATTACAGTTTAGTGTCTCATGCAAGTCTATACAACGCATCAGACTAAGTCTGTACATTGTGCACTTTACATTGGCTAAGTCTGTACAGAGTCCTGTTGCATCGCATGGACATTTCGTCAAGTCTATACATTTGCTGCATGCCTGCACTTCAGTCAAGTCTATACATTGATCTGTGGATCACTATACTCAAGACACTAAGTCTGTACAGAGCTCGCAAAGTCTGTACATTCCTTAGCGTCTTGTGCATGCATTGTTTAGCAAGTCTGTACATCGCTCACTTGCATGTTCACGAAGTCTGCACATGCCATAGCACTGAACATGAAGTCTGTACACGCTTCAAGGGGTAAGTATGTACATTGTTCAGAACGCAAGTCCATACAACCATTGTGCATTCGTTCATACAGACATTGTGCATTCATTCTTGATGTACATACTTTGCTTTGCATTCACATACGTGAAGTCTATACATGCTTCAGTGTCACATTCACTAAGTCTGTACACGCTTCAGTCTCGCATACACGAAGTCTGTACACGCCTTACAATGCCACAGTCCTGCATGCGTGAAGTATGTACAAGGCCAAAGCACTGCATATATGTAGTCTGTACTGTTAGCGCAACGAAGAGTGATATAGAAGGGGGGGATGAATAAATCACTCCCAATTTGCAAAACTTCAGCGGAAACTCACTACTTCGAAATACAACCCTTCAGATATGGCTAAACAATGCAGCTAACGCAGTGAGAAACTAAGACAGGATAATGAGGTGCAATTGGAAGAGGCCGTCCACACACAAACACAATGCCAAACAGAAGGAAAGCACAAACGATAATAGCAAGCCACCGAGGAGACAAGAGATTTTAAGGTGGTTCGATTGTAGTCCACAATCTACATCTACCCCTCACTCCAACTAGAGTGAGGATTCCACTAGCCACTGCTAGAAAACTGTAGACTCAGTCTGCAAACAAAATGCTGTCACACAGCTTGAACAACCAAGGGAAACAAATCCCTCAACCAAACTCTGCTACCCACAGAGCTCGACACCTGGACCTGCTACCAGCAAGACCAGAACCGGAGATGGCTCTCCCTTCCTCCAACCCGGAGGGAACCTGCTAATGACAACCCGTCACTGGCAAAACCAGATATCACACATCTCTCTTCCTCTGCAGCCCAGAGGGGAACCGGAGTAACTCTCCCTTCCTCCAAACACTGGAGGGTAACAACTCGAAATCAGAGATATGAAGAAATGAAAGGAAAAATAGAAATGTAAACAAGACCACCGATGAACCACAATCGTTTCAGAAAAACCAAAATCAAATGTAGCTTCCGAAGAAGCAAATTCGACTCTTCTCTCTCACTCAGACTTTTCTCTCACAGTAATACTCTCAAATCTGTTCTCTCTATCTTCTTTATGGAACGTGGAGGCTCTCTCTCTTTTCTGCTTCTGCTCAGGGATTCTGCTCTTCAGCTTTTTCTCTAGTTCTGTCCATCTAATCGCAGAAGGCACCTTTTATATGGCATTCGACTTGAGTTTCAGGCCTTCACACGAGTGAGTCTCGTTCCCTCCTTTTCCAGAGCATTTTCGGATCACGTGCCAGGTATCATCCTCGGTTCACGTGCCCAATCATTAACCTGAATCATCTGCAGGCAGAAATAAGGAAATGTGATTAGTTAGTTCAGTCAGATATCAATGAATGTATATACATTAGAATAGCAAATGAGTAAGTGTGTACACTGAGGGAGTGTATAGACTTGTGAGTCCTCATGCGACCTCAGTGTATAGACTAGCTGAATAATGCATTAGCACAACAGGGGGAATGTGTGGACTTCTGTGAAATGTATAAAGCCATCGAGTGTATAGACTTAGAGATGTCAATTAGGCAAGTGTGTCAAGTGTGAGAGTGTGTAGAGTTGAAGTTCTTCATGCGAGCTCAGTGTATGGACTTGTAAGTGTTCATGCGACCTCAGTGTGTAGACTTCATTCAGCAGGCAAGACAATGGATGTATAGAGTTGGTCGTGTGAAGGAGGACGAGTGTAAAGACTTGTAATGAAGAGCAGCAATGTGTAGACTTGTGAAGCACAACTGTATGCAATGTATAGACTTCAATGTATAGACGTTGATGTATAGACTTCGATGAGAACAATGCATGAAGGCATCGAATGTGTAGACTTAGAAACAGCAATTAAGCAAGTGTGTCAAATGAGAGAGTGTATACACTTGAAGGTGATATCGAGTGTATAGGGTTGAAGGATAACTAAGTGCATAGACTTAGAGATGTGTAGACTTGCCAAAGAGCTGGACGATGTACAGACTTGAACAAGTAAAGTCTGTACAGACTTGAAGGTTCACAGTGTGTAGACTTTGGCAGGGCAACGTCAGTAAAGTTCCCAGTGTACAGACTTACTGAACTGAGCGTAGGTAAAAGAAATGAGGAATGTATAGACTTACTCAGTTCAGTTCAGAACGTAGGTAAAAGTCCCAATGTATAGACTTTACCTGGTGCAAGCTATAGTGAATGAGTGTATAGACTTAATGGTCTCCTTGGCTGTACAGACTTGATCACAGGCTGAACAGTCGAATGTATAGAATTGCTTCCACCGACCAGTGTATAGACTTTGTAAGCGTGAGACGCTGAATGAGACGGTGGCTGAGACGATGTACAGACTTCAGGTGAAACGATGCAGCTACAGTGCAGTGTAGACTGCCAGACTCTGTACAGACTTGCAGCTTGAGACAGTGATGTACAGACATGGAATCAATGAAGGCGTTGGCTATACAGACTTTGATGAACGCCGCTCGCTGTACAGACTTCGAATCAAGGCATGAATAGTGAATCAATGTCTAGACTTGGATGCCCAAGCCAATGTATAGACTTGTGCAGTGTAGCCAGTGTAGGGACTTGTATAGTGACTAGAGGCTGTACAGACTTCGGGTCATGATGTGTGAGACGAGGGACAGTGTATTGACTTTGAAATGGCAGACGATGTATAGACTTGGGGTTCAACTGAGGGTGTATAGACTTGGAGTTCAACTGGATGTATGGACTTGGAAGATGAAGGGCGATGTGTAGACTTTGGAATGAACGGGAGAATGTATAGACTTGACCCCTTGAAAGGATGTATAGACTTTAGATGCAAGCTTTAGTGTCATTGTATGGACTTGAAAAGCAAAGGGGGTGTCGACCCATCAGAAGGGGGGCGTCGACCCATCACTGTCCAGACTATGCAGACAGTGTGTAGACATGATCAAGTAGTGCATATCTATCTGACAACCATATGAATTGCATAATTATTCTAGAGATAGAAGATTGATTTATAGTGTGAGACATCATCAAAACTGTAGGGATGCAACAATCTCCCCCTTTTTGATGATGGCAACACTATGAATGAAGCAATATCAAAGCTTAACAAGAAATTAACTGCAGTTTCAACAATCAAAGCAAATTCAAAGCAAGTGAAAGCACAGCCAAATTAAACACTGCTGCAGAAGCACTTCTTTCTCCAAAACCACTCCCTCTCAGCTCCCCTACAACCCATTCTCAGATAAAGCCATCACATGACAAGGTAATCTCCCCCTTAGCTCATGAACAATACTCCCCCAAAACTCATGACAATACATGATCTACTGATATTGCAAAACCTCTCTCCCCCTTTGACATCAGCAAAAGGAAATGCAGAATATATGAAAGTGCTAGAGACATGAAGAAGAAGTACAGTAACTTCTTAGTGTAGAAAGACACAAGCAAGTCTTAAGAAAATAAGTGAGGTGCTAGACTCAAGTGAAGATTCTTGAACTCCAGTACACACTAGAGAAATAGAATTAGGGAAAAGTTTATCAGCATACATAGAGTATGATTTAGAGCAGGTGTTAACAAGTATGGCCAGATATAGCTGAACTGTCAACAATCCAAAAAGACAACAAGAGACAAAGTCAGAGAGGTGTTCTCAAGGTATTGAGGACAAGCAATCCATTAGTTGCAAAACAACAAGGAATTTTTGAGATGATTTTCAAGAAGATCAATGAGTAAGTTGGTGATTCACTCTTTTGACATTAGGGAGACACCTTGATTAGAGACCTGAATCCCCAGTTACTCAGAGTGAGTACCTCATTACTTCCTCCCCTTTTTTTTATTTAAAGGAACAGAGTTAGTAACTGTGGCTTTTGACATGAGGAAACACCATGATTAGAGACCAGAGTCCCCAATTACTCACCAGCTAGCCACCATTGCTCTGTCATGTCTTTTTCATTCATTTTAAGCATTTGACACCTCATCACATAGGAGAAATATTCATTTCATTGATGAAGCTCCCAGTTTCTCAGTGAACAAAACAAGACATGTTTGTTTAGTTAAGCCCTTGTGTTGAAGAGATGGAATGATTGAAAATAATACCAGAAGGACTATTACTTGAAGTGAATCTTGAAGTCTAGATTTCAAGCTGATTGGGTCAGATATCAAGACATACAGGTTTTGGCCTGAACTAGAACCATTGACAATGTAGGAAGATATACTTTTTACAATTAATCCAGATCTTTGAAGGAATACCAGAGGAAAGATTCTAACTGGACTTTAGTATCACTGACTTATAGACTTAAGAATTAAGTGACATTCTACTGTCTGAGAGAACCACACTAGATCTGTCATGAAAACCAGCAAAGACACACATCTGGTCAATCTTTTTGAATCTGTCAAAGAACACTTCCTCTCACAGCTCAACCAGCTCCCCCTCACTCACAGCATTCCGGAAATCTAACCAACAGGCATACAGAACTCCCCCTCACAAAAAGAACAGACTACATAATTAAGACAACTTGTATAAGCCTAATTCTCTTCTCAGTGTTGTGAATTTTTCATTATCCAGAGGTTTAGTGAAGATGTCAGCAATCTGATTATCTGTGCCTACATGAATCAGTTCAAAATTGCTTTTAGAAACCTCATCTCTTATGAAATGATGCCTTATCTCTATGTGTTTGGTGCGTGAATTCAAAACAGGATTTTTGGCAAGATTAATGGCACTGGTATTATCACAATAGATAGGTGTGCACCCCAGGTCTACTTGGTAGTCCTGAAGCTGGTGTTTAATCCAAATGACTTATGTTCCACAACTCCCTGCAGCCACATATTCAGCTTCTGCAGTGGAGAGGGCCACAGAATGTTGTTTCTTGGAACCCCAAGACACTAAACACCCACCCAAAAATTCACAATGACCACTAGTGCTTTTCCTGTCTAGTTTACATCCTGCATAATCAGCATCTGTGTATGCAACTAAGTTAAATGTGTGTGATGCAGGAAACCATAAACCAAGAGAATGAGTCGCTGACAAATATCTGAAAATTCTTTTCACTGTAGCTAAATGTAATTCAGTAGGTCTAGACTGATACCTTGCACACATTCCTACACTAAATTGTATATCAGGTCTAGAAGCTGTCAAGTATAGAAGTGATCCAATCATACCTCGATAGAGCTTGGCATTTACTTCTTTACCTGTCTCATCTGCATCCAGTGAGGTATTGGTACCCATGGGTGTTGTAATGTGCTTCAGGTTTTCCATACCAAACATCTTGAACAATTCCATTGTGTATTTGGTCTGGTTGATGAAGCACCCATCCTCTAGTTGTTGTACCTGCAAGCCAAGGAAGTACTTTAGTTCACCAACCAAACTTATCTCAAATTCAGCAGACATCATTTTAGAGAATTCAACACATAGTTCATGCTTAGTTGATCCAAACACAATGTCATCTACATATACCTGAACTATGAGGAGATCTTTATTTGTACCCTTGGTAAATAAGGTTTGATCTACTTTACCTCTTTTGTAGCCCTTGCTGATCAGAAATTCAGTCAATCTTTCATACCATGCCCTTGGAGCTTGCTTTAGACCATACAAGGCTTTGTTTAACCTGAAAACTTGGTTAGGTTGAGGAGAGAATTGAAATCCGGGGGGTTGCTCAACAAAAATCTCTTCTTTAATGACTCCATTTAAAAAGGCACTTTTAACATCCATTTGTTGGAGTTTTATGTTCTTCGAACATGCAAAAGTAAGCAACAATCTTATAGCTTCCATCCTAGCAACAGGTGCATAGGATTCATCGAAATCTACACCAAATTCCTGACAGTAGCCCTTGGCTACTAATCTGGCCTTATTCCTAGAAATGATTCCATCTTCATTCATTTTATTTTTGAACACCCACTTAGTTCCTATGATATTAACATTATCTGGTCTTGGAACAAGTTCCCAGACATTATTTCTTTCGAACTGGCCCAATTTCTCACTCATGGCATTGACCCAAGCTTGATCAGCCAAGGCCTCTTCTATTGATTTGGGTTCAATTTATGAGACTAAAGTAATTAAGTCTTCATTATTCACATTCCTAAAATGAGACCTAGTCTGAAGAGGATCTTCAGGATTGCCTATGACATTATCTATCGGATGATCTTTAAGAAATCTAACATTTATTGAAGACTCACCTGCTTCTCTTGGCTCCTCCTGGTTGGGAGGATTTGCTGTTCCACTTGGCTGAGTGTTCTCTTCTTCTTGGTCTTCTAGGAATTCCCCATCATGATTGGAATCCCTGTCAAAATTTTTATTGTTAGAAACACCTTTCTTTTCACTAAAAATAATGTGTGGAGACTCTTCAACCTTTTTGTCTGTTATGTTGAAGACCCTATATGCCTTAGACACTTCTGAATATCCCAAAAATATTCCAGGGGAGCTTTTAGCTTCAAACTTGTCTAAATCTTTCTTGTCATTGTTATGAATAAAATATTTTGCTCCAAAGATTCTGAAATGAAACAAGTTTGGTTTCTTACCTTTTAGAAGTTCATAGGGTGTTTTCTTGTGGGTCTTACCATGGCCCTGTTGATTATGTAAGTTGTTGTATTGGCCGCCTCTGCCCAAAACCTCCTTGGTAATTAACTTTCAATTAGCATGGTTCGGGCCATCTCCACCACAGTTCTATTTCTTCTCTCCACAATTCCATTCTGTTCAGGTGTCCTGGGAGAAAAAAATCTGTGTGTTAGTCCCTCTCTTTCACAAAGATCAGAAAACATGGAGTTTTCAAACTCACCTCCATGGTCAGATTGAATAGAACAGATCTTGTGTTTTCCTTCTTGTTTGACCTTATTGAAAAACAGATTAAACTTTTGAAATACATCGCTTTTATTTGCTAAGAAAAAGATCCATGAATATCTAGAGAAGTCATCTATGATGACATAGCCAAACCTGTTCCCATTAAGACTCTGAGTTCTAGTAGGACCGAAGAGGTCCATATGGAGGAGTTCCATTGGTCTAGTGGACAATGGCTCAGATCTTAATTTGAAAGAATTCCTGGTCTGTTTGCCTAGAGCACATGCATCACATGATTTTGAAATAGAATTGAATTTAATTCTAGGCATGCCTCTCACTAAATCATGCTTGACCAATTTATTTAAAGTAGTAAAGCTAGCATGACCTAGACGTCTATGCCATTCAAAAGCATCATTTTCAGAATTGGCAGATAAACAAATATTAGATTCAGATTCCTCATCTAGGTCTACCATGTAGACATTATTAATCTTGTTGGCTACAAATTTAACCACATCAGAATTTATTTCAAAGATTTTGCATGAGTTATCATCAAACACAACCCTGTGACCCTTGTCACATAACTGACTAATGCTAATCAGGTTGTGTTGAAGACCTTCCACAAGTAGAACTTTTTCAATGGAGTTTGTGGAAGACTTACCTACTGTACCAACTCCAATAATCTTACCTTTGTTCTTTCCTCCAAACTTGACCAGGACCTTCATCTCTATCTTGCTGAACTTGGATCGGTCACCTGTCATGTGCCTGGAGCAGCCACTGTCGAGGTACCACTTGTTGTCTTCAGCTGCCAGGCCGACCTACGCAAATAACATCAAGCAGAGTGATTTGGAACCCAAGATGAGTTGGGTCCAAGGACATTATTCAAATCTCTAATCAAGTGTTTAGGAATCCAAATTTGTTTCAGCATGGATTTCCCTGGCACCTTTACTTCAGGTTTATTGAAATTAAGTCCAGCTGGTCTGGAGAAGTAAGTTCTATTCCATTCATTAGGCTTGCCACTCCTAGGATATCTCCTGTAAGTTTGTTGATCAACAGATTTTTGAAGATGATGATCATTTCTCCAGTAGGTCCTCTTTGGACCCATCTGATTGTAGTAATTCCAGCTTTTCGTCTGATCCACTTGCTTGGTCCATTTACCATTTATGTTCTGATTGGTAGGCTTAGTGAAATTCTTCACAGAATTCATTCCCATTTTAAATGGTTGACCAGCACTGTTTTTAGAACTTTCCTTCTGACCTTGAGTTCCCTTACTGCTGTTTGAGCTGGATGGTGTGTCCAGCTTTTCTTTTCCCTTCTCTGGGCAGAAGGTAATGGTTTTGAATTGTAAGGGTCTTTTGTTAGTTGGGTCATAGCCTAGACCCTCCTTATTGAAGTTAACCCTAGCCCCCAGTATATCATCCAGACTAGATTTTCCTTGGACAAATTTTTCCAAAACTTTCTGTTTGTCATCCAGCTCCTTTTGAAGGGACTCAGAATTTTTTAGAAGTTCACCATTGACTTTCTTAACAGCTTCATATTTTTCTGAGTTCACTCTACTTTCATTCAAGCTTTCTTCAATTCTTATTTTGAGTTCATTGAGCTGATTTTGACTTTCTTGGTTTTCTCCCTTGAGCTTATCATTTTCTTTTCTTAGTAAGGTCATTTCTTCTAGTTGCTCTTTTAGTTTCTGATTTTCCTCACAGACCTGGGTTTGTTCTTCAACATTAGTATTAAATTTTATTTTCAGAACCCTATGCTCTTTACTAAGAGAATTGAACTTATCTAATAACTCAGCATAAGCATCTTCCCAGTCATCAATCGTAAAATTTTCAAAAACATTGGTTACCTCCTCTTCACTGTTTGCCATTAGGCAAATTCCTTCTTCATGCTCCTTTGAGGAAGTATCTTCATGATCTTCTTCCTCCTCGCTCCATGTGCAGACCATCGCCTATGGCTTCTTCTTCTTCTGCACTTTTGTGTTCTTCTTCTGGAAGTAGGGACCCTTCTTCTGAAGATCAGGGCATTCGCCTTTCATGTGTCCCTGTTTGTTACAATGATAACAAGTCAGTCTCTTAAGATTTCTATCCCTATGATTGGTAGATTCAACATTCTTGTTAAAGGAGTATGGCTTTTTCCTCCTAAAGGTCTTCCCCTTTCTCCTTAAAAATTTACTGAACTGACGAGTGAGCATTACCTGCTCCTTCTGGTCGAGATCTGAGAAGCCATCAGACTCACCGCTACTGCTGCTACTGCTGCTACTGCTACTCTTGTTGTGGGATGCCTTGAGAGCTACATTCTTAGCCTTCCTATCACTTCCTTCACCACCTCCTTTGAAATTCATCTCATAGGTCATGAGGGATCCTATGAGTTCATTCACTGTCAAGGTCGTCAGATCTTTTGACTCTTCAATCATGATGGCCTTTGTGTGCCATGCTGGGGATAAGGATCTAAGAATTTTCCTGACTATGTCTGCCTCAGCTAGATCCTTCCCTAGCCCCTTAAGTGTGTTGGTGATCAAGGACAACCTGGCATACATTTCAATAATATTCTCCTCTGCATTCATCCTAAACAGTTCATACTTAGAGGTGTAGAGGTTTACCTTCTAGGCTTTCACTTGAGCTGTACCTTCGTAGATTAATTGCAGCTCATCCCACATTCGCTTGGCAGTCCTGTAGGCAGATATACGGGCATATTCCTTTGGGTGAACAGCACACTGGATGATGTTCAGCGCCGTCTAGTTGAGTGAAGATAGCTTGACATGGTCATCTGTCCACGCGTCCTCGTTCGGTGGCAGATCATACGGGCCAACAGTGATTACCCTCCACAGCTTGTGACTCTGTGCTCTGATAAACACTTCCATCCTGTTCTTCCAAAAGAGATAATTATTACCATCAAAAAATGGAGGGCGACTAATGGATTGACCTTCAGCCATGAAGCTTCTAGGACCATTAGCATTTCCCTGACCGTTCGTCCACATGATGCAAACCTGCTCTGATACCAAATGTTAGCGCAGCGAAGAGTAATATAGAAGGGGGGAATGAATAGATCACTCCCAATTTGTAAAACTTCAGCGGAAACTCACTACTTCGAAATACAACCCTTCAGATATGGCTAAACAATGCAGCTAACGCAGTGAGAAACTCAGACAAGATAATGAGGTGCAATTGGAAGAGATCGTCCACACACAAACACAATGCCAAACAGAAGGAAAGCATAAACGATAATAGCAAGCCACAGAGGAGACAAGAGATTTTAAGGTTGTAGCAACCCTGATAAAATAGAAGGAGATAGATAAATCAAAATAGATTAAAAGATTAAGTAAATAAATGATAAAACCGAAAATGGAAAAAAATTAAACCATGAGGAAAATAACGTCGCAGATAAAGGCGCTACTTGACAAGAAACGCCCTCACCTAAGGCGTGTTTTTGAAATAGGACGCCCACATTTCAAGGCGTCAAATCTTAAACAACCAAAATTACATAAAAAAGGCAAGTAATTGTAACGCCCTTTGCTTGGACACGTTTCAACAAGAAACGACGCATTCCAAGGCGTCAATTTAAATTCGACGCCCTTACCTAGGACGTTAATTCAGTTTCTATTCCGTTCGAACCAGGAACTTATCCAGGGTAAGTTGATAACTATGAGAAAGAGTTCGAATGTAGTAATAACTCTAATATGGAAGTGTTACTTCCAATCAAACACTCACCCCGTTAGGATTCTAGAAATCCTATAAATACCCTAAACATTCGAACCCTAAAGCTATTTTGGTCGAGGTTCTGCTGCTGTGTAAGTAACTAACAGCTCTTCTTCCTTGCCTCCGGTCACCGTATGAAGAATACTAATGTTCTTCATATCTTTCCTGTAGGTTGCCTACATCAAGAAGAAGCTATTCTAGGTTGAAGTACGTACAGAACTTCAAGCTTCATCTGCATCAACTTCTCTCTTCTCCTGTCATCACTGTTGCTGTTAGAAGTTCAGAGCATCGTTTCCATTAAAACCTTCATGATCCTCTTCCAGATCTTCACAAAGGTAGGTTTTCTCAGGGATTGTAGCCCAAACTAGCATATTAATAATTATAACATCATCCGTTAATACATGCATATAGATTTCATGCGTTTTGATTAGTTTCTAAAGAGTTTTTGAAAGAAACGCCCCTATCAAGGGCAAGAAAAGACCATGACTAGGTCGTCAATTTCATATTTGACGCCCTGCACACGGACGTCAATTTCTTTTAATTACTAAATACCATGTTTAAAAATTATATATCAATTCAAACATGATTCTAGATTAATGCATGATTAATCTCTTGTAATCCTGCTATTTTTCTGGTCCTGACCCTATATCATGTTTCCTGAAATTTCATTGTCTCGAAATTTGTAAAATTGTGAATTTACGACCTTGTCCAGGTCGTCTTTTATTGAACTGACGCCCCATACCAGGGCGCTTTCTGTAAACTAACGCCCCTGTCCAGGGCGCGTTTTATGAAAATTTCCAGTTTTTTAATATTCTGCAAAATTAGAAATATTGAAAGGATGACTTCTACACACGTCGTCAAATTTAATATAAACGCCCCTGATTAAGGCGTTAATTTCATGAAAAACGACTTTACCAAAGTCGCTATTTTCTGCACTACTGATTTTTCCTGATTACTGTTATCCGAGGGTTTCATTATACATACATACATATATATTGGCACTATTACTCCACTCCGTGAGTATAGTCCCATATTTTCTACGATGATTTATCGCATTACACACTCAATTCTCATTGACATACAAGCTCTCCATTGGACATTCCGTTCCTTTGGACTAGCGAGTTAGTCATAGAGACCTCCGTAAGACTCCTCGCCGTCTTGGATTCCCTCAAGGCCGACTGAGCTGGTTGTACCATAAAAATCCATTACACAATCTTTGCCATGTCCCTCTATAGAAACATGGTAATACTGGCCCTCATGTCATGCCATGGGTATGATATGAGAATTATCTTAATGAACGGGGAAGAATATGTCGTTGTTATGCTGTTCTTGTAAACCCCAATTCTATATCAACATTGTTATGATGTTCTTGTAGACCCCAATTCTATATTAAACTTGATGTTCTTGTGAACCTCAATTCTATATTAAGAATGAGGACGTCTTGCCATTGAGGTGCTATTCATATGGACCTCAATTCTATATAAAAGAGTGTCTCTACTTACTTATCATGGTACCCGAGTTAAGGGAACCAATTCCACCTAGTTTTATCGAAAGTGTGATTGTACCGTTATTATCGCCTATTGGTGTCAAAAGTCATATTTTTGGACTCTAATCTCTCAAAGTTGTCTTACCTGACTACAAGCTTGCTTATTGAAATTCCATGATGGCTATACACAAAAATGTGGATGTTAGAAATACATGACTAATGCCTGGGCATATAGGGCCCGATCTGATCCTGGGAGGAGCACCCGAAAGTACTTGTGCCCATGGGAGTTGATTGATCACGGTATTGGCATTATACCGAAGTGCATGACGAGCTTGATTGAACATTCCACAAATCTTGTACTTGACTTGATATTACATGACTTGCGTGGCCCAAAAAAGGGTAATTACTTGCGTGCTTGAACGTGATAGCCAAATTTCATCTTGACATGATAAAGTACTTGCTTGAATATCTTGAGGTCATTTGATATAAGTTCTTGAAAGTTCATGACTAGTTCTTCCTGTTATCTTATTGTTATATCCTCTTTCTATCTTGTCGTTTTATGCGAGCATGCATAGTTATAGTGCATTCATGAAAGATGTAACTACTTAAACCCCTTGCTAGTTCCTAAGATATAATTTCCTACTGAGCGTTCGCTCACTCCGTGTTTCCCTTACTTTTCTGGTAAGTCCGACGATGAGGGAAGTCGATCGGATGGGGAGAATCAAGAGTGAAAGAGCTAGAGCTTTTCCAAGTGTCATCTAGTCTTTTATATATTTCTTGAGTCAAATGTGTACTTTTCCTTTTTTTTGAATAGAGTATTGAGTTTGTAATAGACTATTTATTATGAAGAAATAAATGGATTGGGTTATCTATACTTTACGCATCTCTGTCTTTGTGTCGAATACACTACTACTCTGATTGACATAATTGATATAAACTCGTCACGCATCTCCGGGTATCTTCCGCTCTCGGGGCGTGACAAACGTGGTTTGATTGTAGTCCACAATCTACATCCACCCCTCACTCCAACTAGAGTGAGGATTCCACTAGCCACTGCTAGAAAACTGCAGACTCAGTCTGCGAACAAAATGCTGTCACACAGCTTGAACAACCAAGGGAAACAAATCCCTCAACGAAACTCTGCTACCCACATAGCTCGACACCTGGACCTGCTACCAGCAAGACCAGAACCGGAGATGGCTCTCCCTTCCTCCAACCCGGAGGGAACCTGCTAATGACAACCCGTCACTAGCAAAACTAGAGATCACAGATCTCTCTTCCTCTACAGCCCAGAGGGGAACCGGAGTAACTCTCCCATCCTCCAAACACTAGAGGGTAACAACTCGAAATCAGAGATATGAAGAAATGAAAGGAAAAATAGAAATGTAAACAAGACCACCGAGGAACCACAATCGTTTCAGAAAAACCAAAATCAAATGTAGCTTCCGAAGAAGCAGATTGGACTCTTCTCTCTCACTCAGACTTTTCTCTCACAGCAATACTCTCAAATCTTTTCTCTCTATCTTCTTTCTAGAACGTAGAGGCTCTCTCTCTTTTCTTCTTATGCTCAGGGATTATGCTCTTCAGCCTTTTCTCCAGTTCTATCCATCTAATCGCAGAAGGCACCTTTTATATGGCATTCGACCTGAGTTTCAGGCCTTCACACGAGTGAGTCTCGTTCCCTCCTTTTCCAGAGCATTCTCGGATCACGTGCCAGGTATCATCCTCGGTTCACGTGCCCAATCATTAACCTGAATCATCTGCAGGCAGAAACAAGGAAATGTGATTAGTTAGTTCAGTCAGATATCAACGAATGTATGTACATTAGAATAGCAAATGAGTAAGTGTGTACACTGAGGGAGTGTATAGACTTATGAGTCCTCATGCGACCTCAGTGTATAGACAAGCTGAATAATGCATTAGCACAATAGGGGGAATGTGTGGACTTCTGTGAAATGTATAAAGCCATCGAGTGTATAGCCTTAGAGATGTCAATTAGGCAAGTGTGTCAAGTGTGAGAGTGTGTAGAGTTGAAGTTCTTCATGCGAGCTCAGTGTATGGACTTGTAAGTGTTCATTCGACCTCAGTGTGTAGACTTCATTCAGCAGACAAGACAATGGATGTATAGAGTTGGTCGTGTGAAGGAGGACGAGTGTAAAGACTTGTAATGAAGAGCAGCAATGTGTAGACTTGTGAAGCACAACTGTATGCAATGTATAGACTTCAATGTATAGACGTCGATGTATAGACTTCGATGAGAACAATGCATGAAGGCATCAAATGTGTAGACTTAGAAACAACAATTAAGAAAGTGTGTCAAATGAGAGAGTGTATACACTTGAAGGTGATATCGAGTGTATAGGGTTGAAGGATAACTGAGTGCATAGACTTAGAGATGTGTAGACTTGAAAGAGCTGGACGATGTACAGACTTGAACAAGTAAAGTCTGTACAGACTTGAAGGTTCACAGTGTGTAGACCTTGGCAGGGCAACGTCAGTAAAGTTCCCAGTGTACAGACTTACTGAACTGAGCGTTGGTAAAAGATATGAGGATTGTATAGACTTACTCAGTTCAGTTCAGAACGTAGGTAAAAGTCTCAATGTATAGACTTTACCTGGTGCAAGCTACAGTGAATGAGTGTATAGGCTTAATGGTCTCCCTGGCTGTACAGACTTGATCACATGCTGAACAGTCGAATGTATAGACTTGCTTCCACCGACCAGTGTACAGACTTTGTAAGCGTGAGACGCTGAATGAGACGATGGCTGAGACGATGTACAGACTTCAGGTGAAACGATGCAGCTACAGTGCAGTGTAGACTGCCAGACTCTGTATAGACTTGCAGCTTGAGACAGTGATGTACATACATGGAATCAATGAAGGCATTGGCTGTACAGACTTTGATGAACGCCGCTCGCTGTACAGACTTCGAATCAAGGCATGAATAGTGAATCAATGTCTAGACTTGGATGCCCAAGCCAATGTATAGACTTGTGCAGTGCAGCCAGTGTATGGACTTGTACAGTGACTAGAGGCTGTACAGACTTTGGGTCATGATGTGTGAGACGAGGGACAGTGTATTGACTTTGAAATGGCAGACGATGTATAGACTTGGGGTTCAACTGAGGGTGTATAGACTTGGAGTTCAACTGGATGTATAGACTTGGAAGATGAAGGGTGATGTGTATACTTTGGAATGAACGGGAGAATGTATAGACTTGACCCCTTGAAAGGATGTATAGACTTCAGATGCAAGCTTCAGTGTCGTTGTATGGACTTGAAAAGCAAAGGGGGCGTCGACCCATCAGAAGGGGGGCGTCGGCCCATCACTGTCCAGACTATGCAGACAGTGTGTAGACATGATCAAGTAGTCCATATCTATCTGACAACCATATGAACTGCACAATTATTCTAGAGATAGAAGATTGATTTATAGTGTGAGACATCATCAAAACTGCAGGGATGCAACATGTACATGGCATTGTTCTGCATTCACCAAGTCTATATAATGCCATAGCCACGCATTCATAAAGTCTGAACATTGCATTGCTTCGCATTCATGAAGTCTGTACATCGCTTCTGCAGTGCCTTCATTAAGTCTGTACAAGGTTTTAACCTTATACTGATAACTCTATTTGAATGTCTGACAGGGACACTTTACAGAGACTGATGATTGGCACGTGATCCGAGGCTGGAAGGGCTGACAGGAAGATGACACGTGGCAAAAAGTTCTGGGCGGGAAATGTGGAAGACACACGCCCTATCTGCTTCCTGTTGCTCTATATATATGAAGCCTCTCCCATCAGAAGAAGGTGATCGAAGTAGAAGCAGAGGATAGCCTGCACGATCCAGTGTGAAGAGAAGAAGAAGAAAAAGAAAGAAGAGAAGAGCAGAGAAGAAAAAGGGAAAGAGAAGAAGAGCAGAAGAGAAAGAGAGAGATAGAGAGCTCGAGCAGAGAAAGAGAGAGAGATAGTGGGTGTCTGGCATTTGGATCAAATCCAAGCCAGAACTGCTCCTTTGAGAGCTATATTTCTTGTGCTTTATTTGCAGCTTTCTGTTGCTGTTTTGTTCATGTTTTCGTTTTCCATTTTATACCTTTCTTCAAGCTATTAGTCAGCATTTGCAGAGGTGCTGCCTCTGGATGGGTCAAGCTGTAATCCCCAGCGGTTGCAGTGGTGGATTCCACTGGACAACAAGCTGTGTTGCTCAGTGGGCGAGGTGGATACCTCGGACAGTAAGCTGTGAGGCTCAGCGGTTTGTATGGCAAGCTGTGATGCCCAGCTGTTCAAGCTGAGTCAGTGGAATCCACACTCAGGTTTGAGTGTGGGGTGGACGTAGGTCTGGAGGATCGAACCACCTAAAAACTCTTTGTGCAGTGGTTTGATCTCTTTGTGTGTTTGGCGCTAGATGAATTCATAGGGACGATATGGGTTGATTTTCTATATGTGTTCATTTCATTGCTGCGCACACTATATATTTGAAAGTGGTATTGAGTGTCCTTTAACATTGTTATTCCGCAATTGCTTATTAGCCTTCTGTTTGTATTAGGAAGAATTTTTTAATTGGGCGAAAGTTTTTAAGGGGAGATTCATTCACCCCCCTCTGAATCGAACGCGTCGAACCCAACACTTGGTATCAGAGCGGGTTGCTGTGCATAGGATCTAACAATCCGCAGCAGATCCTGCATTTCTGGGTGGTGCATTTCAGAGTGTGCTTCTTGTGTTCTGTGTTTTGTTTCATCGGTTGTGTGTCTTGATTTGCTCATCTGATTTCAGTGTATTCATCATATCTCGATGGCTAATCCTCCGATATTCAGAGGTAATAACTTTGATTCTTGGTTAGAAAATTTCCATCGGTATGTAAAATCTACTGATCCAAATCTTTGGAAGGTAATAACTCATGGTCCACACAAATTATCAAAAGATAAATCTAGATGGACTGAGAAGGATAAATTGAAAGACAATGTCAACACTAGAGCATTAGTTTTAATGAAAGAATCAATTGACAGAGCTCTAATCGAATGTATTTCCTCTTGTAGGTCTGCCAAAGAAATTTTGGAAAAACTAAAACTAATCAGGAATCACAGCAAATGCTTGATGGCTGATCGGAGAAATGATGATGATGAAACCTCATCTCAGGTAAGCTCTGAATCTGAAGAACTTTCGATTGATGATCTATGGAATATAAATGAGGAACTTAATGATAGATGTGAAAGATTAAAATCTGAGAATGAAAGATTGAAAAAGAAATGTGAAAAGATAAATTTGAAAACTTCCTGTGAAAAATGTCCAAATCTGAAACAATCTTATGATGCATGTATGTTAGATGTTCAGAACTTTAAGGAACAAAATGGTTCTCTAAAACTTGAAAATCAAACATGTTTGGACAAGATATCTGAACTGGAGAATCAGCTTATTAAGATGAAAAATGAGCATCTAAAAGGCATGCAAGAATTGACTGAGATAAATTCTGCAATGGACAAACTGAAGTCTGAAAATGTTGAGGTTCAAAAGCATAATGAAGATCTCAAGGCTAGTCTGAATAAAATCAACAAGGAAGCAATGCATATTTCATCTGTAGAGTCAATCTGCAATATGTGCTCAGCTCTAAGAGAACGTAATGAAGATCTTTTTAGTGAGAATGAATGGCTGAATAAGCAAATTGTCTCGTTTAAAGAGGATCATAAAAATCTGATTATTGAGAAAACTAAAGTGGAAGAAAGAGAAGAGGAACTAATTGAAAAGCTGGAGCTGATGTCTGGAAGAGAAAATTGTAATGAAGGAGTCAAGAAGCTGACTGAAGAAAACAAAGAACTGAGGGAACAAAACAAGAAACTGATGGTTTTAAATACTGTTTTCTCACAGAGGTTTCTGACTGTCGAAAAACAAAAATCTGTGATTAAGAAAGTTCAACCACAAAAACTTGAGGAGGAAAACACTGAACTGAAAGCTGAAGTTAAAAAGTTAAAGTTGTTAAATACTGGCTTATCTGAAACACTTCTCACCTTAAAAAAGGGAAAGTTCACTTGTGATGGAGAATCACAAATGCTGAACAGTCTAGAACAAGAAATTAAGAAGTATAAAACTGTAAATAAAGTTCTAAGCGAATGTGTTAATTGCAGTGAACAGGAGATAGCCAGTTATGAGCTTCACATTGCTAGCTTGGAAAATAAAATTCATGATCTGGAAAATTCAGCAATTGAGTCTGCTAAAATAAAAGGAAAAATGACATCTATCATGAAAAGTGAGGACAAGAATTCAAAAAGGGGGACAAGCTGTAGTTCTGATGTTAAGGAAACTACTAGAAACCAGCTATACACTACCTTTGTGCAAAGCTCTGATGTAGCTGATACCTCAAGTCAATCCCCAAAACAAAACAAAAATCTAAAATCACCTCCATCATCTATCTTTCAATTTAAGGCACAGAAAGCTGAAAAACCAACAAGAATTGTAAACAAAGTTAAACAATTGAACAAGAATGGAAAGAAAGATGGGGTTAAAAATGTCCCTACTTGTGTCATAAAATTAGTTAGCTCGGCTGAATTTAATGGGTCAATGCAAAATGCTCATGCCTCATGTACTTATTCGCATGCATCTAGGAATTCATCTGATAGAAACCATACCCCTAGGAAATCTGATGCCTCTTGCTATTACTGTGGTAAGCATGGTCATCATGGATGCATGTTTCATCATGAAACAAGATGATAAACTGCATGCTAGATCTTCTGATCATCATGGGTACAACAGAAACAAACTTAAGTTTAACCAGCACATCACATGCTTCAATTGCAACAAGCCATGTCATAAGACTGTTGAGTGTTGGTCAAGGAATTACAGGAATAATTCTGGATCTAGAAGTAAGCATGTTAGGTGCTTCGAGTGTGGAAAGTATGGGCATGCAGTCAAGGACTGTTGGTATGCTCAGGGAAATCACTCTAATTCTAAATTTGTCAAATTCCCTGCAAACAGAAATGATTTTGGTAGGAATAAATCTATTTTTAAAGAAAAGATTCCTGCATATTTTGAATGTGGAAAACTTATCCACCGTGCTTCTGAATGCTGGTGGGCAGGTAATGGTAAATCAAAGGTTCATGCAAGCAACAGAAACTTTCATGCTAAATCACATAGGTTACATGACTACAACAATGTTCACAAAAAGAATTCAAGGGTTGTTATTTCATGTAGATATTGTGGTAAATTTGGCCACTCCATGACCAATTGTCATCTGATAGACTTTGATGACAATATTGCTAAGAAATTGTTTAGAACACCTGTTAGGGATAATACAGGACCCAAGGCTGCTTGGGTTCCTGCAAGATCAAAATGATTGTTTTGCTGCAGGTGTGCCTTGGAATGAATAAAGGGGGATTAATAAGCCAAGGCACTCAAGAATGAAACCCCCAGGATTGCACTATTCAGGTCAGTTCTGAAAAACTGTGTTTAAATTTCATCATTTGAAATTGTTGAAATGCTTGTCTGATTTCTGATGTCTTCTTCTTGTCTAGCTGATCAGTCTGCATTCCAGACTCAGCTACAGAATTTAATTCTGAACATATCTGATGCTCTTCTCACATGTTTGTGCATGTACTTTATTCTGAGCTAATTCATGTGTTGCACTGAGGTTGAATGATTCATTTAAATGCATATAGACAATGCATGTGTCCATCAAGGAAGTTATTCAAAGCATATGGAACTGCTTTGCACTGCATCTCTTTGCATAACCCTGGTATACTAAATGGTAAGTTACTAAAGGATAGATGTAATCTATCTGTAGGTTCTTACTATGTGTGAGATGGTCCTCGAGACCAAGCTCTCCGCCAAGTACCAAGGGTCATGTCTTCATTTAAAAGCAGTGTAATGAATATCATAAAATTTGAAAAATCTAAAAATTTGAAATGAAATTGATGCATTTGGTAAATTCTCTCTCTGATTGAACAAGCATGAATTCTCCTTGGGCATATTTTAAAATCATGAGCAGTGCTTCAATTGTATTTCATGCACTTAGTCAGGGGGAGTTTGACTGATGTTGCATATGAAGAGTAGTGCCTGAAGAGGCGGAATCTCGCGCTGAGTCCTGAGCGGGCTGTGGATCACCAGAAGATGAATCTGCAAGAGGAGGGAAACGTATCAGAGGGCCCAGGGTATCTCCCTGGGGAAAAACCCTCCGATGGCTAAGTCAGTAGAGCGATGGTGGAAGCGATAATGGGGGGAGGAGAGAGCTGATGCGTGAGAATCCTCTCCACCAAGGGTGAAGCGAATCGTGCTCAGGAGCTTAGGGTATGTGAATGGCTAGTTCATCTTCGTTACCATCTTCCGGAGGGTATCCCTGGCTTAAATAGTGCGTCGCCTTTTAAGAGTCCGGTGAGCTGAGGGATTCCCGGCGGGAGTTACGTCTTCAGCGGGGGCTTTCATGGCCGGATCGTGGGGGCGTTATCCCCTTGGAGTTCGGCAGCTCCCATGACTCTCCCGCTGGCGGAGGACTCTGAACGGCCGCACCTGCAGATAATCAAGCGGTCTCACCGAGCTACGGGGATGCTAGCTCGTGTCCGAGCGATAGGCATGGCTCGGCGAAGGTGGGGTCGGATAGGTCGGCTGGAGCCTCTTTCTCTCGGTCAGAGAGTGGGCTTTAGACCGGACCTTCCATGCGACCTGACCGTTGTCTCGGGCCCTCCGAGCCTAGAAGGCCGCCGGGGAGAGTTGGTTCCTCGAGTCTTTATTTATTGGGCTTTTCTTCCCTGAGTGGGCCTAGTGGGCTATCACTCGGGTGGGCTCGCCTAGTTGGACCGCGTGGGTCTTGTTGGGCTGCCTTGGTGGTGGGCTGCGGAAATCCCCCTCTCCACTTGTCCCCCTCCTACTCCCGAGCCAAGGAGGCTCGGATGAGTAGTTTTTCGAGGCTTTGGACCGGCGTGGCTCAGGTGGGTGGAATTCCGTTGGCGTCATGTAGCCGCTTATAGCGGTCGCCGAGGCCCGTAATAATGATCCTGACGGATTTGAAACGAAGGGGCCCCCCTTTTTCTCGGAGCACGGAACGGCGCGCCGCCACCCTCAGGGGTTTATAGGGGGCGCTGTTCATCGTTCTAGGCTTCCAGGGTTTTAGGCTTTCCTTGCTTCTTGATGCACCGTGAGAGCACAGCGGAGACGCGGAGCCTTGCGGCGGCGTTTGAAGAGTTGGCGAGGATAACCGCGGAGGCGGTTCGGCAGCTTCCTTCTCCCCCGGAGTCTTCAAGCTCGTACGAGGGATCTTCTCCCGATCCGATGGCGGATCAGAGTCCGGAGCTTGTGCCCGTGAGGCGCGATCCCGTCCCCAACTGTAGCGAGTTGGGAGAAGCGGAGGTGCGGAGGCTGGAGCACCGTTTCCGTCTGCCTTTCCGCTATAGCTTTGCTGCCGCCACTCCATATGAGACGAGTCTGGATGACCGCGATGGGCACATTTGCACCTTCCTTTTGGCCTGGAAGAGTGGATTTCGGCTTCCTTTCGATCCTTACGTACTGCAGCTTCTCACTTTTTTCCGGTTGGCGCCTATCCAGTTGGTGGCCAACTCTTATCTTCTTCTTTCTACCTTTGGGATCCTGTGCCATCAACGTGGCATCTTCCCGTATCTGGACCTTTTCCACTTCTTCTTCGAGTTGAAGGCACATCCATCGGCTGGGAAAGGTTTTTACTTCATCCAGGCGCGAAGGAACAGGAGCTGCATCTCGCTCGCGGCGAAGGATTCTTCGCACAAGGGGTGGAAGACTCAATTCTTCTGGGTGAAGGCGGTGGCGACGGACGAGATCTGGAGATGCCGGACCTCGCCCAATTTTCACCCGAATCTGCCCCCTCGCCAGGAGGAGTTCCCTCCCCACGTGGAGTAGCAGGCTGCCCGTCTGCTGGAGAATCGCCAATCGACCGAGGAGCTGGTGACGTCGGAGAACATCGAACGGTGTCTTCTCTCGCGGTTGACGTCGTTAGGTACGGCTCTTGAGGCTCTTCTTCTGGGGTGGTAACTCTTTTTCCTCCTCCTGACCGGGGCTTCTTCTTGTTGCAGATGTGAGGTGGGAGCCTCTGGAAGAGGCGGCCGAGGTCATCGATCTGGGAGAAGACTCGGCAGCCGACGAACCTGACGTCTCGGCGGGTCGCGCTTATGCCCGAGATAAGGGCAAGGGGGCGGCCCCCGAGGGGACTTCTCGATCGACCGGCCTGAAGCGCAACGATCCCCTGGTGGGGAAATTGCGGGAGGCCGCGAAGGCCAGGAAGAGGGCCAGGAAAGCCGGTCTTCCTATCTCCGTCGGGGGCGACTCTGGCTCGGCGGCGCTCCCCTCTCGGGGGCAGGATGGGGCCGACCCTTCTGGGCTGGCTCTCCCATCTGCCGAACGAGAGGGGGCCGAGGAGACCAGGGGCCCCGCAGAGGGAGGTGATGGGTCGGCTCTCCCCTCTGTAGGGACAGAAGGGGCCGATGCCGGCGTGGCCGGCGCTGGGACCGAGAGTTCGGTCGGTGCAGATGGGGGTGTGCCCGCGGGGGCGCCGCAACCCCAAGTGCCGGGAGCTTCTGGTGCCGTTGATTCCGTGGCGCCGGTCGAGGGTGGGGGTTCGCCCGGGGAGGCGTTGCAACCCCAACCGACCATGGTGCGCGGGGCGGTTAGTTTCGCCGCCACAACAGGGCCTTCTGGCGGGGTGCCCAGGGTGGAGCGGTCCCCTTTGTCGGAAGCTCTGGTCAGTCTTGGTGTCTCGGGTGATCTGTATCGGATCTGCCGGTCGATCGCCGATAGGACGAGGGGAGGAGAAAAGCGCAGCACTCCTACCGGGATCCTTGACATCCTGATAGAGGGCGGCCTTGTTATAGCTCGGACAGCGGCCGTGATGGCAGAGGCGCACGCCCGGACGGAGGCGGAGCGGTCGAAGCTCGCATGGACCCTTGGTGGATGCGAGGGGAAACTGGCCCGGCTCGAGGGGGAGCACGAGGGGCTCCGGCGGGAGTTCCTTGCATTCAGGGAGTTGGCGCGGTCGAGCTGACGGGAAGCTGAGGTACTGGCCGAGCAGCTGACAAGGGCCCGAGAATCGCTCGAGAGGAAGAGCAAACGTCTAGAAGACGAGCGTCAACGTCACATCGAGCTGGATGGCCTCTGGGAGCGTGAGCGCGGCGAGCTGCAGGATCGGGCGGAGGAAGCGGAGCGCCTTCGTGCCGAGGCCGAGGCGGACCGAGCCCGGGCGGAGGGTCGGATGACCGAGGCCGAGCGGAGGATGATCGAGCTAGAGGAGCGTCTGGCGAGAGCGGAAGAGCGTGCGGCCGAGGCGGAGCAGGCTCGGGACGGGCAGGTCGAGGCGGAGGCGATCGAGCGCTATAAAGGCTCGGAAGCTTACTCGGCCGACCTGATTGCAGCCGCCCTACCCTACTACGAGGTAGCGCTCCGCCGGGGTGCTCGAAAGGGGTTCAGGCAGGGCTATCGCCGGGCGATGAACTATGCCAATGAGCACCTGGCCGGAGGTGATTTTCCTTATGGCCAGCGTTATGACTCGGACGAGTCAGAGTCCAGCTCCTCATCTTCGGCCGGGGAGGAACCGGAGGAATCGCCTCCAGCGGGGTCACCGGCTCCGGAAGCCTCGGGAGGGCTCGCGACCGGGACAGTTCTCGCACAGGCGAGGTCAGTGTCCGGGCCGGCCGTCGTCGAGGGTACCGGGGGTGACGCGTCCCCTACTGCGGTTCCCGAGCTTCAAAGTGGGCCCGAGGCCTGATGTATTTTGTTTTATTTTGCCCCTTCCTCTTTTTGTTCGTCTTCCTTGTTGTAAGAGGCTTTTATGGGAGGCAATAAATAACTTACTTTATTTGATCGCTATCTTTGCTGTGATTTGGTTGGCGTATCGGGGCAGTTGGAAAGTGCCGATATTTTTTGCGCCGTTTTCGCATGTCGATTCGGGAGACTTCTGGTGGGCGTCCTTCCGTATTACCATGCTTTGAAAGTCGAGGTGCTTCGCGAATCCCGCTAGGGCGGGGGGCAGGGATTTTGAGGTGACCTTCCCAGGGCGGTCCTGTAGCGTGTTTTCGAGGGGGGGGTCATTTAAGGCGCGTGGCCTCCCTTGGCCTATAAAAAGGACCGAAGGGTGCTCCTTCTCTCTTAACACTTAGGACTTTCGCCGGCGGTCTACTCTTATTCCCTCGTCTCCGCTTTGCGTTGTGCCGCCGCGATCGGAGCATGGAGGACCCTTCAGAAGGTGATGCTGCAGACGACGGGGAGCGGCCGGTTCCAGCTGTCCTGGAATATCGATCGGGTCCCACGGTCGTCGCGCGTGCATGAGACGGGTCCGACGGTCGCCGCGCGGATCGGGAGAGGGCTTCGACGTGCGGGGGCACGCCGTTTGCCTCCTCTTGGCTCCGACGAGGCTTCCGGGCGGACGCCGAGATGGAGGGTGGACGGGGGAGTTAGGGATGCCGGCCGCCATTCCCCTCCGTGGGAAGGGAGGAGGCGGCTCCAGCCCCTTCCTCACCCCCGTCCGCTGCCTCTTTCTCTCTCTTTTGTTCTTCATTTCTTTCACTCTTCGGGGGCTGCTTGCTTTCTGTTCGCCTCCAAAGAGTTGGCAGTTTGGAAGAAAGGGGACCTTCACGGCGTGCCCTTTTTCCAGGTTGTTGCCAACTTGGAAGGTAGCCTTCCTCGCGTGAAAGGTGGCCTTCTCCTTGCCATCCCTCTGTCACCTTTGTCACGGACCACCCGAGCCAACTGGGTCGACCATTTCTTGTCCGAGCCAGTTTCTACGCGAGGCAGAGTCAGTGGCTGGATGCGAGAAGGTCAAGACCGGGTCGACCGGGCGATGGCCGTTTGCTGCGGTGCCAGATGGATTTTCACTTTTTGTTATGTAATGTATTGGCAGTTGCCTTTCTGATGTACCAACAGTTATCTTGAATGAATGCGAAAGATAAGGGGGTTTATTTTACCCAATTTGTTGATACAGTATTCAGAAATAAAATCTGCGTAGTGTGGTTGCGTTCCATGTCCGGGGAATGGGTTCCCCTTCCATTGTGGCTAACCTGTACGCACCTTTTCCGAGTGTCTCGATCACTCGGTAGGGGCCTTCCCAGTTGGGGGATAGCTTGCCCTCCGCCTCTAGTGGTCGAGAGGCTTCTACCTTCCTGAGGACGAAGTCCCCTGGTCGGAATTGTCTGCCTCGGACTCTGGCGTTGTAGTACCGAGTGAGGCGGCGCTGGTACTCCGTAGCTCGGACTTTCGCGATCTCTCAGAGTTCGTCTGCCAGGTCGAGGTTCTCGAGCAGCTTCTGCTCGTTTGCCTCGGGCGAAAAGCTGATCACTCGGAGAGACGGATTGGCGATTTCCAATGGAACGACGGCTTCGGTGCCATATACCAGTTGAAAAGGGGTCTCACCGGTTGCCGTTCTGGGGGTCGTTCGGTGCGACCATAGTTCGCTAGGCAGTTCCTCGAGCCAGCTACCCTTAGCCTTGCCGAGTCTGGTTTTTATGCCTTTCAAGATGGTCTTGTTGGCATTTTCAACCAGCCCGTTGGCCTGAGGGTGGGCGACCGAAGTGAAGTGGTTGCGGATATTTAGGTTGGCACATCTATCTCGGAAGTATCGAGAGTCGAATTGCCGCCCGTTATCGCTCACTATCACTCGGGGGATGCCGAAGCGACAAATGATCGATTTCCATACGAAACCCCAGATGACTATCTCGGTGATCCTCGCTGTTGCTTCAGCCTCGATCCACTTGGTGAAGTAGTCGATGGCGACGATGATGAACTTCTTCTGGGATTGAGCCGTTGGGAATGGCCCAAGGATGTCGATCCCCCACCAAGCGAAAGGGTAGGGCTCGGTAAGGGTGACAAGTTCCATGGCCGGCTGGTGGACCAAATGGTCGAACCGCTGGCAACGGTCGCAATGTTGCACGTAAGCCGTGCAGTCGCGCTGGAGGGTCGGCCACCAGTATCCTTGCCTTAGCAGGATTCTGGCCAGCGACCGACCTCCTGAATGTGCTCCACACAGGCCTCGATGAATCTCCTCAATAGCTTGGCTCGCTTCGTCGGGGCCGAGGCACTTCAGAAGGGGCCCGGAGAACGATCTTCGGTAGAGGGCATTGTCGAGGATGACGAAGCGCCGAGCTTGGTACTTCATCCGGCGGGCTTCTCGAGAGTCGGAGGGTTCCTGGGAGTCTCGTAGCCAGGACAGGTAGGGGGAGCGCCAGTCGTCGGGAGTGGCCGAGTCAATGGCGAGGAGCTCCGAGTCTATGCTCGGGCGCTCTAGCTCTTCTAGGAGGACCGATCGTGTACCTTCCGGGTCTAGGGAGGAGGCCAGTCGGGAGAGGGCGTCCGCCCGAGAGTTTTGCTCCCGATCTATTCGGACTACCTCAAACTCCTCGAACTGCCGGGCCAGGCTCCGGACCAACTGGAGGTATTTGATCATAGGTGCCTCCCGAGCTTCGTACTCGCCACTGACCTGGCTTGCGACCAGCTGGGAGTCGGTGTGGATCCTGACTCGCTCAGCCCCCAACCATTGGGCCATGCGGGCCCCCGAGATAAGGGCATCGTACTGGGAAGCATTGTTGGACGCCGGGAAGTTGAACTTTAGCGCGTACTGCAACTCTATTCCTTCGGGGGACCTTAGGAGGATCCCTGCGCCGCTGTCGACCGAGTTGGACGATCCATCGACGAACAGCTCCCAGGTTGGCCCGGTTGCTGTCGGAGGCCTGTCCTCGACCGGAACGGTGCTCTCGGCGATGAAGTCGGCGAGCGCTTGCCCCTTGATAGCTGATCGTGGCCGATACGAGATGTCGTATGCCCCGAGCATGATGGCCCATTTGACAAGTCACCCCGAGGCCTCGGGGTGGGCCAGAATCTTCTTCAGTGGCTCGCCGGTCAGCACGGTGATGGGATGCCCCTGGAAGTAGGGTCGGAGGCGCTTCGTGGAGGTAACCAACGCTAGCACGAGTTTCTCGGTTGCGGGGTACCTCCGCTCGGCCTCACCGAGCACCTTGCTGGTGTAGTAGACCGGCCTCTCGACTCCCGAGTCATTTCTGACTAGGACCGAGCTGACCGTTGATGGCGTCGCCGAGAGATAGAGCAGCAAAACCTCGCCTGCAACGGGCTTGGAAAGCACCGGGGGTGAAGCTAGGAGCTCTTTGAGCTCGGCGAACGCTGTCTGGCATTCCCCGTCCCATGCGAACGTAGCTGACGCTATTTTAGGCCCCCTCATTAGCTTGAAGAAGGGCAAGCATCGTTCGTCTGCACGGGACAGGAAACGACTGAGAGCGGCGACACGCCCCGTCAGACGCTGGACGTCTCTAATGCACGTGGGCGGGCGCATGTCCAGGATGGCCTGGACCTTGTCAGGGTTTGCTTCGATCCCCCGCTGAGTGATCAGGAAACCCAGGAACTTTCCGGATCTTACTCCAAAGCACACTTGGCGGGGTTGAGCTTCATGCTGTACTTCATGAGGGTGCCGAAAGTCTCGGTCAGGTCGGTGAGGTGATCATGAGCCTTCGGGGTCTTGACGAGCATGTCGTCGATGTAGGCCTCGACATTCCGACCTAACTATCCCTCGAACATATGGTTGACCAGTCGCTGGTATGTGGCTCCAGCATTCTTCAATCCGAAGGGCATCCGGGTGTAGCAGTACACGCCGTAGTCGGTGATGAAGGCGGTCTTCTCGACATCTTCAGGGTTCATTCGGATCTGATGATAACCCGAATAGGCATCCAGGAAACTGAGTATCTCGTTGCCCGAGGTTGAGTCAACCAGTTGGTCGATGCTCGGTAGCGGATAGCAGTCCTTGGGGGTGGCCTTGTTCAGATCGGTGAAGTCTACGCACATTCGCCACTTGCCGGTGGTCTTCGGCACCAGGACGACGTTGGCTAGCCACGCTGGGTACAGGACCGGTCTGAAAAAACCAGTCTCTTGTCCCTTGGTGACCTGCGCCTTGATGATCGCCTGTTTCTCGGGCGCATGCTTCCTCCTCCGCTGCTGTACGGGTCTCACGGTGGCATCGAGGTTGTGCTTGTTCATCACAGTTTCCTCTGGTATACCAGGGAGTTGATCATCGGACCAAGCGAAGACCCGGACGTACCCAGAAAGAAACTCCTTGTATTGCTGCTGCTCCTTCGGTGGTAGGTCGGAACCGATCCTCACTCCAAGGGCCGGGTCGTCGTTCAGGAATACCGTTAATAATTCGCCACCGGGCTTGGCGGTCACGGTTTTTCCTTCGACTCCCCTGGGGCCCTTATCCTTCCCGTCCGGCCTTGAGGCTTCCACCGAGATATTGTAGCACCTTCTAGCCGTGGCCTGGTTACCTCGGACTTCCCCCAACCCATTTTTGGTGGGAAACTTCATTTTTTGGTGATAGGTAGATGGTACGGCCTTTATTCGGCTGAGAATTTTTCGGCCGAAAATGGCGTTGTACGCTATCATACCTTTAATCACTATGAAGTCCACTATGACCGTAACGGTTTTGGGTGGGGTGCCGATAGTGACCGGCAGGCTTAGGGCTCCCTCGGGGTAGGTGGCCAGGCCATTAAACCCGCACAGGGGTGTTCGGATCGGACGGAGCTTGGATGGGTCTTCCCCCATCTTGAGAAAACAGTCATAAAATAATACATCGGGGGCGCTCCCATTATCAACCAAAATCCTGTCTACATTGCAGTGATTTATCGTGGCCGAGATAACGAGGGCATCGTCATGCGGGGTGCTCAGCCCTTCCAAGTCTTGGTCGGAGAAGACTATGACCTGGGGCTTCATTGGCGGGCCTTTGGGGGGCTCTAAGGCTCGGCTGGCCCGCTCGGCATGACGTTTCCTTCCTCGGCTGGTGTCGCCTCCCGATGCCGCTCCTCCGGAGATGACGTTGATATGGACCCCTCGGGGGGCGTTGTCGATCTCCTCTGCGGCGTCTCGGTCTTCTTTGTGCCCGGTTGTGAACCGGGCTAGATGCCCCAGACGGATGAGGCGCTCGATCTCGTCTTGGAGCTGATGGCAATCTCCGGTGTGGTGCCCGTGGTCGCCGTGGAACAGGCAATGCCTGTCCCGCTTGCGGTTCTTCGACCTCATCGGCTCGGGCTGGCGGAGAAGTCCCGAGTCTTTGATGTCTTCATAGATCTCGTAGACTGGTGCGGTCAAGGGGGTATACCGCTCGTACTTTCTCTTGCGCTCTCCTTCTCGATCGCGCTTCTTACTCGAGCTAGGGTTTGGCTCGGAGGTCCGCTTTTTGCCCCCCTCCCGACCCGAGCCGGTTTTGTCTCGGCAGGCGCTGAGTACTTCTTCGCACTCGGCGTGGCGCAGTGCCAGAGTCACTAGCTCGGCAAGGGTCGAGGGAGGGTGGAGGACAAGCTCGCGGCGGAGATTCTCGTCCCGGGTGCCCCCGGTCAGTGCGGTTGTGGCTGAGGCCACATCCAGGCGGGGGATCCTAAGGGCTTCCGATTTAAATCGATGGACGTAAGTCCGGAGCCTCTCCCCTTGCGCCTGTTTGAGAGCCAGGAGCCCCGCTACTGACCTTGGGGGGGCGCTACCGGCGAAGCTCTCCTTGAAAATTCGCCCGAATTGCCTGAAGTCTCGGATGGACCCCGGGGCGAGGGCTCGGAACCATGCCTGAGCGCCCTAGACCAGGGTGGCCGCGAAGGCTCGGCATTTGATGGGATCCGGCGTTCCATGCAGGGTCACCAGGGCGTCGAAGCTGTCGTAGTGGTCGGCTGGGTCGCCCTGGCCGTCGTAGAGCTTGAAGGTTGGGATGGAGGCTCTAGGAGAGACCTCTACCTTCAAGATGTACTCGAAGAAAGGGGATTTCTCCTCGTCCTCCGAGAAAGAGGTCTTCTGCAGGGCGCGGAGAGCGCGCTCTTCCTCTGCGAACCGTCTTTCAAAATCTCGTAGCCGGAGGGACAGTTCCGGCTATGGCCGCGCCGTGGGGCTGGGGGGGGGCGTCGTGGCGATCTCCCAGAGCACTGGTGCCCGGGCGCGGCGACCTCGCCCCTTGCTTCTCTCTCCTCGGCGTGGAGGAAGCCTCTTGCTCCGCAGGCGGAGCTTGCGAGGGTCCTCCGACGTCGTTGCGGAGGAGCTGTCGGCCGCGGAGGGTGAAGCGGCCTCCGGCGGTGTGCTGCGTTGCACTCCTTCGAGGGGGACTTCCTGACGGGGCGCTGGACCTCGCGTCCCGGGCCGCCTGGGCCCTCATGAGCTCCACGAGGACGTCCATCTTCTCGTTGAGGGCTTGGAAGGCATTGGCGCCACCGTCGAGGGGTGCCCCTGTCTCCGCCGGGGGGGGGGTGGTCCGTTAGTGGGGACGCTGGCGTTGGAGGGGGGGGTCTGCGAGACCCTAGGGGGGACGCCTCCCGCTGCTGCCACAGCCCTACCTGCCCCGCCGGCGGATCTCCTCCCTGAGCTTTTTCTCACCATCTTGACTCTTCGTGCGTTTCCCACAGACGGCGCCAGATGAAGAGGCGGAATCTCGCGCTGAGTCCTGAGCGGGCTGTGGATCACCAGAAGATGAATCTGCAAGAGGAGGGAAACGTATCAGAGGGCCCAGGGGATCTCCCTGGGGAAAAACCCTCCGATGGCTAAGTCAGTAGAGCGATGGTGGAAGCGATAATGGGGGGAGGAGAGAGCTGATGCGCGAGAATCCTCTCCACCAAGGGTGAAGTGAATCGTGCTCAGGAGCTTAGGGTATGTGAATGGCTATTTCATCTTCCTTACCATCTTCCGGAGGGTATCCCTGGCATAAATAGTGCGTCGCCTTTTAAGAGTCCGGTGAGCTGAGGGCTTCCCGGCGGGAGTTACGTCTTCAGCGGGGGTTTTCATGGCCGGATCGTGGGGGCGTTATCCCCTTGGAGTTCGGCAGCTCCCATGACTCTCCCGCTGGCGGAGGACTCTGAACGGCCGCACCTGTAGATAATCAAGCGGTCTCACCGAGCTACGGGGATGCTAGCTCGTGTCCGAGCGATAGGCATGGCCCGGCGAAGGTGGGGTCGGATAGGTCGGCTGGAGCCTCTTTCTCTCGGTCAGAGAGTGGGCTTTAGACCGGACCTTCCATGCGACCTGACCGTTGTCTCGGGCCCTCCGAGCCTAGAAGGCCGCCGGGGAGAGTTGGTTCCTCGAGTCTTTATTTATTGGGCTTTTCTTCCCTGAGTGGGCCTAGTGGGCTATCACTCGGGTGGGCTCGCCTAGTTGGACCGCATGGGTCTTGTTGGGCTGCCTTGGTGGTGGGCTGCGGAAATCCCCCTCTCCAGTGCTGTTGAAAAACCTAAAAAGAAATTTCACTGCATATAGATAGGGGGAGCATTATAATATTTTTGACACTGTTTGAAATTCTCACTGTCTACATTCTTTCAAATCATCAATTGACTATGTTGAATTCATACTTTCTTGAATCTGAAAATTTGGCTGCTAATCCTCAATCTGTTGAAGGAGAGTTTCTTTTTGTCTGACTGAAATTCAATCTCTGTTATTGGCTTTAAACTTTTATTCTCTCTTGCTGATTGACTCTTCCACCAGCTTATACTCATCCTTCATATATCTCTTAGCTGGTGTGACTATATTGGTTCTATTGTTGATTTGTTGGTCAGCTAAATTTATTGATCTGGTCTGAGGAAATTAAGCAGCATGTCATGCAATTCAGTCTGAGAACCTTGTAGAAATTCCTATCATATAGGTTTAAGAATTACCACTGAATCAGACTGATACCAGATTAATGTATTCTCAGATTTGTAATTAAATGAATTGAAAATATCTGAATGATAAGGTTTAATAAACTTTAACCACATGTGTCATAAAAACCTTAGACTCACTCATCAGATATCTGAAAATTTGAAATCAGGGCTACTTTGGTTAAGATGCATAGAGTGAGTATTGTTGTTAAACATTAACTTTGAAAAAATTTGACAGGAAATAAAATCAGTGAGTAATGAAATGACTTTGTTCACTGAGAAACTGGGTCTTCCATCAAAGAAATGGAGTGAACCCAAGTCATGAAGTGTCATAGTCACTTAAAATGAAAATTCATTGAGAACCTGATAGAGCAATAGATTTTCTGTGTTGAGTGACTGGGGAGTCTGGCCTCTGATCAAGGTGTCTTCTCATGTAAAAAGACACTTATATTGCTAACTCTGTTCTCTAAGTTGAGAGGTAATGACAGTTATCACACTGAGTAACTGGATCACTTCACCTGAGACGTGTTGTGCCTCATGTAAAAAGGTGTTGATCAACCTGAATTGCTCAGGAAAAATATAATGTACTTCAAATGAAAATATTTTGAAAATTCTGTCAACTCATGTTCTTAGAAAAGTGTTTAACCTCTGTACTAATCTGTGGTTCTTTCAAAGGAGCTATTGAGATCATGTGTGTAAGATAAAAGATGATTATTTTTTAGTGTTATCTGACTATTTGGTTCACCTTTATTAAAACTTGGATTCAGATATAAGTATTGAGTTTAATTTGACAAATTTGGTATACATCATAATTAAATCAGATTGGTTAAGTTGCCACTTCATAACCCTTTATGATAGAAGAGTCTATTCTTCTTAAGACTTATTGTAGTGGTGCAAGCATTAAAATCCCTCATGATCAGATTCTTTTCAGACAGCCTGATCAACATCTTGCTATTGTTTATTCATTGAGATGTCTTGTGATTATTGCTCTCCACTTTTACCTTCCTATCATCAATCACTTTACTCTCTACACTGTTGGAATCTTCCATCTTATTTTGCAACCAGTTCTGGTTCTGTGGTTTTTCTGTTTCATTCTGATTCATGCAGTTATGGGTCATCTGCTTTTAAGGGGAGAGTAGTCAATCATGCATTTTGATAGGGGGAGAGATGTTTTCTTGTCATAAGGGGGAACTCCATTTCAATGATTCATTCTCTATATTCTGAATTTGTAGGGGAGATTGTTGTGTGCTGAATTTTGTCTCTCAAACCATCTCCTTTTTGCTTATGTCAAAGGGGGAGAATAGTTTGACGAGTCAGTGTGACTCATTATGTTGCCATCATTAAAAAGGGGGAGATTGTTGTGCCCCTTGTGCTTTGATGATTATGTGGTGTTTTAATGATAGCAACATGAATGAGTCACCATATTGTTTTGCTCACATGATTGCATATGACTGATCTGTTCTGTGGAGAATGCATGAGTGCGCTATGTCTGATCTATTCTGTGGAGAATGCATAAGTTTATACACTGCATATGTTTGTGCACACTCAAGTCTATATAATGCATGCTCGTTCATTTAAAGTCTGCACATCACAGTCGTTGCTGCATAGTCTGCATCACTCCTTTGTTAAGTCCATACACTTGTTGCTGGCTAGTCTATACATCACTGCATCATTTGTTTGAAGTTTGTACATTCTTCAGATGCATCATCTCAGCAAGTCTATACATTGGACTTGAGCATATAGGAAGTCTGTACATCATCCAGTTGCTGCATGCATTCAGAGTCAGTACATTGCTTAAGTGTGTACAGGGTATTTCATGCATGCTATCAAGCCAGCACAAGTCCATACATCTGCTTGCTTTCAAGTCCACACAGTCTATACACTCAAATAGCATGTTTGCACGCTATATAGTCTTTGTAGTGTCTGGCTAGCAAGTCCATATGTTGCTCATGTATACATGGCAAGTCTGTACATTGCTTCTTAGCATGTTTGTACACTGCATTGTCTTGCACAGCATGCACTAGCAAGTCTGCACATCACAGACAAAGTCTATACATTCGCCACCATGCATTAAGTCTCAAAGTCTGTACAACCTTTTACATTGGACTTAAAGTCTATACATTGGTAAGTCTGTACATCAGCCTGTTCATGCAGCGTCTTATGTGAAGTCTATACATTGCATCTTTACCTACGTTCTGAACTGAGCAAGTCTATACACTCCTTATCTTCACCTACGTTCAGTTCAGCAAGTCTGTACATTGGGCTATCACTTAAACTCTATACATCGCTACTTATTCATGCATGTTAGCAAGTCTATACATTGACTGTGCATTCATTTGTCTGGCTGTAGAACACTAAGTTTACACATTGCACTGTAGCATGCACGAACTTCAAGTCTATACATCGTTCGTCTCATTTAGCGTCTCAGGCATATGCTAAGTGTATACATTGCATCTCTGTTGTTGAAGTCTGTACAGCCTATCTGCATCTCATGCAGCGTCTCAAGTGGACTTGAAGTCTATACATTGGACCGTCTCTCTTAGCGTCTATGTGCATAGTCCATACATTGCTTGGACTTGTGAAGTCTATACATTGGCAGTTGTCATGCAGCGTCAACACAAGTCTTTACATCCATTGCTTCAGTTCAATACCTGCTATGTGCATGCATTGCATCGGTGCATTACTTCCTCTATGCATATACTGCATCAGTGCATCCATCAGGCATACAGTCTATACACTAATGCATGTGAGGTCCTGTCTACACGATAATGTCTATACATGCATGCAGGCAGTCAAGTCTATACATTGCAGCTCACACATCCAGCAAGTCTGTACATTGAGTTCGCTTGTTGACTTTCAAAGTCTACACATTGTGGATGCAGAGTCTATACATTCGTTTGCCTTGCATTGCATGGAGTCTGCACATTCCACGCCAGCAAGTCTGTACATTCGTTGCAGTTTAGTGTCTCATGCAAGTCTATACAACGCATCTGACTAAGTCTGTACATTGTGCACTTTACATCGGCTAAGTCTGTATATAGTCCTGTTGCATCGCATGGACATTTCGTCAAGTCTATACATTTGCTGCATGCCTACACTTCAGTCAAGTCTATACATTGATCTGTGCATCACTATACTCAAGACACTAAGTCTGTACAGAGCTCGCAAAGTCTGTACATTCCTTAGCGTCTTATGCATGCATTGTTTAGCAAGTCTGTACATCGCTCACTTGCATGTTCACGAAGTCTGCACATGCCATAGCACTGAAGATGAAGTCTGTACATGCTTCAAGGGGTAAGTATGTACATTGTTCAGAACGCAAGTCCATACAGCCATTGTGCATTCGTTCATACAGCCATTGTGCATTCGTTCTTGATGTACATACTTTGCTTTGCATTCACATACGTGAAGTCTGTACATGCTTCAGTGTCACATTCACTAAGTCTGTATACGCTTCAGTCTCGCATACATGAAGTCTGTACACGCCTTACAATGCCACAGTCCTGCATGCGTGAAGTATGTACAAGGCCAAAGCACTGCATATATGTAGTCTGTACATGGCATTGTTCTGCATTCACCAAGTCTATACATTGCCATAGCCACGCATTCATAAAGTCTGAACATTGCATTGCTTCGCATTCATGAAGTTTGTACATCGCTTCTGCAGTGCCTTCATTAAGTCTATACAAGGTTTTAACCTTATACTGATAACTCTGTTCGAATGTCTGACAGGGATACTTTGTAGAGACTGATGATTGGCACGTGATCCGAGGCTGGAAGGGCTGACAGGAAGATGACACGTGGCCAAAAGTTCTGGGCGGGAAATGTGGAAGACACACGCCCTATCTGCTTCCTGTTGCTCTATATATATGAAGCCTCTCCCATCAGAAGAAGGTCATCGAAGTAGAAGCAGAGGATAGCCTGCACGATCCAGTGTGAAGAGAAGAAGAAGAAAAAGAAAGAAGAGAAGAGCAGAGAAGAAAAAGAGAAAGAGAAGAAGAGCAGAGGAGAAAGAAGAGAAAGAGAGAGAGAGAGAGCTCGAGCAGAGAAAGAGAGAGAGATAGTGGGTGTCTGGCATTTGGATCAAATCCAAGCCAGAACTGCTCCTTTGAGAGCTATATTTCTTGTGCTTTATTTACAGCTTTCTGTTGCTGTTTGGTTCATGTTATCGTTTTCCATTTTATACCTTTCTTCAAGCTGTTATTCAGCGTTTGCAGAGGTGCTGCCTCTGGACGGGACAAGCTGTAATCCCCAGTGGTTGCAGTGGTAGATTCCATTGGACAGCAAGCTGTGTTGCTCAGCGGGCGAGGTGGATACCTCGGACAGCAAGCTGTGAGGCTCAGCGGTTTGTATGGCAAGCTGTGATGCCCAGCTGTTCAAGCTGTGAGTCAGCGGAATCCACACTCAGGTTTGAGTGTGGGGTGGACGTAGGTTTGGAGGACCGAACAACCTAAAAACTCTTTGTGCAGTGGTTTGCTCTCTTTGTGTGTTTGGCGCTAGATGAATGCATAGGGACGATATGGGTTGATTTTCTATATGTGTTCATTTCATTACTGCGCACACTATATATTTGACAGTGGTATTGAGTGTCCTTTAAAATTGTTATTCCGCAATTGCTTATTAGCCTTCTGTTTGTATTAGGAAGAATTTTTTAATTGGGTGAAAGTTTTTAAGGGGAGATTCATTCACCCCCCTCTGAATCGAACGCACCGAACCCAACAACTCACGCATAATGGCGACTGTCAGCCGGGCGAGACCCGACCTTCCGCACGTCACCATTTCATATACCATGGGGTCACGGCACGCAAGCGCGAATGAAGTGCAATGCAATGACTAAATGCATGAGAGGTAGTCTCTTTTATTTGTGAAATTCACATGGGGAGCCTTAGTTGATTTCCTTCTTTTTTTCTCTCTATTTTTTTCTTGATTAAGTCCACAGTCATGTTCAGCAGTCCGTCACTACGGTGTTCAGTTCAGCTCTTCATATTTTCCACAGTTCTCTTGTTTCAGTCGGAGCATTTCATTGTTGTTTGTTTCATTTCTTTGTTGCTTCCTTTTATCTTTTAACATGCTGTTATTCTAACAAAAATTCGGCAGTATCTCCCCTCGACCCGGATGCGGGGGGGGGGGGGGGGAATGGGTACACGTCCACAAGGAGTGACGCGTCCCAAAGTAAGGTGCGCACAGAAGCGGCAACACCTTCAAAAAATTCGACAGAATCCAAAAGCCACTGAACATCGATTTAGCAAGACCTCACGGTCTGAACACAGAGGAAAGGGGACATCACCGGATCAACACAAGCAAATGTCACAGGATCAAGAGTTTATAGATGTCACCGAATCGGGGTGGCTAAGGCGTCACCGGATCAAAGGGTTGCCAACGTCACCTGATCAAAGGAGTGGCGACGTCATCGGATCAAGAGAAAGATGGGGTGCACCGGATCATGTAAGTGACAACGTCACCAAATCAGGTGGCCAGGGGCATCACCGGATCGTGGTGGGCTGGCTAGGGGTCACCATTTCACCAGGCGCACCGGCGCACCGGATGAGGGAGCAGAGCAGGGTCACCGAATTGCATGGGGTTCAAAGGAGCACCGGATCGTAGCAAAAAGGAGGTGCCACCTGCTTACAACAAGGGGGATGTCACCGGATGGCAAGAGACGTCATCGGATCACTGCAATGTAGGAAAAACCACTTGATCAAAGACTCGTAAGAGCTAAAGGTTAATGTTGGGAGGGAGTTTGCTCCTGGGCAGATGTCCTTTTTTTTTGACACAAAGAAAACCTGGACCTCAGCCATGGACTAGCAGGACCCAGGTGGTGATGTTCACCTAGATAACATCTCAAAGCGAAGAGCCAAGGGAGAGGAAGGAAATGACAACGGGGAACGAGTGAGGGCCACTCCTCGAGGCCCAGGGTGAGAAATTCATCAGACTGGTGGCCCTGGGCCTCAGAACCTCTACAAGAGGGTAGAGTAGCCGGGGAGAGTGTGATGGAGAAGCAAAGGAAACCCCAAGAAGACAACAAGGAGGAATCACAAGAAGTAGACATGTTCGACATCAACGTTTTCCAATCTTTATTCCTTGCAGAAAAGGAAGAGCACTATGTGGGATACACGGTGGAGTAAAACAAGAGACTAGAAACACAAAAAAGGAAAAGCAAGAGACGCTACAATGGGGAAGGGGACGGAGCACAAGCTCCTCCCCCTCCAAACCTCTCTTCTTTGTTTCCTTCCCTCACCTTCTTCTTCTCTTCTCTTTTCCTCTGCAGGAGCCAACGGAGCAGGAGCCTCACCCACTCTTCTCTTTTGGTCTCTTCTTTTTTTTTGACCTCTTCCTCTTCTTTTTTTTTCTGCGTCCCCTCTTTTTTCTGTCTGCTTGACTTCTATTTTTGTAGGGGCGCAGGCTACGATCATCGTTGATGGCGGAAGTCAGTACGAGGATTGATCCCCCCATCTTGTCCCTCTGCAATGCCTCCGGCGTGCCTCGACCGAGTGATGACAGTTGGGCAAACCCAGCTACCTCGACGTGAGCCCACTGCGCGCCAAACTGAAGATTTGTAGTGACTGCTGGACTTGACGCCGGAGTCACCGGTCTAATGGCTGCAACGCGTCACCGAATAAAGAAGAGATACCAAGCCCACCGGTTCGCTGGCCCTGCGAAGGTCACCGGATGAAGAAGGCAATGCCTCAGGGGGCTCACCGTTCCAAGGCCTTAGGGGGGCTCACCGGTTCAAGGCCTTAAGGGCCACACTATATCAAGGCCTCATGGGCCTGATCGTTCCAAGGACTCGTGGGCCTCACCATTTCAAGGCCTCGTGGGCCTCACCATTTCAAGCCTGATGGGCCTCACCGTATCAGTGGCCTGGTGGCCTCACCGTATCAGGGGCCTGGCGGCCTAACTCTTCTAAGGCCTTAGGGCCTCACCATTCTAAGTCTTTAAGACCTGACCGTTCTTCTCGTTCTTCGAGGCCTTCAAGTCCATAACCCCTTCATTTTTGACGCATGATTTAACTCACCCGTCCCAACATGCGTTGGCAGTGCGTACTCCACTGTCTGCGGTCATTGATTTTCTTTGGGGACTCGAAAACCTTCAGCCTCCTGGTGTATTCTTTGCTGCCGGGGACCCAAGGGTGAAACCACGTCAGTGTGTCGATTCAGGGGCGTCCTAATCCCCCTTGTTGTTTCAATGCACTCATGCAAGTGTGAGGCGTTGCCGGGCGATAGAATTCTTCGGAGTCTGGGTAGCCTGTCTCTCCACAGCCTTCTTCTCCAGTTTCATCTCTCAATGCAGAATCGAGGAGTTTACAGACGTCAAATTTTACACGCCCACAAAGGCCCCCACCCACGGGTAACGCGAGTGAGGGACGAGACAAGCGCTGCACATGGGTGCATTCGCTCCCGTGGAGTATTGTTGACGCTTCGCTGTTGGAGATCGTCCAGGCCTTGGGAATGACGATGCTCACGCTCTGACTTCGTCACAGGTGCACATGTACACATGCGCGTATACACATATAAGTACTATATATAGATAAGTATTTTTTCCTTTTTTTAGCTCTCTCTTTTTCTTTTTTTCTTGTTTCTTTCCCCCCTTTTTTGTTTCTTTTCTCTTTTCTCTCTCTTTTTTTGCTTCTTTTCTCTTTTTTTGCTTCTTTTCTCTCTCTTTTTCTTTTTTTCTTTTCTCTCTCTTTTTTTTTGGCCGCCACCGGTTCAAGTCACCGGTTCACGGGTTGGCCAAGCCCCTATAAAAGGGACGGGGGTGACGGTTTGCTTCCCCCCTCGTCGTTTGAATTCCAGAGCCCCCCTTCTCTTCCTCTTCTTTTCCTTCGGCCTGCTCTTGCCCCGTCGCCGGTCGCCGTTGCCTCTGACTTCCGTTGCTGCCGCTTTGAGGGTGAGGAGGCCATCCTTGGCCATCCCTCTGCCTCCCTCTTCTTCTCCTTCTTCTCTTCTTCTCTTCCCTTCTCTTCATCTCCTTCTTATGTTTCGCACAGTGGGGCAGCCGTCGCGGAGCCCTAAGTCCCTCCGTCTCCGCCTCCCTCTTCTTCTCTTCTTGTTCTCCTCTTCTTCCTCTTTCCTTCTCTTCTTTCTGCTGCTCAGGCGAGAGCTGCAGGCGGAGCTGCCGGTGTCATCGGTTCACTAGCCCCGCAGGGTCACCGGATGATAGCCCTCCGGGTGTCACCGTATCAGGCGCGCGCAGACCTCACCGGCTGGAGGACCACCCGGCCTCACCGGTTCAAGGGCTTGGGAGGCCTCACCGTATTAGGGCCCAGGGAGCCTTATCGGTTCAAGAGATAGCGGCCTCACCGGCTCAAAGGCCAGTAGGCCTCACCGTATCAAGGACCATTGAATAGCCCGAGAGGGCCAGAAATTAATTGGTGTTGCTTCGTGCACACCATGACTTTTTTTGGGGCCGTCACTCCTTGTGGATGTGCACCTACTTCTCCCTTTTGTGCCTCCGGCCTAGGGGAGACTCTATCGAAATTTCATCAAAATTACTGATGTCTTGTTCATCTAATCCCAGCAGTAATTTCTCGTCTTTTATTTCAAATGAGGTTTGCTCTGACCACTAGATTATTGTGCTTTGCAATAAATGGCTGCTCCAAGCAGTTCTTCTCTTCCGGCCACCGTCAGCACCAGGCATGCTCCCTCGATTGCTCCCCCTATCGTGATGCGGCCTGACATGGAGGATCTTGATCGGGAGCATGCAGAGATAGAGACGTTGGCGGACTCCTCGGGTTCTGACACCGATACCATGCAGTTCGACCGCCTGTCGCGAAGCGACACAGGATACATGTTCAACAGAGATGGTGACTATCGGCGTAACTATCCAAAGGACAAGCACTTGATTTACTTCTTAACACACATCGGCTCTCGTAGCAAATGGAACGTTATGGCCGTGCGAGAGTTTGAGCATGCCATTTTACAGTCCCGAGATAGTCTAGTTTACAGTGTCGCTAGAAGTGTGCCCATTTATCTGTTGGGGGAGCCAAGAGAATGGAAGCTCGTGCTGGGGCTAGAAGAGCTTTCATCGTCTGAAGGGAAGCTAGTGCGGGCTCCAGAATTTATTCTGGCCCACTGGGATAATGCTGTAGGACGGGTACACCGGGAGCAGCCTCACTTCGGTCTATTTTTAGCCCCATTGAAGTGGGGGTATCGGGAAGAGCCGTATGTGTTGGACTGCCTGGCTATCTGATTTAAGCATGAGCTGGCGCTAGACTGGTTTGCCGACTTTAAAGTAAGCGACGCCCACAACTTTTGGGAGGGCGCTATAGAGTTCACCGACCATATGCTGTACAACTACGCCCCACTGCTGATTCGGGCTGGGGTGTACCATAGTGTTTACGCCTCCCGGTTCAAATACCCAGTTTCTAAGGGTCTCTACTGTGGGATGATGGAGGTATTCAATGCGGAACTTAACACCTTCTATACTGCAGAGGGGGAGACTTCGATTGATCTGTGGAGCCTCCATCAGTTGACCGGCTTGCCCATTGATGGTGAGCCATACGAAGAAGTGTGTCTTCCCGATCTGATTTTGTTTTAAATGACACCTAACCTAGGGCTCAATGGGAGAGTGCACCCCTTACCAGAGGTAAGAAGAAAGCCACTCCACCATCAGACCGCTAGGAGGCAACTGTTATTCCACTATATAAGAATAAAGAATTACATCAATCTGATACTAGGCAAGCCTAGTGAGTCCAGCCGAGCAGCACCTTTTATAATGGAAGGGAGCTCACTATAAGAATAGAAAGAATTACATTTAGTGGTGCAAGCTAAAGACGCAAGTAAATCAGCTACAGTGTTGGCTTCTCTGAAAATATGAGAAATCAAGTCATGTTGAGAAATGGTGCTCCAGATATCCCTGACATAGCTGAGAAATGACAAGGGGCAATGAGTTTCCTTTTTGATAATTCGAACAAGGGTGAGTGAATCACATTCTATAAGAGCTAGGTTGGAATCCAAAGTCTTCAAGTATTTTATGCCATCCATGAGTGCTCGGGCCTCTGCTATTAAGCTATTTGAGTGTCCATTAAAGTGAGAGAAAGCAAGGATAACCTTGCCTCTTGAGTCCCTGATACATCCGCCTCCTCCAGTATCTGTAGTGAACTTGAAAGCACCATCAGTGTTAAGTTTTAGAAACGGCCAAGGAGGGGCTATCCATCTCACAATCTTCATTTGTTGTCTGCAGGGGGCTTGATATTTAATTCCCAAGAGATATAAGATTCTCTGGTAAGTGGGCTTCGATTCCTTAAGTGAAGCAGCCGAACATGCCCTCTTGATTTGGAAAAAAATATGATGAATGCTGCTAGTTTTGGAGAAAGGTTTATCCTCATATTTGACAGTGTTCCTGGCTTTCCAGATTTCCCACATACCATAACCAATGGAGGCAAGAGTGAAAGTTGCAAAGGCCGTACCTGGCTGAGCATAGCAGATGGAATTCAGGATGAATTCCCTAGGGGTGCACCCTTCAAAGTTTAAACCTACTGCTTTAAGGGCAGTCCAAACAGAAACTGCAATATCACTATTCAGAAATAAATGGGTGAGGTCTTCCACCTGAGGTGTCCTGCAGCAATAGCATTTGGAGCAGAGGACAATGCCCACTCTTTGAATTTTAACATCAGTCGGTAGACAGTTATTCATAATCTTCCAAAGATGGACTGAGATTTTTGTAGGAACCCAATTAGACCACAGTTTACTCCAAGGTAGAACAGCTGGAAGTTGACTGATGGCCATTAAGTTGTAAGTCGATGCTACCGAGCACTGACCAGATGAGGAAAGACTCCATACACCCAAGTCCGTTTCCTGATTCAGTTTAACAGAGCTAACAGCTTGCTGGATGCTGTTGGAAAACAAGGCATTAATCAGGGCAGTTTCTTCAGAGGATGGGTTCAGAAGCACTTCTCTTACAGAAGCTTTCGGATTAGGGATATGAACATCAGAAACAAAAGTGTTTAAGCATTGTTGGCCCAGCCAGTTATCATACCAAAAGTTGGTGTTTATACCATTCCCAATGATGACCTTCTTGAATTGAAGAATATATTCCTTAGCCTTCAACCAGCTTCTTCTAGCAAAACCTTTCATGTTTATGAAATTATCATCTCGGAGATGGCATTGGTGCAGGTACTTGGCTCGGAAATAAGAAGCCCATAGAGAGTCACTGTGAATAGCAGTCCACAGCATTTTAACACGTAGAGCAATCTCCATGTTCCTAAGAGACATGATGCCAAGACCCCCTTGGGATTGAGACCTACATAATGCCTGCCAAGGTTGCCAATGTCTTTTATTGCCATAGGTTGAGGACCCCCAAAAGAAATTTGCAAAGGCCTGCTCAATCAGATTATGAGTGCCAGTGTGCAAAGGAGTGGAGGACAGAGAATAAATTGGCAAGGAAGTGAGCACATGCTTAATAAGAACCAATCTGGCCCCTTGGGATAAAAGGTTAGCCTTCCACCCAGCAATCCTCTTTTGTATAGAGTTAAGGACCCCTGCAAAATGAATCTTTTTAGTTCTACCAATCACCAAGGGAAGGCCAAGGTACTTGTGAGGAAAGGACAATTTGGAGAAACCAGTGAGGCTCTGAATGCGCTGAGCAACAGAAGGAAGCTTCTTAGGGTGGATTAAAAATCCACTCTTGCTAACATTGATCAGTTGACCTGAAGCCTGTTCATACGTGTGGAGAAGCTTGAGTAGATTTCTGATAGAAGCTGAGGAGGCTTTACTGAAAATTAGGGTATCATCTGCAAACAGTAAATGGGATATTCTGGGACATCTCTGAAAGCCTGTGATCCATTCAACCCGGCCATTGCTGAATATTTCTGTAAGTGACCTGCTCAGAGCTTCTTCAGCTATCACAAATAAGGAAGGTGCAATTGGATCACCTTGACGAATACCTCTAGTGGATTTGAAAAATCCAGCAGTGTCTCCATTCAACAAAATAGAAAACCAGCAATTGTTAATCATTCTGTCAATCAGATTAATAAAATTATTGCTGAATCCAAATCTGAACACAACTGAGTACAAGAAATCCCATTCTAATCTGTCATAGACTTTAGCCATATCAAGTTTAAACATAACATTTGATCCTCTTATTTTTCTGCCCAATTCAAGGGAGAGCTCTTGAGCAAGAGCTATATTATCTATAATCTGTCTACCCTTGACAAAAGCAGACTGCTCAGGAGAGATAATTTTGGGCAGAATAGAAGCCAGTCTTCTATTGATTATAAAGGATATAATCTTATAGAAGAAGTTGCATAAGCTTATTGGCCTGTAATCTGTAATGTCCACAGCATTCGATTTTTTTGGAATAAGAGCAATCAAGAAGCAAAAAATAAGCAATCAGATAGACTGCTATAGCAAGAGTTTTTTTGGAGACAAAAGTCTGGGATAAGGTGGCTGCTTGAGGGTGATAGAAATACTAAATTCTTTCACATGTCCACTTTAGCTAAGAGACGAAAGCAAAAAATCACTCAATTGAAAAACATTGCGGGCAATCTTTCTACAGACCATGAGGATATGAAAAGAATTGCTGTATCCCATTTTCAGAATGCTTTCTCCACTCAAGACCACAGCATTGATAATACATTCTTGAACTGCATTCCCCTGTTAGTAAACCAGGATGATAATGACTGTCTGTGTGCTATTCCTAACGACACTGAAATTCATGATGCAGTCTTCAGTCTGTCAGCTGATAGTGCTCCTGGGCCTGATGGGTTTTCTGGAATCTTCTTCCAAAAAGCTTGGAACATCATTGCCCCTTTGGTAGTCAGTGCGGTGCAAGAAGCCTTTTCTTCCAGGAACCCTCTGCCTAGAAATGTTAACGGGGATGGCACGTACACAATCGGCTTCTCCTACCGGTACCTAATGAAGGCGTACTGGGAGTTATACTTGTCATATCACGGGGGGAAGTGGCCCGCGCGTGGTGACCGCAGAAGAGTGCGCATGGGCATGTGGCTGAAGTGCTTCTTTGACGGGGAGAAGAAATATGACGACTTTCCCTCAGTCAGTGCCATGGCAGCCCAGAAGAAGCGCGATAGGAGCAAAATTGATTTGAAAGCTTCCACTTTTAAGGAGCGTAGGAGCGGCCTGAACCCGGCGGGCATCGACCCAATGACGCATTGTGCGGCCTTTTTGGCCACCCTGCCATAAGGGGATAAGATCGTCATTCGGCCAGAGGCCATCTACCCCGCCTGCCAGATGGCTTGGGGGATAAAACTGTCACTTTGCCCGGCTGCACTCTGCTTGGTTTACAAGACTCTGGGCGATGTTAGCAAGAGCCAACTCCCTCGACAGGTGCAGATCAATAGACCAATGCACTTCTTTAAAGCCTGGGTCTACACCCTATTTCCAGAGTATGCCCCCCACGCACTTCAGTCCTGGACATTATTTCTGCAAATGTTAGAGTTCACGAGCGCGGAGCCTGGCTTGGTGTCGCAATAATTGTTTCTTCTGAGGGGCAGGCTCACCGCAGTTCCCCATGACTCACCAGGCAATATTCACTTCTGGGCTTTAGCAGCCCATTCGAGCCCCTTGGTAAATAGCAACAGGGAATGCAGAGATGACCAGGTGGAGAGATATATTCACCCCATCAGCCAGCGGAAAGTTAGCCGTCCATTACTGGAGCTGGAGCTTCGTGACTAGGCATTGTCTATTCGCCCTGGTGTTCTTATCTTCAGGAAAGGGGAGACCCTATTGCTGGAACCATATTACCCCTTTCGCTTCGAGTAAAATTTCAGGTACGACCAACACATCCCGACACATAGTGTAGCACCCCGGATAAAAATGATAAGGAAATAGACTTTTTCCCAAGTAATAAAACCTTAAATAACTCTATGAGAAGGCCAAAAAAAAAGGTAGAATACCCAATGAGGGCCATTATATAAATATGTAACAATTAAAGCCATCATACGTATTACTATTCACATGAAATAGGGCCTCTACACAAGGGCGTCAATTTCTCAAGCCACAGGGCCACAACTCACGGTATGAAAGCCCACAGTTTACATATATCTCTCTTTACCAACCAATTATATATGGGGGCCACCATGCCACTAACCAACCACCAAGCAATATATATACCTATATCTGTTAGACCAACACGTGAAGGGCCCAACCAAATGGAAATAGCACCCCTTGCTTGGGCGCTATTCCCAATGGGGCACCCCTACCCCAGGCGCCATTCACATGACCATTTCAAAAAATAATAATAATAAGGGGTAGGAGATATAGCCCCCACTTGCATGGGCGCTATTCATCTGAATAGAGTCACCTCCTGGGGGGCCATTTCCCTGGGAGGCAGCAAGTACCATGAACAACAAACATCTGCTGGCAAGGGACCCTGGAGGGAACCAACACAACAAGGCTTTCAGATCCTGTTCCCCATGGACTCTTAACGGTTTATTCCCTATAAACAACTCCCACTACCCAACGTAGATGACCCTTACTGTTATCCTCCCGCAGAAGAGAAGGTGGTTTGTGCCTTTTCTCTTCTCCACCTGCAGAAGAGAAACACCCCCTTTCTTTCCCGTTTCTTTTATTATTTTCAGGAACGTGAGGGGTACCTTCTTCCTACGTTCTTCTTCCTACTGTTGGATCCTTGCAGAGAAGCTTGGTTTTCTTATTATCTCTTCCACATATTCACGTCAAAAAGGTAGGTGTTCTTAAGATCTGGCTTAACTAATAGTTAATATAGGTTAACATGCATGCTAGTTAAACCTTTCATAGCCACATTCTAGTCACCTGAGTCAGGGGCATATCAAAAGACTTAGTGGGAAGGTTAGGCTACGCTTATCTGAAACATTAACTCTTGCGTGAGTGGATCTATGATCTCACCTCCGCCAAGTACCCCATGTATAATCTGTCATTACTCATAGCCTATCCCAATTTTTTATAAATTCATCCATGTTTAAAAAAAATTGATATCTATGAAATTAAACTCAGAAATTGTTGCATGAGCATGATCATACAATCCTGCTATTTTTCCATGTCTATCTATGTCTTTACTTCCTGATTCTGTAATCATGTGATAAATCATGAACAGTAAGATCACGTAATTAGTAGCCACCATGTTCAGACATTTATATCTATAGAACCAAAGCATGAAACTCCTGCATGAGCATGACTTTGAAATCCTGAGATTTTTCTCTATTTAACCATGCCCTCACTTTCGGATTTCATGAAAATTAGACTAATGAACAGTGTTATGAGTCTAGTGGAGCACCCAGGGGAAGGGCGCCCCTGACCAGGGCGCCATTTCCCATTGGGGCGCCCCTGGCCTGGGCGCCATTTCCATCTGTGTTAAACCCCCACTGATCCTATGTTTAGCCTATTAAACCCCGCTGATTAGCCTGTTAAACATGTTAAACCTGTTACATGTTAACCTGTAAATTTCATACCTTGTTAAGCTTGTAAAAATTATACAGCATGTTAAACATGTTAATTACAGAGCCTGGTAATTACATATCCTGTCAAACTTTATTAATCACATAGCCATCGTTAAGCTTTGTTAATTCTGTAGTCTGTTAATCACATAGCTTGTAAAACCTAGTTACATAACGTGTAAAGCTGTTATCTTGTTAAATACACAGTTATTGTTAACATTCTGAAATAGAGACTCCCTGTGAAGGCTCTATTTACTAAAATAGAGACTCTCTGGGAAGACTCTATTTTAACATTCTGAAATAGAGACCCTCTGAGAAGACTCAATTTTAACATACCTGTAAGGGCACTGTCATGGATGCCATCTCTCGCTCCCGGAACTGAAACCCAAGAAACTCAATCCAATGACATTTATGTAGAACCTAGAAAATACCAATACTGAGAAACTCTGTAAACCCCACTTTATAACCTGGAAATAGTTACTGAAACATGAAAATCCATGACTAAAGACTCCTAGAAACCCAGTTCTGAAAGGCATTCGTGAAGAACCAGTTTCTGGAACCCATTATAGGAGACCGAGAGAACAATTTCAAAATTATATATATATATATATATATATATATATATATATATATGTATGTATTATATAGTGCCCCTGACCAGAGCGCCATTTCATCAGGGCGCCCTGGCCCATGGCGCCATTCACTTCTGTCCAAAAAAAAAGGAAAATGAAAAGGGCGCCCCCTTCTAAGGCACCATTTAAAGAAATGAAGACCCTCTGCAAGGGCGCCATTTCCCTATAACCTGGAATTTTTGGACTTCTGTCCGGCCTTACCCAATGATCCCTGGCCATCTCCTTAACCCTGATTTGGCCTATGTGTCATGCATTTTAAGTAGCTTGGTCATAAATCATCATTCACATGTGATATGTCCTTGAACTCTACTCCTGAAAGATCTACCTGATGTTCCTACAATGTATACTTTTCTTGAAATTCCATATTGGCTATAAAAATGAGAGTGGATGTCTAAAGATATACATGAAACAATACTGTGCATATAGGGCCTGGTCTGGTCCTGGGAGTAGCACCCGAAGAAACTTGTGCCCATGGGAGTTTATTGACCACGGTGTTTGTATTGCACCGAAGTACTTGCTTGCTTGACTTGACTTGAGACATTCCCACTCGCTCTCTCTCGCGACATGACTTGCTTGACGTGAATTGCTTGGCCCGAAAAAGGGCAAATTACTTACTTGAATGAAATGAATGAAATAGCCAATTCCACTACACTACTTGTTATTATAGGAGCTTGAGCTTCACTTGCTTGAATATTGATTATTATCTTCTTGGGAAGACTTGCTGGAATATTAACTATTACTTTCTTGGAAAGACTTGCTTGAATATTGATTTCTTGGAAAGACTTGTGCAATTACTTGGCAATTACTTGCTAGTTCCTTATTGATACATCTTATTGATGTTCATGTGATACTCTTTTGGTACAATTCTTGATATTCTTGCTTGATCCAACATGCATCATTATACCGCATGAACTTGTAATTAACTTAAAGATTGTTAGACCTTGAGATATAAATCCTACTGAGCGATTCCCTCATAAAGTTACAATTCTAACATTTTTCAAGAAACCTCGATAGCGACCACCACCTGGATGGGACCGATACCGAGTGATGAGTTCTAGATTTGGTGTACCGTCAGTTAGACATGTCTTTTTATTCCTAGGTCCTACATTGTATTTCCAGTTATTGTTGTATTTCCAGTTATTGTTAAAGGCTTGTATAATTTAATTGGGTCAGTTATGATCTAGTTAGATGGAACTTATTAAACTTGTAGCCTTACGAATGATTCTGGGATATTGTCATTTGGTTAAGTAGATAATTGTCATCTTGGACTATGGTATTATGTTCAAATTTAAGTTAGCGATAAAATTACCGAGTACTATGCGCACTCTGTCTTTACATGAATGACACAATCGATATAGACGTGTCGCGCACCTGGGTATCTTCCGCTCTCAAGACGTGACAGTCTTCGTGGTATCAGAGCCTAGGATTTCAACTTTCTAGAAAAAACCCAAGCCCAAAGATAGGTTTATACCTTACCCGGTGAGATGGGTAGAGCCATGGGTTAAGTTCTATAATGACTTTCTACCTTATAATGAAACCTGGTCTTTATTATGCTTAAACCCTTTTTGTAGGATCATGGCCGTAGAAAGAGCACAATGGCGCGAGATGCAATGCACCGTGCAGGGCCTTACACAGGCCCTACAACAAATGGCGCAAGGCTGTGCTAACCGTGGAGCCGGTAATCTCCACAGGGGTTTCCGTAACATGAACCCGCCAAGGTTCACGGGTTCGTCTGACCCCGAGGATGCCGAAAATTGGTTAAAGGAAATGGAACGAATTTTTCATGTGATGCAATGCACCGACGAGGAGAAGGTTCTACTGGCTATATTCCAACTAGAGCGGGACGCTCGATGTTGGTGGGAATCCATGGAAGTAACATTGCTCGATGACCACGTCACATGGGATGAATTCGCTGAGTATTTCAACAACAAGTACTTCTCCGACCATATCCAGGAAAAGAAGACTGCGAAATTTGCTGTATTGAAACAACATACCTTCAAAGTAGCAGAGTATGAGGCCCAGTTCTCAAGACTGGCTAGGTATGCACCCCACTTGGTGTGTACGAAGAAGTTGAAGGCTAAATGGTTCCTCAACGGGCTTCGTCTCCATTATATTACACAACTTGCACCGATGGACATCCAAGTCTATTCGGAAATGGTTTGGCGTGCGCAGTTGCTCGAGGACACCACCGAATTATCAGAGAGGATCCGAGGAAGGGACAAGAAGGAACCTATCACAAGCTTGGGAAATTTTAAAGCATCATTCAATAATAAGCGGTACTATAGTGGAGGGGAGTCCTCCAAAGGAAAGAAATTCCAAAAGAATGTCAAGCCATTCTCTACCACCACACCTTCCAAGGAAGTTTGTAAGTACTATGAGAAAGCTGGTCATAGGACCGAGAAATGTTGGTGGAAGCTAGGAGCCTGTCTCCAATATGGAAGCCGAGAACATCGGATCCCTAATTGCCCACTGATGAATGAGCAAGCCCTTAAAGATGAGAAGCTCCCGGTAAAGAAGCAAGGTCATCTACAAGCTCTCTAAGAGACGGAACCAATGGAAGGAGGAATCGTGGAAGGTACACTAATCGTTTGCTCTAAGACGGCTAAAGTTTTATTTGATACTGGAGCAACACATTCATTTATTTCCAAGAAATTTGCTGCTGCATTTACTAAGGAGCCTAAATGGTTAGACTTAGTCATATCTACACCTATCGGGAACAAGGTTCGCCTGGATCTTTGGGTATGACCAGGGGATCCCGCCAAACCAGGAGCTCCCCTTGGCGAGTCGGCTGTATAAGGGTCAGGACAGCCATGTGTTGGTGGCTGCTCGGTGGGACTTTTATTGTCGCAGGGAGCCGGAGCAGTTGCCGACGTCGGGGTTAGACCGTCGCGGGAGGTTTCACGTCCATTACGCCAGGTGGTGGTTCGGGCAAAGCCATCTGTATCGCCAAAAGGCTCCGATGATCCGGAAGGCGGAGGAGAGCCGACTTCTGCGGGAGGATCAACCTCCTATCGTGTTGGACGACGAGTACTTGAGGACTCGCTTCTCCTAGATCCACCGGGATGTGGAGCGACTAGTAGAGCAGTAGCACCCCAGATAAAAATGATAAAGAAATAGACCTTTTTCTAAAGTAAATAAAACCTTAGGTAACTCTATAAGAAGATAACTCTATAAGAAGGTAACTCTATAAGAAGGTTAAATAAAATGGTAGAATGCCCCATGAGGGCCACTACATAAATATACAATGATGAAAGTCATCACACGTATTGGGGGTTTCCTATTCCAAACACAAGTCCACAGGGCCACCAAACATTTCACTGAATACATAGATATATCTCTCTTAAGATCCCACCAACTAACCAATTATATATCGGTATATATATATATATATATATATATATATATATATATATATATATATATATATATACATTTGACTTGGACACAAACCAGCACAGAGGTAAATAGCGCCCCTGACCAGGGTGCTATTCACTGAAGGGCGCCCCTTCCAAGGGCGCCATTCACATTACATTATCAAAAAAATAAAAATAAAAGCCAGATGATATAGCGCCCATGTACATGGGCTCTATTCACCTAAACCATGGCACCCTCAAGAGTGCCATTTCCTGAGGGCTGCCGTCCAGATCCTGCTATTCTTCTAGAAGGGGGTTAACACAACAACATGAAGTTTTCGCTGGCAACGTACCCTTTTGCCTGACAAGTGATTGAAGCACTAATTGCCTCTTGTGCCCTGGCAATGGACCCTTATGTTTTCTTTTTTTTCCTATAACTATTTCCCATGTAATGTGAGATAGAGAATGTCGTCATTCTGCTACTCAGCGGAAGAGAATCTCTACTGCTGAAGCGTTGCAGAAAGGAAAGTGAAGGCTGGTTTTCTTATTCTTTCTCCTACGTATCTCAGTATTCACGTCAAAAGGTAGGTGTTCTCAAGATCTGACTTAACTAGTAGTTAATATAAGTTAACATGCATGCTAGTTAAACCTTTTATAGCCACAATCTGGTCACCTGAGTCAGGGGTATATCAAAAGACTGAGTGGGAAGGTTAGGCTACGCCTATCTAAAACACTAACTCTTGCGTGAATAGATCTATGATCTCACCTCCGCCAAGTACCCCATGTACATCATACGGTTCGTATAATTTGTTATTATTCATAACATGTCCCAATTTCTTGTAAATTGATCCATGTTTAAAAATTTATATCTATGAAATTAAAATCAAAAATTGCTGCATGAGCATGACCTTGCAATCTTGCTATTTTTCCATGTCTATCTATGTCTCTACTTCCTGATTCTGTGAACATGTTATAAATCATGAATAGTAAGGTTACGTAATTAGTAGCCACCATGTTCAGAAATTTATATCTATTGAACCAAATCATGAAACTCCTGCACGAGCATGACTTTGAAATCCCCAGATTTTTCTCTATTTTACCATGTCCTGATTTTCGGATTTCGTGAAATTTAGCCTGATGAACAATGGTTTGTGTCTCGTGGAGCACCCAGGGGAAGGGAGCCTCGGATCGGGGCACCATTTAATGGGGCACCCCTGGCCAGGGCGCCATTTCCAATTGGGGCGCCTCTACCTAGGGCGCTATTCTCCAGCCCGTGTTAAACCCCGCTAATCCTATGTTAAGCCTGTTAAACCTTATTGATTAGCCTGTTAAACCTGTTAACCTTTTTTATCATGTTAGAAACCTATCCTTGTTACCTTCTAAAATTGAGACCCTCTGTGAAGACTCTATTTTCTGAAATAGAGACCCTCCGGGAAGACTCTATTTTAACCTTCTGAAATAGAGACCCTCCAGGAAGTCTCTATTTCTAGATTTTAAAAACACACATGTGAACCCTTTTGAAATAGAGACCCTCTGGGAAGACTCTATTCGATAATCTGAAATAGAGACCCCCTAAGAAGTCTATATTTTCAAAAATAGAGACCCTCTAAGAATACTCCATTTTAACATAGCCTTTCTGACAACCTACATGGATGCCATTACTCTCTCGGAACTAAAAACCCCAGAAACGCAATCCAATGACATTTATGTAGAACCTGGAAAAGACCAATACTGATAAATTCAGTAAACCCCATTCTTTAACCTGGAAATAGTTATTGAAAACCTGAAAGCCATTACTAAAGACCCTTGGAACCCAGTTCTGAAAGGCATTTGTGAAAAACCAGTTTCTGGAACCCATTACGGAAGATCGAGAAAACCATTTCAAATATATATATATATATATATATATATATATTAGCGTTCCTGACCAGGGCCCCATTTCAATAGGGTGCCCTGGCCCAAGGCGCCATTCACCTCTTTCCAAAAAAAAAAGGGAAATGAAAAGGGTACCCCTTCTAAGGCGCCATTTAAATAAATGAAGACCCTCTGCAAGGGCGCCATTTCCCTGTAACCTGGAATTTTTGGGCTTCTGTGCGGCCTTACCCAATGATCCCCGACCATCTCTTTAACCCTAATTGGCCTGTGTGTCATGCATTTTAAGTAGTTTGGTCATAAATCATCATTTATATGTGATATGTCCTTGAACTCTACTCCTGAAAGATCTACCTGATGTTCCTACAATGTATACTTTTCTTGAAATTTCATATTGGCTATAAAAAAATGAGAGTGGATGTCTAAAGATATACATGAAATAATGCTATGCATATAGGGCCCGGTCTGGTCTTGGGAGGAGCACCCGAAGGTACTTGTGCCCATGGGAGTTTATTGACCATGGTGTTTGCATTGCACCGAAGTACTTACTTGCTTGACTTGACTTGAGACATTCCCACTCACTCTCTCGTGACATGCTTGATTTGCTTGACATGAATGGTTTGGCCCAAAAAAGGGCAAATTACTTGCTTGAATGAAATGAATGAAATAGCCAATTCCATTACACTACTTGTTATTACACGAGCTTGAGATCACTTGCTTGAATAATGATTATTATCTTCTTGGAAAGACTTGCTTGAATATTGATTTCTTGGAAGGACTTGTGCAATTACTTGCTAGTTCCTTATTGATACATCTTATTGATGTTCATGTGATACTCTTTTGGTACAATTCTTGATATTCTTGCTCGATCCAACATGCATCATTATACCGCATGAACTTGTAATTAACTTAAAGATTGTTAGAGCTTGAGATATAAATCATACTGAGTGATTCGCTCATAAAGTTGCAATTTTAACATTTTTCAGGAAACTTGGATAGGGACCACCACCCGGATGGGACCGATACCGAGTGATGAGTGACAGATTTGGTGTACCGTCAGTTAGACGTGTCTTTTTATTCCTAGGTCCTACATTGTATTTCCAGTTATTGTTAAAGGCTTGTATAATTTAATTGGGTCAGTTATGATCTTGTTAGATGGAACTTATTAAACTTGTAGCCATATGAATGATTCTGGGATATGGTCATTTAGTTAAATCATCTTGGACTATGGTATTATGTTCAATTTTAAGTTAGCAATAAAATTATCGAGTACTATGCGCACTCTGTCTTTACATGAATGACACGATCGATATAGACGCGTCGCGCACCTGGGTATCTTCCGTGCTCGGGACGTGACAGTCTTCGTGGTATCAGAGCCTAGGATTTCAATTTCCTAGATAAAACCCAAGTCCAAGGATAGATTTATACCTTACCCGGTGAGATGGGTAGAGCCATGGGTTAAGTTTTATAAGGACATTCGACCTTATAATTAAACCTGATTTTTATTATGCTTAAACCCTTTTGTAGGATCATGGCTGCAGAAAGAGCACAAGGGCGCGAGATGCAGCGCACCATGCAAGGCCTTACACACGCGCTACAACAAGTGGCGCAAGGCGGTGCTAACCGTAGAGACGGTGATCTCCACATGGGTTTTCGAAATGTGAACCCGCCAAGGTTCACGGGTTCGTCTGACCCCGATGATGCAAAAAATTGGTTAAAGAAAATGGAATGAATTTTTCGTGTGATGCAATGCACCGACGAGGAGAAGGTTCTACTGGCTATATTCCAACTGGAGTGGGATGCTCGATGTTGGTGGGAATCCGTGGAAGTAACATTGCTCGATGACCATGTCACATGGGATGAATTCGCTGAGCATTTCAACAACAAGTACTTCTCCGACCATATCCAGGAAAAGATAGCCGCGGAATTTACTGCATTGAAACAACAGACCTTCAAAGTAGTCGAGTATGAGGCCCAGTTCTCAAGACTGGCTAGGTATGCACCCCACTTGGTGTGTACGAGAAGATGAAGGCAAAAAGATTCCTCAACGGGCTTCGGCCCCATTATATTACATAACTTGCACTGATGGACATCCAAGTCTATTCGGAAATGGTTTGGCGTGCGCAGTTGCTCGAGGACGCCACCGAATTATCAGAGAGGATCCGAGGAAGGGACAAGAAGGAACCTGTCACAAGCCCGAGAAATTTTAAAGCATCATTCAACAAGAAGCGGTACTACAGTGGAGGGGAGTCCTCCAAAGGAAAGAAATTTTCAAAAGAATGTCAAGCCATTCGCCACCACCACACCTTCCAAGGAAGTTTATAAGTACTATGACAAAGCTGGTCATAGGATCGAGGAATGCTGGGGGAAGCTAGGAGCCTGTCTCTGATGTGGAAGTTGAGAACTTCGGATCCCTAATTACGCACTAATGAATGAGCAAGTCATTAAAGATGAGAAGCTCTCCAAGAGACGGAACCAATGGAAGGAGGAATCATGGAAGGTACACTAATTGTTTGCTCTAAGATTGCTAAAGTTTTATTTGATACTGGAGCAACACATTCATTTATTTCCAAGAAATTTGCTGCTGCTTTTACTAAGAAGCCTAAATGGTTAGACTTAGTCATATCTACACCTATCGGGAACAAGGCCGACCTCACACATCGTTACCCAAACTGTGAGATTTTGGCTAAAGGAAATAATCTGCCTGCCGACCTAATTTGCCTAGATATGGAAGTGTATGAAGTCATACTAGGTGCTGATTGGTTATCCACATACCAAGCAACTGTAGATTGTCGAAATGGCAAGATAACTTTTGTGGATTACCCAGAACTGGTATACATTAGCCCTCGATCTAGATCACCTCTTATATCAGCTCTCCGAGCCAGTAAACTTATAAGCAAAGGATGCAGGGCTTTCATTGCATTTGTAACCGCCACAGACGTCGAGGAGTCTAAGCTTGAAGACATCTGTGTAGTTCGGGATTTTTCTAACATTTTTCCAGCAGAATTGCTTGGCTTACCCCCGGAGTGGGAGGTGTCGTTCACCATTGACCTTGTCCCTGGTGTTGGACCTGTTTCCATGGCACCTTACAGAATGTCTCCTACTGAGCTGAAAGAGCTAAAGGAACAACTAATGGAGCTATTAAACAAGGGTTTCATCCGGTCAAGTACTTCCCCATGGGGAGCGCCTGTGCTATTCGTCAAGAAGAAGGACGGATCGATGAGACTCTACATCGATTATCGGTAGTTAAACCACCATACAATCAAGAACAAGTACCCACTGCCAAGGATTGATGAATTGTTCGACCAAATATCTGGAGCTAAATATTTCTCCAAGATTGATCTTCGATCTGGTTATCATCAACTGAAGATCAAAGAAGAAGACATTCATAAAACTGCATTCCGAAGTAGGTATGGGCATTACGAATTTATTGTTATGACTTTCGGACTAACAAATGCCCCCGCATCTTTCATGCAGTTAATGAATAGCATATTCAGGCCTCACTTGGACCAGTTCATTGTGGTCTTTATCGATGATATTTTGATTTATTCAAAGTCTAAAGAAGATCATGAAGAACACCTCAAGCAGGCATTGTAGATATTAAGGGAACATAAATTATATGCCAAATTCATCAAGTGCAAGTTCTGGCTCGAGGAAGTATCCTTCTTAGGCCATATAATTTTGAAGAACGGAATTTACGTGGACCCATCAAAGGTCCAAGCCGTGAAGAATTGGGAGCGACCAACAAATGCAACGAAAATTTGAAGTTTCTTGGGGCTAGCTGGTTATTACTGACGTTTCATCAAGGACTTCACAAGAATTGCTGTTCCTCTCACCCGATTGACTCGCAAGGAAATACCTTATGAGTGGAAGGAAGACTGTGAGAAGTGTTTCCAAGCTTTGAAGGATCTCATGACCACTGCTCCAGTCTTATCATTACCAATTGAAGGAGAGAAGTACGAGGTATATACCAATGCTTCTGGTATTGGCCTCGGGTGTGTATTGATGCAAAATGGGAGAGTCATTGCATACTCTTCCCGGCAGCTGAAGAAGCATGAAGAGAACTACCCGGTGCACGATTTAGAACTAGCCGCAATGGTATTTGCCTTAAAGATCTGGAGACACTACCTCTACGGAGAACAATTCATTGTATACTTTGATCACAAAAGTCTCAAGTATTTATTTTCCCAGAAGGAATTAAATATGCGGCAAAGACGTTGGCTCGAGTATCTCAAGGATTTCGACTTCACTATACAGTACCATCCCGGTAAGGGTAATTATGCAGCTGATGCCCTTAGTCGAAAGCCGAGAGTAATATTGGCCAGTTGCATGATTCAAGAATGGAAGCTATTAGAGGAATTCTCTAAACTCAATATTAGCACTGATGAACATGACGGGTGTATTACTCTAGCCCATATGAGTCTACATTCGAACTTGCTACCAGAAATTCAGAAGCTACAAGAGGAAGATCCTGCACTAGTGGAGATAAGGGACAAGCTGGATGAGGGATCGAATTTCAAGCTGGCACCCGATGGAAGACTGTTATTCCATGAACAGACATGTGTACCCGACTATCCCGAGTTGAAAAAGAAGGTTCTTAAAGAAGTTCATCGATCGAGGTACACGATCCACCCTGAAGCCACCAAGATGTACCAAGACTTGAAAAGGACTTTCTGGTGGGCTAATATGAAAAGAGAGGTAGCGGACTTCGTATCTCGCTGCCTAACATGTCAACAAGTGGAGGCGGAACATCAGAAACCCGTCGGAAAGCTACATCCACTAGATATTTCCAAGTGGAAGTGGGAAGACATTGGCATGGATTTTATTATGGGCTTGCCCAAGACTAGAGGTGGACATGATGATATTTGGGTAATTATCGATCGCCTAAGTAAATCGGCTCATTTCTTGCCTATCAAAAGTCGATGGTCGGTTGATGTCCTTACTGCCTTGTATATCAAGGAGACGGTTAGATTGCATGGAGTTCCCGTGTCGATCGTATCCGACCGAGACCCACACTTCACCTCTCATTTTTGGAAGAGTCTACAACACTCTCTGGGGACGAAACTCAACTTCAGCACTGCTTTCCATCCCCAGACAGATGGACAGATAGAAAGGACCAATCAAGTTATTGAAGACATGTTAAGGGCCTGCATTTTAGATTTCGGCGGTAGTTGGCATGACCACTTACCCCTGGCTGAATTTGCATATAATAATAGCTATCAAGCCAGTATCCAGATGGCACCTTTCGAGGCACTCTATGGCAGAAGTTGTCGATCTCCAATATGCTGGGATGAAGTTGATGAAAAGTAAATCCTAGGCCCAGTTATGGTGAGAGACTCAACAGAAAAGATACACCTCATTCAGGAAAGACTAAAGATAGCATAGTCCAGGCAGAAGTCATATGCTGATAATAGGAGAAGAGATCTGGAATTTCAAGTTGGAGACCATATTTTTCTTAAGGTATCTCCCGACTGAGGTATCAGACGATTCGGTGTTAAGGGCAAGCTTACACCGAGATTTATCGATCCATTCGAAGTGTTGGAAAGAGTGGGCGAGGTGGCTTACCGCATTGCCTTGCCTCCACAACTATCGAAAGTGCACAATGTATTCCATATTTCTATGCTGAAAAAATACATGCACTATCATTTCCATGTTATTGACCACACTGACTTGGTCATACAGAAAGACCTTACCTATAAGCAGAAGCCGATGAAGATCCTCGACCGAGAAGTCCGAGTTTTGAGAAGTAAGACTATCCCTATGGTGAAAATCCAATGGGATCAATGCTTAGAACAAGAAGTTACATGGGAAACCGAGGAGTCTATGAGAAGGAGATTTCCAGAATTATTCTAGTCTGTAAGCATTTCTCACCCTCCTTGTCTTCATATATACAATTGAATTTGGGAACCAAATTCTTTTTAGTGGGGGAGGGTGTAGCACCCCGGATAAAAATGATAAGGAAAGAGACTTTTTCCCAAGTAAATAAAACCTTAAATAACTCTATGAGAAGGCCAAAAGAAAAGGTAGAATACCCAATAAGGGCCATTATATAAATATGTAACAATTAAAGCCATCATACGTATTACTATTCACCTGAAATAGGGCCTCTACACAAGGGCGTCAATTTCTCAAGCCACAGGGCCACAACCCACGGTATGAAAGCCTACAGTTTACATATATCTCTCTTTACCAACCAATTATATATATGGGGGCCACCATGCCTGTAGCACCCCCGATAAAAATAATTGAGAAAAATTTAAAACTTCTTCCTAAAAGAATCCTACCTAAAGGCCTTATATAAAGAACCCAACCTCATGCGGGCTATAATATAAATATACAAGCCAACATCACTTTATGCATAGTACGTAATGAACTCCTTCCTTAAGAATCTTACATGAAAGGCCTTATAGAAAGAACCAAACCATAAGAGGACTAGCATATAAATGTACAAGACAACTTTAACACATGGGCACATGGGTAGTACGTAAGTGGGTTTCCAACTTTTCCAAACCAAGGGAATGGGCACCCCTTACCAGGGCGCCATTCATCAAATTGAAGATTGTCTGAACAGGCACCATTTCCCTTGGGGCCACCATCCCACTATAGCATTAATATATATATATACACCATGAAGGCCAACTCGTGAAAGTGGTAGTTTTGTCTAAAATTAACACCCTCTCGCAAGGGCGTCATTTTCATGAATAATGCCACCCAGATTAATGGACCCCCTCATGCAGAGGCGTCATTTACATGAATAGTACCACCTAGATTAATGGACGACCCCTTATAAGGGCGTCATTTAATCTGTGTTTCTAGATGGTTGAGGCACGAACAACCCCATTTAGCTGGCAAAGCACTATGTCTAGATCTTGTCTACTTAATCGGACCCGCAAGGCAATAAACCCATGCTTTGCGATCTCTTATAACTAATTCCCTCTGTAGCACTGGCAGAGGCTACTGCCATCATCAGTGTTGCTTGCAGAAGGGAATATTTCCCTTCGTTCTCTTGAAAAACGTGAAGTCTACGTCCTGCTGCTGGAACTTTACGACGGCGGAGAACGTGTGGCTTCATCCTTGGATTTCTATTCTGCCATCTGTACCTCGTAATCACGACAAAAGGTAGGTGTTCTAAAGTCCTTGTCTAACTAGTAGCTAAATAGGTTAACGTAACCTGCATGCTTAGAGTTAAAATAACTCATCATCCATGCTATAGTACCTGGCTTTATCGTGATCAAAAATGACCAAGTATATACCATGTTACACTGATTTTAATAGCCTGTTACACCTGTTATATATCTATGGTTTTGTACACAATCTGTTACCATGGTTTTATGAGTTTTGAACACAATCTGTTATCATGATTTTATGAGTTTTGAACATATCTTATTACACTAGTTTTACGGCCTGAAATAATCATGTTTTAACCCCAAATATATAACCTCTATTACATGAGATACATACATGTTTTTAAAACCCACGAAAGCCAGCCCTCAGGTGAATAGCGCCCCCAGCCAGGGTGCTATTTCTTGAAGAGGCGCCCCAAACCAGGGCGCCATATAATTGAAGACACTACATAGTGTCGTCAATTCCATTTCTGGTATATTTCAGAAATTATAATTCAACACATTCAAAAATCGATATCTATTGAACTAAACCATGAAAATTCTGCATGAATATGTTTATGTGATCCTGACATTTTTCTCTACCTACCCGTACCCTTACTTCCTGATTCAGAGAACTTTTCTACTGATGAATAGTGAACCACCCAGGGGAAATAGCACCCCTAACCAGGGCGCCAATTACCCAATTGAAGACTTTGTGCATGGTCGTCAATTAATTGAAGACCCTATGTGCAGGCGTCAATTCCTTTTCTGTATATTTTTTAACATCGAGGTAGAAAATTTAATATAAATGATACTAGTCCACAATAATTTTTCAAGAACATATTTCTGAACTCTCGAGAATTTTCACTACCTGTTCATGTCCTTGCTTCCCGTTTTCAAGAAACTTTTTCGAAATGAACAGTGTTTTGAGTCACAAACGTACCTGCTGGGTGAAAATCACCTAATGAAATTGGCACCCCAAGCTAGGGCGCCAATTCATTGAATAGTGGCAGTCAGGTCGTCTTCAATTAATTGAAGACTCCCTGAGCAGGCGCCAATTCCATTCTATATAAATAATTTCTGAAAAATGAAAATTTTGAAAGACTGGCCACCCCCATGCGCCATTTACATGAAAGACCCCCTGTATCCCAGGCGCCAATTGACTGAAAGACCCCTTGTACCCTAGGGGCCAATTGACTGAAAGACCCCTTGTACCCTAGGGGCCAATTGACTGAAAGACCCCCTGTACCCCAGGCGCCAATTGACTGAAAGACCTGCCAACCCCTAGGCGCCAATTGCAGTGACAGAGGCATCTGTTCCGATTCCTGATTTGTCTCAAAATTCATACCGATATAACCCTAGTGCATGTCCCTGCATCATATATTTTTGAACTCCATTCATAAAATCTACCTTATATATCCTACATGGTTAAACCATGAACCACTTAAAACTACTATTTGGGAGTGTGGGAACTAAGTACCATGCGGGGCAAAGTGCTACGTTGTGGGAGCCACCTCTTGAGGCCGTACGGCGTAAAGTGCTACATGACGGGAGTCACCTCTTGAGCCTGTAAGGGCCACCTCTAGAGTCCTCCATAACCAAATGACTAGTTAATCTTTGTCTATAATATTACGTTTCTTAATTTTCTTGAAATTCCATATTGGATATAAATGGGAGTGGATGTCAAAAGTAATACATGAAATGTTATGCGTATAGGGCCCGGTCTGGTCCTGGGAGGAGCACCCGAAGGTACTTTTGCCCATGGGAGTTTATTGACCACGGTGTTTAAAATTACACCGAAGTACTTGCTTGACTGGAGACACTCCACACTTACTCTCTTTACTTGCTTGACTTGACTTGCGTGGCCCGAAACGGGCAATACTTGACTTGTGGCCCGAGAAAGGGCAAATTACTTGCTTGATTGAAATAGCCAATTCTATTGACGCGTACTTGATATTACTTGCTTGAACATGAATTTTATTTGCTTGTACATGAGATTTACTTGTACTTGAGTTCATACTTGTACATGAGTTCCTGCTTGCCCAAAAGTGGCATGTATATCTATAAGTTCTTGAAATACTGCTTGTCAATTACTTGAAATCTTACGATACTCTCTTTATACAGTTCTTGATCTCTTATTGTTCATCATGCATAGATTTACCTATATAACTGATTTTTCTCACTCGTACATCATGCATAGCTATACTGGTAATACATGTAACCTGTAAATCACTTAAAGATTGCTCGAACTTGAGATGTAATTCCTACTGAGCGATTCGCTCATCCAGTTGCTTCCAAACATTTTTAGGTGATTCGGATAGCGACGTCCACAAGAATGGGTTTGAGACCGAGTGAAGAGTGCTAGAATGCCATTCGCCTATCATTAGCTAGTCGCGTCTTTTGAATTTATTTGAGTCCTACCTTTGTACTTCCAGTTATGTCAGTTTAGTGGTTTAAACCTTGTTAAGGCATGTAGCCTAGTGTTTGGTTTTTTTAATTTGGAATTGTCATGGACTATCTTTATTTTCTTTGGTTAATCAAATAATTATCACTTTGGACTATTGGGATTATTTAGTCTTTTGCGCACTCCGTATTTATGTCAAAAAATTTATCGCTCTAATGACATGATCTATATAGACGCGTCACGTATCCGAGTATCTTCCGCGCTCGGGACGTGACAATGCCACTACACAACCACCAAGCAATATATTTACCTATATTTGTTAGACCAACAAGTGAAGGGCCCAACCAAATGGAAATAGCGCCCCTTACCTGGGCGCTATTCCCAATGGGGAGCCCCTACCCCAGGCCCCATTTACATGACCACTTCAAAAAAAAAAATAAGGGGTAGGAGATATAGCGCCCACTTGCATGGGCGCTATTCATCTAAATAGAGTCACCTCCTGGGGCGCCATTTCCCTGGGAGGCAGCATGTACCATGAACAACAAACATCTGCTGGCAAGGGACCCTGGAGGGAACCAACACAGCAAGGCTTTCAGATATGGTTCCCCATGGACTCTTAACGGTTTATTCCCTATAAACAACTCCCACTACCCAACGTAGATGACCCTTACTGTTATCCTGCCGCAGAAGAGAAGGTGGTTTGTCCCTTTTCTCTTCTCCACCTGCAGAAGAGAAACACCCCCTTTCTTTCCCCTTTCTTTTATTATTTTCAGGAACGTGAGGGGTACCTTCTTCCTACATTCTTCTTCCTGATGTTGGATCTTTGCAGACAAGCTTGGTTTTCTTATTATCTCTTCCACGTATTCACGTCAAAAAGGTAGGTGTTCTCAAGATCTGACTTAACTAGTAGTTAATATAGGTTAACATGCATGCTAGTTAAACTTTTCATAGCCACAATCTGGTCACCTGAGTCAGGGGTATATCAATAGACTTAGTGGGAAGGTTAGGCTACGCCTATTTGAAACACTAACTCTTGCGTGAGTGGATTTATGATCTCACCTCCGCCAAGTACCCCATGTATAATCTGTCATTACTCATAACATGTCCCAATTTCTTATAAATTGATCCATGTTTAAAAAAATTGATATCTATGAAATTAAACTCAGAAATTGTTGCATGAGCATGATCATACAATCCTGCTATTTTTCTATGTCTATCTATGTCTTTACTTCCTGATTATGTGAACATGTGATAAATCATGAACAGTAAGATCACGTAATTAGTAGCCACCATGTTTAGACATTTATATCTATAGAACCAAGGCATGAAACTCCTGCATGAGCATGACTTTGAAATCCTGAGATTTTTCCCTATTTAACCATGCCCTTACTTCCAGATTTCGTGAAAATTAGATTAATGAACAGTGTTATGAGTCTAGTGGAGCACCCAGGGGAAGGGCGCCCCTCACCATGGCACCATTCCAATGTGACGCCCCTGGCCAGGGCGCCATTTCCATCTGTGTGTTAAACCCCCACTGATCCTGTGTTTAGCCTGTTAAACCCCGCTGATTAGCCAGTTAAACATGTTAAACATGTTACCTGTTAACCTGTAAATTACATACCTTGTTTAGCCTGTAAAAATCATACAGCCTCTTAAACCTGTTAATTACAGAGCCTGGTAATTACATATCCTGTCAAACTTTGTTAATCACATAGCCGTCGTTAAGCTTTGTTAATTCTGTAGTCTGTTAATCACATAGCTTGTAAAACCTGGTTACATAACGTGTAAACATGTTATCCTATTAAATACACAGTTATTGTTAACATTATGAAATAGAGACTCCCTGCGAAGCCTCTATTTACTGAAATAGAGACCCTCTGGGAAGACTCTATTTTAACATTCTGAAATAGAGACCCTCTGAGAAGACTCCATTTTAACATACCTGTAAGGGCATTGTCATGGATGCCGTCTCTCTCTCCCGGAACTGAAACACCAGAAACTCAATCCAATGACATTTATGTAGAACCTGGAAAATACCAATACTGAGAAACTCTGTAAACCCCACTTTATAACCTTGAAATAGTTACTGAAAATTGAAAATCCATGACTAAAGACTCCTGGAAACCCAGTTCTGAAAGGCATTCGTGAAGAACCAGTTTCTGGAACCCATTATAGGAGACCGAGAGAACAATTTCAAATATATATATATATATATATATTATATAGCGCCCCTGACCAGGGTGCCATTTCAATAAGGCGCCCTAGTCTAGGGCACCATTCACCTCTGTCCCAAAAAAAAAAGGAAAATGAAAAGGGCGCCCCCTTCTAAGGCGCCATTTAAAGAAATGAAGACCCTCTGCAAGGGCGCCATTTCCCTATAACCTGGAATTTTTGGGCTTCTGTCCGGCCTTTCCCAATGATCCCTGGCCATCTCCTTAACCCTGATTTGGCCTATGTGTCATGCATTTTAAGTAGCTTGGTCATAAATCATCATTTACATGTGATATGTCCTTGAACTCTATTCCTGAAAGATCTACCTGATGTTCCTATAATGTATACTTTTCTTGAAATTTCATATTGGCTATAAAAATGAGAGTGGATGTCTAAAGATATCCATGAAACAATGCTATGCATATAGGGCCCGGTCTGGTCCTGGGAGGAGCTCCCGAAGGTACTTGTGCCCATGGGAGTTTAATGACCATGGTGTTTGCATTGCACCGAAGTACTTGCTTGCTTGACTTGACTTGAGACATTCCCACTCGCTCTCTCTCGCGACATCACTTACTTGACATGAATTGCTTGGCCCGAAAAAGGGCAAATTACTTGCTTGAATGAAATGAATGTGTTGGCCCAGACTAGATGGCGGACAAGAAGGGAGGTTGAATTATCCTCCAACCGAGATGGCAGATTTTAAAAACTATCTAAACTAATCACAACGGAATTAAAATTAACTACGTTGATTAGCCTAAACAGACGTGAGATTAAAATATTCTCTCAAGCTTTCTGATCTCACTCGAATAAACTATGCAATAGATGGTAGAAATAAATCCTAACACAGATAGCGGATGAAGCAATGTGTGATGATGCAGTGAATAAAAACCTATAAAATGGCCTGTGAACGGAGATAGAAGAGATGGACAATCACACAGGCATTCACAATGGACACAGAGATTTTTAGGTGGTTCGGGACCACGACGAGCTCCCTACGACCACCCCTCACCGAACCCGGTGAGGCTTCACTGCACGCTACAAACCGTAGCAACACGGGGACGAACCCCAACACCACACACGCTGCTTCTGCAATAATACACACACGGGGCCTGCCCCAAGACGCTGCCACCATAGCACTCACATACACACAGTCGGGGAACACACCCCGGACACTAATTCACACGGAGTCGCAGCTCTGTCTTCACACACGGGCTCAGGAAAACTTTCCCCACACCAAATCCACACACTCGGAGATGCAGCTCCGCCCACACACAATAGTATTTCAAGTTCAATAAAATGAAAAGACATATAATGACCGCCTAAACATTAATCTATGCTCAAATGAAAGGATGGAAATGAGAGATCAAGGATTCCCCCTCAAATCTGTAGTGAAACTCGTAGATGAGATGGATGGGTGCGCTGGAAGTAGTCGTCCGCGGAGTGGAAGCCGGCCAAAACCGCAGGAGATGCCGATAGAAGAAGGTTCAACTATGGAGTTCAAAGACGGGATCAAATCAGCAGATATCCCACGTTGATGGCGTCCTCCTGATCTTCCTCTTCCTCCTCCAGATGGTGGCGTCGCCCTCCTCTTATTCCTGCAATAGATGAAAAGATTAGCCCTCAAAAAATTATCTTCGTCGAAGCAAAACGCAGCCATATATACCCAGCTGAAGGAACAAGACAAAGACAAGAAAGCCCATGATTAAACCCTTCAGAAATACACCCAATATATGGGAGAAACCATAAGGGTATTAGGGTAAAAAGCCCATGGCAATCGGAGCAAGAAATGGGCATTTTGCAATCAATCCGAAAAACACGATCCGGACGAACCAGACAAAGTGTCGACTCTTAGAGTCGACACTTTTGTCAAGGTGTTCTGTCCTGAACGCAAAACAACACCCAGGACAAAAGTGTCGACTCTTAGAGTCGACACTTTTTGTCACACGTTCTGCCAGCCACAAAAACTGCACACAGGACAAAAAGTGTCGACTCTTAGAGTCGACACTTTCTGTCTTGTTTGTTAAACAAACGTAAACAGAACACATGTAAATAAGTGTCGACTCTTAGAGTCGACACTTTTACTGACAGAATTGAAAACACAATTAAACTCAATTGACACCCAAAAATCCTCAACCAAACAACAAAAACAAATAACCATTCATTGAATTAAGGTATTGACATATTTAAAACCACATTCTAACACAATCAAGTGGCATGCATTAAAGTGATTGTCGGAAACTAAATGAGCAAGATGCTACCACAATATTGTCATGAAAATCATGCCAAAGTGTGATTCAGTCCAAAACAAACCGAGCTTTTACAAGCCTCTCATATCAGTTACATTCAGGCAATCTAACATATGAGTTCCAACTTCAGACCAAAGTAAAACTCGAATATGCAAGACATGAAATCCTTCATAACCTAGAACACTCCAAGATGCATAACCAGTTAATCACATTTAAGACCATCAAACCATATGCAGTGAAGTACATTCAATTTGCCATGTATTGCCTATACATGAACCCAAATCAACCCAAATTCATAAAGATTACATCAAACCCATTCATGGCAACATAAATTAAATCAGAAAATAGATTCTTACCATGTATCCAAAGTTTTGAGATCAACATCCATATTAAACCTGCACTAGTGCAACCAGTCATTTATACCAGTTCAACATGCCTCCCATGTACAAGTTCAGTTCAGAGCAAACTAAACTCATATTGACATCATTTGTGATTTAAACATGCAATCAACTCTCAAATGGAATTTTCAACCTATATGGCCTACCGGTACCAAAATATTCATCAAGCATTGGTTTGACTTGTAAATTAAATCCACCTCGGAGGTTAATCCTGCAATGCTAGATTATCAAAATGTAAGTTCATTTCAATTCATTCACTCCACAATGTCACATTGTCAAATATATCAAGATGCAGCCATACATCCATGTTAGTTTCACATTTCAGAAATATCAAGTGATGAATCATTTCTAAACATGAAACACCCAATTCCAAATTGGTTCATCAAATCACTCATGAAATGCAAATTCAGTCTAGAATTTCAAGCATGAGAGCATATAGCCCAGACAATCAACATGCATGAGCCATCAACCAGGGAGCTGAGAATTTTGGTCAACCAAGGTTTAGAAAGCCCAGAATTGTATAACAATAGAAGCATTAAACCCTTGGTTAAATAGCATGATGTGAATACATGAAACCCAATTTAACAATAGGCAATTAAGTAATATGTGACCCATTCAGCCCTTTAGATTGCCAACCATCCATATACTATTGACATTAAAGCTCATTCATGATTTGCAGAACTAAGAGAAAATGTAACCATAAAAAGAAACATGTTGAGGTCGACACCAAGAACAGTACTGCAACTGTAAATGATATCCACCAAGCATTTCAACACTGCAAAGCAGAATATCAACATGTGAGCTCATTTGCCACGACATTTATACATACGGATGTTACTCTATACACATCCAACGCACATAATATTTTGTTATCATCAAAACTATTATCAAAGACAGAGAGGGAATGGCACGAACCCAACAGAATGAAATAGCCAATTCCACTACACTACTTGTTATTACACGAGCTTGAGATTCACTTGCTTGAATATTGATTATTATCTTCTTGGGAAGACTTGCTGGAATATTAACTATTACTTTCTTGGAAAGACTTGCTTGAATATTGATTTCTTGGAAAGACTTGTGCAATTACTAGGCAATTACTTGCTAGTTCCTTATTGATACATCTTATTGATGTTCATGTGATACTCTTTTGGTAAAATTCTTGATATTCTTGCTCGATCCAACATGCATCATTATACCGCATGAACTTGTAATTAACTTAAAGATTGTTAGAGCTTGAGATATAAATCCTACTAAACAATTCGCTCATAAAGTTGCAATTCTAACATTTTTCAGGAAACCTGGACAGCGACCACCACCAGGATGTGACCGATACCGAGTGATGAGTGCTAGATTTAGTGTACCGTTAGTTAGACATGTCTTTTTATTCCTAGGTCCTACATTGTATTTCCAGTTATTGTTGTATTTCTAGTTATTGTTAAAGGCTTGTATAATTTAATTGGGTCAGTTATGATCTAGTTAGATGGAACTTATTAAACTCGTAGCCTTACGAATGATTCTGGGATATTGTCATTTGGTTAAGTAGATAATTGTCATCTTGGACTATGGTATTATGTTCAAATTTAAGTTAGCGATAAAATTACCGAGTATTATGCGCACTCTGTCTTTACATGAATGACACGATCGATATAGATGCGTCGTGCACCCGGGTATCTTCCGCTCTCGGGACGTGACACATAGTGCGTAATTCCCTCTTCCTGTGCGAGTACTCTGGGGGAGCTCGACTGCCGATCACGCCCAGACATGGTGGGACTTGTTCCACCGGCCGAACAGCTCAGCATTTAGGGTGACGGCCCCCGGGTGACTCCCACGTGTGACGGCGGAATATATTAAGTGGTGGAATGCTCGGACGGGCTTCTACAACCTGTGCAGAACCGACTGCTGGGACGGCGCTGAGAGGAAGTTCCTCAGCAGGCAAAAGGTAGCCATCCTTGATATTGACCCAGAGCATCTGCTTCTGCTGAAATCCAGCAAGAAGAAAGAGATGGAGGACTACCTGTCCGCCCATAAGGAAGCCCGGCAGGCCAAACCACCCCTACAGATCGAGTTGTCGAAAGTTGATGTAGATGATTTCAAACGCTCTCTCCGGGATTTATGTCGAATTGGGGCATGCCGCATGGATCTAATTAATTACCCATTTCCAATGGAGGAGAGCATCACTCCCTCCTAGAGCTAGCATCCTGAAGTGGACTCTACCTGCCCTTATCGGGTGTTCATGAAGAAGGAAGACCGGAAGCCCGAACGCTGCCAGCAGACCACATGGCTGTATGTTCTCTTTCGGGTGCATGGGCTATCGATCGATGATCCGACAGTCATAATATTGGACAAAAATCTCAATGTGTCCTTTCATTACATCGAACGCTACCATTGTTGCTCCCGGGTATGCGAGCGGACAAGAAGGGGGGGTTGAATTGTCCCCCACTCAAAATGGCAAATTTAAAAACTAACTAAGTGGAAATAACAACTTTGACAAGATTGAAAGGATTGAACTAACAAAGCGATTTAAGCTCTCTCAATCTCACCGAGCTCACTCGATAATGCACAAGTTTAAGCAATTAAGCACGTTACACAATGTAATCTAGGCAATTGAGATTTGCTTATGCAATTGGAATTCGCTCATACTCACCGATCACACGTGTATTGAATTAACAATTAATCACAATAAAGCAAACCACAATGCACACCACAAGACACGATGATTTTTAAGGTGGTTCGGGACCACGACGGGCTCCTTACGTCCACCCCTTACCAAATCGGTAAGGATCCACTCGTTGGATAAACCAGCACGGGGAAGACTCCCCAACACGGAGCAAGGCTCCAACACACACGGGGATAAATCCCCAACACGGAGGCGACGCTCCAACAACACGTAGGATGATGCCTGCACACAAACACGGGGACACACCCCAACACACACACACACAGAGTAAACCCTATAAACACGGTATACAACCCCAAACACACACGGAGATGGAGTCTCCAACATGATCTAATGACCGGATCACAAACACGCACACACACACGCTGCAACAAATGCAGCACCGGAGACACACGACCGTAACAAACGGTCACACACACATTATTTCTAGTTCAGAAAATTAACACAGATATTCAAACATGCTCAACCCTAAACATAGATCATGAAACACATCAAGAACAACATAGAATGGATGTAGAAAAGATCCCCCTTTGGTTTCCAAAACCCGGTTGATGATGTTCTTTCAAGCAATGGTTGGAAGGAAGTCGGATTATGTCGATTTGAACGTCAACGCGTTCCTCTCTTCAATCCGCTTCACTTTCTCTTCATGCACGATCTCCAAATCCTCCTAGATGTAGATCAAATCCCCTTGGCTTGAGCTCTTCCTTCCTTTCTCCCCTTTCTTCACCTACAAGATAGAAACAATGAACACATTAGGGTTTTTTCTTGTGAAATTCATAGCTCTCATATGTATACATATAGGAGACATCAAAAGACTGGTATAACCCTTCTAGAAACCTCCAAAAGGATCCCCAATAGGTCTCCCACCAACCCAAGGGCAAAGGGGTAAGAGTTAAGCACAAATGGACTGGGTTTAGATGGTTTTCGAATCCAAGTTTTTGGGTTTCGCCGGTGCTGGTCGACCTACACGGGTTGGGCGGTCGACCTAGAATTTACAGAATTGAAAATGCCCTCTCTGGGGATTTCGGTCAACCAAGACCCCTGGGGGGGTCGACCTAAATCTGGGTTTTTCCCAGATTTTTAGATTTTAGCCCCATAACCCCTTTAGCAGCCCATTCAAGTCTGAGGCTTCAAACTCCTTTGATCTTGGGGAATATATATTGAGTGTTTTGATCTACAAAACCATAGAAAAAAGGATTAGAACTTTAGCTTAATAATCCATATGATAAATGCATGAAGTAAATGTATGAAAGCCCATGAACTCGGTGCATATTAACACTTTGAAACACAAGTGTTCTAACCTAAGGATCAAGAGATACGTCTATGCATGTGAACAAAGTATGAATACCATTCAACCAAATCTACCAAGGTTCATGTGAGCATTCAACAACCATGTATTAGGATTATGAGAACACACATCAAGCATATTCTTCCAAGATTCATAAAACCCCTTCAATTTACATTCTAGGCCACAAAGACCACAATAAGAATATGCGTGATCATGTAAGTGAGTAAAGGCTAGCTTATCAAGATCCATGTTAAAATCTCAACTAGTACTCACCATGATGGCTTTTAATACTTCAAGAGAAATATGCATGGAATGCATTCAAGACTATACAAGATACCCATGAAACCTTCATTACATAAAAGCCATTCTCCACAACCCCATGAGACAGAAAACGTGAGATGATATTACCATGCATCCATGTGATGTTTAAGTGTGATCCAACCATTTCTTCACTGCAAATACCACAATGGAGCCATGTTAGTGTTGAATTGATAATCAATCATTGCAACCAGTTATCACTAGATGCTCATTTCAACATGACCAAGAATCCATTTAATGAGAGAACATCAATAAAATTACATTCATCAAATTTCAAGTGAATAGATTGAGGATGTTGCAAGCCTAGAAACCTCATGTGGAAAATACATGAAAATACTCAATCAAGATTTTGAAAAGCCCTTTGATGAAATGCATAAAACATGGAAAGAGTCAACGCAAGGCAATGAGAGAGTTGACTCCCTTTGTGAAGAAGAACTTCATTGATGGACTCCTTTGAGTTCCAAGCTGATTTTGATCCTGCAAGCTAAGATAAACATAGCGTGAGTTCTTTAAACAACAATCATTCATATGACTTCCAAGTGAGAATCTTGAAGTCATCTGTTAACTCATCAACCAAGATGCATACATGTTGCTCAATGAAACACACACATGCATGCTCAATAATGTACATTGCTACAAGCACAATCGTTTCGTTATCATTAAAACCAAACACCAAACATCAACTATGAGATGCAGCAATCTCCCCCAACATGTATATTCTCCTTCGGGTGCATGGGCTATCGATCGATGATCCGACAGTCGTAATATTAGACAAAAATCTCAATGTGTCCTTTCATTACGCCGACGGGTGGGGCATGGACCATCTGAATCTTTATTGTCACCTCGTGACCCGACAACATTCAGACTTATCCATCCTCGCAGACCACTGTGCTAAGGTCGGGGACGTATGCTGGCTAGTCCGGGAGACAGCCCGCAGGGACAAGGAGCCCTCATTGACATATTGGCCTCTGTCTCGTTTATACGTCGGCCCTCTAGGTACAACATCTTCCCGCTTTCACTTATTCATGTTTGTGTACATTTGAGCCTGCTGATTTTAATGGGTACTTCCTTTCCTTTCAGCCGTGCTCATGGCACCATTTTCTTGGTGCAGAGCATCCCACCGGCCACAAGATGAATGCTTATAGGCAGCTCCTTTCACAATTGCATAAGCCACCACAATTTGTTGTTGATCTCTGTAACTATCATTGGTCTTTTCAACTAATATCAAAAAATTGTTCCTGAAATATATGTGTTTTGATTGATCTCTGCACATCTACCTGATTCTTTTTCACTGGATTCCACTACCATATTTCTTTTGGCCAGCAAATCCGGATGGTTTTGTAGACCTTTCATCTGTAGACCATAAAAATATGAGGATCCACTGTCATTATTACATTGTTCACTTGCAGCCTTCTGAACTTCAAAATCTTTATGGTTGAATATTCCAGATTGATTCATTGGATAACCAGAGTTCATCCCTGTAGGTTCACTCCGTGCATTGACATCATAGGCTATGCGAGGTCTTCAAACATTTTCTTGTCATTGCTCATCATAGAGGAACAATTGTCTGGTTTGTCTAAGGGGGAGAATATGCAAATGGGGAGAGTGTGCATCTTTGATGACAGGTCATGCACTGGTTCCAAGTCTGATCACTATACTTCCATTCCCATAGTAGGTCTACATTTTGTTTAAAAAGCATAAAGGAAGAACAATGTGCCACATTGTCTGCATATGTGATTTAATATAAGTACTCCACTTTCTGCCATGTCAAAGGGGGAGTATTTGTAGAGTCATATAGTTCCATTTGTTACATATGCATGTTTGCATAAATAAATGCACAAGGGAAGCATTATTTTAATTGATTCTATCATATTATGTTGCCCTCCTTTGTATGAATCTCATGTTGCTTCATATAACATCAATAGATGAATCAAATTATTGTCTTCTCTTTTTGATGAAGTCAAAGGGGGAGAATAATTTGATGAGTCTGTACTTTCTTTCATGAGATGGTATTCATGAGAATTCCTTCATGAGACTCATAGTGTTGCCATCATCAAAAAGGGGGAGATTGTTGGATGTCTGTGTTTTGATGATGCTAAACACTATGACTCGTAATGCATGATGTCATATGTGTTTGAACTAGTCCCCCCACCAGTGGCGGGGTGGACACCCCCCCTCCCCCCTCCTGCGCAGGTGGCAGGAGGGCGCGTGTTCGAGTCGCCCCTCCCACCGGGAGGTGTTGCGGCTCCCGCCTTTCCCCTCCCCTAAAAAAAAATTAAAAAAAATAAAAAAATTATGTTTGAACTATGGTTGTGTCTGAATTGTCATATATGTTTGACTTGCTGATCTGAACTAATTTTGTTATAATTAGCTGTGATGTGCTTTTTTCATGCATGTTCAGGAAGTATATGTCATTTTTTTATTCATTACATCATAGTTGGTTTGACTGGTCAACATTAAGTCATGTCAGTGCCATAGTTATAGGTCAATGCATTAAGTTTGGTCACCTTCGTGTTTAGGTTGATCACGGTCTGAAGTCTAAGCTAGATTAGTAGAACTCATGCACCAAGGTCAGTGTTAGCATGCATAGTAATGCATTAGAAGTCGATGTTAATTGAGCATCATGCATAAACTAAGTCGATGCTAGTCTGCACAGAGTCTGTGTTAGCATGTCAAAGAGTCTGCATCTGTTGGCATCCAAGTCAGTGTTAGCATAAACGAAGTCTGTGCTAGTTGCTGTGTCCTTCGCATGTAGTCCATGCTAGTTGGCATTATCTCATGCATCAGAGTCCACGCTAGCTTGCACAAGTCTATGTTAGCATACTTTAAGGTCTGTGTTACCTTGAAGTGTGATGCATTCAAGTCTATGCTAGCATGTATAGAGTCTATATTAGGATGCATAGAGTCCATGCTAGTTGTCTGTGATAGTCAGCATATAGTCTGTGCACGTTACTGATCATGCATATAGACAGGTCTGTGCATATCTCATTTTGAGCATACAATGCGTCTGTGCATTGCTTTTACCGTGTATAAAATGTCTGTGCATATTTTGCCTTGCACGTCATAAGGTTCGAGCATGTTTTCATACATGCGTATAAAGGTCTGTGCACCTTATCTTACACATGATTAGCATCGGTGCATATTTTGTTAGTATGCGAGCTCAAGTCGGTGCAGTTTTTGCTGCGAGCTCTTTAGGTCGATGCATGTGTAGCAAGTCAGTGCATGTTTTACTGCTATGCATTATGGGTCTGTGCATGTTGTCTTCGTGCAGCATAAACAAGGTCGGTGCAAGCTTTGGTGCTGCATGCATGCAATATAGGTCGGTGCATTCTCTCTTCTATAGAACATCAGGTCGGTGCACATTTGTGCTTCATGCATATAGGTCGGTGTAATGTGCTCTTTGGTTTAAACAACATCGGTGCATACTCAGTTGTTTTGCATATGTAGGTCTGTTCACATCCGTCGTTAGGCAGAACAACGTCGGTGCTAGTTGTGTGGATACATGGTATAGAGTCTGTGCATGTGTGCCGAGCAACATATGTAGGTCGGTGCACTTTGTGGCTTGTGTATTAAAGGTCTATACATGGGTGAACAAGGTCTGTGCACCTATTGTTGCATGCTTATTTAGAAGGTCGGTGCATCCATGCTCTTACCATTCAAGGTCAGTGCAGCGGCCTATTTTTCCCATAAACAAGGTCGGTGCATTGTTCTCATCTTGCTGTACCATGTCTGTGCACATCTGATCATATGTTATGAAGGTCTGAGCATGCTTCAAGTCCCAGCACATGTAGGTCTGAGCATATGTGCAATTGAAGTCTAAGCACGTTATTATGTTCGAGCATTCTTCTCGTTTAAGATTCTATTAGGTTTGTGCATGTTGAAAACAAGCTGACAACAACATGTTTGACGAAATGCCTCTCTTATGTCTGACAGGTTAAAGACAGCACATGAGGCCGAGCTAAGACCAAGCACGTGTTCCCAGAAATGGTGGAATGTTGGTAGATGGACCTAGGGAGCTAAAGATTGGCACGTGATCCTAGGGAAGCATCTTATGCCATGTGGATTAAGATTCCCTCTGCACCTGACGAGTGGCCTCTCTGAAAAAGGCGGGAATGAGCTTCATTCACACCTAAGGCATGAGCTCTTGGGACCCTGCCTGATGCCTTATATAAAGGCCTCATCTGCGATCAAAGAAGCAAGCGAAAGGAGAAAGAGGTAAGAAGAGAGCAGCAGAAGAGGAGATTCTGAAAGAAAAAGAGAAGAGAGAAGAAAAAGGGGGCTGCAGAGAGTTGAAAGAAGAAGAGGGTGATTGTGAGATAGAGAGAAGAGAGCAGCAGAGAAGAGTATAAAAGGGAGATTGAGAGAGCGGCAGAGAGCTAGCGAAAAAGAGAAAGAGAAAGAGAGAGAGAGAGAGGGAGATAGAAGCAGAGGTGCTGGTTTGAAGAGCTCGTAAGCAAGAAGCGTTCAGAAGTCCAGATCGGAGGATCTTTCTGTTTTGTGTTCTTTGGATCAAATCCAAGACACAGTGCTCCTGTGTGAGCTTATTTGTTTCGATTTTAATGTCTGCTTTCCGTTGCTGAGTTTTATCATCCTTGTTTTCCATTTTACATACCATTTCTTAAGCTGTGTATCAGCGGAGGCTAAGCTATATTACCCAGCAGTCAAGCTATTCGTCAGCGGTCGGCTAAGCTGTAAGGCTCAGCGCAAGCTGTTAGTCAGCGGTATGTAAGCAAGCTGTGAGGCCCAGTGGTTTTCAAGCTGTTTGGCAGCGGAATCCACACTCAGGTTTGAGTGTGGGGTGGACATAGGTCTGGAGGACCGAACCACCTAAAAATCATCTGTGCAGTGATTTGTTGTGTGTGATTGTTGTGCTTCCAATCTGCAGATAGATGTATGCATAGGATCGTCGAGATTGTATCCATCTAGTTTTTCAGATTACATTGTGAATAGCGATTTCATCTCTATTAGATTTCGTTGAGGTTCTTCTCTCAATAGATGAATGTTTAGGAATGCTGCTAGTGGGTTTCAATCTGAAATGATTGATCTCTTTGGTTATCTGAGTAAATTGCATAAGTGTTTTCACAGTCACCTGAACTATGATAGTTTATTAATCTGCCAAGATTTAGCTTAAGTTCTATTTCCGCGAGAATTTTTAAAAGGGGATTCATTCACCCCCCCTCTGAATCTTGGTGTGCACCACCATTATGTTCCAACATTTGTCGCACCAGAGACGGCTCCTACGACCACTCCCTCGCCATGGGCCAGCAAGTGTGTGCGGGCGAGGTCTCCAGTGAAAGAAGCGCTGGCCGCGATGAAGGCCGGTGAGAGACAGAGGGCTAAGAAAAAGTGGGCCGAGGTTGAGGCACCTCCTGCAGTGTCACGCCCCGAACAAGGCGGAAATATCGGGACGTACAGTTAGGGACACGCTGGCAAGAGAGAGAACTAATCTAAAATAATACACAAGTGTTACAAGATGGAAATACTAAATGATCATTAACAAACCACAACTGATACAATAACCTCAAGTTCAACTTAATACAACTGGAATGATCAACCACTAAAACTCAATGACATAACTGAAACTAAATGCTCTCCAAACACAACTAAAGTAAGATAACACACTACTAACACACTAGAACTGATACACTCAAGACATCACTCCTGCCCTTCTCCATCGGTAAGCGCGTCACCTGAAAAGCCTGGAAAGGGGGGGAAAACACAACTATGAGCTGACGCTCAGTAGGAAATAACAGACAGGTATAAGTGATTAACAGTTTAATTACATTTTAAAATGTCATGCTACAAATGATAAAACAATAAAAAGATAACGATGATATCATGAAAACAAAATTCAAAGATCTTGAAAGGTCAAGAAATATAATGAATAGAATGGTAAGACAAGAATTTACTACAGGAGATAACGATAAAAAGTAGTTGGCCATATCAAGACAATTCAAGTCATGTCAAGCATGTATGTAATTTCATTCCACGTCCAAGTAATAAGCAAGTAAAGTAACCACAAGTAGAGTATAGAACAGTGAAGAGTGGAAAGTGAAAAGTAGTAGAAAGTAATGTAGAGAGTAGTGGAGAGAGTAGTGGACAGTCCTAGATTTAACACATGTCAAGTACTGGTGCCAAATGCCACACCTAGTCATTCACCTCCCCGGGGGTACACATAGTGTTCGGGCGCTCTTCCTAGGACTAGACCGAGTCCTTAATTGTTTGCCAGGCATTGATTTCTTTGGATCAAAGGTCCCACGAATCTAGACTTCCACAATTTATGGCCAGAATTCCAAGGTTTAAACTAAGTAGCAATAACAACTTCAAGTAGGAAAGAGATTCGTTTCCGGAATTTCAAGGTAAGTATAATCATCAAGGAGATCGAAACCAAGTCACAACAAGAGTAAATCGTGCTGCGCTGCTGTAAAACAGCAGCAATCAAACAAGCTAATCAACATATTAATCCTAATCACCAAGTTAAGATATCATGATTAACCATTATCATTTGTATTAGCCAAAGAGCCAACAAGCTAGAACAAGTTGTCAAGGTAAAGAACAAGCTCTCACAGCGGTGAAATAGAATGCATTATCAGGGGCTTTAATTACACCATTAATCATTAATTAAGTGAGTTTCTATTTAACCAATGTAAGTGTTGTAATAGAGATAGTAAACATCGTGTTTTGTACTATGTTTGCGAGAAAGGACCAATGCAAATTGAAATCAAGGGGGGTACATGAATAGGTCAAAAGTTCTTCCAAAATATAATTTCAATGGGTCTAAGTTAAATGGGTTGATTCCCCACTGATTCGGATCCATCTTCAGTTCGAAAAACGAAGAAAATCGGGTTTCTGGTGTACGGGTCGACCCCTGAAAAACTGGGGTCTGGGAGCAGGATGGGTCGACCCCTGGGGTCGACCCTCGGGCTGGCCTGGGCTGCCAGGTGATGGGTCGACCCCTGGGGTCGACCCCTGCAAGCCCAGAACCGGCCGGGGCTTCCGGAAAATGCATGAACTCGCCCAAATGGGGTCCAAATGAGTTGAAATCAAAACCACATGCCATAGGAATCTTGATAGACATATTAGGGTCATAAAACTACAGTTTGGAAACACGAATTTCATCAGAATTCACAAGAATCACAACCTATTCTATGAAGAACACAAGGAGACCTAGTTCAGGACATACTTCCACTAAATCGTCGAATTCTCTCGATGTACAAAACCAAATATGGGGATTTTGGTGTCAAAAGAAAGCTAACACGATCATGAATCCAAACATATATGATATGCTACATGAAGATCAAGTTACATGACTCAAAATGAGCCTGTAATCAAGCTCTGACTTAAGGAACACTATATGAATCATGTTCTAGACATGCTTCTACAAAAATCAAAATTTACGATGCATGCTCAATGGAATTTGGGGCTTTCTACGTTAAATGAAATATAATAACATGCTGATTACTTCATGTAAGTTAATTAGAATTTGGTTGTTAGATCCTACCTCAAATCGGAGAGAGAAAACTCAAACCCTAGGATGAAGAACACTTGGACAGCACTTCACAAAAAGCTCGATTTCTCCATGGATACCTAATGAAAATTGGGGCTTTTGCCACCAATGGATAGAGCTCGATGAGAGGAACAACTTGCTATACTCAAGATCAAAATTTGGTTGAGAATTCCTACCTCAATCGATGGATCAAAGAAGGATGAAGGGAAGCCAACGGCCTGCTGACCCACCTCCACAAATCGAACTAGATCTCTCCAGATCTGAAACTTCAGCAAACCCCACAACAGCCAAATGAAAGAAGACTCGTAGGGCTTCATTTTGATAGCTCATAGAGCTTCTGGAGCCTTCTGAGTTGGGAGTATTCGCTGCTGCAAGCTACGTGTTTAGAAACGGCGCTGAAATCTTTGACTTGACCAAACTATGTCGGCAGCACGTTTTGGGGCTAGGTTTACCTCAAATTGATTGAGGGTAAATGTTCTTTACATTGTGGCCTTCCATTTGCCACTGATTTCAGATCATTTGGTTGAGAATTGAGGTCGAATTTCGTGTTTTAATCTAAGGGTTAGGTATGGGTCAAAAGTGTGCACTTTTGGGTTTAAACTCTAAATAGATCTTACCATGGATTTACAATGGCCTAATGCCAGAAGGAAAAGTTGTTATCTACCTCGACCTTAATCTGTTTACTATTTTTACAGATTTTTCTAAGATAGTCGGATTTTTACTTATACTATTCCGTAAATAGTTAAATGTTAAGTTCGGAAGACTAAGTTCACTAATTCGGCATGATAAATGATTTTCTTAGGCTTAAATGTAGAAGACAAAGTTGCTAAACAAAATTAATTCTACAAGATGTGATTTTTGGGGATTTTTAGAAAATAGTTGAAAAATGACTTATTCTATTAATTAATTAATTAATCTAATTAATTTGGATAATTCTCATTAATTCGAATAACTTCAAATAAATTCTAAATAATTACAAATAACTTTCTAAATAAATTTCTAAAGAATTTAGGGTCTTACACCCTCCCCTACTTAAAGGAATTTGGTCCTCCAAATTCACTGCACTAAAACTGAGAGTAGAAAAAGATCGCTCACCTAGAATAGATCGGGATACCGCTTTCGCATAGTCTCTTCAGACTCCCATGTAGCTTCTTCGGTCCCACGCCGACTCCACTGAATCTTGACCATCGGTATCGAACGATTCCGGAGTTGCTGTTGCTTCCGGTCTAGAATCTTGACAGGTCTTTCCTCATAGGTCAAATCTTCCTTCAGTTCAAAATCCACCTGCTGAATGATATGAGTGGGATCATACACATATTTCCGTAACATAGACACATGGAAAATATTATGTACACCAGACAAATGCGGTGGTAAAGCTAGTCTATATGCCACCTCTCCCACTCTATCTAGAATCTCGAATGGACCAATGTACCTCGGACTCAACTTGCCATGAATGCCAAATCTTCGGATCCCTCTCGTCGGAGAGACCTTTAAGAACACATGCTCGCCAACCTGAAATTCCAATGCTCTCCTTCTGTTGTCGGCATAACTCTTCTATCTTGACTGGGCTAATTGTAACCGGTCTCGGATAACACGGATGTTCTGTGATGATTCTGAAACAAGATCTGGTCCAAGCCACTGTTTCTCACCTACCTCGTCCCAACACAACGGGGAACGACAACTTCTACCATATAGTGCTTCAAAAGGAGCCATCTGAATGCTAAACTGATAGCTGTTATTGTAAGCGAATTCAATTAATGCCAAATGTTCACTCCAATTACCACCGAAATCAATCATGCAAGCTCGCAACATATCTTCCACTATCTGATTGGTTCTTTCAGTCTGTCCATCTGTCTGTGGATGAAAAGCAGTACTGAAATTCAGACGAGTACCCAAAGACTCTTGCAGTCCCTTCCAGAAATGTGAAGTAAATCTGGGGTCTCGATCAGATACTATATTCACTGGAATACCATGCAATCTCACCACTTCCTTTATATACAAAGCAGCCAATACATCAATCGTCCACTTGGACTTAATTGGTAAGAAATGAGCCGACTTTGTCAATCGATCGACAATCACCCATATCGCATCAAATCCACCACGAGCCCTAGGTAGACCCATAATGAAATCCATGCCAATGCTTTCCCACTTCCATTGGGGTATGTCGAGTGGTTTCAATTTCCCTGCCGGTCTGAAATGTTCGGCCTTAACTTGCTGACATACCAAACATCTGCTCACAAAATCTGCAACTTCTCTTTTCATATTCGGCCACCAAAAGGACGTTTTCAAATCTCGGTACATCTTAGTGCCTCCAGGATGAATGGTATATCTGGATCTATGAGCTTCCTCAAGAATTTTGTTCTTTATTGTAGCCTCATCCGGAACACAAGTTCTACCTTTAAATAATAATCTACCATCATCGGCCAACATGAAATCAGGTCTGCTGCTCAAGTTTCCCTTGATCTCTACCAACTCGGGATCATTATCTTGCAAGGACTTGATCTCTATCAACAATTCGGGCTTAAGTTGGATCTGAGCAATCATGACCCGATCATTGTCGATATTAAGATCCAGACTAGATAATTGTTCCAACAACCTCCATTCTTGTAACATGAGACTTGACAATCTAGCTACCGGCTTCCGGCTTAAAGCATCTGCCACAACATTACCTTTGCCAGGATGATACTCAATCGAGAAGTCGAAGTCTTTCAAGTACTCCAACCATCTCCGCTGCCTCATGTTGAGTTCCTTCTGAGAAAATAAATACTTCAAACTCTTATGATCTGAAAACACTGTAAAGGTTTCTCCATACAAGTAATGCCTCCATATCTTCGAAGCAAACACGACTGCAGCAAGTTCCAAATCATGAACAGGATAATTATCTTCGTGCTTCCTCAACTGTCTAGAGGAATAGGCAATCACCTTCCCATGCTGCATGAGTACACAGCCTAAGCCAATACCTGATGCATCAGTATAAACAACAAATCCTCCTTCACCAGAAGGTAAAGCCAAAACAGGTGCAGTAGTCAAACACTCCTTCAGAGTCTGAAAGCTTTGCTGACAATCATCTGACCAATCAAACGTATTCTCCTTGCGGGTTAATCTTGTCATAGGTACTACAATCTTGGAGAAATCTTGAATAAATCTTCGGTAATAGCCTGCCAGGCCTAGGAAACTTCTGATTTCAGTTGCACTAGTAGGCTGCTCCCAATTCTTCACTGCCTCAATCTTCGAAGGATCAACTGAAATACCTTCCTTGGTGATAATATGTCCGAGAAAGGACACTTCTTGCAGCCAGAATTCACACTTACTGAACTTAGCATAAAGTTGATGATCTCTCAACAATTGCAATGCCATCCTCAGGTGTTCAGCATGCTCCAATTCACTCTTGGAATAGATCAAGATGTCATCAATAAATACCACGACCCACTGATCAAGATAGGGCCGAAATACATCGTTCATCAACTACATGAAAGCCGCTGGTGCATTCGTTAGACCAAAAGGCATAACGACAAACTCAAAATGACCATACCTGCTGCGGAAAGCCATTTTATAAATATCCTCTTCCTTAATCCGCAACTGGTGATATCCAGATCGAAGATCGATCTTAGAGAAATATTGAGCTCCCGCTATCTGGTCAAATAACTCGTCAATCCTCGGCAAGGGATATTTGTTCTTGACAGTCTGCTGGTTTAATTACCGATAATCAATGCACAGCCTCATCGAACCATCTTTCTTCCTGACAAATAGTACAGGGGCTCCCCAAGGAGAAGTACTAGGACGTATAAAACCCTTCTCGAGCAATTCCATCAGTTGCTGCTTCAGTTCCCTCAGTTCCGCAGGAGACATACGATAAGGAGCCTTGGAAATAGGAGATGTGCCAGGAATAAGATCAATAGAAAAGATAACTTCCCGCTCAGGCGGAAGTCCTGGTAGTTCCTCTGGAAAGACATCAGGAAAATCTCGGACAACAGGAATGTCCTTAATCTCCATCTGCTGCTCAGGAGTTGTACAGACAAAGGCTAGAAAAGCCTCACACCCATGCCTCAAAAGCTTATCAGCTCGAAGAGCCGAGATGAGCGGTACGGGGTTATGGTGCTTGACTCCCGTAAAAGATAAACCAGAATGTCCAGTAAAAGTCACTAAGCTAGAACTACAGTGAACATTGGCCTCATACTTGGCCAACCAATCTGCTCCTAGGATTACATCATAATCCTTCATATCCATGCAGACCAAATCTGCTGGAAAGTTCTGTTCACCAATCATAACCTTACTAGAAGGATAGAAATACTAGATTGTTGATCTAGTGCCAATAGGGGTTGAAATCTCTAACGGAGTATTCATCAAAACAGGTTCCACAACTAATGACTTAGCAAATCTCCGTGAAATAAAAGAATGTGTTGCACCAGTATCAAAGAGAGCAAATGCGGGCTTATCGATTATAGTAAGGGTACCTTCGACGAGTCCGCCATCATCAGAAATCCCAGTTTCATCTGCATGTAAAGCTTGAAGCTTGCCTTGTGGTTTCTTGAAGACTAGAGGTTTTGCCGGTGTAGCTTGCTCTGATATGAGAGGACAATTGGGGATACGGTGCTCCTTGCTTCCACATCGCAAACAGGCGCCTAGCTTGCGCCAGCACTCCTCTATCTTGTGACCCGGACGATCACAATAGTTGCACACGCCCTTGAATGGAACAATAGGGCCAGGCTTCTTGTCTTCATGTCTCGGCATCTTGCCCTTCCACGATCCGGACCTGCTCCACGAACCAAGTCCACTAACAGGCCTCTTCTTAGTATACCCGGGTTTGACACTCCCGGAACCCGTAGGTAATTCTTTCTTGGTGCCTTTACCACGGATTCTCTCCGTCATCTCAAGAGTATCCTCTAGAACTTGCGCTTTCCTTACCATCTCAGAATAAGTGGAAATCTCCATCGGTGCCAATTGGTTGATATAATGAAGCTTCAATCCGTTGAGAAAGCGCTTCGCCTTCATCTTCTCGGTGGAAATGAGATGTGTAGCATATCGAGAAAGCCGTGCAAAATGAGCCTCATACTCTGCCACGAACAAACCTCGCTGTTTCAAGGCCGCGAACTCTGCCGCTTTCTTCTCTTGCACTCTATTAGAAAAATACTTGTTGTTGAAGAATTCTTCGAACTCTTCCCACATAACTTGCCGATCACCGAGAGTTGCCTTGATAGAATCCCACCAAGTACGTGCATCATGTTCCAGTTGAAATGTGGATAAAAGGACACGCTCCTGGTTGGCGCATTGCATAACTTCAAAGATCCTCCCCATCTCATCTAGCCAGTGCTCGGCTTGGTCGGGGTCAGTCGAACCAGCGAATCTAGGCGGATTCATTCCGCGGAAGTTCAGATATAGATCACCGGTGCCATGCGGTGCCGCTCCTGCCTGAGCTACTTGCTGAAGGGCCTGAGTAAGGCCTTGTACCGTACGCTGTAGGTTCCTCCATTCAGCACGATCAGCTGCCATCTACACGAGAAATAGATTACTTAGGTTTAATCAAGATAAATAATTACACGATTAAGAAACGATCTTAACCCAAGTTTCTACCCATTCTCACCAGGTCAGGTCCTAGACTTTTACAAGGTTAGGGATCTAATGCACCTAGACACGACCAAAAACTCGGTACCTGGCGGAGGTAATCGGTCCGAAGACCACTCGCGCAAGTGTGCGACCTTCCCGATAGGCGTAGCCTAACGTTCGGACAACACCTTTTGATATACCGATTATTGGGATGCAATGCAAGAAAACCTAAAACTTAGGAAACCTAGGAATGTGAAACCTAGGGCTCTGATACCAACTAAACTATCACGCCCCGAACAAGGCGAAAATATCAGGACGTACAGTTAGGGACACGCTGGCAAGAGAGAGAACTAATCTAAAATAATACACAAGTGTTACAAGATGGAAATACTAAATGATCATTAACAAACCACAACTGATACAATAACCTCAAGTTCAACTTAATACAACTGGAATGATCAACCACTAAAACTCAATGACATAACTGAAACTAAATGCTCTCCAAACACAACTAAAGTAAGATAACACACTACTAACACACTAGAACTGATACACTCAAGACATCACTCCTGCCCTTCCCCATCGGTAAGCGCATCACCTGAAAACCCTGGAAAGGGGGGGAAAACACAACTATGAGCTGACGCTCAGTAGGAAATAACAGACAGGTATAAGTGATTAACAGTTTAATTACATTTTAAAATGTCATGCTACAAATGATAAAACAATAAAAAGACAACGATGATATCACGAAAACAAAATTCAAAGATCTTGCAAGGTCAAGAAATATAATGAATAGAATGGTAAGACAAGAATTTACTACAGGAGATAACGATAAAAAGTAGTTGGCCATATCAAGACAATTCAAGTCATGTCAAGCATGTATGTAATTTCATTTCCACGTCCAAGTAATAAGCAAGTAAAGTAACCACAAGTAGAGTATAGAACAGTGAAGAGTGGAAAGTGAAAAGTAGTAGAAAGTAATGTAGAGAGTAGTGGAGAGAGTAGTGGACAGTCCTAGATTTAACACATGTCAAGTACTGGTGCCAAATGCCACACCTAGTCATTCACCTCCCCGGGGGTACACGTAGTGTTCGGGCGCTCTTCCCAGGACTAGACCGAGTCCTTAATTGTTTGCCAGGCATTGATTTCTTTGGATCAAAGATCCCACGAATCTAGACTTCCACAATTTATGGCCAGAATTCCAAGGTTTAAACTAAGTAGCAATAACAACTTCAAGTAGGAAAGAGATTCGTTTCCGGAATTTCAAGGTAAGTATAATAATCAAGGAGATCGAAACCAAGTCACAATAAGAGTAAATCGTGCTGCGCTGCTGTAAAACAGCAGCAATCAAACAAGCTAATCAACATATTAATCCTAATCACCAAGTTAAGATATCATGATTAACCATTATCATTTGTATTAGCCAAAGAGCCAACAAGCTAGAACAAGTTGTCAAGGTAAAGAACAAGCTCTCACAGCGGTGAAATAGAATGCATTATCAGGGGCTTTAATTACACCATTAATCATTAATTAAGTGAGTTTCTATTTAACCAATGTAAGTGTTGTAATGGAGATAGTAAACATCGTGTTTTGTACTATGTTTGCGAGAAAGGACCAATGCAAATTGAAATCAAGAGGGGTACATGAATAGGTCAAAAGTTCTTCCAAGATATAATTTCAATGGGTCTAAGTTAAATGGGTTGATTCCCAACTGATTCGGATCCATCTTCGGTTCGAAAAATGAAGAAAATCGGGTTTCTGGTGTACGGGTCGACCCTTGGGGTCGACCCCTGAAAAACTGGGGTCTGGGAGCAGGATGGGTCGACCCCTGGGGTCGACCCTCGGGCTGGGCCGCAAGGGTCGACCCCAGGTCGACCCCTGGGGTCGACCCTCGGGCTGGCCTAGGCTGCAAGTGATGGGTCGACCCCTGGGGTCGACCCCTGCAAGCCCAGAACCGGCCGGGGCTTCCGGAAAACGCATGAACTCGCCCAAATGGGGTCCAAATGAGTTGAAATCAAAACCACATGCCATAGGAATCTTGCTAGACATATTAGGGTCATAAAACTATAGTTTGGAAACACGAATTTCATCAGAATTCACAAGAATCACAACCTATTCTATGAAGAACACAAGGAGACCTAGTTCAGGACATACTTCCACTAAATCGTCGAATTCTCTCGATATACAAAACCAAATTTGGGGATTTTGGTGTCAAAAGAAAGCTAACACGATCATGAATCCAAACATATATGATATGCTACATGAAGATCAAGTTACATGACTCAAAATGAGCCCGTAATCAAGCTCTGACTTAAGGAACACTATATGAATCATGTTCTAGACATGCTTCTACAAAAATCAAAATTTACGATGCATGATCAATGGAATTTGGGGCTTTCTACGTTAAATGAAAGATAATAACATGCTGATTACTTCATGTAAGTTAATTAGAATTTGGTTGTTAGATCCTACCTCAAATCGGAGAGAGAAAACTCAAACCCTAGGATGAAGAACACTTGGATAGCACTTCACAAAAAGCTCGATTTCTCCACGGATACCTAATGAAATTGGGGCTTTTGCCACCAATGGATAGAGCTCGATGAGAGGAACAACTTGCTATACTCAAGATCAAAATTTGGTTGAGAATTCCTACCTCAATCGATGGATCAAAAAAGGATGAAGGGAAGCCAACGGCCTGCTGACCCACCTCCACAAATCGAACTAGATCTCTCCAGATCTGAAACTTCAGCAAACCCCACAGCAGCCAAATGAAAGAAGACTCGTAGGGCTTCATTTTGATAGCTCATAGAGCTTCTGGAGCCTTCTGAGTTGGGAGTATTCGCTGCTGCAAGCTACGTGTTTAGAAACGGCGCCGAAATCTTTGACTTGACCAAACTATGTCGGCAGCACATTTTGGGGCTAGGTTTACCTCAAATTGATTGAGGGTAAATGTTCTTTACATTGTGGCCTTCCATTTGCCACTGATTTCAGATCATTTGGTTGAGAATTGAGGTCGAATTTCGTGTTTTAATCTAAGGGTTAGGTATGGGTCAAAAGTGTGCACTTTTGGGTTTAAACTCTAAATAGATCTTACCACGGATTTACAATGGCCTAATGCCAGAAGGAAAAGTTGTTATCTACCTCGACCTTAATCTGTTTACTATTTTTACAGATTTTTCTAAGGTAGTCGGATTTTTACTTATACTATTCCGTAAATAGTTAAATGTTAAGTTCGGAAGACTAAGTTCACTAATTCGGCATGATAAATGATTTTCTAAGGCTTAAATGTAGAAGACAAAGTTGCTAAACAAAATTAATTCTACAAGATGTGATTTTTGGGGATTTTTAGAAAATAGTTGAAAAATGACTTATTCTATTAATTAATTAATTAATCTAATTAATTTGGATAATTCTCATTAATTCGAATAACTTCAAATAAATTCTAAATAATTACAAATAACTTTCTAAATAAATGTCTAAAGAATTTGGGGTCTTACATGCGGCCGCTCCCACAGTTCCCAAAATCCCATCTTTCGAGGAGTTTACCACCTCTGGGGCCGCACCAAGCCTACCTAGGGGTAAGACTTCTTTACTCTCATGTAACTTAAAATCGGACTGCACATTAAGGATGCATCCTTGCAATTTTATCATCTTTTCTTTTCTTTCTCCTTAGGGAGCGCGGAAGAGTCCACTCCAGTCATCATTCCTGGAGTAGAGGTAGCCGAGGTTCCTACCATGAAGCTAGGCGAAGAGGCCGTCGCTGAGGCACCTGTGGTGAGACCCGATGAAGACACTGTCGCTGAGCGTTCTCCCGCGAAGGGTGCCGAAGGAGGTATTTCTCGCAGCCACTAGGGCTCACTTGCTTTCTGTTATTTGCGGGTGATGCACCCTTGTTGACTTGGCAGTTCTTCATTTGGTAGGGGTTGGCATAGCAGTAACGGAGCAAGAAGTCGCCCCAATAGCTCCCCCGACAACACATACATATATGAGGAGGGGCCCGCAGTCGGGTAAGTCTCCAACGCCCAGTCCCCCCAAGGAGCCCACAGCCGCGAAGCCCTGGGAGGATGTCATCCGTTCGGACAAAGAAATGCCTAGCCCGACCGAATCTCCATCGGAAGAACAAGTGGATTACGACTATTCTTCGGACGAGGGGCTCTCGACCGAGGCCGCATCCGGGGAGGTCATAGAGTTTGCTCCCGTCATGCTGCCCTCGACCTTACTGACCTACTTGGGCTTGGTCGAGGTAGATGTGAGTATAACTTCGCACTTCACACACCGACTCGAGTACCCCTTATTGGATTTTGTTAATTCTGGGTTTTACATGGACAGGTCCCTTACCAATCAGTCAAAACCCTCGTCGCCGAAGCTCTCGCACCTGAAGCTGAGAAGCTGGCACCAGTTGAGGTGACACCTGAGCTTAGCATAATGTCGGTGGCTGAGGCAAGTGTACGTGCCCACCCCCCTGGAGTGTTAGGAATGGCAGCCATTCCTCGAGTTCGCCGGCGGGCGGTAGCCAAGTTCTGGGTATCCTCCAACCCGCTAGCCGAGCTAAGATTAGTGACAGCCTTGAGGATGGACGCAACCGTCCCTCCCTCTGTCCTGGGGTTCTTGGCGAGCACACTACCTCCAATGTCGCCCTTGCTGCGTCGGTGTCTGAGCACTCCCGTGGATGTGTGAGCGCCAGAGGATATTTTGTGACGCCTTTCCTCCTCCCTGCCAGCGGCCCAAGCAATTGTGGAGACGGTCCTTCCTGATGTAGCTTCGAGCTCGGCCCTCTTGCTCGCTTCATCTTCAGCAGAGGCCTCGGTCCTAGGCTTCCCAGTGCCTGAAATGACCTCCAGTCCAAGCCACATGGAAATGACAGGGCTGGAGCTATCTCTTATGGTCGAGGTGCCAGATAACTCTGTTGGAGCTCTGCCTTAAGCTTCGGTGGTGGTCGGCCAAGAGCCCGCTCTCGATATTGAAGCATCAAGCCACTTGGCTTCGGCCCTCCCATCCTCATCGGCCGTGGTTGGCACAAGAATATGGGCGGCCGTGGACAGCGATGCTGAATTCAACCCGCCGGCCGTCCCTTCGATAGGCCATATCACTTCGGACCTTTCGGTCCGTCAAACTTTAATGGTGCTGCGATCCATGGTATTCGCCAACCCAACGCTCACGTACCAAGGCGTACGAGCCGTGGCAGAACAACTGACTAGAGCCTTGCAAATAATGGGCTGCCCCTTGGAGGAATGGTCGCGACGCGTCCTTTTATTTTTGAAATATGTGAACCGTCGCGAGTTCCTCAGGGCAGAAGTCCCCAATCAATTCGCAGCCTTTCGTCTGTAGAAAGATGAATATATGCAAGTCTTGAAGACTCGGTGGGGCAACACGAAACGGCACCAGAGGGCCGTGGACAGATGCCGTGATCACGCACGAGCTTTGGTCAGCGGAATAACGTAGCTTGAGGAGTGGCTCGCCTCGGCCAAATTTGAACTTGAAGAGGTTGAGGTGACAGAGACCAAGGCGGCCGAAAGTTTGGCCGTGGTCGATGTCGAAGAAGCCTATGTGGGAACTAAGCTAGAGCATCTTCAGGAGCAAGAGGAACGACTGACCGAGATGGTGAACTTCCCCTGTGTCAGGATCCTTCCTCTTGAGGAGATTTTCCGAGGGATAGACTAGATCTTGACATTCTTCTCCTTTTTTTTTTGAAAATGTAATGCATGGGTATGTGTTGCATCCCAACGGTTTTGATGATGTCTCACACTATAAATCAGTCTGTTTCTATCTCTAGATCAATTCATGCTTCATCACTTGGGACAGTACAGTTCATGTGGTTGTCATATAGACATGCATTACTTGATCAAGTCTATACACTACTGTGAGCGACGTCACGCGGTTTGGGGAAGAGCGGAGAAGACGTGGAGCGCGCGGGCTCCTCTTTTTTGGTGTTTGTTCGCTGTAACACAGAAATAAGAGAAGAGAGAGAAGGGGGCACCACGGGAGATTACTCCAGCGGGGCGAGCAGGACAAGTGTGATATAGCAAGATATGGGGGTTAAACGGCCATAGCGGGAAGTGACTCGCCGTGGTCTCGGGGGGACGGGAATGGTGCAGAAATTAAATAACAAGAATTGAAACGGCCATTGGGGAAGTGACTCGCCGCGGCCTCGAGAATATGAGCAGATAATAAGATGACAGAATATAAAGAGAATACAAAGAGCGGAAATTTAAACGGCCATTGGGGAAGTGACTCGCCGCGGCCTCGAGAACATAAACAGATAAGAATATAACGTCTAAGAACGTGAATTTAAACGGCCACTGGGGAAGTGACTCGCCGCGGCCTCGAGAACATAAACAGATAAGAATATAACGTATAAGAACGTGAATTTAAACGGCCATTGGGGAAGTGAGCAGAATATAACAGAATATAAAGAGAATATTAGAACGAAAATTTAAACGGTCATTGGGGAAGTGACTCGCCACGGCCTCGAGAATATGAGCAGATAATAAGATGACAGAATATAAAGAGAATACAAAGAGCGGGAATTTAAACGGCCATTGGGGAAGTGACTCGCCGCAGCCTCGAAAATAAGATGTGATCGCCAGGGGCCGAAAGACCCCAAAATAAGAAAGTGATCGCGCCTACCTCAAGAGCGGGAGATGGCAGGTTGCTTCTTCCTCTCCCTCCGGCCGGCCGACGGAGAGGGCTTTCCTCGGATACCCTTGCAGAACAACGACAAACAAATGATAAGTGGATTAGAAAGATGGAGGTGTAGTATTCAAATCCTTGCGATAAAAATAACGAAATGATGGCAAGACACACACCTGGTTGGTGTTATCTTTTAAACCCCTCTCGGACTCGAGTAGGAGAAAAATGAGATGATGGATGTAAGAAGTGTATAAGAAAAGGCGCCCTTATGAAGGGGGATAGGGGATGCAAGATGATGAATGCAAAAGAACTACGAAGAAAAGGAAAGAATTGGCTTATTGGGTGTGCCGATAGTGAAATCCGACGGAGCTCCGGCAGCGTGGGGACGACGTGGAAGCACGATGGATGAAGACGACCTTCCTCCCGCGAGCGTGAGCACCCGAGAAGCCGGCAGAACCTCCACCTACAAAAGAACCCATGGGTTAGAAAATGACTCCGTAGCCTCTGGGCTCCGGCAGCCTATCGGATGACTTCGAAGCTCTTCCAGAACTGAGGGGGTGGGCCTCTATTTATAGGGCTCCGGAGGGTGGAGGCGTCCAGGACCCTGGACACCTCCATCAGGGCCGAATTAATATTTTATTCTATTTATATATATTATTTTTGGAATACTTTTGTGGAGGCGTCCAGGGCCCCGGACGCCTCAAACAGGTCCACCGAAAACCGACGACGGCCGCACGCGGTTTGGCACAACGCGTGATTTTGTGAGCGGCGCCTCGTGATTCAGAAATGGGCGCGTCCAGCTGGCTGGACGTCTCTATAATTTGGATTTTTTCATACACGACAAACCGTCGTTCGGTGGCCCGCGCCCGTGAGAGAGTTGATGGAGGCGTCCAGGGGCCTAGACGCCTCCAAAATATATTATTTTTATTTTTGTTTTGTCTTTTTATGCTAGGGCTGGCATTTTGATTTTTTTTATATTTGTTTTTATGGAGGCGTCCAGGGGCCTGGACGCCTCCATTAATATATATATTTTTTATTTGGTTTTAGGCCCTGAGAAAATAAAATAAAATAAATTAAAAACATGGGGGCGTCTAGGGGCCTGGACGCCCCCATTAAGACCCACCCAGGTCCTCAGATCAGGCGTCGGCGGCCGCCCGGCAGACACCCTTTTTGATTCCGAAACCTCTTGGTGCGTCTGACTGGTGTTGATGCCGTCCGAATGCTGTGACGAGACGATTACGGATGTCGAAAAAGGCAGAAGAAGACCCAAGAAAAGGAAGTACTCAAGTGATTCGAAATGCGTAAGCCGTCGCGGGGCGTCGTATAGTAATATTAGACTTTCTCAGGAGACGTCAAGAATGGCGTCTCTACAGCTGCCCCGCCTTGGCGTCTGCTTTGCAAGGGAGCGACACGTAATGGAATGGTATCGAAGTGGAGTGAAATGAAGTGGGAGCGGACTGATAAGTTGATGCCAAGGTGTGATGAGACACGCTTTTGACGTTACTGTTTGGAATCTTTCCTGAAGTTTCAATGAGGCGACCTTGAAGAAGGTCTTTCAAATATTGACGATTGCTTGACGGAGATCAAATAAGGGAGGGTGAGATGTGCGCTCAGGCATGAAAAGGAGACCAACTTCTCGGTGTGGAAGTACCTGGGTCATAAACCGGAGGTTTCACATTTGGGGAGCGGTTACCAGCTAATGTGGAAGTGTTGCGGCCAAGGTGGGTCAAACAAGGTCAAAAGCAAAGGAATATCTGAGGGTCTGTCCAAACAAGGGTCTCCTTTGGAAGAGCAACGTAGGGCCGTTTCAAGGAAACTCAGTATTTTATTCGGAGTGGAATATCTCATATTTGTAGGAATTGAAGCACACCGGCCTTCGCAATCGAATCACTTGAATGATTTTCCCCAATAAATCGAAATCCTATATGAATACATGCTGGGTTAAAATAAAAATTTAAAACAAACTAAAATAGAAGATAGCCAAGGATAATATTGTCAACTTGTTAAGAACGGGTCAGGATACCGATCCGGTGAGCCGCCACTAGGCTGGGGCCCATTTATCCGCGCACCAACTCACTGAATGGAACCGTCGTCCCCATGCTACCACAAGTTAACGGCCTATCCGTACAACCCAAATTCTTCCGGGATCATCACTGTTTTTGTTGAAGGGGAACTCAAATCCCAGATTTGTTCGGGTCGCAAGGTCCTTGACATGTTCTAGTAGCGTAGGTATCGTATACTATGATGAATGACATGGTGGGACCAACCATTGAAAGGTGGGACAGGAGACTGGACAAAGACGTCCGTTAGTAAAACTTGCACAGGCCAGCATGGATTAATAACATCAGAAAGTAGCAGAATCATAGCAGAATCGCACCACAATGGGAAGGAGATCTAGCCAAAATCCTGACATTGACCGCTGATGTGACATGTTCTGTCCTGTAGCGATCTTCCCTTCCTATAAGAACTCCCCTTAGGCTAGTTCATTCAGATGTACTAAGGTGGGTTTTGGAAGCTCAGGAGAGGAAGGAGAGGAGAATCTAGAGATTTCGGGATGGAAGGAGAGTCTTCCCGCGTTATGAAGAGGAGCAGGCCTAGCAGTGAGATCAGGCGACTCTCCGACCTCGAGGGTCATCTGAGTGGGACGATCATGTCGCATATGGTAAGCTGATTCATTTCAAATTTTTCATGTGAACCTTCTTCTTACTTCCTTCATTTCTTCTTTCTTTCCTCTTCCGGCCATATCCACTCTTCCCAGGCCCGAGGAAGTTTTCCAAACTGCCATGGCTTTCAAAGCTAACTTCCAATATCTCCATTGGCATGAGGGCCATACTCTCGAAGTGGCATCTGCAGGGGCTCCTTATTCACGCCAAGCATTACGAGAAGATTCGTATGGACTGGGCGGCTATGGACGCACTAGTGGAGATCTGGCATCCCCAGACCCACACTTTTATCTTCCCGACCTTCGAGGTGACCATCCTCCTCGAGGAGGTGGAACTTCTGCTCGGATTGAAGAAATTCAAGAGTGACGGGAAGGTGAAGGCTATGCGGATGCTGACACGGGGGACTTCTGAAAGCGTCCTTGGAAGCTTCATGCCGCCCGACGCAGCCCGAACGGTCCGTACTCAAAAGGGGATCGATCTCCAAAAGCTCGCGGAGTGGGTCATGGACGCCCTGAGAGGGTCACCAGACGATGACTATTTGGAGGGAATCATGAAGGGGTTCACTATCTGTCTGGCGGGTGCTCTCTTGTTCCCTCATACCGACAACATAGTGGAGGAGGATCAACTAAGTGCCATTCGCGGGATCTGGAGTGGAAAGAGGGTGGGACCCGCCGTCCTTGCCTATCTTTACAGCGGCCTTACTGCCTCGAGCATGGGTAAGCCTCCTTTTGGTTGCGCACTTGTCTTGAATTGCTGGCTTGATTTGCACTTCAAATTCGACCACAGCGAGGGAATGTCAACTGCTTCGAAGCTCTTCCAACAAAGCCCGCTTCACCACATAGCTGAAGAAACGTGAGGACTGGCGGTCTCACTTCCGCACCGTGACACAAGGCTTCTTTACTTGCGCACCGGCATGTTTGCTTTGGCTAGATCTCCTCCTGAGGCCTTCTCCCGAAGTTGATCTTCAACTGATCGGTGCGACCGAATTCGTCCTTTATAATGCGCATCGGTGCTGCCTCCAGATTGGCATCCCACGCCATTCGTTCCCGAAACCGACTGGCATCGTTCCTTTGAAGAAAAGGGAGTTGGGCACTGAAGTGGACGCGAAGGAAGCGAAGGCCATTAAAGCTCCCTAGAAGACAAGTGTTGCGGGAAAGGCCTTAGCGCACGTGGTGGAAGAATGCGAGCCGTGGAGGGCTTATGTAACCGAACTGGGGAAGTTAAGGCCTAAGGCGCCTAAGCCCCTGATGTAGTTCACTCTGCTTTTCTGACGGAATAAAATCTGGTATTTGGCAGTTTTGGACCAGTTCCCCTAATTATTATTGTCTTTTTTGTGGTTTTTCTTTTTCTTTGTGTTTTTTTTCTTTGGTTTGGATTATATACATACTCTTATCTTTTTTACTTTTATTATATATATATACTTTTTTGAAAATTTTTTATTATGGGGGCGTCCAGAGGACTGGACGCCCCTATTTTTTTATTTTTGATTTTTTTTAAATTTTTTGATTTGGGGGCGTCCAGGAGCCTGGACGCCCCTATTTTTTTATTTTTGATTTTTTGGTTTTTTCGTTTTGGGGGCGTCCAGGCGCCTGGACGCCCCTAAAATTTTGAATTTTTTAAAAAAAATAAAAAAGGTGGGGGCGTCCAGGCGCCTGGACGCCCCAAAAACAGTGGGTCTTATATATATTGGGGGGGCCTCACCCCCTGCTCATTTGTACTGTTCATTCTGACGACCCAGTCACCCCAGACGACCCATTCTTAGTCCCAATGGAGCGAGGAGGATCGAGCCAGGGTCCAGAGAAGCGGAAATGACGGGCTCGTCGTCCGAGGAGGCTGAGGGATGATGCCGAGGAGGCTGCTGCGGCGGAGGAGATTGCCGCGGGTGAGGAGGCTCTTCCTTTGGCCTTGGAGGCTGCAGTAGACGCTGGCGACGCGGCAGAGGACGAGCACGATCCGGTAAGCTCTTTAAACTTCCATTCTATTGGTTCACTGGGCTAAAAGGGCGGACGAGAGGCTGTGTGGAGAACGCCGGGGGTGAGGGAAGGAGGCGTCCAGGGGCCTGGACGCCTCCACATTTTCTTTTTTGTTTCCTTTTTTTTAATTTATTTATTTTTTTGTAAATAATAAAAAAAGAATTAAAAAATAGGAGGCATCCAGGCCATGGGACGCCTCCATGATAATATATATATATTTTTTATTTATTTTTATTTTTGTTTTTTGGGTTTTTTCTAAAATTAAAATAAAGAAAATGAAATGGAGGCGTCCGAGGTGTTGGACGCCTCCAAAAAAAACATAAATATTTTTAAAAAAATAAAAATAAAATAAGATGAATAAGTAGTATATACAGTGTTATTGTTTAATATTATTCATGATGCTGATGTATTTTTTATTGGTTTTGTGGTGTGCAGGGTGTGATGAAAGGACGGATCAGCTGGTCCCTAGTGGTGGCAGCATACCGTGGGCTGCCGGACTTCCAGAGGGCGCGTGTGGACGCCATGGGCTTTGGAGCTTTCCTTAGGATCGAGCCCTTCCGGCTCGACCTTCCTCTTATCCAGGCATTGAGGGAGCGGTGGCACGCACCGAGCCGGGCGTTTCTGATGCCCTGGGGGCACATGGTGCCGACACTCGAGGACGTGGCTCGGATCACCGGGCTACGGGTTGACGGAGAGGCGGTGAGCGGGGTCACCTACCCCGACTACCGAGAGAGTGCCCTGGACCTGCTGTGGTTAGAGACGAGCGTGACTGATAGAGACAGCAGGGTAGTTGGCCGAGTGGAGATTATGGAGGCGCTCGGATTCGTTGACCCGCGCCAGCGGGTTAGCGAGACTAGAGCGGAGTTTCTGGCACGATTGGAGGGAGATGCCCGTGCAGCTTTTACCCAGGACCCGAGCGAGAGGGAGCTGGTGGATCTAGACCTTCGGAGGTTTCTTTTCTTCTTCCTGGGTCGCCTTCTGCTGGGGACGAAGGGGGATGGCATCCACTGCCGTTTCCTCGGGATCTTGGCGGATCTGGACAGAGTGGGACACTACGCGTGGGGAGGGGCTCTGCTTGCCCATTTGATTGCTGATCTCTCCCAGACTTCGGAGAAGGAGACGACAGTCAGCGGCTTCGCACCTTTTCTCCAGGTAAACATTTTATTTATGCATTCCCACAGTTAAATATGCAATTATTGTACTAATGATGTATGATGGATGCAGGTGTGGAGCTATTACTATTTCCCGATGGGGAGGGCTAGGCATGGGAACAGGAGGGCCGTGCCTCTGGCGCGGCGGTGGAGGCCGGTCGTGGTTGTAGCACCCCACGGCTACCAGCTGGCGTCGCTTCGTCGGGAGCTGAGCGAGTATCCCGAGGCCATGGTATGATGCGTATGATTTTTTTTGTGTTTATGCATGTGACTGAATGGTAACTAACATGATGTATGTATGGTGATGCAGGTGGTGTGGAGGCCCTACCTGGGCATGGGCGACGCTGGCCAGCCTTGGGTTGTAGCGGGTCTTCCTCGTTTCAGGCGAGACGTGTGGGTCCATTGCCTGAACGAGATCGAGCCGCTTCGGCTGAGGTTGGTTATGAGGACGTTGGGGCTAGCCCAGGAGTGGGTTGATGTAGAAGAGCCGGCCCGCATTGGGCGGAAGACCAAGGAGAAGGTGAAGGTTGTGGACTGGCGTACGCGCTTCCCAGCACAGTACCAGGACTGGCAGTAGGGCGGGGTCCCAGTGATGTCCCATGTACAGGACAGTACTGATTACCTGAGACGGTACCGGGCTACGTATGGGGACCGCCTCTTCCTTGGTGGTATGGCAGGGGTAAGTGAAATGAGAATACTTCACTCTTTTATATGTATATGCATGTGGTACTAACTTACGTGCAATGCAGGATGCTCGTGATACCATGATCGCCGACCTGCGGGCCCAGTTGGCGGACGCCAGGCGACAGTTGGTGGCCATCCGACAGGAGTTGGAGATCCTGGTCAGTTTATGTGATGCATTTTTTTTTTGCGACCTGGATTTTTGATGCTTAGCCTTTGACTGACGTTTGCCCCGTGTTTCAGCGGGCCCACCAGCCAGCGGCAGCCAGGACGGCAGGTGGAGCGGGTTCCAGTTCGCGGGGCCCTCCTCCGGAGGTTTCTGCCCTCCAGGAGCAGCTGGCGTATGCGGTGGCTCGGGCTGAGGAGGCCGAGCGTGACCGCGAGGCTCGAGTGAGTGCTTGCCTGACCTTGACTCTCTTCTGGCTGCTTTCCTTCTATCACTGTTGTTCTCTTATGGTGCATGCGTGCTTTGACAGGTGGCCGAGATTCGGGAGGCCCTGGCACGTGCTGTTCGAGCTGAGCAGGAGCGCGATGCCCGGGTGGCAGAGCGCGACGCCCGGATTGCGGAGCTAGAGGAGGAGCGGCGACGGAAGCTGAGGAGCTTCCTCGCGATGTAGTGGATCTGCGGATCGCCCTCGAGCTGTCGAGGAGAGAGGCGATGAGGGAGAGAGAGGAGAGGGAGAGGGAGAGGGAGAGCGTGGAGAGGGAGAGGGAGAGGGAGAGGGAGAGAGAGAGGGAGGAGCGACAGCGGGATCAGACCGAGAGGAGGGCTCTAGAGGCCCAGCTGCTGGAGCTCCGATTAAGTCTCGGTACGGCGGAGGGGAGGCTTCGGGAGAGCGAGGAGCGGTACCAGAGGGCGAAGGAACGCGGGGCGCGACTTCGTCAGTCTGGTTCTTTTTCCATGGGCAGCTATCTGGTTTCTTCGGCCGAGGAGCGTCGTCGTGCCTTCGAGGCTGGAGTGCCACCGCAGGGCGAGGCGAGCACGGCTTCTCAGGGTTCGCAGAGGCCCCCTAGGGATCCCCGGCAGAGGAGGGAGGAGAGAGATGACCAGGAGGGTGATGGTGAGAGTTAGAGAGTTGCTTGTACATGTCACCCTTCTCACTGTATGATGTACTTTCGGCTATTATATGAAATGAAAATGGCTTTATTGTGTTGTGTGTACTTTTCTCTCTCCCACACTTTCTTCTTTGCACTGAGTTGTCCTTCGAGGCACGTTCCACGAGACCTTGCCCTGAACAGCGGGGAACTATGCTTTGCACGGGGGGATTCTGTTTCCTTTCTCCCCCTTTTGGACGCGTCCAGGCGCGAGGACGCGTCTTAATCCTTGAATTCAAATTTAAAGCATCGGGTGGCCTTGCTTCTCCCGTGCCTTACTCGCAAACGAGCCCACCTTCCACCGAAACTTGCTTGCCCCCTTTCGTCTTCCTCCTCTTTTGATCGATGGAGTTCGGTGGGCCCGACCATGGTGAAGGTGGAGAGGGACGAGGAACTCCTCGCCCGAGGAGGGACGCGCCAGAGCACGGAACGGCGTCTATGGAGGAGGAAGGGCCGCTTCGGGCCCCCGAGGGACCCGAGGGGCCCGATGTCGTGGAGGGAGGTGAACATGGTCTGGTAGGTCCTTCGATCTCTTCCTCTTTTAATTCATTTTGGGTTTTGAAGCGAGCCGCGCGAGGGGGGAAAGGGTTCGGCGAGTGTTGCACTCAAATGATGGACGCGTCCTAGACAGGGGACGCGTTCTCTGTTATGATGCGAGTCCCTTCTTTCTTGGTGCAGGACATGGCAAGGACCCTGGGCCTGGCCGATGAGTGGGCGAGTGCGGACAAGCCGAGCCGCGTCAGGAGGGAGAGTCGCTGCAAGGCGAGGCTTGAGGACTGGCATGTACGTCTCCCCGGACAGCAAGGGAGTGTATTGGTGCAGGACGACGCCGACTTCCTGCGGCGGCAGAGAGAGAGTTATGCGGGACTTCCCCAAGCTGGGGACACGCGTGGGGTCGGCGGCTCGCGTGCCCAACTATCAGAGGCTAGGCGGCAGCTGGCCGTCGCTCAGCATGAGCTGTCGCTTCTGGTAAGTTACGTGCCGCACTTTTTATCTTCAGATTTGGAGTTTCACTGACGGCCACTGTTTATTTTGTTCCAGCGTGCCCAGCAGACAGCGACGGCGGGGATGATTGGTGGCGCATCTTCTAGTTCCTCGGCCCCTTTTCTCGAGATTGCCTCCCTCCGGGAGCAACTTGCCGATGCGGTGGCCCGCGCGTCCCGGGCGGAAGAGGAGCGTGACGCCTGGGTGGCGACTGTAGCGGAGCTGCGGCATCGTGGTGAGGAGAGACCTTCTCCAGACATCCTGGAGTTAAGGGTTCTTCTGCAGATGATGAGGAGAGAGGCAGAGAGAGAGAAAGCCGAGAGAAGGTCCGAGCGACAGCGGGATCTGACCGAGAGGAGGGCCTTGGAGGCCCAAGTGAGGGAGCTCCAGCTGGGCCTTCAGGCCGTCGTACAGAGGCTAGGAGGGATGGAGACGTGCTACGAGAGAGCGCGAGAGTTCGGGGAGCGACTCCGTCAGTCCGGTCGCTTTGTCGCTAGTGGCTTCTTCGCCACGCCAGGGGAGGAGCAGCGAGTCACTGCTGCGGAGCAGGCGCCAAGAGGCGAGGCAGGTGCTGCTGCACGAGGATCCCGGAGACTTCTGAGGGACCCTCACCTCGGGGGAGAGGAGAGGGACGCCTAGAGGGACGAGCATGGAAATAATGGCAAGGGCTGGCGAGCTAGTGGACCCGCCACCTCTCTGTGATTGTAGTGTTTGTGACAGCTTATGTAGAATTATGAATGCAATGATTTGATTTTTTGCTGCTTGTTTGTTCTCTTGTGCATTCCTTCTTCCCTACACTTCCTTTCCTTTGCACTGTTCCCATGTGATGGGTCTGCCGAGACTCCGCCCCGAGCGGAGAATCGCGTCTTGTTGCGACCATTTCCACAGGAATCTGCCGTCGAAGTCAATAATGACGGCCCTAGCCCCTTTCCCGAACGTTGTGTCAAATTTTGCGGACGTCCTCCAAATCATGATAGGGTATCCCTAGACAACATAGGGGGCTAGTCGTCATATTCTTCGTCCAGTCAATCACCCCGTGCGAGTGGTGAAGCGATACACGGGACCGCATGGCAGGTGCCTCATTGCGAGGGCTATCATTAACAGGTGATGGAGGTAATCTTGGCCCGCACTCCTTCCATTTCTATAAATTCTTGTCCCTTTTATCTTCCCAGGTATATCGAGGACTAACTCGAGGAGCACAAGTTCTCACGGGAGAGGAGGAGTTCAAAATTCTGAGAGTTGGATGGAGGGCGAATCTTCCCATTCCTCGAAGAGAAGCAGGTCCAGTGGTAGTAGTTCCAGGAGGCTTTCAGACCTTGAAGGGCACTTCAGCGAAAGGGCCCAATCACAACTCGTAAGCCAAGTTTTCTTGCCCTTTTTTCCATTCTTTCTTCCTTTCTTCTGACCAAACCTCACCCCCATTCCTTGTATGTGTAGGTTGTGATGAAATCACAAATCTTATGGGAGTTGGTAGTAGCAGCGTACAGGGGCCTCCCATATTTTCAGAAGGCGAGGCTAGACGTGATGGGATTTGGCACCTTCCTTCGGATCGAGCCGATCCAGCTCGACCTGGTCCTGATCCAAGCCTTGTGTGAGAGATGGGACCCAGTGAGTCGGGCATTCCTGATGCCCTGGGGGCACATGGTGCCCAGCTTAGAGGATGTGGTCCGGATCACAAGCCTGAAGGTAGAGGGCGAGGCAGTGACCGGAGTCACTTACGCGGACTACAGAGAAGGTGCCCAGAAGTTACTGGGTTTGGACCTAGATGGTCGGAAAAATAGGTCGGTAGCTAGGGCGTCCCTCATGGATGCATTAGGGCTCACCGACACTCGTCGGTGGGACGATGAATCCTCAGAAGAGTTCATGGAAAGGATGGAAATAGGATGCCGTGCCGTGTACTGCACAGATTTCGGCGACTGGGAAAGATGCAACATAGATTTGAGGAGATTTCTCCTCTTCCTTTTGGGGAGATTGGTACTGAGCTCGAAAGGGGACGGTATCCAATGTTGCTTCCTGGAGCTGCTGTCAGACCTTGAAAGAGTAGGGTATTATGCCTGGAGAGCCGCCATGCTGGCACACTTGTTTGCAGGCCTATTCCAAGAAACGGATCGTGAGATGACTGTGAGTGGTTTCACACCATTCATCCAGGTATTTTTGGTTTTGCTTGTTTTGTATTTTTTTGTATTTTTGTAAAGTACTGATGACCTATGCCGAGCAACTATGGAGCTATTATTACCTCCCTATGGGGAGAGCTCGGCATTGGCGACCAGTGGTGGTGCCGTTAGCCAGGCGGTGGGAACCCATCATGAGTGCGGCACCCCTAACCTACCAACTGATGGTGCTAAGGCGGGAGCTACAGGAGTTCCCTGCAGCGATGGTAAACTGGAGGCCCTACTCAGACATGGTCGATGCCGACCAGCCGTGGGTTCTAGCAAGTCGTGCCCGGTTCGGACGGGAACTGTGGATGCACTGCCTGAATGAAATCGAGCCGCTTCGGCTACGATTAGTTATGAGGACTTTAGGACTGGCTCAAGAATGGGTGGATTCAGCTGCACCACCTCGTGTCGGGAGAAAGACGCGGGGACCGACGACCTGCATTGACTGGCGCGTGCGATTCCCCGAACAGTATGAGGATTGGCAACGGGGTGGCACGATTGTAGAATCACAGGCGCGGGATAGCGAGGACTACTTGCGTCTATATCGGACAAAGTACGCAGAACGGTTCCAACCCCGGGGACTTGTGGAGGTAGGTTTCCCCTTTTCTCTTCTTCTCTTCTCTTCTTTCTCCTTTTCTTGGTTTTCTGGTGAAAATGCTGACTTGTAAGGCTGCAGGATGTCCGGGATGCCATGATAGCGAATTTACGAACTCGCTTGGCAGAGATGGAACAACAGTTGGGCGATGCCCGCGGATCTACGAGCGCCTTGGTAGGTGTACAGTACGTTCCTAATTAAAACCCCAGATTCCAGATGTTGGCTGCTAATTCACGCGGTCGTAGCATGCCCAGATTGGCGTGACTTCCCCAGCGATGGGAGTGGGTGGTGCCTCTTCCAGCTTGTGGATTCCCACCTCAGAACTTGACTTGCTTCACGAGTAACTTGCTCACGCCACGCAGCGCGCTACGGAGGCAGAAGGGATGCTCTGTATACAGGTAAAAGTTTCAGTGTTGAGTTCTCTTGGTTTACGCCTTATCGCGTATCTGAGATGGTACACTTGGCAGGAAAAGGAGACGGAAGAAGCGCTTGCCAAGGCTGCGCAGAAGGAGGCTAGGATAGCAGAACTGGAGAGGGAACTGCGGCGTCATTCTGATGACGACGCCTCTAGGGATGCCGTAGAACTGAGGATCACTCTCCAGTTGGAGAGGGAAGACCGCGAGAGAGAACGTGTAGAGAGAGAAAGAGACGCAGAGAGAGAAAGAGCCAACAGATTGACTGAAAGGGAGGAACGAAGGGCCATGGAGGCCCAACTATTCAAACTCCGAATCAGCCTTGGTCTTGCTGAACAGTGGCTGAGAGATGGTGAGGAGCGCTACCGAAGAGCACGAGAGCGTGGCTTTCGTGTTGGTAGCTTCTCTACTGCTTCCGTAGATCAACGTCGGGATGCGGGAATAGGAAGAGGAGTACAGAGCGATAGGAGTACCACTTTTCGTAGTTGGGTAGCACCTTTGAGAGTGTTTTGCCCGGAGAGTAGTGGGACGAGTAATGCAGAGAGAGAGGGCGGAACTTCATGTAATTTTTTTGGTTTTTGGAATAAAACACAAGGTTTGGTTTGTTTGGTTTTCACCTTTGCTTCTGTTGCCTGAATCCCTGCACACATCACTGAAACAAACAAATCAGAATTTCTGTTCTGACTTGGCCCCTTGCTCAATAAGAAAATGGTCACTGTGACTGTCCTTGATAACTGGTCAAGGGGCCAAGCCTTTATTAACGAAGGCAATGGAAGAATGTGGTGACAAATGCGACAGGCAAGCACACGAATGCAAGCGGTATTAAAGTGAGATGCTGCACGCAAATGCAATCATGCAAAATTGATTTGTTTTCTTTTTTATATTTGGCATTTTTTTTGTTTTATCATAAAAAAGATTTTTTATTTGCAAACATGTACATTTTTTCTTTTCCTTTTTTTTTGTTATTTTATCATCTCAATTTTTTTATTGCTAACGCCCGGCAAGCACCCAAATGGCACCTAACCTTCGTGAGAACATGGGTTTCTTACTAACCTCCCAGGTATCCTAAGTGCACATCTAGGTTGATTTGGGCCTCTAGACCCCTCGAATGATGATCCCGCCGGCTAAGACTTACCCTGATGACAATACCGTCATGCCATGCTTAGGCTCCCAGTTGCTTCCGACCATAGGGATTCACCCAAAAGGTGTTCGAGGTAAATGATTTGCCCGACCCGGGTCTGTTTCCTCACAACTCTAGATAGTATATGATGGAACACCCTGGAACCCTAACGACCAACCGCGCGACGCTGACCCAGAATCAGACGCCGTCGCACCCATAGGTGACGCGCTTGCATTGGCCTAAGCCCGAGGTTAAACAAGAAGACAACAAGGTGGTAAACAGGGGTCTTGACCAGCCAGAAACACGGAGACTCCTTCGCAGCGATAGCTTTTGCTTTTCAAAGTAGGCAACCATATGTGTATATTAAAATAAGGTCGCAGACCCTGGGCAGTTTTCACCTTTCAGAAACTCCATCGAACCTTCATCTTTAGAGGAAGAAGGAAGCGCGTGGGGGATAAACCTCTTGAGAGGATCAGCAAAACCGTTAACCTGGCAAGCGAATAAGGGCCCATTAACTCTTTCCTTTCGGACAACTTCGGACCAAATCTCGAGCATTTACATTCCACGGCCCCTTTTGTGGATTCAGACTTTTACTTTGAGGGGTTCCGTTTATCGCAACAGGCACGGTCACGACTAGGCTTTTCTCTTCATTTTGATTTTGTATTTCTTTTCGTGAGGGAGATATAGTCGCTTGACGTTTGTGGGCTCCCTTTTTGTATGCCTGTGGGGACACTGCCCTCTTCTCGTGCTCTGATCGATGCTCGAGGAAATGGATCCTACCCTTGCCTTTGGGGTTTGAGTTTCGGTTTCTCATGCTCAGCGTTTTAAGGGCGCCGACTGTCTCATTTGGTCGAAGAGAAAAGAATAAAGATTACAGCTTCTGGAGATCTTCTGGGTGACGCTCCACCGTAGGTGATGCTACCGACTTTTTTGAATAAAATACATAAGTGAGCACATGTTAGCTTCCTTCGAGCGAGCATAGGCTGACGTGGCCGGACAGGGATCTCCACGGTTCTGGCAAACCAAGACCCGGTGCCTACCAAGCCTTAATGGGCCCTATCCTAACATGAAGGTTAAATGCAGGGACTTAACTATATGGTGACTGCCGGGCATCGGCATTTTGAATTTTCCATATTTTTAGTGGTTTTCAATATTCCTTTGTTTTTGATGTTTTTATCTTTTCATCATTTTTTTTTTGTTTGTTGTGCTAAGGGTAGTATTTCTTAAGATAAAGCCCATTCCAAGGGTGGGATAACTCGGTCCGTTCGGCGTTGACTAGCTTGTAGGCGTTGCCAGGGTACACGGCTTGAATTACAAATGGTCCTTCCCAAATGGGTTGGAGCTTAGAACGTGGACCTCCAGGTTTGACAAAAATTCTTTTTACGACCATCTCACCAACTTTGAATTTTCTCTCAACGACTTTCTTTTGGTAAAAGCGAGCGAGTCTATTTTGATACACACGCGCGTGTTCGGCAGCGGCCAGTCGCTTCTCATCCAAGAGTTCCAACTGGGCGAGGAGTGAATTACGATGATCGTCGAGGGGAAATTTCTCGTCCAATTGTACCCTGAGAGAAGGGATCAGAGTCTCATACGGGACTACCGCTTCCATACCATAAGTAAGGGCAAATGGAGTCTGCCCGGTGGGGGTACGGATTGAAGTGCGATAGGCCCATAGAGCTTCGATAAGCTTTTCTGGCCAGTCTGAAAACTTACTAGACTCGCAGGTTTTTTTGATGATTTTGAGCAATGTTTTATTGGTGGCCTCCGCTTGGCCGTTACCTTGTGGGTAATAAGGCGATAAATGATGCAATGCAATTGCGTACCTTTTGCAGAGGTCCTGTAGGTCCTGAGAAATGAACTGTGGCCCATTGTCGGTGACGATCGTGCTTGGGACGCCGAATCTGGCGAGGATGTTCTTTATGACGAATTTGCAGACCGTTGACGCCTTGATTTCTGCGTAAGCTTCGGCTTCGGCCCATTTGGTGAAGTATTCCGTCGCAGTAAGGATGAAAGATTTCTGCTTGGTGAGGGAATTGGGATCACCTAGGGGACCAATGATGTCGAATGCCCACATGGAGAAAGGCCACGGGGAGGATATTGGGTGAAGTGAGGAAGATGGTGAATGGATTTTATCGGCGTGAAGTTGACACTTGACACACCTACGGACATAGACAGCACAATTCTCTTCCATAGTGGGCCAGTAAAAACCTTGCCGAATGATCTTTTTGGCGAGCATCTGACTATTCACGTGGCCACCGCACACACCCGAGTGCGTCTCTTCTACACATTTCCAAACCTCATCGTCACCAAGACATCTTAACAGAATACCAGTAAGGCTCCTCCTATAGAGTAGACCTCCAACCAAAGTATATTTCTGAGCCACCCTTCTTATGGCTTTCTTGTCCTCTGTGGTGGCCCCTTCAGGATAAGACTGATCTTGGCAGTATTTGACAATTTCATAGAACCATGGTTTCTCTTCATCAGCCAGTTCTTCTTCGGCCTCTGCCAACATGATTTCCCTCTTCTCAAGGATATCTTCCTGCAGGATCTTCCTTGCTATCCTGTCTTTGATATTTACGTAGGAAGCATCATCGATTGCAGGGGCGTGAAGTTTATAGATGAAAATGGACTTAAACCATCTTCCTAGAGGGAACCTTATGGATGATGCCAACGAGGCGAGGGCATCGGCGAGAATATTCTGATGACGAGGGACATGAACAAAGATCAGTTTGGCGAACAGTTTGGCAAAGGCAGCAGTGAGTTCTTGGTATGGCTTGAGTTTGGGATCGCGAGTGCGATATTTAGTGAGCACCTGGCGAAGGATGAGTTGACTATCACCTACGACTCGTAACTCAGTGATACGAAAAGAATGAGCGAGTTCTAGGCCAGCTAGAAGAGCTTCATATTTGGCTATATTGTTGGTGACTGGAAATTTGAGCTGGTATGTCAATGGGAATGTGAGGCCTTCAGGCGATAGGAGGGCGATGCCGATTCCTCTCCCTTGAGAATTCAGAGCTCCATCAAAATATAGTCGTCCACATTGGCTCATCTGATTGGTTGACGGACATTAGTTCCTCATCTGGAAACTCTAATTGGACGGGATCGAACTTGGGAAGCAGATGGTGAGCGAGATGCTCGGCTATGGCATAGCCTTTAATCGCCTTTTGCTGGATGTAGGTGATGTCGAACTGAGAGAGAAAATTTTGCCAGCGTGCTAGCCTATCCGTAAGGACGGATTTCTCCAGAAGGAATTTGATAGGATTCATTCGAGCAATCAAGTGGACCTCGTGAGCCAAGAAGTAGTGCTTCAATTTCTGCACTACCCAAACGAGGGCAGCACATGTTTTCTCCATGCCGGTGTACTTCTGCTCACAGGGATTGAGAAGTTTGGACAAGTAATAGGTTGCCCGTTCCTTGCCTTCTTCATCAGCTTGTGCGAGGACGGCTCCCACGGAGTCATCCAAGACTGAGACGTAAAGGATCAGAGGTTTTTCCGGTTTGGGTGGAATGAGAACGGGTGGACTAGCCAGATATTCCTTTAACCCTTCAAAAGCTTTCTGACATTTAGAATTCCAGTGGAATTCTACTCCTGGCTTGGTCAACTCGTAGAGAGGTCTACACCTTTATGAATGTTGGGACACAAACCGACGAATAAACTGTAACCTCCCGATTAAACCTCAGACTTCCCTCAAATTCTTGGGAGGCGGCATATCCCTGATAGCCTTGGCTTTGTCGGGATCTATCTCGATCCCTCTTTTACTCACGATGAACCCCAGCAATTTACCTGATGACACACCAAACACACACTTCTTCGGGTTCATTTTTAATTGGAACTCTCTTGACCTTTGCAAGACCTTAGCCAAAACTTCTGGATGTTCCATCCTGGTCCTTGATTTCACCAATAAGTCATCCACATACACTTCCAGATATATGTGCATCATGTCATGAAATATGGCCATCATCGCTCTTTGGTAAGTAGCTCCAGCATTCTTTAATCCGAACGGCATGACCACGTAACAATATGTTCCCCAAGGGGTAGTGAATGACGTCTTTTCCTGATCCTCTTCTGCCAAACGAATTTGATTGTATCCTGAAAATCCATCCATGAAAGAGAGGGTTTCGTAGCCTGCCGTGTTATCAATCAGCACATCAATGTGAGGTAAGGGAAAATCATCCTTTGGACACGCGCGGTTAAGGTCCCGGAAGTCGATGCAAATCCTGACTTTCCCATCTTTTTTCATGACCGGGACAATGTTCGCCACCCATTGAGGATAAAGAACGACTCTAATGAACCTGGCTTTGTGGAGCTTATCGACCTCTTCTTTCATTTTCAAAGCCATCTGAGGGTGGAAACGCCTTAACCTTTATTTTACCGAGATGGACCCTAATTTTAGGGTTAAACGGCGTTCGACCAAGGTTGAATCCAGACCCGGCATATCCTCGTAGCTCCATGCAAACGTGTCCTTATATTCCTTGAGAACCTCAATTAATGCCTCTTCTTCAGAGGGTGGTAGGTTGTCACTTATGAGGACGATCCTAGGGTCTTCCTCAGTTCCCAAGTTGACTTCTTTGGTGGATTCTTCTACGGCGGTTGACGGCTCGTCGAATCTCCTCATTCCACTAGCGTATGCGCCCGCCGCATCCTCATATTCTTCACCCTCATCTTCAGTGGGGCATTCTTCATCCGTGATCTCGTAGACTCCATACCCTTCATCAGATGCACAGTCGCCCTCGCATTCTATTTCGGGTAGCTGGATGGGATTTTCTAACAACTGGGGGATGGCAAGAAAGGCCTGACACCTGGCGGCCAAATCCAGAAGGAATCGACGAGGGATCTGCCTACCCTTGGATTTCTTCCTAGGTACTACCCTTGGCCTATCATTCCTAGATTGACTGACAATATTTACAGAAGAAGAGGAAGACGAAGAGGATGGTGTAGAATGTACAGAAGAAGACCCCTCAGAGGAGGGGTAGAAAAGGTCGCTCATCGGACCTTGGTCGGGTGGTCCGCAAGGCGGTACGCACCCGTGGGAGATGTAGGAGGTTTCCTCAACGAAGATGTGTTGTTGGGGAGTTTGAAAATTGACGTTTTTTTTTCGTTTTCATTTTTAATGACAAAGCAGTGAAAAGAGATTGGAGGAGAGAGGAAAGTGGTTATGGCTAGAGGATTGTGAGGCTCATAGAGCAGATCATGGTTGAAGACCTGGCGCAGGTTGAAAAGCCCGCGTAGGTATGTAAGCAAAGAAGGGGACCTGGGAAGATCATCAGACAATTGTCTGGCCCAGGAAGAAGATATCAGCAAAGGCTGAGACGAGTGGATGGAGAAGATGGCGGCTAATGAGCCGTCGATGGCAATATTGAGGACGGATGAAGATCCGTCGATGACAGGGTCCTTCTGGCGAGGACGAGGATAGTTTGGAACCTTGGCAAGAGTGGTAATATTCTCTGGTATTTCGGAGATCAATGGTGGTCCTTCAAGCTGCGGAGACGAGAACATCCTTTCCAGTGCAACGGAAATGTCCCGTATGTCGAACCATTTGTCCCACTCGCATTCCGGATCTTTGATCTTGCCTCTTTTGGTCATCCTCGGACATTTTTCAGCCAAATATATAGCATGTGATCCCCCATATACTTCTCGTGGGTGATCTCCCATCTGAACAACGGGCCCTCTGTTGAAGTGGTTTGATAGAGTCCACATGAGGGGCTTCCAATCTGCCTTGAACGGTCCTTTGAAGCCTAGGCCAAACCTGCGGTTCGGCCTAATTTCCTTTGGCGGTTTGAGCATACCCTGTAACTGTGCGCCCAGACCTTTTCCTTGTTGATAGCCGATGTTCCTCATAATCTCCCAACCTTTGGAGTGAAAAGGGAGACATGATGTTGTGGTTGCCCTGACCGGCTCCTTTTGTGCTAGTGGAACATGAGATGGATCACGTACGTCCAGCAGTGACAATATGGGCCGATGAGACGGCCAAACAGAAGGCAGAGAGGTGTTGATAGCATCCACTGTGTGAAGGACAGGTGTACTGACCACTTTAATAATTCTCCCATTGTAAGGAAACTTCAGGCACTGATGGTTGGTGGAAGGCACAGCGTCCATGGCTTCGATGTAAGGGCGACCCAGTATAGCCTTGAATGTGGGGTCCATGTCGAGGACATGGAATTCCGTGGGAATTGACATGGGGCCTAGTTCTGCCTTCAGAATAATCATCCCCTGCGGCGGCCTTTTGCTATTGTCATAAGCCGTGACCGTGATCGAGGAAGGTCTTATTTGTTCCTCGTTGACCCCACACAACTGAAGAGTGCTCATGGTGATCACATTTATGGATGCACCCGTGTCCACAAGACACGGGTTTATGGATACCCCATTAATTTTTATTGAAATGCACAATGCATATTTCCGAGCTTCCTTGGGAGCGAGCTCGTAGTTGTGAAACATGATGGCTGGTTGTGTGTCTGTTGGGGTCAGGACGGTCGAAATCTTCTCCACGGGGAGGTCTTCATTAACCATGACCTTTTGAAGATATTCCATCAAGGCCGCCTGGTGGGATGTGGATCTTTGAAGTAGCTCTAGGATGGAGATCCGGGCAGGTGTCTTGTCCAAGTGTTTCAATAGATCATACTGTGTTCTAGGGATAGCTCTTTCTGATTGTTCTGCATCAACCTTCTCTGGCTGAGACTGCTCGGGATTCTGACTGTTGTGGGGGAAAATCCTGTGGAAAATCCTTCCACTCCGGAGCACCATTGCCTGCGGCTTTTGTACCTCTGTGGGGGTAGCAGTGGGTTTTAACAGGGGTTTGAGGGGTAGTAGTGGAGGTATGGTTGATGAAGCAGGGGTGATGACGGGAGCAGGGATTCTGATGAGGGGTTTGTTAGGTGGCGCCATGGTGGAGGTAGAGGGGATATTGCGCGGATTATGAAGGATAAGGGGTCTAGAAGGTGGTGGTGGAGTCGAAGTAGGAGTGGGTAGGGCTTGAAGTGGGCAATGATTTTGAGGTGGGTGATGGTTAATGAGTGGTTTTGAAGGCATTAGTGGTGATACGGTGGAGAAAGACGGGGTTATGTATGGTTGACGGATGATAAGGGGTTTAGAAGGCGTAGGGGTAAATGTGGTAGAGGTGGATGGTAAAGTGGGGGAGTGAGAGAAGATGAGAGGGTGTGAAGGCGTAGTGGAGAGTGTCGGTTGATAGGAGGTCGGGGTGCAGATGAGAGGGCGTAATGGTAGTGGAAATGGTGATGGTGATACTGACGCGAGTTGATGAGAGAGAGGTGCTACCCGGGCAAGGTGAGGGGGTTGCATGATGATAGGGTTGGAGATAGAAAGAATGGAGGTACTTTCCTGGTGCCACACCTGCTCTCTCCCGACTTCCGGGAAGGAGGAGATGGGGTTAACCTGATGATTGGGCTGTTGGTGCTCCGGTAATGGATTCTGGATTATGCCCATGTCGGGTTGTTGTTGTGGGGCCTGCTGAGCCTGCTGTTGTTGTTGTGGTTGCTGTTGCTGTTGCTGTTGTAACTACTGCTGTGGCCTATGAGGAGGTCTCCTAGCCTTGAGAGCCGCGACATATCGTCTCATCTCATCCCAATCTATTTGATGTTCATCATTCATATCATGGATGTAATCTTTGAAATGGAAGCAGTAATCTACTGTGTGTCCCGGCTGCCTGTGGTAAACGCAGTATTTGGAGGTATCAACATTGGGGTGCCACGCGGGCCTTTCTCTGGGTAGGGCGAGTTGGTTTGATGCCATGAGGGCATTAAAAATGTCTGCTAAGGTTTCCGGCAATGGTGGATAGTAGGCTCTCTTGGGACCGAGCGGCCTCCTTTGTTGCTGTTGGGGACCATAGTTCCCCGGGGGTGGAACTTGGTTGTACTGAAGTGGTGGTTGTTGTTGCTGAGGTTGTGGTTGTTGTTGCTGGGGTTGGCGTAATGGAGGCATATTATCCTGGGGTGGATTATTTTGGGGTGGAGGACGAAGAGGGAAAGGACCTGGTTGAAGGGGAAGTCGGGGCATTTGTGGAGGCCTTGGGTTGACTGCATAGTTGGCATTGTTGACCGCACTGACTTGCTCATTTGTCACGACCCCTTCTGTGGCTCCGCCCGGGACACCAGCGCCTGTCTTTCTGACCACTTTGGGCTTCGGCGACTCAAACATGTTCATGATGGGGGAGTCTTTTAGCTGGGTTTGGATGTACCGGGCCCTTTCATAGAGTTCCTCCATTGTAGTAAGTTTATTCATGGCCAGGACATGTCTGAACTGTGGGGTTGCATTAGACACAATCATCTTCACTTGTTCGGGCTCGGAGAGGGTATCCCTTATTCTTTCCGCCAGAGACCTCCATCTATCAGCATATCGGACAAAATCCTCGTCGGGTTTCATCTTTTCGGCCACTAGGTCGGTAATGGAGAGTGAGGGACCGACCCTATCCCTATATTTCTGCAAGAACCTTCTCTGGACTATTTCAAAATTCTCGGCCTCGCGGGGCTCCAGAGAATAGAACCACTCAAGCGCAGGACCATCCAATGATCTCCGAAAGAGGTATGCCAGGGACCTCTGATCGTTTTACCAATAGGAGGATTCATACATGAAATCCTTGAGGTGAATGAAGGGGTTACCGGTACCATTATATCTGCGGTACGTGGGCATTTCGGAGGGAGGAAGATGAATGACGGGAAGGATTGGCAAAACAACCTCCGGGGTGGTTTTCACGTCCACCATCCTTCTCAGATTTTGAAACTGCTCGTCCATGCGATTGAACCTATTGAGGAGCGATTGGGCGAGCTCCTCTGGAGGTGAAGGTGGCACTTGCCACTGGGGGAGAAACTGTCTCCCGGAGACTTGAGGGGGGAACCCAGAATGAGAGGGAGCTGTCAGACCGCCGACAGTTGGCCCTGGCTGAAGCGGTGTGTGGGGAACAACGGGAGTTTAAGATTGTGACGGGAACTGGAATGAGGGTGGTTGTTGGCTCGCTTGTCCTTGAAGCGAGGGAGACTGGATGGCTTATGCCAACGAAGGAGATGGAATGGCCTGCACGGACTCTTGGAGAGGTGCGATGGCCGGAGTTGATTCCTGGGGCGTGGGGTAAACAGATTTCCCCTTCAGAATGGCCTGGAAGGCCCGGAGCTGTTCAGAGGTAAGCTCCGTGTTGGCGAGGACGCCCAGTAAGGAAGAGATATGCTGTGGTGGGGACGTGTCCCCGGCAATAACCTACACCTCATGCGAGAGCTCATGAGAAGGACCTGAGTCCATAGCATAGACTCGCGGGTCGGCTGACAAACCATAACTAGGGTGGTTTTCCTCAAAAGACTCGTGAACCATGCTCACAGTTTTCCCAGAACGCAAGAACATACACTAGCAAGCAGGTAGCACAGATTATCAAACAAGTGGATGCCTTTACGCCTTTTTTTGTGTTTTGATTTTGATGATTTTTTTTGTTTTTAGCGAGATCCGAAGTTCACACAAAATGGGGACCCTAGTTTATTTTTGTTTCACCGCCGTGTCAGCTAGGGTCTCTCGTCTCACCACGAATGAAATGACTAACTTCGGGGAACTTCAATGGTACAACCAGCCCAGTGAACAAAGAGGAGATTCTTCGATGTCGGGGACTTACGGAGGTCCCAGTGTAGGAGATTCTAGTCCGTTGAGAGGAATTCTCAAACGGAGAGTCCTTCCTTCACCGGGAAAGGGTGATCCTCAAAAAAAATGAAAAAAGGATAGAAAAGAGGGATGGATGCATGTAATGAAATGCTGACAGAGATATGGAGTGGGAAAACAACAGAAATAACAGACATATAATAAATAAAGAACCAATCAAAACTGACAGTGCTGCCGTGGGCACGACGGAGGCACGCGCGGGCGCCATGGTGGAGAGGCACGGATGGTGCCGAACTTGCAAGGGTAGCCGAAAGGAAGCAGTAGACGTCCCACCGTGATCGCCAATCTGTGAGTGACGTCACGCGGTTCGGGGAAGAGCGGAGAAGACGCAGAGCGCGCGGGCTCCTCTTTCTTTTGGTGTTTGTTCGTTGTAACACAGAAATAAGAGAAGAGAGAGAAGGGGCCACCACGGGAGATTGCTCCGGCGGGGCGAGCGGGACAAGTGTGATATAGCAAGATATGGGGGTTAAACGGCCATAACGGGAAGTGACTCGCCGCGGCCTCGGGGGGACAGGAATGGTGCAGAAATTAAATAACAAGAATTGAAACGGCCATTGGGGAAGTGACTCGCTGCGGCCTCGAGAATATGAGTAGATAATAAGATGACAGAATATAAAGAGAATACAAAGAGCGGGAATTTAAACGGCCATTGGGGAAGTGACTCGCCGCGGCCTCGAGAACATAAACAGATAAGAATATAACGTATAAGAACGTGAATTTAAACGGCCATTGGGGAAGTGACTCGCCGCGGCCTCGAGAATATGAGCAGAATATAACAGAATATAAAGAGAATATAAGAACGGAAATTTAAACGGCCATTGGGGAAGTGACTCGCCGCGGCCTCGAGAATATGAGCAGATAATAAGATGACAGAATATAAAGAGAATACAAAGAGCGGGAATTTAAACGACCATTGGGGAAGTGACTCGCCGCGGCCTCGAAAACAAGATGTGATCGCCAGGGGCCGAAAGACCCCAAAATAAGAAAGTGATCGCGCCTACCTCAAGAGCGGGAGATGGCAGGTTGCTTCTTCCTCTCCCTCCGGCCGGCCGACGGAGAGGACTTTCCTCGGCTACCCTTGCAGAACAACGACAAACAAATGACAAGTGGATTAGAAAGATGGAGGTGTAGTATTCAAATCCTTGCGATAAAAATAATGAAATGATGGCAAGACACACACCTGGTTGGTGTTATCTTTTAAACCCCTCTCGGACTCGAGTAGGAGGAAAATGAGATGATGGATGTAAGAAGTGTATAAGAAAAGGCGCCCTTATAAAGGGGGATAGGGGATGCAAGATGATGAATGCAAAAGAACTATGAAGAAAAGGAAAGAATTGGCTTATTGGGTGTGCCGATAGTGAAATCCGGTGGAGCTCCGACAGCGTGGGGACGACGTGGAAGCGCGGTGGATGAAGACGACCTTCCTCTCGCGAGCGTGAGCACCCGAGAAGCCGGCAGAACCTCCACCTACAAAAGAACCCACGGGTTAGAAAATGACTCCGTAGCCTTTGGGCTCCGGCAGCCTATCGGATCACTTCGAAGCTCTTCCAGAACTGAGGGGGTGGGCCTCTATTTATAGGGCTCCGGAGGGTGGAGGCGTCCAGGACCCTGGACACCTCCATCAGGGCTGAATTAATATTTTATTCTATTTATATATATTTTTTTTCGAATACTTTTGTGGAGGCGTCCAGGGCCCCGGACGCCTCAAACAGGTCCACCGAAAACCGACGACGGCCGCACGTGGTTTGGCACAACGCGTGGTTTTGTGAGCGGCGTCTCGTGATTCAGAAATGGGCGCGTCCAGCTGGCTGGACGTCTCTATAATTTGGATTTTTTCACACACGACAAACCATCGTTCGGTGGCCCGCGCCCGTGAGAGAGTTGATGGAGGCGTCCAGGGGCCTGGACGCCTCCAAAATATATTATTTTTATTTTTGTTTTGTCTTTTTATGCTAGGGCTGGCATTTTGATTTTTTTTATATTTGTTTTTATGGAGGCGTCCAGGGGCCTGGACGCCTCCATTAATATATATATTTTTTATTTGGTTTTAGGCCCTGAGAAAATAAAATAAAATAAATTAAAAACATGGGGGCGTCCAGGGGCCTGGACGCCCCCATTAAGACCCACCCGGGTCCTCAGATCAGGCGTCGGCGGCCACCCGGCAGACACCCTTTTTGATTCCGGAACCTCTTGGTGCGTCTGACTGGTGTTGATGCCGTCCGAATGCTGTGACGAGACGATTACGGATGCCGAAAAAGGCAGAAGAAGACCCAAGAAAAGGAAGTACTCAAGTGATTCGAAATGCGTAAGCCGTCGCGGGGCGTCGTATAGTAATATGAGACTTTCTCAGGAGACGTCAAGAATGGCATGTCTACAACTACCAGCATACACGTCCAAAGTCTCTGCATTGAAGTCTGTACATTGGCCATCTCTGTACAGAGTCTTTTGCATTCCTTCATATCAAGTCTAGACATTGTGCATTCCTTCATATGAAGTCTATACACTGCATGCTACAAAGTCTGCACATCCCATTTGCACTAAGTCTACACATTGGCAAAGTCTATACATCGCTTATGCAAGTCTGTACAGCCAGTGCATTCATTGATATCAAGTCTACACACTGCATATAGGCAAAGTCTGCACATTGGTAAAATCTATGCATCGGCCTGGCACTCGCAAAGTCTATACATCGCAATCTTCAAGCTTTCCAAGTCTGTACATTGGCCTTCAAGATTCTCAAGTCTGTACAGCCTACATTGTTGCTACAAAGTCTGCACATCCCGTTTGCACTAAGTCTGTACATTGTCTGAGCATTCACGTGTCTGGTTGCATGAGTCATTGAAGTCTGTACATCGCTTGGCGCTCACCAAGTCTGTACATCGCTTGGCGCTCACCAAGTCTGTACATCGCTTGGCGTTCACCAAGTCTATACATCGCTTGGTGCTCACCAAGTCTGTACATCGCTTGGCGTTCACCAAGTCTCTACATCGCTTGAAGTCTGTACAGCCAATAGATCAAGTCTATTCAGTGGTAAAGTTTGCACATTGTGCTTTGAAGATGCATTCAAAGTCTATACATCGTGGGGATTCGAGTCTTCAAAGTCTGTACATTCTTCAAGAGGTAAGTCTATACATCGTTCGCTTAACTCCAGCCTGTGCATCGAAAAGTCTATACATTGGTTATGGGTGTGCATCGTGAAGTCTATACATTATTTGTCTAACTCAAGCCTTTACATCAAAGTCTATACATTGGTTATGCTTGTGCATCACAAAGTCTGTACACTGCCTTCTCATGCACGAATTCATCAAGTCTATACACTCCCTTGTTTTCATGTCTATACATTCGATTGCTTCATGCTTTACACAGAAGTCTACACATTCCTCTCTGTTATGTTAATGCATCATTCTGCAAGTCTGTACATTGGGGTCGCATGAAGGCTTTCAAGTCTATACATTCTCACGTTGTACATACTTACTTATTTGCTACTTCTAAAGTCTATACATGCTGTGTTAAAAGCCTGAACTAACTAGTTACATTTCTTTTGTCTCTGCCTGCAGATGATTCAGGTTGATGATTGGGCACGTGATCCAAGGATGATGCTTGGCACGTGATCTGAGGATGCTCTGGAAAAGGAGGGAATGAGCCCCACTCACGCCACTCGTGTGAAGTCATGGTATTCAGGTCGGATGCAATATAAAAGGTGTCTTCTGCGAACAGAAGGATTGAACTGGAGGAAAAAGCTGAGAAGAAGAGTCCCTGAGCAGAAGAAGAAAAGAGAGAGCCTCCACGTTCCCGAGAGAAGAAAGAGAGAAGAATTTGAGAGAATAGATCTGAGAGAAAAGTCTTTGAGAGAGAGAGAAGAGTCTGTGATTGAAGATTTGCTTCTTCGGAAGCTACATTGTTTCTTGTTTTCAGAGAGGATTTTTGTGCTTTGATTTTTGTGTTTTCATTTTTCATTTCATCTTCCTTATCGAATATTGTTACCCTCCAGTGATCTGAGGAAGGGAGGATCAATCCTCCAGTTTGCAAGTGACAGGGAGTCGCTTGTGGGTTCCCTCCTGGGTGGAGGAAGAGAGACCTCGGTCTCTAGTTTGCTAGTGACTGTTGTCACTGGTTGTATCCCTCTGGTGTGGAGGAAGAGGGGAGGCTGTTCCCCTGGTCAAGCTGTGTGGCAGCAATTATCTGCAGACTGAGTCTGCTGTTCTAGCATTAGCTAGTGGAATCCTCACTCTGGTTTGGAGTGAGGGGTGGATGTAGATTGCGGACTGCAATCGAACCACCTAAAAATTGCCTGCCTCTTCTGTGGTTTGCATATCGTTGTTGTGTTGCTCTCCTTCTGCTTGGTATTTTGATTCACTGTGAACAGATCTCGATCTTTCTTCTATCTTCTGTCTTCGTTATTGATTGTCTTAGCTGTCCCTCTCGCTGTATCTGAAGGGTTGAGAATTTGAATTATTGAATTAATTTTGAATTAGTATTTTTAGGGAGTGATCTATTCATCCCCCCCTTTCTATATCACTCTTCGCTGCGCTAACATTTGGTATCAGAGCAGGTTGGCATCATGTGGGCCAACGGTCAGGGTAATCCTACTGGTCCTCGAAGTTTCATGGCTGAGGGACAATTCATTAGTCACCCTCCATTCTTTGATGGTAATAACTATCTCTTCTGGAAAAATAGGATGGAGGTGTTCATCAGGGCACAGAGTCACAAGCTATGGAGGGTAATTACTACAAGGCCGTATGATCTGCCACCGAATGAGGATGCATGGACAGATGATCATGTCAAGTTGTCTTCACTCAACTGGACGGCCCTGAACATAATCCAGTGCGCTGTTCACCCAGAAGAATACGCCCGCATATCAGCCTATAGGATGGCCAAGCGGATGTGGGATGAGCTGGAACTAATCTACGAAGGTACAGATCAAGTGAAAGCCTCGAAGGTAAATCTCTTCACCTCTGAGCATGAACTGTTTAGGATGAAACCAGAGGAGAATGTCACATAAATGTATGCTAGGTTGTCTTTGATCACGAACACTCTTAAGGGGCTAGGGAAAGAGCTAGCAGAGGCAGATATATTCAGGAAGATTCTTAGGTCTCTAACCCCAGCATGGCACACTAAGGCCATTGTGATAGAGGAGTCAAAGGATCTGTCGACTATGACAGTGAATGAACTCATAGGATCCCTCATGACCTATGAGATGAACTTTAAAAGAGGAGATGAAGGAAGTGACAGGAAGGGAAAGAATGTTGCTCTCAAGGCATCCCGCAACAAGGATAGCAGTAGCGGGAGCAGTAGCCCTGAGTCCGGTTGTTTTTCCGATCTCGACCAGGAGGAGCAGGCAATGCTCACTCGACAGTTCAGTAAATTTTTAAGGAATAAGGGGAAGATCTTTAAGAGGAAGAAGCCATACTCCTTCAATAAGAACGTTGAGTCTAGCAATAACAAGGATAGAAATGCTAAGAGAATGACTTGTTTTCATTGCAACAGACAGGGACACATGAAAGGGGACTGCCCGGATCTCCAGAAGAAGGGTCCCTACTTCCAGAAGAAGAGCTCAAAGGTGTAGAAAAAGAAGAAGCCACAGGCAATGGTCTGCACGTGGAGCGATGAGGAAGAAGATCCTGAAGACACTTCCTCAGAGGAGTATGAAGAAGGGATTTGCCTAATGGCAAACAGCGAAGAGGAGGTAACAAATATCTTTGAGAATTTTTCTATTGATGACTGGGAATATGCTTATGGTGAATTGTTAGACAAGTTCAATTCTCTCAGTAAAGAGCATAGGGTCCTCAAGAGAAAATTCAATACTAATATTGAAGAACTAACCCGAATCAGTGAGGAAAGACTGACATTAAAGAAAGACTTAGAAGAAATGACATCCTTGAGAAAAGAAAATGAAAAACACAAGGTAGAATACCAGGAGAGTCAAACCCAGCTCAATGAACTCAAAATGAAAATGGAAGAAAGCCTGAAAGAAAATAGAGTAACCTCAGAGAAGTATGAAGTTGTTAAGAAAGTGAATGCTGAACTCTTAAAAAACTCTGAGTCTCTGCAAAAAGAGCTGGAAGACAAACAGAAGGTCTTGGAAAAATTTGTTCAAGGAAAAACAAGTCTAGATGCTTTACTAGGAATAAGGGTTAACTTCAATAGGGAAGGTCTAGGCTATGACCCAACTAACAAGAAACTCTTTCAATTCAAAACCACCACATTCTGCCCAGAGAAGGGAAAAGAGCAGCTGGACATACCATCCAGCTCAAATAGCAGTCAAGGAGCTCAACGTCCGAAAGAAAATTTACCAAACAGTGCTGGTCAACCAATTAAAAAGGGAATGAACCTTGTGAAGAACTTCACTAAGCCCACTCACCAGAATATAAATGGTAAATGGACCAAGCAAATGGATCAGGATAGAAAATGGAATTACTACAAACAGACAAGTCCAAACAGAAACTACTGGAGAAACAACTATCATTCTCCAAAATCTGTTAATCAACAAGCTCACAGAGATATCCCAGGAATGGGAAGCCCAATGACTGGAATAGAACTTACTTCCCCAGACCAGCTGGACACAACCCCGGTTATAATTTCAATAAACCAGAAGTAAAGGTGCCAGAGAAAACAATGTTGAAGCAAATCTGGATTCCTAAACATCTGATTAGAGATTTGAATAATGTCTTTGGACCCAACTCATCTTGGGTTCCAAATCACTTTGCCTGATCTTTAATTGTGTAGGTCGGCCTGGCAGCTGAAGACAACAAGTGGTACCTTGACAGTGGCTGCTCCAGGCACATGACAGGAGACCAATCCAAGTTCAGCAAGTTAGAGATGAAGGTTGGGGGACTGGTCAAATTTGGAGGAAAGAACAGAGGTAAAATCATTGGAGTTGGCACAGTAGGTAAGTCTTCCACAAACTCCATTGAAAAAGTTCTACTTGTGGAAGGTCTTCAACACAACTTGATTAGCATTAGTCAATTATGTGACAAGGGTCACAGGGTTGTGTTTGATAATGATTCATGCAAATTTTTGAAATAAATTCTGATGTGATTAAGTTTGTAGCCAACAGGACTAATAATGTCTACATGATAGACTTAGATGATGAATCTGAATCTAATCTTTGTTTATCTGTTGATTCTGAAAGTGATGCCTTTGAATGGCATAGACGACTAGGCCATGCTAGTTTCTCTACTCTAAATAAATTGGTCAAGCATGATTTAGTTAGAGGCATGCCTAGGATCAAGTTCAATTCCATTTCAAAATCCTGTGATGCCTGTGCTCTAGGCAAACAGACTAGAAATTCTTTCAAACTAAGATCTGAGCCATTGTCCTCTAGACCAATGGAACTACTTCATATGGACCTATTTGGTCCTACCAGGACTCAAAGTCTTAATGGGAATTGGTTTGGCTATGTGATCATTGATGACCACTCTAGGTTTTCTTGGATCTTTTTCTTAGCCAGTAAAAGTGATGCTTTTCAAAAGTTTAACCAGTTTTTCAATAAGGTCAAATAAGAAGGAAAATACAGCATTTGTATAATTCAATTTGACCATGGAGGTGAATTTGAAAACTCCATGTTTCTTGAGCTTTGCGAAAAAGAGGGACTAACCCACATGTTTTCTTCTCCCAGGACACCTGAACAGAATGGAATTGTGGAGAGAAGAAATAGGACTGTTGTGGAGATGGCCTGAACCATGCTGATTGAGAGTCAATTACCAAGGAGGTTCTGGGCAGAGGCGGTCAATATAGCAACTTACATAATCAACTAGGCCATGGTAAGACCCATTCACAAGAAAACACCCTATGAGTTACTAAAAGGTAAGAAACCAAACTTGGTTCATTTCAGAATTTTTGGAGCTAAATTCTTTTTTTCATAATAATGACAAGAAAGACTTAGATAAGTTTGAAGCTAAAAGCTCCCCTGGAATATTCTTAGGATACTCTGAAGTGTCAAGGGCATATAAGGTCTTTAATATATCAGACCAGAAAGTTGAAGAGTCTCCACACATTCTTTTTAGTGATAAGAAAGGTGTTGCTAACATTGAAAATATTGACAGGGATTCCAATCATGATGGGGACTTCCTAGAAGACCAAGAAGGAGAGAAGACTTAGCTAAGTGGTACAACAAATCCTCCCAATCAGGAAGGGGCAAGAGAAACAGGTGAGTCTTCAATAAATGTTAGATTTCTTAAAGATCAACCGATAGATAATGTCATAGGCAACCCTGAAGATCCTCTTCGGACTAGGTCTCATTTTAGAAATGTTAATAATCAACACCTAATTGCTTTAGTCTCACAAATTGAACCCAAATCAATAGAAGAGGCCTTGGCTGATCAAGCTTGGGTCAATGCTATGTGTGAGGAATTAGGTCAGTTCGAAAGAAATAATGTCTGGAAGCTTGTTCCAAGACCAGATAGTGTCAATATCATAGGAACTAAGTGGGTGTTTAAAAATAAAATGAATGAAGATGGAATCATTTCTAGGAATAAGGCCAGACTAGTAGCCAAAGGCTATTGTTAGGAATTTGGTGTTGATTTTGATGAATCCTATGCACCTGTTGCTAGGATGGAAGCAATAAGAATTCTGCTAGCTTTTGCATGTTCCAAGAATATAAAACTCCAACAAATGGATGTTAAAAGTGCCCTCTTAAATGGAGTTATTAAGGAAGAGGTTTTTGTTGAACAACCCCCTGGATTTCAATTCTCTCCTCAACCTAACCAAGTTTTCAGGTTAAACAAAGCCATGTATGGTGTAAAGCAAGCTCCTCGAGCATGTTATGAAAGATTGACTGAATTTCTGATCAGCAAGGGCTACAACAGAGGTAAGGTTGATCAAACTTTATTTACCAAGAGTACAAATAAAGATCTCATCATAGTTCAAGTATATGTAGATGACATTGTGTTTGGATCAACTAGCTGTGAACTATGTGATGAATTCTCTAAAATGATGTCTGCTGAGTTTGAAATGAGTTTGGTCGGTGAACTAAAGTACTTTCTTGGCTTGCAGGTACAACAGTCAGAGGATGGATGCTTCATCAACCAGACCAAATACACAATGAAACTATTCAAGAGGTTTGGTATGAATAACCTGAAGCACATTACAACACCCATGGGTACCAATACCTCACTGGATGCAGATGAGACAGGTAAAGAGGTAGATGCTAAGCTCTATCGAGGTATGATTGGATCTCTACTTTACTTGACAGCCTCTAGACCGGATATACAGTTCAGTGTAGGAATGTATGCTAGATATCAGTCTAGACCCACTGAAATACATTTAGCTACAGTGAAAAGAATTTTCAGATATTTGTCAGCTACACATTCTCTTGGTTTATGGTTTCCTGCATCACACTCACTAGATTTAATTGCATACACAGATGCAGATTATGCAGGGTGTAAACTAGACAGAAAAAGCACTAGTGGTCACTGTAAATTTTTGGGTGGGTGTTTAGTGTCTTGGGGCTCCAAGAAACAACATTCTGTGGCCCTCTCCACTGCAGAGGCTGAATATGTGGCTGCAGGGAGTTGTGGTACACAAGTCATTTAGATTAAACACCAGCTTCAGGACTACCAAGTAGACCTGGGGTGCACACCTATCTATTGTGATAATACCAGTGCCATTAATCTTGCCAAGAATCATGTTTTGCATTCACGCACCAAACACATAGAGATAAGGCATCATTTCATAAGAGATGAGGTCTCTAAGAACAATTTTGAACTGATTCATGTAGGCACTGATAATCAGATTGCTGACATCTTCACTAAACCTCTGGATAATGAGAAATTCACTACATTGAGAAGAGAATTATAGGCTTATTCAAATTGTCTTAATTGTGAAGTCTGTTCTTGTTGTGAGGGGGAGTTATGTGTGTCTGATGGTTAGCTTTCAGAAATGCCATGTTTAAGGGGGAGCTAGTTGAGCTATGAGAGGGAGAGTTCTTTGACAGATTCAAAAAGACTGACCAGATGTGTGCCTTTGCTGGTTCTCATGACTGATCTAGTATGGTTCTCTCAGACAGTAGAATCTCACTCATCTCTTAAGTCTATAAGTCTGTGATACTAAAGTCCAGCTAGAATCTTTCCTCTGGTAGTCTTTCAGAGATCTGGATTAATTGTATAAAGTATATCTTCCTACATTGTCAATGATTCTGGTTCAGGCCAAAACCTGTATGTCTTGATATCTGACCCAATCAACTTGAAATCTAGACTTCAAGATTCACTTCAAAAAATAGTCCTTCTGGTATTATTTTCAATCATTCCATCTCTTCAACACAAGGGATTAACTGAATAAACATGTCTTATTTTGGTCACTGAGAAACTGGGAGCTTCATCAATGAAATGAAGTTTTCTCATATGTCATGAGGTGTCAAATGCTTAAAATGAATGAAAAGACATGATAGAGCAATGGTGGCTAGCTGGTGAGTAACTGGGGACTCTGGCCTCTAATCAAGGTGTTTGCTCATGTCAAAAGCCACAGTTAGTAACTCTGTTCCTTTAAAAAAAGGGGGAGGAGGTAATGAGGTACTCACACTGTGTAACTGGGGATTCAGGCCTCTAATCAAGGTGTCTCCCTAATGTCAAAAGAGTGAATTACCAACTTACTCATTGATCTTCTTGAAAATCATCTCAAAAATCCCTTGTTGTTATGCACTAATGGATTGCTGGTCCTCAATACCTTGAGAACACCCTATCTGACTTTGTCTCTTGTTGTCTTTTGGGATAGTTGCCTGTTCAGCTAAATCATGCCATACTTGTTAACTCTTGCTCTAAATCATACACTATGTATGCTGATAAACTTTTCTATCATTCTATTTCTCTATTGTTTACTGGAGTTCAAGAATCTTCACTTGAGTTTAGCACCTCACTTATTCTCTTAAGATTTGCTCGTGCCTTTCTGCACTAAGATGTTTATTGTACTTCCTCCTCATGTCTCCAGCACTTTCATATATTCTACATTTCCTTTTGCTGATGTCAAAGGGGGAGAGAGGTTTTGTAATATCAGTAGATCATGAGTTGTCATGAGTTGTGGGGGAGAATAGCTTGTCATGGAAATTTCTGAGAGTGAGTTGTGGGGGAGCTGAGAGTGAGTTGTGGGGGAGTGGTTTTGGAGAAAGAAGTGTTTCAGCAGTAGTGTTTAATTTGGCTCTGCATGCACTTGCTATGAATTTGCCTTGATTGCTAAAGCTGCTGTTAATTTCTTGTGAAGCCTTGATATTGCTTGATTCATAGTGTTGCCATCATCAAAAAGGGAGAGATTGTTGCATCCCTACGGTTTTGATGACGTCTCACACTATAAATCAATTTATTTCTATCTCTAGATCAATTCATGCTTCATCACTTGGGACAGTGCAGTTCATGTGGTTGTCATATAGACATGCATTACTTGATCAAGTCTATACACTGCCAGCATACACGTTCAATGTCTCTGCATCGAAGTCTGTACATTGGCCATCTCTGTACAGAGTCTTTTGCATTCCTTCATATCAAGTCTAGACATTGTGCATTCCTTCATATCAAGTCTATACACTGCATGCTACAAAGTCTGCACATCCCGTTTGCACTAAGTCTACACATTGGCAAAGTCTATACATCGCTTATGCAAGTCTGTACAGCCAGTACATTCATTGATATCAAGTCTACACACTGCATATAGGCAAAGTCTGCACATTGGTAAAGTCTATGCATTGGCCTGGCGCTCACAAAGTCTATACATCGCAGTCTTCAAGCTTTCCAAGTCTATACATTGGCCTTCAAGATTCTCAAGTTTGTACAGCCTGCATTGTTGCTACAAAGTCTGCACATCCCGTTTGCACTAAGTTTGTACATTGTCTGAGCATTCACGTGTCTTGTTGCATGAGTAATTTAAGTATGTACATCACTTGGCACTCACCAAGTCTGTACATCGCTTGGCGCTCACCAAGTATGTACATCGCTTGGCGTTCACCAAGTCTATACATCGCTTGGCGCTCACCAAGTCTGTACATCGCTTGGCGTTCACCAAGTCTCTACATCGCTTGAAGTCTGTACAGCCAATAGATCAAGTCTACTCATTGGTAAAGTCTGCACATTGTGCTTTGAAGATGCATTCAAAGTCTATACATCGTGGGGCTTCGAGTCTTCAAAGTCTATACATTCTTCAAGGGGTAAGTCTATACATCGTTCGCTTAACTCCAACCTGTGCATCGAAAAGTCTATACATTGGTTATGGGTGTGCATCTTGAAGTCTATACATTGTTTGTCTAACTTAAGCCTTTACATCAAAGTCTATACATTGGTTATGCTTGTGCATCACGAAGTCTGTATACTGCCTTCTCATGCATGCATTCATCAAGTCTATACACTCCCTTGTTTTCATGTCTATACATTTGATTGCTTCATGCTTTACACAGAAGTCTACACATTCCTCTCTGTTATGTTAATGCATCATTCTGCAAGTCTGTACATTGGGGTCGCATGAAGGCTTTCAAGTCTATACATTCTCACGTTGTACATACTTGCTTATTTGCTGCTTCTAAAGTCTATACATGCTGTGTTAAAAGCCTGAACTAACTAGTTACATTTCTTTTGTCTCTGCCTGCAGATGATTCAGGTTGATGATTGGGCACGTGATTCGAGGATGATGTTTGGCACGTGATCCGAGGATGCTCTGGAAAAGGAGGGAATGAGCCCCACTCACGCCACTCGTGTGAAGTCATGGTATTCAGGTCGGATGCCATATAAAAGGTGTCTTCTGCGAACAGAAGGACTGAACTGGAAGAAAAAGCTGAGAAGAAGAGTCCATAAGCAGAAGAAGAAAAGAGAGAGCCTCCACGTTCCCGAGAGAAGAAAGAGAGAAGAATTTGAGAGAATAGATCTGAGAGAAAGGTCTTTGAGAGAGAGAGAAGAGTCTATGATTGAAGATTTGCTTCTTCGAAAGCTACATTGTTTCTTGTTTTTAGAGAGGATTTTTATGCTTTTGTTTTCATGTTTTCGTTTTTCATTTCATCTTCCTTATCGAATATTGTTACCCTCCAGTGATTGGAGGAAGGGAGGATCAATCCTCCAGTTTGCAAGTGACAGGGAGTCGCTTGTGGGTTCCCTCCTGGGTGGAGGAAGAGAGACCTCGGTCTCTAGTTTGCTAGTGACTGTTGTCACTGGTTGTATCCCTCCGGTGTGAAGGAAGAGGGGAGGCTGTTCCCCTGGTCAAGCTGTGTGGCAGCAATTGTCTGCTGACTGAGTCTGCTGTTCTAGCATTAGCTAGTGGAATCCTCACTCTGGTTTGGAGTGAGGGGTGGATGTAGATTGCGGACTGCAATCGAACCACCTAAAAACTGCCTGCCTCTTCTGTGGTTTGCATATCGTTGTTGTGTTGCTCTCCTTCTGCTTGGTATTTTGTTTCACTGTGAACAGATCTCGATCTTTCTTCTATCTTCTGTCTTGGTTATTGATTGTCTTAGCTGTCCCTTTCGCTGTATCTGAAGGGTTGAGAATTCGAATTATTGAATTAATTTTGAATTAGTATTTTTAGGGAGTGATCTATTCATCCCCCCCTTCTATATCACTCTTCGCTGCGCTAACAGTATGCCCCGAATGACATGTAGCCTATTGTTTTTGCAAGGAATAGACTGTTACCATTTCACACATGTCTTCTACATGCATGTATGGAAATCTTTTCCTCCTCATCGTATAGCCTTGGAGTGTGCCGGCGGGGTGGGGACCCCATGAGGTGGTTCACTTGCGAAAAATCCGATAAGGATCCGCGTGAGTGCACAGGAGAGTGCTCGCCCTTTCATGGAAAGGATGAGAGAATCACTCCACCGTGCAAATCGTGCGGGTTACCGAATGGCACCACCGAAGTGTTCGAACTACATGGTTTCATTCGGCCTTGAAGGGACAGAGAGAAGAGTTTGTTCATTCAATGACCCGGATGGGAGGTCCAAATCAAAAGGGATATTCGTCATCCGAAGGGACGGAGAGGAGAGTTTGTTCATTCAATGACCCGGATGGGATGTCCAAATCAAAAGGGATATTCATCACCCAAAGGGACGGAGAGAAGAGTTTGTTCATTCAATGACCCGGACGAGAGGTCCAAACCAAAAGAGGATATTCGTCACTCGAAGGGACGGAGAGAAGAGTTTGTTCATTCAATGACCCGGACGGGAGGTCCAAATCAAAAGGGGATGTTCGTCGACATCGACGAGACGTCGAAAATTGACGAAGTTTGTTTGTCTTTTTGTTTCTTCACTAGCACGGGGTTAGTGCCAAAGCAAGGAAATGGTCTATTCTTTTATTCCTTAATCCAAACGAAAGGTTCGGGCCAGGGGTCTCTTCATTAGCACCAACAGAGTGTCGGTGAGCTGACATGGCATGTTTATCTCTTTGTCTCTTCATTGGCATGGGGTGAGTGCCAAAGCAAGGAAACGGTCTATTCTTTTATTCCTTAATCCAAACGAAAGGTTCGGGTCAGGTGTCTCTTCATCTGCACCGACAGAGTGTTGGAGAGTTGACATGGCTTGTTTGTCTCTTTGTCTCTTCATTGGAACGGGGTTAGTGCCAGAGCAGGGAAATGGTTTATTCTTTGTTCCTTAACCTAAATGAAAGGTTCGGATCAGGTATCTCTTCATTAGTGCCGACGGGGTGTCGGGAGCTGACATGGTTTGTTTGTTTCTTTGTCTCTTCATTGGTGAGTGCCAAAGCAATGAAATTGTTTATTCTTTTTTGGCCCTAAATGGGCATCCCAGGGCTAAAATTTCACCTTTGTAGGAACTACAAGTCTCCTTTTTTTACTTTTCCATTTTTCCATTTTTCCTCTTTTTTTTGCCTTTATTTCCTCCCTCTCATCTCGGAAAGATGTCGGCACACCATAGGGAAGTAGCAAGGTAAACTCACCCATGGCAGGGCAGAGAACCGAATTATTCATTGAATGGCAGAATCAGAGCATGATACAACCTCAAGTGTCTACCATTAAGGGGTTGGAATTGAACTTCCCCCGGTGGTTGATGATTACATACACTCCTCCTTCATACACTATCTAGACCACGTAGGGTCCAAGCCAGTTTTCGTTCAACTTGCCTTTGGGGTTGGCGGCCATGACTTCTCTTCTTTTGACCATCACGAGGTCACCCTTCTTGAATTTGTGTCCCTTGATGAGCTTGTCGAAGGCGCGTGCTATCTGGGCCTAATAAACCTGGATATTTTGCTGGGCTCGGAGCCGCTTTCCCTCCAGATTAGAGAGCTCTTCGAGTCTTCGCTCAACATTTATTTGACCTTCTTGGACCAGCCCTTGCTAGATTGCAACCCTTAGAGAGGGTTTCTCTAGCTCTATGGGAATAATTACTTCTGAGCCGTATACCAAGGAGAAGGGTGAGCAACCCGTTGGAGTCTTATAGACGGTACGGTATGCCCAAAGTGCCTCGTACATCTTATCTTCCAAGTCCCTTTTGTTAGAACTGATAGTCTTCACCAGGAGGGTGCAGAGGGTTTTATTAAATGCTTCTGCCAACCCTTTCACCTGCGGGTTGTATGGAGTGGATGTTCTCTAGTCAATTTTATATTTTTCAGCCAATTTGTAGACCTTTTGGTTTTTGAAATGGCTCTCGTTGTCTGAGACGATCCGATTGGGGATGCCAAATTGGAATATGACATTTCATCAGATAAATCCGGTCACAATTTCTCCTGTCACTTCTCTTAGAGCCATAGCCTCTGCCCAGCGGGAGAAATAGTCTGTTATTGTCAGGATGTACTTACACCCCGAAGAGGATGGGGGCAATGGGCCCACAACATCTGTTCCCCATTGGGCAAATGCCCAACTAGGTATGGTAGGATGCAGCTATGTTGGAGGTCGCCTGGGGACCATTGCATGCTCCTGACATTTTTGACAAGACTTGGCATATTTGCAACAGTCGTCAAACATTGTCGGCCAATAGTAGTCAAGCTTCTTGACTTCAATTTTCATCTTTGGTCCTTCCTGATGTGCACTTGCTGTTCCGGCGTGAACCTTCTTCATGACTCTCCAAGCCTCCTCGATGGATAGGCACCGGAGAAGCACTTTCCTTTTGGCGTCAGCCATAATTCATAACAATATTCCATTCCAGACTTCATAGGAGTTCTTTGTTTTGATCAGCCTGATCTTCTCTTCTCTTCGCTTGGGTAGTTGCTGGTATGTGAACCATTGCATAAGAGGTTCCCTCCAGTCAGGTAAATCAACTATTTCTGCCATGGTCACTTCATGCTCTTCTTCTTCAAGTTCTTCTAGCATGCTAGGGACTTGACGTCGGTTTATCACCCGTATGGTGAGTGACCCATCCGGCGAGATCGCCAATGAACTTGCCAATTTTTCTAGTGCATCGATTGTGCATTCTCTCCCCTGGCGACGTGGCATATCTAAATGAGGTAGAACTGTCCCATGAGCCGTTTCACCTTGGCGTGGTAAGGGAGTAATTCGGGCTTCCGGACGTCAAATTGTCCCTGAACTTGTTTGACGATCAGCATTGAATCGCCAAACACTTGTAGCAGTCAGATCTCCATATGCAGGGCAACCTGGAGGCCGATGATCAGAGCTTCATACTCTTCCTCATTATTTATGCAGGGCTTGCTGATGGAGCACGAAATGTGCAACGCCTCTCCTTCCGAGGACTTAAGGACGACGTCGACTCTGGCTCTTATTCTTGTATGTCCAGATGGGGCAGTTTCTGTTCTGGAAGCCCCATCGAAATACAATTGCCAGGTGGCTTGTTGGACTTGGTCTACCTCCAGTGTCTCATCTTCGGGCATCTCCATGATTAATGGAGAGTCTTCAGGCACAGAGTGCGCTGCGAGGAAGTCCACAATGGCTTGACCTTTAATGGCCTTCTGCGGCATGTAGATGATGTCAAACTCCATCAGCAGCACTGCCCATTTGCCGAGGCGCCCCTTTAAGGCTGGCTGAGATAGAATATATTTGATAGGGTCGACTCTAGATATGAGCCTTACTTCATGCGACAGCATGTAATGCCTCAGCTTCTTGGCTACAAAGACTAAGGCAAGACATACCTTTTCAATAGGGGTGTATTTTGCTTCTTCGACTAGGCTTCGACTGAGACAGTATAGAGCTTGCTCCTTTTCCTCATCATTGTTCTGGGCGAGCATTGCCCCTAATGAACATTCAGTGGCAACTATGTATAAAATGAGTGGCCTCCCCTTAACTGGCGCCCCTAGCACGGGCAGAGTCCTCAAATATTCTTTCAGCTGGTCGAGAGCCTTTTGACATTCTGGCCCCAACAGAAAGGTGCATTCTTTGTCATCAATTTGTGGAATGGCTGACAACGTCCCGGTAGGTTGGAAATAAACCTGCGTATGTAGGCCAGCCGGCCTTGCCGGGATCTTAACTCTCCCAAATTTCTCGGAGGGGGCAACTCCTGGATGGCTTTTATTTTTGTAGGGTCAATCTTGATCCCTCTGTATCGGACTATAAAGCTGAGGAACTTCCCGCTGGAGACGCCGAAGCTGCACTTCATTGGATTCTTCCTCAGCTCGTACTGTCGCAGCCTCTCTAAGATAATTCTAAGGTCATCGAGGTGATCCTCTCTCTTCTTAGTCTTGACGACTAAATCATCAATGTAACATTCAACCTTACTGTATAGCATCTCGTCGAATATTTTGGTCATCGCCCGCGGGTATGTGGCGTCGGCGCTCTTGAGGCCAAAGGGCATCCTTTTGTAGTGGAATATCCCATTGGGCGACCGGAAGGCCATGTGAATTCGGTCGTGCTCCACTATCCAGATCTGTTTGTAGCCAGACGACCCATCCATAAAGGGAAAAGCCTCGTGGCTGGTGGTTGCATTGATCATCACTTCGGTGACATGCACCGGGAAGTCATCTTTCGGGCATGCCTTGTTCAGGTCGCGAAAGTTCACGCAAATCCTGATCTGCCCATTCTTCTTCTTCACCAACACAATGTTGGCCAGCCAAGCGGTGTACTGATTTTATGATACAAAGTCGACATCAATGAGTTTGTCGACTTCTTTGCAAATTTGGTTGATCAATTCCGGCCTCATGCACTGGTGCGGCTGCTTCACTGGCTCGATCGTGGGTTCAATGGCCAAAATATGCTAAGCCACGGCAGGGCTAAGGCCAGGCATTTCTTTGTAATTCCAGGTGAAGCAGTCTCTAAATTCTTGCAGCAGCTTCACATATTGCTCCTTTTCTTGTGGTGATAGCATGGCACTTAGAAAGGTCGGCCTAGGATCACTTTCCGTGCCAAGGTTGATTTCCATAAGTTCATCGACTATGGCTTGGCTGCCGTATTCAATCTTCGGCGGTGTTGGGAGTAGGTCGATGAAGTCCTGGTCTTCCTCTTCTTCTGCTTCAAGGACATCATATGCCTCCTCTTGCCTCGCCTCACCGGTAAGTGAGGCGCTGTCTACTTCTTTCTCTGGCTCATGGGTCAATGCTAGCGCCGATGGAACATTTCCTTGGCTGCCAGGGCACTGGCCTAGGGATGGATCGCCCCTGGGATGGTGGAGAATTCTTTAGCTTCTTGCCCTTGTGGGATGTCATTGGGGGCTGTGACGACCCCCGCTTCGATGTGTTCCCAATATTTGCATGAGGTGTCGGCGCTCGGCCCATCACGTATTAGCACCAATGACTTCGAAGCACCTTTCGCTGTGGAGAGGCGATGAACTTCCTCGGACACCTCTAGATAGTCATCGTAGACAGCTTCTGCAGGGTCTGAAGTAGTTGTTCGCCATGTGTGTGATTGTTTCTCAGTTGGAAGCCGGGGTTGCTCGGTCTCCATTGCATCTTCAAGGGTTTGGTGGCGGACCAAAACCATATAGATTCCCCTTTCGTAGATGCCCACTTCATGGGGGAACGGTGGGGCCACCTCATAGTCTCCCATTCTTAATTCATCCTCCTCAATCAGACCCTGAGCGATGTCCTTGAAGACATAAAAATCTTCAATAGGGTGACCCAGTACCCGGTGATAAGGGCAGAATAGAGGGTCCTCACTTCTTCGGGCGTCCTCCGGCCTCTTGGACTCCGAGAGAACAACCTTACTGTAGTGGCGAGCCCATTCGAAGATCCCTCGGGTCTTATTCCCTGGGAAGGAGTAGGGTTTATGCATCCTTTCCCGTAGTATGGGGGCCTGATTGGCTGGTCGACTGGTCGAGGGAACATCGACCTCCCTACCTTCTCTCCTTGGGGGTCCAGGAGCCCTAGAACTGGTGCTTGAGGATTGGCTTGTGCAGATATCCTATCGGGGAGTGATCCCTTCGATCAGACTGGACAGAAGAGAGGTTGTTTCGGCTACTTGTGTCTTCAGCATTTCAATCTCCTGCTGGTGTTGGTAGCATAAGGCGAGCATGACAGGATTGTATTGATAAAAATCCGTTGCACGGCCTGAACCACTACCTCCTGCTCCGATATCGGATGGAGGTGGGGGTGCCTCATCACTGTGGCCATCCGGGACCGGCCCCTAAGAAGAGAATGGGACCGTCCCTATGTCCTTACATGTGGGCGGATTCCATAGGAACACTTCTTCATCTTGGGCATCGCTGGCCCAGGGTAGATGACGCTCATGGCCCTGGGCCGCTTGTGTGTCGGACTCTTCCGGGGGACTGCCGTAGGCGAGGGCCGAGACTGAGATCGTGTCAGCTTCATAGAGTTCCTCTGTCGAGAAACCCAAGCCCAGATGTCGGGTAATTTGTAACAGCCTCGGATCCATGTTCGGCGGGTACCGCATTTCTTTGAACATTTTATTCCGGCTCGTCGGCTAACAAAAGGGGATTCTTTGCTTCTTGACCATTTCAGCCAGGCGGCGGGCCATATAGGGAAGTCCCGCAATTGGGACAAGAGGATCTTGTAATTCCTCGGCGCACCTACAATCATCGTCCCCTTTGATAGGCCGTTCCTCAGCTGCATAGAAGACTGTGGGCTGGCCTCAAGGGTTATCCACCTCCAATACTTTCAATGGTTCGACTGTATAACAGTCGGCTTCTATTATGGGCCTGACAATCCCTGGCGGGACCTTGACGTCCTTGTTGACACCCGTTTTTTACCGATAAAGTTGGGTCATTTCTCTTACTCCCATCTATTGATGCCTCGAGTTGTCCATCACTCACTGGGCTATTTTCTGGCACATTCTGGGCCAATTTTATGGGTGGCCTCCCACCCTGGCTAGGTTCGAGTTGATTCATGGCTTAATGGGCCTTGGTTTTGGTTGATTGAGCTTTTCTATGGATTTGAAGCGCCCTTGTACATGTGCGGTCAACCTCCAGCCGTTCAATAATATGTGCGGTTGATACAGGGCCGTTCATATATTTATGGGATATTTAACTGATTTTCTGAATTATCACTGACAAGCATATATACGGCCTATACGTAGCCGCATAAGACCATTGTGTGGTACATACTTAGCCGTTTATCTCCCAGAGTCCTGCGTTCGATTGATTGTTCAGATAATTATCTATTTATCTCATCTATTTTGATTTATCATCGATAGGGATGAGCGGTTGCCTGTTGGCCGGTCTTGTAGATGAAAGGTCTATGATCAGCCGTTCATCTATGAGAGTCTAACGGCGAGGCTTTCGGTCAGTTCGATGGATAGTTGGATAATATTTATGATTTATTTGAATTTCCACCGACAGGGTTGGATGGCCTAGGAGATGGCAGCTCATCAGGTTGAGTGGTCTATCGTGAGACTGTTCATCGTCTCGATTCCTGAAAGATTAACAATTTTTCTCTCTCTATCTGTGGTTTTATCCCTAACTTCTCCCGTCATTTTCTCCGTGGATATTTAACCATTTTGAGTGTCATTTCTTCTGGATGAGAGATAATTTGATTATCTACGACTTTCCTTTGATTATGTTGACATGAAAATGCCTAAAAACCCTAATTTTGGGGCTGGCTTTCTAGGCTCTATAAATAGACCCTAGAGGCTACCTTTGAAAGGGGGGGGGGATTTCAGGTCACGGCGAAGCCTTGCCGGATTCTAGAGTGACCTATGACCAGGGAGGGAGGCCTTCTACGTCCATATAGGCCTCCGATTCAAGGAGTATCTCATTAGTGGTGTCTTCAGTTCATTAGTCCGTCATTCTCTCTTGTTTGCATGCATCATCTTCTCCACGTTTCTTCCACGTTTTTGTCATTCCCATGCATCATTCACACACCCTCCCACGTTTTTTGGTGCCCCTAGGGGTTTAAAACTCCCCAGGTATCCCTCCACTTCATTTAGTTATGTTTATTTCTTTCCATTTGAGCATTTGCTACGCTTCACAGTTCTGATATTGGGTTTTTTTTCGTGTTCTACACTTTGTTTCGCAGGTCAGTAACCAACTAGCACGAGGGCCATCCTTTCTGGCCGGTCGGAAAGGGTGGAGGTTGGACTCTTACAACTTCTGGCGTGGTGGTCTTGCTCGGTTCCCCTACGTCCGTTCAAGAGGAGGTGCGGTGTACCTTTGACCGTTCTTCTTCCAACTGCGGTTACCTTGGCGCCGTTCATCTGCCAGTAGTTCTACGTCCCGCGTCCTCGGCAGCATTGACGAGCGGTCTGTAGTGAGGTCGTTCAACGTGAAAGGTGATTCTTCACAGGCTGCGCATCCCTGTAGTGCTGCTCATAAGGCGAGTGTCTCCCTCTCTTTCCTGGGTATGGTGTGTCAGTCACATTAGGCACCTTGGTGGCGATAAACCTTGTTTACTTGCTTCTATATCCCTTCTATTTTCCATTTATTTCTCACATTGATTTAGTAGAAGGGATAGGAAGACATCTTTAAGCCGGTAAAGAAATGAAGCTTAAGTAAGAACACGTCAACAGCCCATTTTTTGGCGATCACGGTGGGACACCTAGTGCTCATCGTGTTAGTGGTTTGCTGACCCTCTCTATGGTGTTTTGCTAGTTCTTCCTCTTTGAGCCTTCATCGGTTCCATTCTGATACTCCTGGGGGTTGTACAGTTCATGCAAAGTCATCGGTGGTTCTGTACGGTCGAGGCTCAGCCGTTCTTCCCTGCGACATTGTTAATCTCTTTACGAGCCTGCTGCATCCTACGGTCTACCACCGCCCATTCTTATATCGAGCGGTTCTATTTCAACAGTGCATCATCCAGGTACAGGTACTTTCTTACTCTCGCACTGATTGGGTTTGTTGACGTTCTGCGATTGATACAGGTCCGTTCCGGAGGTCATACGGTATGTTTGAGACCGTTCATCTAGGTACACCTGCTTCACACTCATCCCCCATTTCAGTGCTTTGTCAGTCAGCGTACAATATTTTATCATTTCATCAGCACCTCATGATTTTGGCTGTTCTTCAGTGTTTTGTGAGTTAGTTAGTTGATGCATTCCCTGCTGTTGAACGGTTCAGACAGAGCCGTTCTACTCCCTGTACGGCCTCCCAGAGACCGTCCATGTGTGCTTTAGTTCACCCGAGCTTCCATTCTTGATTATCATGCTATATCATCTTCATGATCCCTTGGTGCTGATTATTGATCTCCCACCTGCTCTTATATCATTGCTGCATACTTGTTTTAATTTCTTACATATTTGATTGATCATTGATTGCTAATTTCTAGGCTAGACCTTGCATGCACTCCGGTGCACATAGGGTTCATGCATTTCATTCACATCTAGTTGCATTCCTACCGAGGTAGGGTTTCATCTCGTCTCCATACTCCTTGGAGCCGACCAGGGGACCTTGTCGAGGACCTCCGTAAATCCCCGTGAGCCATGGATTCCCACACGGACGCCGGGCAGGTTGTACCATACCACCCCCTAGTCTAGGGTCTGCATTCATGAGAGAGAGAGTTCCTTAGAGTCTGCCAGTTCTCCATTCTCACCCTGTTTAGGTACCTCGTGGTTGAGTGAATTCATATCTTAATTAATCCACTAAGGTCTTAAAAGGGAACTTATAAAAATTTTCGCGCATCATTTGGAATTTGATTGGATAATTGGTTGATTCTTGTCTCATCTCTCCCCTCCATTGTATGTTGCAGTGTCATCATTTGCATCTTTTTATCAGATTAGGCTCATTTGGTCTAGTTCATCTTTGTGTGTCTCCATCTAGTTGCATTCGTCTTAGGGTCATTTTCCTCCTTGTAATTCCTTTGAAGTTCACTGTATAAAGTCTCCATTCTCCCCATGGAACATTTTTCCCCTGTACCTTATTCCTATACTTCTCCATCTTCTTATCCCCGCGTGGATTCCTCTTCCCATGCGGGCCCATCTCCTTATTCCCCCATTGGACCCTATTCTTTTAACGGGCCTTCTTATCCCGCCCGTGCTACTGCTAGCCCAATCAATTCTCACCCCCACATATATGATTCTTCCAGGCCCATGCATTCCTCCATTCCCGGAACATGCCTTCCCTCTTCTCAGGCTGGGTCCCTCTTTTCGACTCATCATCATTATCCTGGTCTAAATTCATCATCTCTTGCTCAGGCTGGCCCATATCCTTCTCGGACTCTTCCTACTGAGGAGATGATCTCTCAGGCCCAATGTCAGCTTGATGAATTGCAACGCCAAATCAATCCCCAAACTTCTTTGGATGTCCCATTTTGCCTTTCAAGGTCTTCAGCTTCCACCACGTTCACAGATCCCCGTATATCGTCGCTATGGTGGAATTGGTGACCCCTACGTCCATTTGAAGGATTTCCTATATGAGTCAGCCCAGTTCCAGCATGATCAACGCTTGATGGCCTATTTATTTGGCCTATCTTTAGAGGGCTCAGCCAAGGATTGGTTCTTCACATTACTGCAAGAGCAGATGATGAATTTTCAAGACATCCAAGCAATATTTATTCAGCAGTACCAGGACCAGGTTAGGCCCAGATATTCTATGGTTGATCTGGCCAAAGAGAAGATGAAGCCCGACGAGGAATTCTCCACGTTTGCCGACCGCTGGCGTCGCCTGGCCACGCAAGTCCCGGGGCATATTCCGGAGGGCGAACAAATCAAGATGATTATTTCTAATGCAACACCCAAGCTCAGATGCATCTTAGCCCTGAATGATATTACCTCTTGGCAACAACTTTACAGTCGAGCCCGCTTCATTAGCCAACAACTCCTAGTTTCTTTTGACCACGAGTCTCCTTCACCTTCGCCTTCTACATACACTTTCCCTCCGCCCTCCACCGCGGGCCAGCACTCCACTACATATCCCTCCATGAGTTGGCCTTCTGCTCCCACACACCTAGGTCACCCCACTACATATCCCTCCACGAGTCAGCCTTCCGCTATTTCATTTCCCCACACCTCTCCACTTTCGGTCAAGGAAACACTACACCCTGAGCGGGTGGATGCCGTCCATTATATTCCCGATCCCTCTACGCCTTCACATCATTCAGCCCTCCGCCTTCACCTACGCAATCCCCCTTGCCTACGCAACCTCCGCTACCGTCCCCACTACCTTTTCATACCCCTCGGCATCCACCTTGCCCGAAGCGGGCTTCTCACTCTTCGTTGCCAGAATCTTTTACATATGTTTTCAGGGCTTTGATGGCCACCCATGCGTTGCAACTCCCTCCGGTTATGCCTTGCTGACCCGTGGTTGGGAATTTGCTCCATTTTTGTGAATTCCATCGTCAGCAGGGGCATTCAGTCGAGAATTGCCCCGAGTTTCGGGAACTTGTTTACAGCTTGGAAGATAAGAAGATGATTGATTGAACTGTCATACGCAAAGTTATTTCAGATCTCAGCAGCAAGCAGTAGCAACAGCAAGCCCGGCTGCCTAGGCAACCGTCTCCACTTGAAGACCAGGGGCACCTTGGTGTTTCTTCAGTTAATAAGATACATGCTCCGTTACCCACTTCTTCCTCCATCCCATCTCCTCCACCACCTTTACCTACCCCATCCTCCGCTTGGGCAACCTCTCTTTCACCCTCCGTTTCCACAACCACACCTGTCCCCAACGCCTCTCGACGTGTTGTAAAGATACGCCGGAGAGCGCCACCACCTGCCACTTCCCCCACTACACCACTACCTTCATCTCCTCCTTCTTCCCCACCCCTGCCTTTACCTTCACCATCTCCATCAACCATATCACCCCCTTTGCCACCACCTTCTCCACCCCCGTCTTCACTGCCTCCATTGACCACATCTCCATTGTCGCCTTCTCCATTATCCCCATTGCCTTCACCACCACCAACCTCATCGCTCCCTTTCATAATAACCCTACCCCGTCACCTTCACGACCATCCCCGCCGCTGATGCAACTCCATTCGCCATCATCGTCCAAGCTTGAGCAAGCTACCCCTACACCCACACCCCCGCCATTGCCTTCATCCCCACCCACGCCACCATCTTTGCCTTCATCTCCTTCTACACTTCCACCTTCCAAACCTTTACCCCCACCAGAGCCTACCATTGCCGTTATCTCTCCTCCGCTCGCATTACCTTCGCCCACACCTGCCAAGCCTCCTCCACCCCTCTCTTTACCTATCTCTACCCCACGGAGCAGGTACATGCTACCTTTGGTGCCCCTCGGGTCTAGTCCCCAGGGAGATAAAGAGCCGAGCCAGGTTTTGACCATGCATTACAAGCTTCAAGACTTCATCTGCCGCATGCCAGTCCGAGTCCTGGTCCCTGGCTATTCTAGGGATGATGAACCTGCACTTGCTATGAAGACGGTTGCTAAGAAGAGTTCATGTGCACTGGTGCCAGTTTCTTCTAAAGCGAGGCCGGTGGAAATCTCTTTTCTCACCGGAGAGTTCACTGTTGATGTTGTTATCACCTCTCGCTTGATTGCTATTCAGTTTACTGGCCCAGGAGAGTTTTCTACCCGGATGGTGCTAACCCACACAGCCACCAGAAGCTTAATCAATTCAGCATTCAAAGGGCAATTGGCCGTGTCTTAGAGAATGACCAGCGGCATTCTGCATTTTATGTCTCATCTCCCTCGGCTTATTGGTGAGGCGGCCATGTCAACGCCGTGCATCGCCCTCCCTCAGTTCCGTCCTGCGCTTCTAGCAACGGAGTTATGCTTCATACCCAGCTGCCGAGTGAAGATGCCAAAGCTCCATGTTCTAGTGCCGAACGACAAAACTCCATTGCTTCCTAATGTTCATCACAAGGAGTTGACTATTATGGAATGTCCTTCTATGGTTAGCACCGCACAGTTAGGGGGAACTTGTAGACACGCTATTCCTGACGTCTCCTGAGAAAGTCTCATATCAATATACAACGCCCCGCGACGGCTTACGCGTTTTGAATCACTTGGGTGCTTCCTTTTCTTGAGTCTTCTTCCGCCCTTTTCGGCATCCGGAATCGTCTCGTCACGGCATTCGGACGGCATCAACACCAGTCAGACGCATCAGGAGGTTCCGGAACCAAGAAGGGTATCTGCCGGGCAGCCACCAACGCCTGAACTGAGGACCCTGGTGGGTCTTTATGGGGGCGTCCAGGCCCCTGGACGCCCCCATTCTTTTAATTTATTTTTCACATCCCAAAATCAAATAAAAAATAATATATTAATGGAGGCGTCCAGGACCCTAGATGCCTCCATAAAAACAAGTATAAAAAATATAAAATGCCAGCTTTAGCATAAAAACAAAACAAAAAACAAAAAACAATATATTAATGGAGGCATCCAGGACCCTGGACGCCTCCATAAAAACAAGTATAAAAATTAATGTGCCAACTTTGGCATAAAAAACAAAACAAAAATAATAAAAAATATTTTCTTGGAGGCGTCCAGGACCCTAGACACCTCCATCAACTCCCTCACGGGCGCCGCCCACCGAACGACGGTTTGTCGTGTGTGAAAAAATCCAAATTGTGGAGACGTCCAGGCAGCTGGACGCGCCCATTTCAAAATCACGAGGCGCCGCTCATAAAACCACGCGTTGTGTCAAACCGCGTGCGGCCGTCGGTGGGGTTCGGTGGACATGTTTGAGGCGTCCGGGGCCCTGGACGCCTCCACAAAAATATTTGGAAAAAATAAATAAAAATAGAATAAAATATTAGTTCGGCCCTGATGGAGGTGTCCAGGGTCCTGGACGCCTCCACCCTCCGGAGCCCTATAAATAGAGGCCCACCCCCTCAGTTCTGGGGGAGCTTCTAAGAGATCCGATAGGCTGCCGGAGCCCAGAGGCTACCGGAGTCATTTCTAACCCGTGGGGTCTTTTGTAGGTGGAGGTTCTGCCGGCTTCTCGGGTGCCCACGCTCGCGAGAGGAAGGTCGTCTTCATCCACCGCGCTTCCACGTCGTCCCCACGCTGCCGGAGCTCCGCCGGATTTCACCATCGGCTCCTCCAATAAGCCTTTTCTTCCCCTTTTTCTCCATAGTTCTTTATATTCATCATACTGCATCCTCTATCTCCCTACACAAGGGTGCCGTCTCTTGCATACTTCTTTCATTCATCATCGCATTTTCCTCCTACTCGAGTCCGAGAGGGGTTTAAAACCACACCAACCAGGTGTGTGTCAGGTCACGATCTCGTTACTTTTATTGCAAGCAATTGTTACTACACTGCCATTTTCTAATTCCGTTCGTTTATTGTCTACTGTTTTGCAAGGGTAACCAAGGAAAGCCCTCTCCGTCGGTCGGCCGAAGGGGGAGGAAGAAGCAACCCGCCATCTCCCGCTCTTGAGGTAGGCGCGATCACTTTCTTTATTTTGGGGTCTTTTGGCCCCTGGCGATCACATCTTGTTCTCGAGGCCGCGGCGAGTCATTTCCCCAATGGCCGTTTAAATTCCCGTTCTTATATTCTCTTTATATTCTGTTATATTCTGCTCATATTCTCGAGGCCGCGGCGAGTCACTTCCCCAATGGCCGTTTAAATTCTCGTTCTTATATGTTATATTCTTATCTATTCATATTCTCGAGGCCGCGGCGAGTCACTTCCCCAATGGACGTTTAAATTCCCGTTCTTATATATTATATTCTTATCTATTCATATTCTCGAGGCCGCGGCGAGTCACTTCCCCAATGGCCGTTTAAATTTCTGCTCTTATATTCTCTTTATATTTTGCTATATTCTTATCTACTCATACTCTCGAGGCCGCGGCGAGTCACTTCCCCAATGGCCATTTCAATTCTTGCTATTTAATTTCTGCACCATTCCCGTCCCCCCCGAGGCCGCGGCGAGTCACTTCCCGCTATGGCCGTTTAACCCCCATATCTTGCTATATTACATTTGTCCCGCTCACCCCGCCGGAGCAATCTCCTGTGGTGGCCCCTTCCCTCTTCTCTTATTTCTGTGTTGCAGTAAACAAAAGAGGAGCCCTCGCGCTCCGCGTCCTCTTCGCACCCCGAACCGCGTGACGTCGCTCACAGATTGGCGATCACGGTGGGAACTCTACTACATCCTTTCGGCTACCCTTGCAAGTTCGGCACCATCCGTGCCTCTCCACCTTGGCACCCGCGCGCGCCCCCTTTGTGCTCACGGCAGCACTGTCAGTTTTGATTGGTTGTTTGTTTATTATATGTCTGTTATTTCTGTTGTTTTCCCACTCCATATCTCTGTCAGCATTTCATTGCATGCATCCATCCCTCTTTTCTACCCTTTCTTCATTTTTTTTGAGGATCACCCTTTCCCGGTGAAGGAAGGACTCTCCGTTTGGGAATTCCTCTCAACGGACTAGAATCTCCTACACTAGGACCTCCGTAAGTCCCCGACATCGAAGAATCTCCTCTTCGTTCATTGGGCTGGTTGTACCATTGAAGTTCCCCGGAGTTAGTCATTTCATTCGTGGTGAGACGAGAGACCCTAGCTGACACGGCGGTGAAACAAAAATAAACTAGGGTCCCTATTTTGTGTGAACTTCGGATCTCGCTAAAAACACAAAAAAAAAATCATCAAAATCAAAACACAAAAAAAGGCGTAAAGGCATCCACTTGTTTGATAATCTCTGCTACCTGCTTGCTAGTGTATGTTTTTGCGTTCTGGGAAAACTGTGAGCATGGCTCACGAGTCTTTTGAGGAGAACCACCCTAGTCGTGGTTTGTCAGCCGACCCGCGAGTCTATGCTATGGACTCGGGTCCTTCTCATGAGCCCTCGCATGAGGTGCAGGTTATTGCCGGGGACACGTCCCCACCACAGGATATCTCTTCCTTACTGGGCGTCCTCACCAATACGGAGCTTACCTCTGAACAGCTCCGGGCCTTCCAGGCCATTCTGAAGGGGAAATCTGTTTCCCCCACGCCTCAGGAGTCAACTCCGGCCATCGCACCTCTCCAAGAGTCTATGCAGGCCATTCCATCTCCTTCATTGGCGCAAGCCATCCAGTCTCCCTCGCTTCAAGGACAAGCGAGCCAACAACCACCCTCATTCCAGTTCCCGTCACAATCTCAAACTCCCGTTGTTCCCCACATACCGCTTCAGCCAGGGCCAACTGTCGGAGGTCCGACAGCTCCCTCTCATTCCGGGTTCCCCCCTCAAGTCTCTGGGAGACAGTTTCTCCCCCAGTGGCAAGTGCCACCTTCACCTCCAGAGGAGCTCGCCCAATCGCTCCTCAATAGGTTCAATCGCATGGACGAGCAGTTTCAAAATCTGAGAAGAATGGTGGACATGAAAGCCACCCCGGAGGTTGCTTTGCCAATCCTTCCCGTCATTCATCTTCCTCCCTCCGAAATACCCACGTACCGTAGATACAATGGTGCCGGCAACCCCTTCATTCACCTCAAGGATTTCATGTATGAATCCTCCTATTGGCAAAACGATCAGAGGTCCCTGGCATACCTCTTTCGGAGATCATTGGATGGTCCCGCGCTAGAGTGGTTCTATTCTTTGGAGCCCCGCGAGGCCGAGAATTTTGAAATAGTCCAGAGAAGGTTCTTGCAGAAATATAGGGATAGGGTCGATCCCTCACTCTCCATTACCGACCTAGTGGCCGAAAAGATGAAGCCCGACGAAGATTTTGTCCGCTATGCTGATAGATGGAGGTCTCTGGCAGAAAGAATAAGGGATACCCTCTCCGAACCCGAACAAGTGAAGATGATTGTGTCTAATGCAACCCCACAGTTCAGACACGTCCTGGCCATGAATAAACTTACTACAATGGAGGAACTCTATGAAAGAGCCCGGTACATCCAAACCCAGTTAAAAGACTCCCCCATTATGAACATGTTTGAGTCGCCGAAGCCCAAAGTAGTCAGAAAGACAGGCGCTGGTGTCCCGGGTGGAGCCACAGAAGGGGTCGTGACAAATGAGCAAGTGGGTGCGGTCAACAATGCCAACTATGCAGTCAACCCAAGGCCTCCATAAATGCCCCGACTTCCCCTCCAACCAGGTCCTTTCCCTCTTCGTCCTCCACCCCAAAATAATCCACCCCAGGATAATATGCCTCCATTACGTCAACCCCAGCAACAACAACCACAACCTCAGCAACAACAACCACCGCTTCAGTACAACCAAGTTCCACCCCCGGGGAACTATGGTCCCCAACAGCAACAAAGGAGGCCGCTCGGTCCCAAGAGAGCCTACTATCCACCATTGCCAGAAACCGTAGCAGACATTTTTAATGCCCTCATGGCATCAAACCAACTCGCCCTACCCAGAGAAAGGCCCGTGTGGCCCCCAAATGTTGATACCTCCAAATACTGCGTCTACCACAGGTAGCCAGGACACACAGTAGATTAATACTTCCATTTCAAAGATTACATCCACGATATGAATGATGAACATCAAATAGATTGGGATGAAATGAGACGATACGTCGCCGCTCTTAAGGCTAGGAGACCTCCTCATAGGCCACAGCAGCAGTTACAACAGCAGCAGCAGCAGCAACCACAACAACAACAACAACCTCAGCAGGCCCCACAACAACAGCCCGACATGGGCATAATCCAGAATCCATTACCGGAGCACCAACAGCCCAATCATCAGGTTAACCCCATCTCCTCCTTCCCAGAAGTCGGGCGAGAGCAGGTGTGGCACCAGGAAAGTACCTCCATTCTTTCTACCGCCAATCCTATCATCACGCAACACCCTTGCCTTGCCCGGGTAGCACCTCTCTCTCATCAACCCGCGTCAGTATCGCCTTCACCATTTCCACTACCATTACGCCCTCTCATCCGTACCCCGATCCCCTATCAACCGACACTCTCCACTACGCCTTCACACCCTCTCATCTTCTCCCACTCCCCCACTTTACCATCCACCTCTACCACATTTACCCCTATGCCTTCTAAACCCCTTATCATCCGTCAACCATACATAACCCCATCTTTCTCCACCATATCACCACTAATGCCTTCAAAACCACTCATTACCCATCACCCACCTCAAAATCATTGTCTGCTTCAAGCCCTACCCACTTCTACTTCGTCTCCACCTCCACCTTCCAGACCCCTTATCCTTCATAATCCGCGCGATATCCCCTCTACCTCCACCATGCCTCCACCTAACAAACCCCTCATCAGAATCCCTGCTCCCGTCGTCACCCCTGCTTCATCAACCATTCCTCCACCACTACCCCTCAAACCTCTGTTAAAACCCACTGCTACCCCCACAGAGGTACAAAAGCCGCAGGCAATGGTGCTCCGGAGTGGAAGGATTTTCCACAGGGTTTTCCCCCACAACAGTCAGAATCCTGAGCAATCTCAGCCAGAGAAGGATGATGGAGAACAACCAGAAAGAGCTATCCCTGGAACACAGTATGATCTATTGAAACACTTGGATAAGACACCTGCTCGGATCTCCATCCTGGAGCTACTTCAAAGATCCACATCCCACCAGGCGGCCTTGATGGAATACCTTCAAAAAGTCATGGTTAATGAGGACCTCCCCGTGGAGAAGATTTCGACCGTCCTGACCCCAATAGACACACAACCGGCCATCATGTTCCACAACTACGAGCTCGCTCCCAAGGAAGCTCGGAAATATGCATTGTGCATTTTGATAAAAATTAATGGGGTATCCATAAACCCGTGTCTTGTGGACACGGGTGCGTCCATAAATGTGATCTCCATGGACACCCTTCAGTTGTGTGGGGTCAACGAGGAACAAATAAGACCTTCCTCGATCACGGTCACGGCTTATGACAATAGCAAAAGGCCGCCACAAGAGATGATTATTCTGAAGGCAGAACTAGGCCCCATGTCAATTCCCACGGAATTCCATGTCCTCGACATGGACCCCACATTCAAGGCTATACTGGGTCGCCCTTACATCGAAGCCATGGACGCTGTGCCTTCCACCAACCATCAGTGCCAGAAGTTTCCTTACAATGGGAGGATTATTAAAGTGGTCAGTACACCTGTCCTTCACACAGTGGATGCTATCAACACCTCTCTGCCCTCTGTGTGGCCATCTCATCGGCCCATATTGTCATTGCTGGACGTGCGTGATCTATCTCACGTTCCACTAGCACCAAAGGAGCCGGTCAGGACAACCGCAACATCATGTCTCCCTTTTCACTCCAAAGGTTGGGAGATTATGAGGAACATCGGCTATCAACAGGGTAAAGGTCTGGGCGCACAATTACAGGGTATGCTCAAACCACCAAAGGAAATTAGGCCGAACCGTAGGTTTGGCCTAGGCTTCAAAGGACCATTCAAGGCGGATTGGAAGCCCCTCACATGGACTCTATCAAACCACTTCAACAGAGGGCCCGTTGTTCAGATGGGAGATTACCCACGAGAAGCATATGGGGGATCACATGCTGTATATTTGGCTGAAAAATGTCCGAGGATCACCAAAAGAGGCAAGATCAAAGATCCGGAATGCGAGTGGAACAAATGGTTCGACATACGGGACATTTCCGTTGCACTGGAAAGGATGTTCTCGTCTCCGTAGCTTGAAGGACCACCATTGATCTCCGGAATACCAGAGAATATTACCACTCTTGCCAAGGTTCCAAACTATCCTCGTCCTCGCCAGAAGGACCCTGTCATCGACGGATCTTCATCCGTCCTCAACATTGCCATCGATGGCTCATTAGCCGCCATCTTCTCCATCCACTTGTCTCAGCCTTTGCTGATATCTTCTTCCTGGGCCAGACAGTTGTCTGATGATCTTCCCAGGTCCCCTTCTTTACTTACATACCTATGCGGGCTTCTTAACCCGCGCCAGGCTTTCAATCATGATATGCTCTACGAGCCTCCCAATCCTCTAGCCATAACCACTTTTCTCTCTCCTCCGATCTCTTTTCGTTGTTTTGTCATTAAAAATGAAAATGAAAAAAAATGTCAATTTTCAAACTCCCCAACAACACATCCTCGTTGAGGAAACCTCCTACATCTCCCACGGGTGCGTACCGCCCTGCGGACCACCCGTCCAAGGTCCGATGAGCGACCTTTTCTACCCCTCCTCTAAGGGGTCTTCTCCTGTACATTCTACACCATCCCCTTCGTCTTCCTCTTCTTCTGTAAATATTATCAGTCAATCTAGGAATGATAGGCCAAGGGTAGTACCTAGGAAGAAATCCAAGGGTAGGTAGATCCCTCGTCGATTCCTTCTGGATTTAGCGGCCAGATGTTAGGCCCTTCTTGCCCTCCCCCAATTGTTAGAAAACCCCATCCAGCTACCGGAAATAGAATGTGAGGGCGACTGTGCATTTGATGAAGGGTATGGAGTCTACGAGATCACGGATGAAGAATGCCCCACTGAAGATGAGGGTGAAGAATATAAGGATGCGGCGGGCGCATACGCTAGTGGAATGAGGAGATTTGACGAGCCGTCAACCGTCGTAGAAGAATCCACCAAAGAAGTCAACTTGGGAACTGAGGAAAACCCCAGGATCATCCTCATAAGTGACAACCTACCACCCTCTAAAGAAGAGGCATTAATTGAGGTTCTCAAGGAATATAAGGACACGTTCGCATGGAGCTACGAGGATATGCCGGGTCTAGATTCAACCTTGGTCGAACATCGTTTAACCCTAAAACCAGGGTCCGTCTCGGTAAAACAAAGGTTAAGGCGTTTCCACCCTCAGATGGCTTTGAAAATGAAAGAAGAGGTCGATAAGCTCCACAAAGCCAGGTTCATTAGAGTCGTTCTTTATCCTCAATGGGTGGCGAACATTGTCCCGGTCATGAAAAAAGATTGGAAAGTCAGGATTTGTATCGACTTCCGGGACCTTAACCGCGCGTGTCCAAAAGATGATTTTCCCTTACCTCACATTGATGTGTTGATTGATAACACGGTAGGCTACGAAACCCTCTCATTCATGGATGGATTTTCAGGATACAATCAAATTCGGTTGGCAGAAGAGGATCAGGAAAAGACGTCATTCACTACCCCTTGGGGAACATATTGTTACGTGGTCATGCCGTTCGGATTAAAGAATGCTGGAGCTACTTACCAAAGAGCGATGATGGCCATATTTCATGACATGATGCACATATATCTGGAAGTGTATGTGGATGACTTATTGGTGAAATCAAGGACCAGGATGGAACATCCAGAATTTTTGGCGAAGGTCTTGTAGAGGTCAAGGGAGTTCCAATTGAAAATGAACCCGAAAAAGTGTGTGTTTGGTGTATCATCGGGTAAATTGTTGGGGTTCATTGTGAGTAAAAGAGGGATCGAGATAGATCCTGACAAAGCCAAGGCTATCAGGGATATGCCGCCTCCCAAGAATTTGAGGGAAGTCTGAGGTTTAATCGGAAGGTTGCAGTTTATTCGTCGGTTTGTGTCTCAACATTCACAAAGGTGTAGACCTCTCTACGAGTTGACCAAGCCAGGAGTAGAATTCCACTGGAATTCTAAATGTCAGAAAGCTTTTGAAGGGTTGAAGGAATATCTGGCTAGTCCACCCGTTCTCATTCCACCTAAACCAGAAAAACCTCTGATCCTTTACGTCTCAGTCTTGGATGACTCCGTGGGAGCTGTCCTCGCACAAGCTGATGAAGAAGGCAAGGAACGGGCAACCTATTACTTGTCCAAACTTCTCAATCCCTGTGAGCAGAAGTACACTGTCATGGAGAAAACCTGTGCTGCCCTCGTTTGGGTAGTGCAGAAATTGAAGCACTACTTCTTGGCTCATGAGGTCCATTTGATTGCTCGAATGAATCCTATCAAATTCCTCCTGGAGAAATCCGTCCTTACGGATAGGCTAGCACGCTGGCAAAGTTTTCTCTCTCAGTTCGACATCACCTACATCCAGCAAAAGGTGATTAAAGGCTATGCCATAGCCGAGCATCTCGCTCACCATCCTCTTCCCAAGTTCGATCCCGTCCAATCAGAGTTTCCAGATGAGGAACTAATGTCCGTCAACCAATCAGAGGAGCCAATGTGGACGCTATATTTTGATGGAGCTCTGAATTCTCAAGGGAGAGGAATCGGCATCGCCCTCCTGTCACCTGAAGGCCTCACATTCCCATTGACATACCAGCTCAAATTTCCAGTCACCAACAATATAGCCGAATATGAAGCTCTTCTAGCTGGCCTAGAACTCGCTCATTCTTTTCGTATCACTGAGTTGCGAGTCGTAGGTGATAGTCAACTCATCCTTCGCCAGGTGCTCACTAAATATCGCACTCGCGATCCCAAACTCAAGCCATACCAAGAACTCACTGCTGCCTTTGCCAAACTGTTCACCAAACTGATCTTTGTTCATGTCCCTCGTCATAAGAATATTCTCGCCGATGCCCTCGCCTCGTTAGCATCATCCATAAGGTTCCCTCTAGGAAGATGGTTTAAGTCTATTTCCATCTACAAACTTCACGCCCCTGCAATCGATGATGCTTCCTATGTAACTATCAAAGACAGGATAGCAAGAAAGATCCTGCAGGAAGATATCCTTGAGAAGAGGGAGATCATGTTGGCAGAGGCCCAAGAAGAACTGGCTGATGAAGAGAAACCATGGTTCTATGAAATCGTCAAATACTGCCAAGATCAGTCTTATCCTGAAGGGGCCACCACAGAGGACAAGAAAGCCATAAGAAGAGTGGCTCAGAAATACACATTGGTTGGAGGTATACTCTATAGGAGGAGCCTTACTGGTATTCTGTTAAGATGTCTTGGTGACGATGAGGTTTGGAAATGTGTAGAGGAGAGGCACTCGGGTGTGTGCGGTGGCCACGTGAATAGTCAGATGCTCGCCAAAAAGATCATTCGGCAAGGCTTTTACTGACCCACTATGGAAGAGGATTGTGCTGTCTATGTCCGTAGGTGTGTCAAGTGTCAACTTCACGCCGATAAAATCCATTCACCATCTTCCTCACTTCACCCAATATCCTCTCTGTGGCCTTTCTCCATGTGGGCGTTTAACATCATTGGTCCCCTATGTGATCCCAATTCCCTCACCAAGCAGAAGTCTTTCATCCTTACTGCGATGGAATACTTCACCAAATGGGCCGAAGCCGAAGCTTGTGCAGAAATCAAGGCGTCAACAGTCTGCAAGTTCATCATGAAGAACATCCTCGCCAGATTCGGCGTCCCAAGCACGATCGTCACCGACAATGGGCCACAGTTCATTTCTCAGGACCTCTGCAAAAGGTACGCAATTGCATTGCATCATTCATCGCCTTATTACCCACAAGGTAACGGCCAAGCGGAGGCCACCAATAAAACATTGCTCAAAATCATCAAAAAAATCTGCGAGTCTTGTAAATTTTTAGACTGGCCAGAAAAACTTATCGAAGCTCTATGGGCCTATCGCACTTCAATCCGTACCCCCACCGGGCAGACTCCATTTGCCCTTACTTATGGTATGGAAGCGGTAGTCCCGTACGAGACTCTGATCCCTTCTCTCAGGGTACAATTGGACGAGGAATTTCCCCTCGACGATCGTCGTAATTCACTCCTCGCCCAGTTGGAACTCTTGGATGAGAAGCGACTGGCCGCTGCCGAAGACGCGCGTGTGTATCAAAATAGACTCGCTCGCTTTTATCAAAAGAAAGTCGTTGAGAGAAAATTCAAAGTCGGTGAGAAGGTCGTAAAAAGAATTTTTGTCAAACCTGGAGGGCCGCTTTCTAAGCTCCAACCTAATTGGGAAGGACCATTTGTAATTCAAGCCGTGTACCCTGGCAACGCCTACAAGCTAATCAACGCCGAAGGGACTGAGTTATCCCACCCTTGGAATGGGCTTTATCTTAAGAAATACTACCCTTAGCACAAAATAAAAAAAATGATGAAAAGATAAAAACATCAAAAATAAAGAAATATTGAAAACCACTAAAAATATGGAAAATTCAAAATGCCGATGCCTGGCAGTCACCATGTAGTTAAGTCCCTGCATCTAACCTTCATGTTAGGATAGGGCCCATTAAGACTTGGTAGGCACCGTGTCTTGATTTGCCAGAACCGTGGAGATCCCTGTCCGGCCACGTCGGCCTATGCTCGCTCGAAGGAAGCTAACATGTGCTCACTTATGTATTTTATTCAAAAAAGTCGGTAGCATCACCTACGGTGGGGCCCCACCCAAAAGATCTCCGGAAGCTGTAATCTTTATTCTTTTCTCTTCGACCAAATGAGACAGTCGGCGCCCTTAAAACGCTGAGCATGAGAAACCGAAACTCAAACCCCAAAGGTAAGAGTAGGATCCATTTCCTCGAGCATCGATCAGAGCACGAGAAGAGGGCAGTGTCTCCGCAGGCATACAAAAAGGGAGCCCATAAACGTCAAACGACTATATCTCCCTCACAAAAAGAAATACAAAATCAAAATCAAGAGAAAAACCTGGTCGTGACCGTGCCTCTTGCGATAAACGGAACCCCTCAAAGCAAAAGTCTGAATCCACAAAAGGGGCCGTGGAATGTAAATGCTCGAGATTTGGTCCGAAGTTGTCAGAAAGGAAAGAGTTAATGGGCCCTTATTCGCTCGCCGGGTTAACGGTTTTGCCGATCCTCTCAGGAGGTTTATCCCCCACGCTCTTCCTTCTTCCTCTAAAGATGAAGGTTCGATGGAGTTTCTGAAGGGTGAAAACTGCCCAGGGTCTGCGACCTTATTTTAATATACACATATGCTTGCCTACTTTGAAAAGTAAAAGTTATCGCTGTGAAGGAGTCTCCGTGTTTCTGGCTGGTCAAGACCCCTGTTTACCGCCTTGATGTCTTCTTGCTTAACCTTGGGCTTAGGCCAATGCAAGCGCGTCACCTATGGGTGCCACGGCGTCTGATTCTGGGTCAGCGTCGCGCGGTTGGTCGTTAGGGTTCCAGGGTGTTCCATCATATACCATCTAGAGTTGTGAGGAAACAGACCCGGGTCGGGCAAATCTCTTACCTCAAACACCTTTTGGGTGAATCCCTATGGTCGGAAGCGACTGGGAGCCTAAGCATGGCATGACGGTATTGTCATCAGGGTAAGTCTTAGCCGGCGGGATCATCATTCGAGGGGTCTAGAGCCCCAAATCAACCTAGATGTGCACTTAGGATACCTGGGAGGTTAGTAAGAAACCCCTGTTCTCACGTAGGTTAGGTGCCATGTGGGTGCTTGCCGGGCGTTAGCAATAAAAAAATCGAAATGATAAAAAAAAAGAAAAAAGAAAATGTACATATTTGCAAAAAAAAAATCTTTTTTATGATAAAACAAAAAAAATGCCAAATATAAAAAAGAAAACAAATCAATTTTGCATGATTGCATTTGCGTGCAGCATCTCACTTTAATACCGCTTGCATTCGTGTGCTTGCCTGTCGCATTTATCATCACCACATTTTTCCCTTGCCTTCGTTAATAAAGGCTTGGCCCCTTGACTAGTTATCAAGGACAGTCACAGTGACCATTTGCTTATTGAGCAAGGGGCCAAGTCGGAACAGAAATTCTGATTTGTTTGTTTCAGTGATGTGTGCAGGGATTCACGCAACAGAAGCAAAGGTGAAAACCAAACAAACCGAACCTTGTATTTTATTCCAAAAAAATCAAAAAAACTACATCAAGTTCCGCCCTCTCTCTCCGCATTACTCGTCCCACTACTCTCCGGGCAAAACGCTCTCAAAGGTGCTACCCAACTACGAAAAGCGGTACTCCTACCGCTCTGTACTCCCCTTCCTATTCCCACACCCCGGCGTTGATCTACGGAAGAAGCAGAGAAGCTACCAACACGAAAGCCACGCTCTCGTGCTCTTCGGTAGCGCTCCTCACCATCTCTCAGCCACTGTTCAGCAAGACCAAGGCTGATTCGGAGTTTGAATAGTTGGGCCTCCATGGCCCTTCGTTCCTCCCTTTCAGTCAATCTGTTGGCTCTTTCTCTCTCTGCGTCTCTTTCTCTCTCTACACGTTCTCTCTCGTGGTCTTCCCTCTCCAACTGGAGAGTGATCCTCAGTTCTACGGCATCCCTAGAGGCGTCGTCATCAGAATGACGCCGTAGTTCCCTCTCCAGTTCTGCTATCCTAGCCTCCTTCTGCGCAGCCTTGGCAAGCGCTTCTTCCGTCTCCTTTTCCTGCCAAGTGTACCATCTCAGATACGCGATAAGGCGTAAACCAAGAGAACTCAACACTGAAACTTTTACCTGTATACAGAGCATCCCTTCTGCCTCCGTAGCGCGCTGCGTGGCGTGAGCAAGTTACTCGTGAAGCAAGTCAAGTTCTGAGGTGGGAATCCACAAGCTGGAAGAGGCACCACCCACTCCCATCGCTGGGGAAGTCACGCCAATCTGGGCATGCTACGACCGCGTGAATTAGCAGCCAACATCTGGAATCTGGGGTTTTAATTAGGAACGTACTGTACACCTACCAAGGCGCTCGTAGATCCGCGGGCATCGCCCAACTGTTGTTCCATCTCTGCCAAGCAAGTTCGTAAATTCGCTATCATGGCATCCCGGACATCCTGCAGCCTTACAAGTCAGCATTTTCACCAGAAAACCAAGAAAAGGAGAAAGAAGAGAAGAGAAGAGAAAAGGGGAAACCTACCTCCACAAGTCCTCGGGGTTGGAACCGTTCTGCGTACTTTGTCCGATATAGACGCAAGTAGTCCTCGCTATCCCGCGCCTGTGATTCTACAATCGTGCCACCCCGTTGCCAATCCTCATACTGTTCGGGGAATCGCACGCGCCAGTCAATGCAGGTCGTCGGTCCCCGCGTCTTTCTCCCGACACGAGGTGGTGCAGCTGAATCCACCCATTCTTGAGCCAGTCCTAAAGTCCTCATAACTAATCGTAGCCGAAGCGGCTCGATTTCATTCAGGCAGTGCATCCACAGTTCTCGTCCAAACCGGGCATGACTTGCTAGAACCCACGGCTGGTCGGCATCGACCATGTCTGAGTAGGGTCTCCAGTTTACCATTGTTGCAGGGAACTCCTGTAGCTCCCGCCTTAGCACCATCAGTTGGTAGGTTAGGGGTGCCGCACTCATGATGGGTTCCCACCGCCTGGCTAGCGGCACCATCGCGGGTCGCCAATGCCGAGCTCTCCCCATGGGGAGATAATAATAGCTCCACAACTGCTCGGTGCAGGTCATCAGTACTTTGCAAAAGCAACAAAAAAAAATACAAAACAAGCAAAACCAAAAATACCTGGATGAATGGTGTGAAACCACTCACAGTCATCTCACGGTCCGCTTCTTGGAACAGAGCTGCAAATAAGTGCGCCAGCATGGCAGCTCCCCAGGCATAATATCCTACTCTTTCAAGGTCTGACAGCAGCTCCAGGAAGCGACATTGGATACCATCCCCTTTCGAGCTCAGTGCCAATCTCCCCAAAAAGAAGAGGAGAAATCTTCTCAAATCTATGTTGCATCTTTCCCAGTTGCCGAAATCTGTGCAGTACACGGCATGGCATTCTATTTCCATCCTTTCCATGAACTCTTCTGAGGATTCATCGTCCCGCCGATGAGTGTCGGTGAGCCCTAACGCATCCATGAGGGACGCCCTAGCTACCGACCTATTTTTCTGACCATCTAGGTCCAAACCCAGTAGCTTCCGAGCACCTTCTCGGTAATCCGCATAAGTGACCCCGGTCACTGCCTCGCCCTCCACCTTCAGGCTTGTGATCCGGACCACGTCCTCCAAGCTGGGCACCATGTGCCCCCAGGGCATCAGGAATGCCCGACTCACTGGGTCCCATCTCTCACACAAGGCTTGGATCAGGACCAGGTCGAGCTGGATCGGCTCGATCCGAAGAAAGGTGCCAAAACCCATCACGTCTAGCCTGGCCTTCTGAAAATCTGGGAGACCTCGGTATGCTGCCACTACCAACTCCCATGAGATCTGTGATTTCATCACACTCTACGCATACAGGGAATGGAGAGGAGGTTTGGTCAGAAAGAAAGGAAGAAAAAAGAATGGAAAAAAGGGCAAGAAAGCACAGCTTACGAGTTGTGATTGGGCCCTTTCGTTAAAGTGCCCTTCGAGGTCCAAAAGCCTCCTAGAACTACTACCACTGGACCTGCTTCTCTTCAAGGAGTGGGAAGATTCGCCCTCCATCCAACTCTCAGAATTTTGAACTCCTCCTCTCCCGTGAGAACTTGTGCTCCTCGAGTTAGCTCTCGATATACCTGGGAGGATAAAAGGGACAAGAATTTATAGAAATGGAAGGAGTGCAGGTCAAGATTGCCTCCATCACCTTTAATGATAGCCCTCGCGATGAGGCACCTACCATGCGGTCCCGTGTGTCACTTCACCGCTTGCACAGGGTGATTGATTGGACGAAGAATATGACGACTAGCACCCTATGTTGTCTAGGGATACCCTATCATGTTTTGAAGGACGTCCGCAAAATTTGACGCAACATCCGGGAGAAGGCACTAGGGCCGTCATTATTGACTTCGACGGCAGATTCCCATGGAAAATGGTCACAACAAGACGCGATTCTCTGCTTGGGGTGGAGTCTCGGCAGACCCATCACATGGGAACAGTGCAAAGGAGAGGAAGTGTAGGGAAGAAGGAATGCACAAGAGAACAAACGAGCAGCAGAAAATCAAATCACTCCATTCATAATTCTACATAAGCTGTCATAAACACTACAATCATAGAGAGGTGGCAGGTCCACTAGCTCACCAACTCTTGCCATTATCTTCATGCTCGTCCCTCTAGGCGTCCCTCTTCTCTCCCCTGAGGTGAGGGTCCCTCAGAAGCCTCCGGGATCCCCGTGCAGTAGCACCCGCCTCGCCTCGTGGCGTCGGCTCCACAGCAATGACTCGCTACTCCTCCCCTGGCGTGGCAAAGAAGCCACTAGCGGCAAAGCGACCAGACTGGCGCAGTCGCTCCCCGAACTCTCGCACTCTCTCGTAGCGCGTCTCCATCCCTCCTAGTCCCTGCACGACGGCCTGAAGGCCCAGCTGGAGCTCCCTCACTTGGGCCTCCAAGGCCCTCCTCTCGGTCTGATCCCGCTGTCGCTCGGACCTTCTCTCGGCTTTCTCTCTCTCTGCCTCTCTCCTCATCATCTGCAGAAGAACCCTTAACTCCAGGATGTCTGGAGAAGGTCTCTCCTCACCACGATGTCGCAGCTCTACTATAGTCGCCACCCAGGCATCACGCTCCTCTTCTGCCCGGGCAGCCCGAGCCACCGCACCAGCAAGTTGCTCCCGGAGGGAGGCAATCTCAAGAAAAGGGGCCGAGGAACTGGAAGATGCGCGGCCAGCCACTCCCCCCATCGCTGTCTGCTGGGCACGCTGGAACGAACAAACAACAGCCGTCAGCTAAGCTCCACATTTAAAAATAGAAAATACAACACTTAGCTTACCAAGAGCGACAGTTCCTGTTGAGTGGCGGCCAGCTACCGCCTGACCTCGGCTAATTGGGCAAGCGACCCGTCGACGTCGCGCATATCCCCGGCTTGGGGAAGCCCCGCATAACTCTCTCTCTGTCGCCGCAGGAAGTCGGCACTATCCTGCACCAGTACGCTCCCTTGCTGCCCAGGGAGACGTATGCGCCAGTCTTCAAGCTTCGCCTTGCCGCGACTCTCCTTCCTGACGCGCCTCGGCTCGTCTGCACTCGCCCACTCATCGGCCAGGCCCAGGGTCCTTGCCATGTCCTGCACCAAGAAAGAAGGGCCTCGCATCATAACAAAGAATGCGTCCCCTGTCTAGGACGCGTCCATCATTTGAGTGCAACACTCGCCGAACCCTTTCCCCCCTCGCGCGGCTCGCTTCAAAACTCAAAATGGATCAAAAGTGGAAGAGATCGGAGGACCTACCAGACCGTGTTCACCTCCCTCCGCGACATCGGGCCCCTCGGGTCCCTCGGGGGCCCGAAGCGGCCCTTCCTCCTCCATGGACGCCGTTCCGTGTTCTTGCGTGTCCCTCCTCGGGCGAGGAGTTCCTCGTCCCTCTCCACCTTCACCATGGTCGGGCCCACCGAACTCCATCGATCAAAAGAGGAGGAAGATGAAAAAGGGGGCAAGCGAGTTTCGGCGGAAGGCGGGCTCGTTTGCGGGTAAGGCACGGGAGAAGAAAGGCCACTCGACGCTTTAAATTTGAATTCGAGGATTAAGACGCGTCCTCGCGCCTGGACGCGCCCAAAAAGGGAGAAAGGAACATAATCCCCCCGTGCAAAGTAGTTCCCTTTTGTCCAGGACAAAAGTCTCGTGAAGCGTAAACAACGTGGTGCAAAAGAAAGTGCAGGAAAGAAAAGGGCACGCCACACGAAATTCATTTCATATAATAGTCAAAGTACATCATACAGTGAGAAGGGTGACGAGTACAAGCAACTCTCTAACTCTCGCTGCCACCCTCCTGGTCATCTCTCTCCTCCCTCCTCTGCTGGGGATCCCTAGGGGGCCTCTGCGAACCCTGAGAAGCCGTGCTCGCCTCGCCCTGCGGTGGCACTCCAGCCTCGAAGGCGCGACGACACTCCTCGGCCGAAGAAACCAGATAGCTGCCCATGGAAAAAGAACCAGACTGACGAAGTCACGCCCCGCGTTCCTTCGCCCTCTGGTACCGCTCCTCGCTCTCTCGAAGCCTCCCCTTCGCCGTGCCGAGACTCAATCGGAGCTCCAGCAGCTGGGCCTCCAGAGCCCTCCTCTCGGTCTGATCCCACTGTCGCTCCTCCCTCTCTCTCTCCCTCTCCTCTCCCTCTCTCTCACCGCCTCACTCCTCGACAGCTCGAGGGCGATCTGCAGATCCAGCACGTCACGAGGGAGCTCCTCAGCCTCCCGTCGCCGCTCCTCCTCTAGCTCCACAATCCGGGCGTCACGCTCCGCCACCCGAGCATCGCGCTCCTGCTCGGCACGAACAGCACGGGCCAGGGCCTCCCGAATCTCGGCCACCTATCCAAACACGCATGCACCGTGAGAGAGCAGTGATGGAAGGAAAGCAGCTAGAAGAGGGTCAGGGCCAAGCAAGCACTCACTCGAGCCTCGCGGTCACGCTCGGCCTCCTCAGCCCGAGCCACCGCATGCGCCAGCTGCTCCTGAAGGGCAGAGATCTCCGGGGGAGGGCCCCACGAATTGGAACCCGCTCCACCAGCTGTCCCGGCTGCTGCTGGCTGGTGGGCCCGCTGAAACACAGAGCAAACGACAGTTAGAGGCCAAGTAACAAAAATCCAGGTCACAAAAAAATGCATCCCATAAACTCACCAGGATCTCCAACTCCTGTCGGATGGCCACCAACTACCGCTTGGCGTCTGCCAACTGGGCCCGCAGGTCAGCGATCATGTTGTCACAAGCATCCTGCATTGCACATAAGTTAGTGCCACATGCCTACATATAGAAGGGTGAAGCATTTTCATTTCACTTACCCCTGCCATACCACCAAGGAAGAGGCGATCCCCGTACGTAGCCCGGTACCGTCTCAGGTAATCAGTACTGTCCTGTACATGGGACACCACTGGCACCCCGCCCTACTGCCAGTCCTGGTACTATGCTGGGAAGCGCGTACGCCAGTCCACAATCTTCACCTTCCCCTTGGTCTTCCGCCCGATGCAGGCCGGCTCATCTACATCAACCCACTCCTGGGCTAGCCCCAACGTCCTCATAACCAGCCTCAGCCGAAGCGGCTCGATCTCGTTCAGGCAATGGACCCACACGTCCCGCCTGAAACGAGGAAGACCCGCTCCAACCCAAGGCTGGCCAGCGTCGCCCATGCCCAGGTAGGGTCTCCACACCACCTACATCATCATACATGCATCATATTAGTTGCCATTCAGTCACATAAGAAAACACAAAAAATCATACGCATCATACCATGGCCTCAGGATACTCGCTCAGCTCCCGACGAAGTGACGCCAGCTGGTAGCTGTGTGGTGCCGCTACCACAACCGGCCTCCACTGTCGCGCTAGAGGCACGGCCCTCCTGTTCCCATGCCTAGCCCTCCCCATCGGTAAGTAGTAGTAGCTCCACACCTGCATCCATCATACATCATTAGCACGAGTAATTGCATATTTAACTACGGTAAAATGCATAAATAAATTGTGTACCTGGAGAAAAGGTGCGAAGCCGCTGACTATCATCTCCCACTCTGAAGTCTGGGAGAGATCGGCAATCAAATGGGCAAGCAGAGCCGCTCCCCACGCGTAGTGCCCCACTCTGTCAAGGTCCGCCAGGATCCCGAGGAAACGGCAGTGGATGCCATCCCCCTTCATCCCCAGCAGAAGGCGGCCCAAGAAGAAGAAAAGAAACCTCCGGAGGTCTAGGTCCACCAGCTCCCGCTCGCTCGGGTCCTGGGTGAAAGCTGCACGGGCATCTCCCTCCAGTCGTGCCAGAAACTCCGCTCCAGTCTCGCTAACCCGCTGGCGCGAGTCGACGAATCCGAGCGCCTCCATAATCTCCACTCGGCCAACTACCCTGATGTCTCTATCAGTCACGCTCGTCTCTAACCACAGCGGGTCCAGGGCACTCTCTCGGTAGTCGGGGTAGGTGACCCCACTCACCGCCTCTCCATCCACCCGTAGCCCGGTCATCCGAGCCACGTCCTGCAGTGACGGCACCATGTGCCCCCAGGGCATCAGAAACGCCCGGCTCGGCGCGTGCCACCGCTCCCTCAATGCCTGGATAAGAGGAAGGTCGAGCCGAAAGGACTTGATCCTAAGGAAAGCTCCAAAGCCCATGGCGTCCACACGCGCCCTCTGAAAGTCTGGCAGCCCACGGTATGCTGCCACCACTAGGGACCAGCTGATCCGGCCCTTCATCACGCCCTGCACACCACAAAACCAACAAAAGAACACATCAGCATCATGGATAGTAATAAACAATAACATTGTATATGCTACTTAGTTATTTTATTTTTATTTTTTTAAAAAAAGTATTTATATTTTTTTTGGAGGCATCCAACTCCTAGGACGCCTCCTTTTTATTTTCTTCATTTTATTTTAAGAAAAACCCAAAAACCAAAACAAAAATAAATAAAAAACATATATATTATCATGGAGGCGTCCCATGCCCAGGACGCCTCCTTATTTTTAATTCTATTTCTATTATTATTTACGTAAATAAATAAATAAAAAAGAAAAAAAAGAAAATATAGAGGCGTCCAAGCCCCTGGACGCCTCCTTCCCTCACCCCCGGCGTTCTCTACACAGCCTCTCGTCCGCCCTTTTAGCCCAGTGAACCAATAGAATGGAAGTCTAAGGGGCTTACCGGATCATGCTCGTCCTCTCCGCGTCGCCAGCATCCACTACAGCCTCCATGGCCAAAGGAGGAGCCTCCTCCCCCGCGGCAATCTCCTCCGCCGCAGCAGCCTCCTCGGCATCGTCCCTCAGCCTCCTCGGACGACGAGCCCGTCGTTTGCGCTTCTCTCCACCCCGGCTCGGGCCTCCTTGCTCCATTAGGACTAAGAATGGGTCGTCTGGTTTGACTGGGTCGTCTGAATGAACAGTAAATGAGCAAAGGGGGGGAGGCCAGCCCTTATATATAGAATCTACCTTCTTTGGGGCGTCCAGGCGCCTGGACGCCCCCACATTTTTTTATTTTTCAAAATTCAAAAAAAATAGGGGCGTCCAGGCGCCTGGACGCCCCCAAAACAAAAACTAAAAAAATAAAAAATTAGGGGCGTCCAGGACTCCGGACACCTCCAAAAAAATAATAATAATAAAAATAATAATTTCAAAACAAAAAAAAATAAAAACTTAGGGGCGTCCAGGGCTCTGGACGCCCCCATAATAAAAATTTCAAAAAAAAAATATAATAATAAAAGAGAAATAAGATAAGAGTATGTATATAATCCAAACAAAAGAAAAAACACAAAGAAAAAGAAAAACCACAAAAAAGATAATAATAATTAAGGGGACGAGGGTCCCAAAACATCCATGCCAGATTTTATTCCATCAGAGAAGCAGAATGAGCTACATCAGGGGCTTAGGCGCCTTAGGCCTTAACTTCCCCAGTTCGGTTACATAAGCCCTCCACAGCTCGCATTCTTCCCCCACATGCGCTAAGGCCTTTCCCGCAACACTTGTCTTCCAGGTTGCTTTGACGGCCTTCGCTTCCTTTGCATCCGCTTCAGTACCCAACTCTCTCTTCTTCAAAGGAACGATGCCAGTCGATAGTGGGAACGAATGGCGTGGAATGCCGACCTGGAGGCAGCATCGATGCGCGTTATAAAGGACAAACTCGGTCGCACCGATCAGTTGAAGATCAACTTCGGGAGAAGGCCTCACGAGGAGATCAAGCGAAAGCAAACATGCCGGTGCGCAAGTGAAGAAGCCTTGTGTCACGATGCGGAAGTGGGACCGCCAGTCTTCACGTTTCTTCAGCCACGGAACACGGTTCGCTACAGTGCCACCAAAGCCTAACACGTCGGCTATGTGATGAAGCGGGCTTTGTTGGAAGAGCTTCGAAGCGGTTGGCATTCCCTCACGGTGATCAAACTTGAAATGCAAATCCAGCCAGCAACTCAGGACAAGTGCGCTACCAAAAGGAGGCTTACCCAGGCTCGAGGCAGTAAGGCCATTATATAGGTAGGCAAGGACAGTGGGTCCCACCCTCTTTCCACGCCAGATCCCGCAGATAGCACTCAGTTGGTCTTCCTCCACCATGTTGTTGGTATAAGGAAACAAGAGAGCACCCGCCAGACAAATGGTGAACCCTTTCATGATTCCCTCCAAATAGTCATCGTTTGGTAACCCTCTCAGGGCCTCCATGACCCATTCCACGAGCTTTTGCAAATCAATTCCCTTTTGAGTACGAACCTTTCGGGCTGCGTCGGGTGGCATGAAGCTTCCAAGGATGCTTTCGGAAGTCCCCCGTGTCAGCATCCGCATAGCCTTCACCTTCCCGTCACTCTTGAATTTCTTCAATCCGAGCAGAAGTTCCACCTCCTCGAGGAGGATGGTCGCCTCGAAGGTCGGGAAGATAAAAGTGTGGGTCTGGGGATGCCAGATCTCCAGTAGTGCGCCCATAGCCGCCCAGTCCATACGAATCTTCTCATAGTGTTTGGCGTGAATAAGGAGCCCCTGCAGATGCCACTTCGAGAGTATGGCCCTCATGCCGATGGAGATGTTGGAAGTTAGCTTTGAAAGCCATGGCAGTTTGGAAAACTTCCTCGGGCCTGGGAAGAGTGGATATGGCTGGAAGAGAAAAGAAAGAAGAAGAAATGAAGGAAGTAGGAAGAAGGTTTACGTGGAGAAATTTGAAAAGAATCAGCTTACCATATGCGACATGATCGTCCCACTCAAATGACCCTTGAGGTCGGAGAGTCGCCTGATCTCGCTGCTAGGCCTGCTCCTCTTCATAACGCGGGAAGACTCTCCTTCCATCCTGAGGTCTCTGGATCCCCCTCTCCTTCCTCTCCTGAGCTTCCAAAACCCACCTTGGTGCATTTGAATGAACTAGCCTAAGGGGAGTTCTTATAGGAAGGAAAGATCGCTACAGGATAAAACATGTCACATCAGTGGTCATTGTCAAGATTTTGTCTGGATCTCCTTTGTACTGTGGTGCGATTCTGCTATGATTCTGCTACTTTCTGATGTTGCTAACCTTTGCTAGTCTGTGCAGGTTTTACTAACGGATGTCTCTGTCCTGTCTCCTGTCCCACCTTTCAATGGTTGGTCCCACCATGTCATGCATCATAGTATATGATACCTACGCTACTAGAACATGTCAAGGACCTTGCGGCCCGAACGAATCCGGGATTTGAGTTCCCCTTCAACAAAAACAGTGATGATCCCGAAGAAATTGGGTTGTACGGATAGGCCGTTAACTTGTGGTAGCATGGGGACGACGGTTCCATTCAGTGAGTTCATGCGCGGATAAACGGGCCCCATCCCAGTGTCGGCTCACCGGATCGGTATCCTGACCCGTTCTTAACAAGTTGACAATATTATCCTTGGCTATTTTCTATTTTAGTTTGTTTTAAATTTTTCTTTAAGCCCAGCATGCATTCATATAGGACTTTGATTTATTGCGGAAGATCATTCAAGTGATTCGATTGCGAAAGCCGCTGTGCTTCAATTCTTACAAATATGAGATATTCCACTCCGAATGAAATACTGAATTTCCTTGAAACGGCCCTACGCTGCTCGTCCAAAGGAGACCCTTGTTTGGACAGACCCTCAGATATTCCTTTACTTTTTACCTTGTTTGACCCACCTTGGCTGCAGCACTTCCACATCGGCTGGTAACCGCTCACCAAAGGTGAAACCTGCGGGTTTATGACCCAGGTACTTCCACACCGAGAAGTTGGTCTCCTTTATTTTTCGTGCCTGAGCGCACATCTCACCCTCCCTTATTTGATCTCCGTCCAAGCAATCGTCAAGATTTGAAAGACCTTCTTCAAAGGTTGCCTCATTGAAACTCCAGGAAAAATTCCAGACAGTAACGTCAAAAGTGTGTCTCATCACACCTTGGCATCAACTTATTAGTCCGCTCCCACTTCATTTCACTCCACTTCAATACCATTCCACTACGTGTCGCTCTCTTACAAAGTAGACGCCAAGGCGGGGCAGCTGTAGACACGCTATTCCTGACGTCTCCTGAGAAAGTCTCATATCACTATACAACGCCCCGCGACGGCTTACGCATTTTGAATCACTTGAGTGCTTCCTTTTCTTGAGTCTTCTTCTGCCCTTTTCGGCATCTGGAATCGTCTCATCACGGCATTCGGACGGCATCAACACCAGTCAGACGCATCAGGAGGTTCCGGAACCAAGAAGGGTATCTGCCGGGTAGCCACCAACGCCTGAACTGAGGACCCGGGTGGGTCTTTATGGGGGCGTCCAGGCCCCTGGACGCCCCCATTCTTTTAATTTATTTTTCACATCCCAAAAACAAATAAAAAATAATATATTAATGGAGGCGTCCAGGACCCTGGACGCCTCCATAAAAATAAGTATAAAAAATATAAAATGCCAGCTTTGGCATAAAAATAAAACAAAAAACAAAAAATAATATATTAATGGAGGCGTCCAGGCCCTTGGAGGCCTCCATAAAAACAAGTATAAAAATTAATGTGCCAACTTTGGCATAAAAAATAAAATAAAAATAATAAAAAACATTTTCTTGGAGGCGTCCAGGACCCTGGACGCCTCCATCAACTCCCTCACGGGCGCCGCCCACCGAACGACGGTTTGTCGTGTGTGAAAAAATCCAAATTGTGGAGACATCCAGGCAGCTGGACGCGCCCATTTCAAAATCACGAGGCGCCGCTCACAAAACCACGCGTTGTGTCAAACCGCGTGCGGCCGTCGGTGGGGTTCGGTGGACCTGTTTGAGGCGTCCGGGGCCCTGGACGCGTCCACAAAAATATTCAGAAAAAATAAATAAAAATAGAATAAAATATTAGTTCAGCCCTGATGGAGGTGTCCAGGGTCCTGGACGCCTCCACCCTTCGGAGCCCTATAAATAGAGGCCCACCCCCTCAGTTCTGGGGGAGCTTCTAAGAGATCCGATAGGCTGCCGGAGCCCAGAGGCTACCGGAGTCATTTCTAACCCGTGGGCTCTTTTGTAGGTGGAGGTTCTGCCAGCTTCTCGGGTGCCCACGCTCGCGAGAGGAAGGTCGTCTTCATCCACCGCACTTCCACGTCGTCCCCACACTGCCGAAGCTCCGCCGGATTTCACCATCGGCTCCTCCAATAAGCCTTTTCTTCCCCTTTTTCTCCATAGTTCTTTATATTCATCATACTGCATCCTCTATCTCCCTACATAAGGGCGCCGTCTCTTGCATACTTCTTTCATTCATCATCGCATTTTCCTCCTACTCGAGTCCGAGAGGGGTTTAAAACCACACCAACCAGGTGTGTGTCAAGGTCACGATCTCGTTACTTTTATTGCAAGGAATTGTTACTACACTGCCATTTTCTAATTCCGTTCATTTATTGTCTACTATTTTGCAAGGGTAACCAAGGAAAGCCCTCTCCGTCGGCCGGCCGAAGGGGGAGGAAGAAGCAACCCGCCATCTCCCGCTCTTGAGGTAGGCGCGATCCCTTTCTTTATTTTGGGGTCTTTTGGCCCCTGGCGATCACATCTTGTTCTCGAGGCCGCGGCGAGTCATTTCCCCAATGGCCGTTTAAATTTCCGTTCTTATATTCTCTTTATATTCTGTTATATTCTGCTCATATTCTCGAGGCCGCGGCGAGTCACTTCCCCAATGGCCATTTAAATTCCCGTTCTTATATGTTATATTCTTATCTATTCATATTCTCGAGGCCGCGGCGAGTCACTTCCCAAATGGCCGTTTAAATTCCCGTTCTTATATGTTATATTCTTATCTATTCATATTCTCGAGGCCGCAGCAAGTCACTTCCCCAATGGCCGTTTAAATTCCCGCTCTTATATCCTCTTTATATTTTGCTATATTCTTATCTGCTCATACTCTCGAGGCCGCGGCGAGTCACTTCCCCAATGGCCGTTTCAATTCTTGCTATTTAATTTCTGCACCATTCCCGTCCCCCCGAGGCCGCGGCGAGTCACTTCCCGCTATGGCCGTTTAACCCCCATATCTTGCTATATTACATTTGTCCCGCTCGCCCCGCCGGAGCAATCTCCCGTGGTGGCCCCTTCCCTCTTCTCTTATTTCTGTGTTGCAGCAAACAAAAGAGGAGCCCGTGCGCTCCGCGTCCTCTTCGCACCCCGAACCGCGTGACGTCGCTCACACAACTATCTCGATGAAGCTGCATATTCATGATCGGGCCAGGCCGTCTGCCAGGTGGTCCCATTACTTGAGGAAACATTGCAAGATAAGAAGCCCAAAGGTCCAGGTCCGCGCCAGGTAGAGTTGTTTCAAGAAGATTTCTGCTAAGAAGAGGCAACGGCATAAGTTCAAGGGCCGTCAGTTCTGTACTCGGGGGTCCACTTCCTCCTCTTCTTCTTCCGTCCATTCATATTTTCTTCTGCTCGGTTCTTATCTTTGGGTGGTGTACCTTCCGCCACCTAACTATATTTCTACCATCTTCTCCTACCCTCACCATTCTAGGCCTCGGCATATGTCCTCCTCTTCCCCTAATCCAAGGGCATCTTCTAGCTTTCCTCCCCAGATACATCCGGATTTCACTTCTCATCCTTTTCCCTCGACCCTATTGGGGATTCCTTGTGCTCGTTCCCCGACCTTGTCGGGTGGTTTTTTTGATCCTTCCTTAACTTTGTCGAGTGGTTTACATTTCTTTTTCCCGACTGTAGACACGCCAAAATTGACGTTACTGTGAGTACATCTCATATTGCCTTGTAATACCCCAATTTGACCCTCAAATTAGCTTCGTTTGAGTGATTTTCCCACTTTTCTTGGATTTCTCACTTTTCCTCCTCTTTTCCTCTTTTTCTCTATTTTTCTGGATTTTTCTAGATTTTTCTGGATTTTTTTGGATATTTTCTCTAATTTTTCGGAATTAACGACCTGGGCTAGGGCGTGTTTTAAATAACGCCTTCACCTAAGGCGTGTTTCAAATAAATAACGCCTTCTCCTAAGGCGTGTTTTAAATAACGCCTTCTCCTAAGGCGTGTTTTAAATAAAGCCTCTTCCTAAGGCGTGTTTCAAATAAGTAATGCCTTCTCCTAAGGCGTGTTTTAAATAAAGCCTCTTCCTAAGGCGTGTTTCAGAATTTTCAAATAAAAGAAAGACTTATTTCCAAAATTGATCCAGGAAGAGACGCCTTAGCCTAAGGCGTGTTTTTAAAAGACGCCCTCTGGAAGGTCGTCAATTTTTGAATTAACGCCCTGGTCCAGGTCGTGTTTCAGTTTTGTGTTCCTGCTCAACCGCAGCCTTTCCCCAGAGAGTCCTGTTTCGTTTGGGCTCTTGCCCATTCTAATCCTTCCCTTTTTTTGGGCTCTTGCCCGTTCTTATCCTTCTATCTTTTGATTCAACTCTATTAATAGAGCCTTTCGGCTCTGTTAGGGGGTTGGTTCGGAGGTTCTGTTTTCTTTTTCTTCTTCTGTTCTTCTTCTTCATTTTCTTTTGTTTTCGTTATTCCTCTTTGTTCTGTTTTTGTTCTTCTATTTTCTTCTTCTTCTTTTTTCTTCTTCTTCTTCTTCTTCTTCTTCTTCCTCTTCTGTTTCTTCCTCCGTTCTGTCTTCTTCTTCTTCTTCTCCTTCTGTCTTTTTTTCCTTTTCTTTTGTTTATCTCCTTTCTGCAGGGAATCGAAGGAAGGTGGGGCTCTTGACTAAGGAGGCTTCTTCCACATCAAATCTTCATCCTTTGAAGGCTTTCTCCACATCAAGCATCAAAGCCAAGGAGCAAACAACAGATTCTATTTTTTTTATCTCCCCCTTATTGCTTATTTTCATTAATTCATATGCATGCATGCATCATTCTTTTATTGTTTTTTTTCTTTTTTTTCATACTCAATCACATTGAGGTCTCCCATAAGTGCACTCTTGCACTCTTTCCCCTTATCCTTATTTTGCATTCATCATCATTCATCTCCCCACACCCTCTTTGCATAGGGGTTTAAGGGCAACCCCCTTAAGGTGTGTTCTTTTACAATTTTCATGCTCACATATTTCTATCATGAATTGATGCTACACACCATGCTCTAATCCATTCTTTTATGTTGTCGTCTTTTTTGCAAGGGTAATTAATTGAAAAGACTCTCTTCGTCGGCCGGCCGATCTTGAAGAGAAAAGGAGTACTCACATCCCCCGCATCTTTTGAGGTATTTTTGCGATCATCTCCCCATATCAATCTCCTCTTTGAGACCCTCGTGTCTCTGGCGATCACACACTCTCCACATTAGCACATCGTGCTATTTTATTGCTTTCACCATATCTATTGCTTTTTATATTAAAGTGGATTTTAATAGGATCTACACCGACCTTGTCGGGTGTTCATGCATTTTCTTCCCCGCCTCTGGCGGGTGATCGCTATTCCTTTTCTCCGACCACGTTGGATGATCATTCTCTTTCTTCCTTGTCTTTGCAACTATCCTTTCATCGTCTTTCTGTTCTTTCCTCCTCACCCTTTCAAGGTTCTTACCCTTTTTCTTGCTATTTTCGAGGCTTTAGTCCACCTTGATCTCAGTTAATCTCTGTTCATTTTGTATCTGGTTCCTTGTTATCAAGGCCTCTGTGCCTTAACGAGAGAGTTCTAGCCCTCGTCTCTCTTCCTTTTATTTCTTCTTCATCCAGTTTGATGTCTGCCGCTCCTCTGTGTCGAGGAATCCAATCTTTTGCTATCTTTTTTCACCCTTTTATCCTGGCAAGCAAGGAATATAAAGCTCGTGCTAATCAAAGCTCGTTGATCGAGATCACTTCATGATGCCAGTTTCCACGCCATGGATTTGCAAAGGTATCTTTATTTTGTGCAAGAAACGTGCTTTCATTCCCATTGTTTCTATTGTTTTGGCACATGATTATAATGTTGTTTCCTCAACATGATTGAGTGGCCTTAGAAGCTTTTATTTAAATTAGATCTTAACTTTGTGTCAAATAAATGGTCGCTTCTGCAGCATCCTTAGGCTGGTGATAACTCCGCGCTGGGAGTCTAGTTCCTTTCCCCAATTGCTGAGGGTGACCTTTTGAGTATGGATTTTTCACACACTTCACGGCGAGCCATAGCCGATTCCTTTGAGCAACACCGTTGCTGCTTTAGCCATACTATTGGGTATGCACGAAAGCCTTTTCTTTTCTCTGCTCGGCCAAGTGCAGGGGCAAGAGATTGATGGATAAGATGACTAACCTAGGCGCTCCCTAATACGAGAGAGGTCTCAAATAGGGGCAGTCTTGACTCTCAAAAGTGAGCTTTCATGCTATATCTGTCCAATAAGAGCTACCAAAATGAGAAAATGAATCGATGCAAAATTATAAATCAAAGGCATGGCAAGAGTGGCAGTACAGTTCCCCGCGGGACGTCATGAGCCCGGTTGCATGCGTGCCTGATAAATATGGGTCTAAAAATCAAAGACACAAAGCCCCGGCGCAACAGACCTACTCTTTGAGGGGTAGTGCCCTGGAAGGAATTCAAGCTTTGATATTTCCCATCCTGCACGAAGCTTATCTCCAATTCTTCTTCTGTCTCTCCCTCTTAGGCTGGGTTGTATCCCGGGTATGGCCTTAGTAGGGGCACCGTTCTTTAAAAGCGGTTGGTTGTGGCGAGTCACCCTCACATGCACGCCCTACTCAAGGGAAGACTTTAATGAAAGGGGGAGGAACGACGATCCTTGGCAAGTAGTTTGAGCCTGTCTTTGGATGCTGCGGATCGCCATTTCAAAAATCCAAAAAAATGAGATATTGTCAAAAATCCAAAAAAATGAGATTAAAAAAAACAAAATATTGTCAACAAAAATAAAAAAATCAAATATTTTCAAAAATCCAAAAAAATCAAGAAAATTGCAAAATCAAAAATATATTTGTCTTTTGTTTCTTTCTATCTATTTGTTTTGAGGACAGGTACGTAATTTGTTTGCCAAGTATGCATGTTGCAAGTACTTAGGTATTCCTTGCTTTATATTTTGTTCTATCCGTCTCCTGTCCACATCTTTGATCTGTTCTTTCCTTCTTCGATCCACTCTCTCGATCTGTTCTGAAGCTCATATCCTTCTCTACTTTTGTTTACAATAATTATATCCTTTTTTGAGAGGGATTTGCCTCACGATTATGAACTTGGCGGTTCTGCTTCATTCTGATCTTGGTTTTTGATTGAAGTACATATTTTGTTCATGTCTTTTGTCCCGCCGTATCCTTGTGTCGTGTCTATGTCCCCCCGTGTCATCTCACACTTGTTGTTTTGTTCCTCACCACATGTTGTTAGTTGTCTTGCATATGTTGATAGTCGTCCCTCTATGTTCCATGTGTTCTCCCAACCACGTGATCATCCGTCATATTCTTGTCCCAACCACGTGATCATCCGTCATATTCTTGTCCTAACCACGTGATCATCCGTCATGTTCTTGTCCCAACTGTTTGTTGTCCCTTTACATTGTTGTCTTGTCACACCGTGTTCATGCATGCATATTGTTTATTTATGCCTTTGCGTCTGTACTCGTTTGCTTTTGTTATGTTGTGTTGCATTGTCTCCCATTTTATCTGATCGTCATGTTATGTCATGTTGTTTGTCGTTCAGTTAATCATTGTATTATCTTTGCTATGTTTGTTATACTTATTTGTCTTATTCATGAAACTTCATAAAAATCTGAAAATGAAAATGCAAAAAAAATGCCGTTTCATCTGCGCAGGTAAGTCAGGTATGGCTTTCTATCCCTACATCCATTATTGCATTATTATATGGTACTATGCTATATTACCTCGAGAAGCAGTTGGTTATCTATGTATTCCAGGATCTGATGTTCCCCTTTAACAAAAACGATGATGATCCAGGTTCATGTGTTTAATCTCCAGATGAGTCGTTGGGTTGGGAAAACCTGGGGAGGATGGTTCTATCCTGCACGCTGTGCTTGCGGATAGTGTCTTGACTCTAAATCTCCCAGCTTAGCAATATTATTCTCGAGTAGTTTATATTTTATCTTTTCTTTACATTTGTTTTAATGATTTCTTTTATTTTAGCCCATCATGCATCATGCGCATCTTTTGAGCATTCACGACCCATGGTTTGCCTGCGAAATGTCCCACCAGTGGTGGTTACCTGTTCGTTCAGTGTTTGAGTATGAGGAACAATTTCACTCTGAGTTGGAAGGTTCGCTCTGATCGATTCGCTTGGTTTGGTTGATTAAGAGGTCCCCGTCGGGAGTTTTAATCCGCTTCTTTATTTTTCGCTGCTTACTCCGGTCTCCTAATTGGTTCGCGGGATTGTGTCCCCCATGAGTTTGATCGTGTGTTTCTTTTTATTTAGTTTAGTTCCTCCAGATTGGTGTCGCTTTTAGTCTGATCATTCTTTATGGTTGGTTCGGAGTTTTCTGGAAGATTCCTATCACTTGTTGGTAAAAACGGGGGTTGTTTCACCTTAACGCCCACTTTTCAGTTCACTCCGCTTTGTTTCCACTTCATCTCCATGTTCCATGTCACTTTCGCTTCACCTCCACTCGCTCCCCTATAAAGAGGACGTTAAGGAGGGGCATCTGTTGACACCCATTTTTTACCGATAAAGTTGGGTCATTTCTCTTACTCCCATCTATTGATGCCTCGAGTTGTCCATCACTCGCTGGGCTATTTTCTGGCACATTCTGGGCCAATTTTACGGGTGGCCTTCCTCCCTGGCTAGGTCCGAGTTGATTCATGGCTTAATGGGCCTTGGTTTTGTTTATTGAGCTTTTGTATGGATTTGAAGCGCCCATGTACATGTGCGGTCAACCTCCAGCCGTCAACAATATGTGCAGTTGATACATGGCCGTTCATATATTTATGGGATATTTAGCTGATTTTTTGAATTATCACCGATAAGCATATATACGGCCTATACGTAGCCGCATAAGAGCATTGTGCGGTACATACTTAGCCGTTTATCTCCCAGAGTCCTGCGTTTGATTGATTGTTCAGATAATTATCTATTTATCTCATCTATTTTGATTTATCACCGACATGGATGAGCGGTTGCCTGCTGGCCGCTCTTGTAGATGAAAGGTCTATGATCAGCCGTTCATCTATGAGAGTCCAACGGCGAGGCTTTCGGTCAGTTCGATGGATAGTTGGATAATATTTATGATTTATTTGAATTTCCAGCGACAGGGTTGGATGGCCTAGGAGATGGCCGCTCATCAGGTTGAGTGGTCTATCGTGAGACTGTTCATCGTCTCGATTCCTGAAAGATTAACAAATTTTCTCTCTCTATCCGTTGTTTTATCCCTAACTTCTCCCGTCATTTTCTCCGTGGATATTTAACCATTTTGAGTGCCATTTCATCTGGATGAGAGATAATTCGATTATCTACGACTTTCCTTTGATTATGTTGACATGAAAATGCCTAAAAACCGTAATTTTGGGGCTGGCTTTCTAGGCTCTATAAATAGACCCTAGAGGCTACCTTTGAAAGGGGGGGGGGGATTTCAGGTCACGGCGAAGCCTTACCGGATTCTAGAGTTGTTGTGTAGTGGACAGCGGATCTAGAGGGGAGGGGTGAATAGATCAGCCCCACTTTTCGCAATGCGGCCCTCTAAACAGCTAGTTAAAATGAATTACAGCGGAATAGAAACTAGCTTCCAAGAATGCTATGATTCACTTAGCAAGATAAGCAAGATATATAATAATTCGATCCTAAGCATGCACCTAGAACGATTCAATCACACAAGCAAACCACACTAGACAGGATTTTTAAGGTGGTTCGGACTGAATCCTCAGCCCTACGTCCACCCCTCACCAAAACCCGGTGAGGCTTCACTTGTGCAGCGCACAGAACCGCAAATCAGAAACCACCGATTGCCTTCCTACTCACCACCTGGTAGGGACGTCAACCGCAAATTGGAACACCCTCCAATTACCTTCCTACTAACCACCGGTAGGGATGAATCACACTTTCAATGTTTAAACAATAATGAAAATGAAACAAATGTGAATGAACTAAAACAAGAGGTTGAGTTATGAGTGAAAATGAATTGGCCCTTGTATGGAATGTTGATCAGCAACAAGGCTCCTCTTGGCTTCAACTCAATCTTCTTGATTCACCCTTGATTGGATGAATGTTCTTCACGGAGTACTGTTCACGTGAACAGTACCTCTTCCTTCAATTCTTCTCTCTTGATCTTCTCTTTGAATTTCTTTGAATGAATGAAGGAGATGATGAAGCTACCTTGAATCTTGATTGCTTCTTTAGCTTCTAGGAGTTTTAATGCTTGAAATATCACCTTGAATGAGCTTGAAAGAGCTTGAATGGATGTAGATGATTTCCTTTGAAGAACTTAATCAAACCAGCTTCCTTGGATCACTTTGATAGCCTTGCTTTGATGTAATCTTCCTTGAGGTTTGTTGGCTTTGATTTGAGCTTGATTCCCCTTTGATTGGATGAAGAACACCTTCACGAACTACTGTTCACGTGAACAGTAGCTCGTCTCCAAGCTCTCTTGCAGCCACCCTAGATCTCACAAGAAGCCCCTTGAAGCATTAGGGTTTCTAACCCCTCATGTGTTAGTTTTATAACCCTTGAATGGTCCATAGATGCCCCCTAGACCAGATCCATAAATCATGGAAGATTAGGTAAGGTTTGATTAAACAAATCCATGGAAAGGGGCTAGCCACGAGGTTGATTTCGAAGTCAAACAAGGCTGCATCGGGGCTGGCGGTCGACCGGAATTCATGGGCCGGTCGACCGGAACCTGCTGCAGCTAGAACGTTTCGGCTCTGGCAAAACCGGTCGACTGGACGCCTGGGGGTGGTCGACCGAAACCTGTAACAATGTCATCATTTCAGTTCTGGGAAAACCGGTCGACTGGAAAAGTAGGGGCGGTCGACCGAAATCTGTAATTCCTGGAGTGTTTCGTTTCTGGAAGAACCGGTCGACCGGAAAGGCAGGGGCGGTCGACCGAAACCTGTAAAACGTGGAATTCTTAGGCTCTGGCAAATCTGGTCGACCGGCCAAGGTGTGTAGGTCGACCGAAAACACCTATACCTGCAAAAATGAAGTGTTAGACCAATGAAACATGTTCATAAGTCAAGATATTCATGTCCTCATCAATGTCATGTATTTTGGGATTGAAATCGATCCGCGTGCGAGGGCGCAACATTGAGCTTTCACGTTCGCCATTTCCACTTGATTCCTTGTCCATTCATTGGCGCACCTGTCATGAACAAAAACATCACATATGTCAATCACATGAAAGTGAAAAACATCAATGACTAATAGTGTTTAGCCATTATCAAAACTAAGAATACCACAGAACTCATATGACCATAGAATGATGTCGAATGACCCAAGTGACCATATGAACTCAAATGACCATAGGGGCACAACAAGAGTGACCTACGACCAGGAGGGAGGCCTTCTACGTCCATACAGGCCTCCGATTCAGGGAGTATCTCATTAGTGGTGTCTTCAGTTCATTAGTCTGTCATTCTTTCTTGTTTGCATGCATCATCTTCTCCACGTTTCTTCCACGTTTTTGTCATTCCCATGCATCATTCACACACCCTCCCACGTTTTTTGGTGCCCCTAGGGGTTTAAAACTCCCCAGGTATCCCTCCACTTCATTTAGTTATGTTTATTTCTTTCCGTTTGAGCATTTGCTACGCTTCATAGTTCTGATATTGGGTTTTTCTTCGTGTTCTACACTCTGTTTCGCAGGTCAGCAACCAACTATCACGAGGCCCATCCTTTCTGGCCGGCTGGAAAGGGTGGAGGTTGGACTCTTACAACTTCTGGTGTGGTGGTCTTGCTCGGTTCCCCTACGTCCGTTCAAGAGGAGGTGCGGTGTACCTTTGACCGTTCTTCCAACTGCGGTTACCTTGGAGCCGTTCATCTGCCAGTAGTTCTACGTCCCGCGTCCTCTGCAGCATTGACGAGCGGTCTATCCTGAGGCCGTTCAACGTGAAAGGTGGTTCTTCATAGGCTGTGCATCCCTGCAGTGCTGCTCATAAGGCGAGTGTCTCCCTCTCTTTCCTAGGTATAGTGTGTCAGTCACATTAGGCACCTTGGTGGTGATCACCCTTGTTTACTTGCTTCTATATCCCTTCTATTTTCCATTTATTTCTCACATTGATTTAGTAGAAGGGATAGGAAGACATCTTTTAAGACGGTAAATAAATGAAGCGTAAGTAAGAACACGTCAACAGTCCTCTAGCACATCTTCAAGGTGCGATGCCCCCGCAATGGTGTGGATGACGGAGGGGATTGCCCTGACCACCCTTTCCACTTCAGAAATGAATGACACTTCTGGAGGCGTTACATAGCCTGGTGGTGGTGAGGAAACCACTCACCGGACTCCACCTTCTTCTTCCCCTTATTTTGAGGCACACGGGGGGCTTCTTTGGGCTTTTCCACATATAATGAGGTGTCTAGCAAGTGGCATTCAAACACTTTAAAGGGGTGAAGATCTGCAAAGATCCTCTCTTCTTTCCCGTTGCAGGGGTACTTTATGCATTGGTGTAGAGTGGAGGCTACCACCCGATTCTGATGTAGCCAAGGTCGGCCTAGAAACGCCTTGTAAGAGGTATTGGAGTTGATAACATGGAACTGCACTCTGGTTGTGAAGTCACCGAGAGATAAGTTGAACTCAGCTATACCCATGGGGACCTTGAACTTCTGATTGAAGCCGGCGATCTTCATGTCCCTGACCTTGATCAGGTGTACATCAAAGTAATATTTCTGATACATCCGGTACGGGAGTATATTCACTGCTGTCCCCGGGTCAACCAGTATTCTGTTGATGAGCTATCCATTCAACTGCCCCTTCATGTAGAGCGGCATGTTGTGGTTGTATGTGGGTAGCAACATGTCTTCTTCTATGAAAGTTACATCTACCTCGGGTCGCACCTCGGTGTAGCAACTTTCAAAGTAAGCTAGAGTTTGCAGAGCCGCAATGAGGGCCTGTCGGGTCCCCTCATCTAGGGAGAGTACTTCCCAGACGGTAAACCTTGTTGGGATTCTCCTGAGCTGCTCCATTATTCTGTTGATGGCCTTTAAACTGGCCAACCTCATTTCTTTGGTCTTGTCCCATCTGCCCTCATTCAGTGCCTGAGGGGTTGGCTTGCAAGGGGGTCTGCCTCCTTCTTTGGGTGCTTTCTGGGCCTGTGGCACTTGCTGGGCTGGTTCCCCTTTTTGCATGAATTCAGCGAGATTGGGGATGTTTTCATCCTCTTCTCTTGCCAGAGGAAGAATGGCCGTGGGCGAGGCTGCATGGCCACTTGCCTCTTTTACCTGTCAGGCCTCCCGGGGAGATGATTGTTTACCGTTCTTTGATAGCAGGAATTCGGCCAATGAAGGGACACTTTGGCCGCTTGATTCTTCAGGGTAGAGGCCCGATGGAGGGGAAATCTCCATGCCCTTGACCTTGGGTTCGGGGATATGATACGGTTGTTCTCCCTTGAACAAAATGTTGCGATTGGCCTGTCGAGGACGTCCCCATTTCTTTCCCGATCTGGTAGCATGCTGGGAAGTGGAGGCTTCGGCTTGATCAGCCTCTGCCGGCTCAAGGCAAATCTCCTCTTCTCTTTCATCTAAGGATAGAGCAGTGTCAAACAATGTTGTCAAGGTATTGCAGGATAGGACAATTTCCCCTTTTCTTTTGTTCTTGGACTTTCTCTTCTTCTTATTTTTCTTTTCCTTAGTAGTAGGTGGCTGCTCTCGGGGGAACTCGCCCGACAGGGGGGGTTATGCTTCTGCCTCAGCTTCGGCTTCGGGTGTGAGTCTGAGAAACTCGAACTGCTCCCAAGGGACATACTCCTTCAGCTCTACAGGCCGGCTCTCAAGCTGTTCATATTCTTCAAGCCCGTCAATGAGGGCCTGGAGCTGCCTGACGGCGGGGCTGACTTCTTTGTGCATCTGCATCGGGATGAGCTTCTGCCTGTTGTAAGTAGGTCGCCTCATGACAAGCTGAGGGGTCGTGTTGTGCCACACCGAGGTTACCGGTGGTGGTGCCGACCGAGGCGTGACGCCTCTTACATGAACCCTCGGATTGGGTCGAGGTGCTTATCTCATCCTCCTTATCCTTGTGGGTGCGGCCTGCCAACCCCCTTGGTCTTGGGCTGAGGCTAGGAGAAAAGTTTCATAGGTGTGCCGAGTACTGGCCTTTGACAGCTCTTCGGGCAACTGCTGGTACAGTGACACCATGTTGATAGTTGTAGCCAAGTTACGCATTTCATGCGACTGCGGGGGATCCACCTTGAGCTCCCCCATATCCAACTCTCCCTTCTTAATCAAGAACTCAATGACGTCCTTGAAGATGTAACATTCCTCGATGGTATGTCCGATCATCTGATGATACAGGCAAAAGCAAGGATCGTCCCTCCTCCTCAAATCACCTGGCCTCTTCGGCTCGGGGAGTGTGACCTTATTGTATTTAGTGGCCCACTCAAATAAAACCCGAGTTTTATCTCGTGGGAAGGAGTAGAGCTTGTTTTTCATCTTCTCCCATAGAGAGGGACCTTCTCGCCGTTCAGTGGGCTTGGCCGAAGGAGGCTTAACCGCCTCTTGATCTTTCTCTTTCTGCTTTTCAAAGGTCTTGAAGTCCACCGTGTGAACCTCTTGCGGCCTTGGTCTCTTTTCGGCCTGCCTGGCTTTTTGACCTGATGCAGCAGGAATGGAGGAATATCGGGCGAGGAATGCTTCAATCTTCACCACCACATTGTTCATGCGGTCAAATGATTTGACCTCAGTGCCGATCATTCTTTCTAGAACTTCTTTCTTTAGGTTTTATTTACAAATCGGCACTGCGTCCTCCTGATGCGGTGGACGTTTGCACCTCATACTGAGGTTCCTCCACCTCTTGATGTAGTCTAAAGCAGATTCATCATTCCTTTGTCTGGTACCATAAAGTTCCACCATAGTGACCTCCTGTTCAGCTATGTAGAATCTTTCCTTAAATTTTCTCTACATAACGGGCCAGTCAATAATAGACCCGGCAGGCAAGCCAGAGTACCACTTGAAGGCAAGGCCCGTCAGTGTAGACCCGAAGAATTTGAGAAGGTGGGACTCGTATGCGGCTAAATTGCCCATAACGTTCACGTAGTAGGTAATATGCTCTCTAGGAGATCCTTGCCCGTTGAACTTTTCAAACTTCGGCGGTTTGGTGATGCATGGCGGCTACTTCTTGGCGGCATGGTGCGCCGGGTAGGGCACCCGATACAGGTCAAATAGCGTGTGGTTGCCATCGCCCCTCTCTACTAGCTTCATCTCTATCATCTGTTCTAGCATCAATCTGTTCACGGCTACTAGGTCGGCCGGGCTTGGGCAGAAATAGGCCGGTTGTGCAAGCAGCGTTGTCAACATTGTCGCTTGTGGTGCAATGGTAGACCCTTGGAATGGGAGGGTCGATGGCGAAGCCAGTGCTACATGTTGTGGCTGCTGCAGAGGCATACCCCCGGTGTAACTGGGGATTGGCGGAGACACCGTTGCCTACGGGGAGGCTTTAGAGGCTTGATCATTGCCCCCCGGGGGTTTCTGGCAGTGCTTCGGTCTGCCCGGATGTTGAAGGCTAAGAATTTCTTTCATTTAATTGTTTCCTCAACAATTTGATCCCCTGTTGGTACCGCTGCATCATGAGCAACATGGCAGGGTCGTTCATGGAGAAGTTGGGAGATCCCCCTCTTTCTTCAAGCAGGGTCTCCTCGGGTGACGTGGACGGCATCCCGCTAGTGTCTCCAGCAGTGACAACATTGGCATTCAGGGCTACCGGGGCTTCTTCCGAGGTAATCTCTTCGGCACGAGATTACATAGCTTCACTCGCTGCTCTCCTCCTTTTGGTGATAGGACCCTACCTTTCGGTGAGCCTAGTCACTTCTTCGGGCTCAATGGGTAGAGCTCCATATCGGCCGAATATCCCGGCCATGTTACAAGTGTAGATTAGCGTATCTCCTCTCCTACTTGCCGCCCTCCTTGACGGCTTGCTGGGGAAAGTCAGCCTATCAAAGACGGACCTTCTTCCTTCTGCTTCTCTCCGGGGCAGAGACCGGTGGTGATCTTCTAGGACATTCCTCGATTCTGCGTTAGGCAAAGATCGGGCCTCATAATCTTCCGAGGGAGAAGCCATTGCCTGTAACAGCCTCTGGCAACCCAAGGGACTGCTCCCTGGACTATACAAATAACCTCTCATAACTTCATTCACTCCCTCATGTAGTTGTGAGGAGGGGAACATGGGCGATGACACCCTATTTTTAGCATAGGACCTCTAGGACAAATACCCTGAGTGGGATATCTTGTGGTAGTGTCGGGAGCACCGATGATGAACACCCCTTGATGGAGTTGGGATAACAGGGGCCAGTCGATGCTCTGGGACTGCTGGCTCCATGCAATCTTCTCTCTTCTGTCTTTTCTGGCTAGCCTTTTCCCGCTCTGCTCGTGTTGGTGAAGTGGTTCGGGCACCCAAACTTGCTTTCCCCTTGCCGGTATCTGGGCCGATAGGTTCTTCTGCCACTTTGCCTTGTTGGATCTCTTCCTCTCCATCTCTGCCAGCGGCTTAAACGAATTCCGCACCGGCATAGTGGGTATGACCCGCTCTGGGATCGCTTCGGCCCGACACCCATTTAGATGTACCTGGACGCTTCCAATGATAACTGATTTACCGGAATTGGAGATCCGACCTCTAGAAGGAGCAGCATTCACGTGGCCCTTGCGGAGCCTCCTTTGGTGAGACGCTGATCCTCGGGTTGATGGACCGACAAGTGAGTGCAGATGGTGCACATGGCAGCTCAGCGTCCTTGCCAGGATGCTTTTGGTAGTCTTGGATGGTGACCGGCCAGTGACAACCTTGATGGCCCCCTGAGTGGGGGCGTTGATTTCAGCAATGTCGGATGCTTCCACGTCCAGCAAATTCACGAAGGCCACCTCGAGGAAATTGGGGAAGCCTACAACGGGAGGGAAGCTCCCGAAGCGGAAGCGAGTGGGGATAGCCAAGTACCCGTCCCAGACAAGACTTTCCATGACAAGCGGACCGAAGTAACTGCCATTGCTGTCGTTGGAATGCGACATGCATTTGAAAATTGAACAATTAGTATTTCAAGAATGGGCCGTAGGGCCCTTTAATCTCGACGAAGAGATTAAGGGTGATTTTTGGTCCCACCATGCGTGCCAGACTAGTGGACGCACTTTTTGACACGCTCAATTCGTCTATTCTTCTCTTGGTTTATTCGATGGGTTTATTCATTTGTTAAGTGTGTGGGCGTGCGAGTCAAAAAGTGACGATTTATTCGGGTTTCGTGGAAGCCCTTGGTGCGTGCGATCTAACTAATCGGATGATTGTGTGGTTCATGTCGGGACCAAAACCCGCTGTTCTATAAAGGCCACGGTGTCATTTACATATCCCCGGAGGGGAGAATATCCTTGATTAATCGCTAGGAATAAGGGCCCTATGGCCGAAAGAATTATATTAATGCAAGTAAGATAGTGAAAAGCTCGAACTATGCTAAAAGCCTGCATTAGGGGTGTGAGTATTCAAATTATGTCGGTCATTCATGGACCACTTCATGTTCGGACAAAAGTCCGTGTTGAAAGCATGACGGAAACGAAAATACACCCGTACAAATGTCTGCCGGGAGACGACAATTTTGATAAGAAGATGGGATCAGATCCCGGTGGCAAGGGAGCGACCTCGGTGAGATATTGGCCCAAAATAAGGTCGAGCGGCGACAATGGTGGGGATGACCCCCGGGGTTGAAGCCCGACCTACAAAGGCGTCATTGGTATTCCCTTATCTAGGGTCCAGGGGAGACGAGCTCTTCCGAAGTGCTCGTCAAGGCATGCATGCTTATACTATTTTTTTAATCTTATTAGTTTAATTCTACTTATATGTAGGTTTTATTCCACTTACATCTTATTTGTCCCTTTTTGCTTATTTGCTCAAGGCCTCTTTTCCTTGTTGTTATTCTCTTCCCCTTTATGAAACAAGGAGGATTGAGGTCGACGCATGCACGGTATCGCCCGAGTGGGACAAGGGTTGTTCGCTTAAGGAGTTAGGTTTATTCACGAAATGTATACATGAGGTTCAATTTGCCTAGGCTAAATGTAGAGATCGCACACACGAGCTCAAGCATGCTCACGGCTTAGTTGGGTTTATGGATTAATTCACGGTACGAGGCGGAGTGTCCTACTACCGCATAGTGGCGACTGTCAGCCGTGCGTGACCCTACCTTCCGCACGTCACCATTTCATATACCGTGGGTGTTGAAGGGAGTTTGTGGGGAAGAATGTTTTGTCTTCTCTGATTTATGATCCTCTGAATTTAATGTGTTTTGATGCTGGCAATAGTATATACTGTGCTAAATTTTGATATAAGTAACAATGCATTGTGTTCATAATTTTGATGATTGGCTATTGTGTTTTTGCCTTACATAAGGTCGGTGCACATGTCTATCGCTACATTAGGTCAGTGCACATTCAAGATTTCACACATAAGGTCGATGCATGTTGCATTTCTAGGTAGAGGCAGGTCGGTGCATATATACTGTAGCACACATAAGGTCGATGCATGTTGCATTTCTAGGTAAAGGCAGGTTGGTGCACATTTATTGTAGTGCATATAAGGTCGACGCACATCATCCTTTAGTGATACTAAGGTCGATGCACATCGTACCTTAGTCATACTAAGGTCGATGAACATCCTGTATTAGCCATCATAAGGTCAGAGCACATTGTGCATCCTGCATAGAAGGTCGGTGCACATTTGATTGTGTGCATTCTAAGGTCAATGCACATATTGTATTGTGCACATTAAGGTCGATGCTAGTATGACAGCACTCATTGGAAAGTCGATGCACATTTGCATCTTGCGTAGAGAATGGTCTGTGCACATGCAAGGCTCGTGCACATATAGGTCTGTGCACATTGGGTATTAAGGTCTACGCATGTATAGAAGTCCATGCATTGTCTGGTGACTAAGGTCTATGCATATGCAGTTTTCAAGTCTGTGCATTACCAGCTTGCATGAGGTCCAAGCATGTGCATACACAAGTCTAAGCATATGTATAAATTGCATAATCAAGTCGGTGCACATGCACTGCTTTGCTTAGACAGATCAGTGCATCTCTTACACTGACCTAAAATACAATGATGCATACTTGTTTGACTTACACCATGATCAATACCATGATCAAATTTTCTTATAAGTCAGAGCACATTGACTATTCACTCATGGTTACAATCTGTTTGACAAAATGCCTTTTATTCTTTTGACAGGAACTTAAGTGTGTAAAGGGTTAATTCACTATATAACTAAGGATTGAACACTTTAAGTGCAGATCGAAGTCACGTGCCTCGAGGCTCAACTTAAATAGGCACATGATCCAAGAAGGAGCCGTGCCTGGAGATTCAAACATGTGGACATCTCACTTTTATATCATGACACGTGGACTTCCAGTAGAGCACCTTGTTTCGAATTTCCTTGGGCGGGAACATGTTTCCCACGTGCCCAACTCCTGCGAGGATATAAATAGGAGCCAGATCTCCTGAATTGAAAAACAACGAAGAAAAGAACAAAAAGTGGAAGCACAATGAAGAAGCGAGAGGGTCTGAGTGTCCCCAGAGTTCAGTTGAGTTCAGTTGAGAGAAAAGAGAGAGAGTGAAGAGCTGAGATAGAAACAGGGGATCGAAAAGTGAAGGAATACTCTGAGAGCTGTGAGCGTTTAAGAGATCTGTAAGTGGAGTCTTGTATGTCTCGATCTCTGGATAAAATCAAGAGTCGTTCTACTCGAAGTGAGCTACAGATCATTTTGAATTTTCATTTGATTTTGTTCTTGATATTTTCTGTTCGCTACGATTTCTGTAAACTGTGTGTCAGCATGTTTTCAAGCTGTGTGTCAGCGGCAAGGAAGTAATTCCTTGGAAGCAAGCTGTGAGGCTAAGCAGAGCAAGCTGTGAGGCTCAGCTGTCTAGGGATCTATTCCCCAAAGCTGTGGATCAGTAGGTTGTAGGGATCTATTCTCCAAAGCTGTGGATCAGCGGTTTTTAAGCTGTGTGTCAGCCGAAGCCTTACTCAATTGAGTAAGGGGTGGATGTAGATCTCTGGATTGAGATCGAAGCACCTTAAAAACTGACGCGGGACGGGGACCGACACGGACTAAGACTCGCAAAAGACTCTAACTGAGGCCGGCAGTAGCACGCTCAAGGGTCGCCAAGTGGCTGACCACCGTGATATCCCACAGAATGAGGGACGTCTCTCAACAGAAACTCCGACCTCGGCCGTCCCAAGGAGGGAAGCGCACGTGTCTAGGCGTATAGTCGACCTCCAAAGACAAGGGGAGTCGAGTCCTAGCTCGGTGCTCGACTAGTGCTAGGGATGGATGCTCTCACTCACGATCTGCGGTGATGGCAATAAGTGGCTAGGCACCTACCCTCTCTCAAGCGGCATAATCGATCACATACTAAAAGAGCAAGCAAAAGGAGGGGAGTCGGAGCGCGTACCTCCACGCCTAGGCGTGGGGAAGGAACCCCGGCCGTGAACCAACAACCCCGATACACCAGAGGTCAATAAAATACAACCCAATAACGGCCCACTCCTCGCAGGGAGGTAAAAGGCTACAACCAATACGTTCGGGGCTGCCGGACACGGGTTGACGGGCCGCACTCGGTGACGGGTCGGCCACGAGGAGGTTCGGGTGCAACGCTGCAGAAACCGGTGTCGCGCGCGCCTGGGCGGAGGGGGGGTCTCACGGGCTGATACGACGCCCGTTTGAGGCACCGTCAGAGAGGACGCGTCGCTGACTGTTGGAGGAACGCTCCGGCCAAAGGGGCGCGCTGGATCCGCCGGTGGTGACCGTGGGCGCTGCTGAAAGTCAGATCAGGTTCTGTGGGCACAGAACTGCGCACGCCGACGGTAAAATCTGGAAATCGGCCTTCTGGTGCCCGAACAAGTCCGGGCCGGTTGGGGGTGAAAACTGACTGGCAGAGATCGCCCTCGGCCAAATGGCGCTGGCAGACGACGCCGGTGCGAGCCGCAGGAGTCGCTGAAAGTCGGGGCTGGTTCGCTGGGCGGACTGGGCAGACACGCTGGCGCAACCCCACGAGATCGACCGCCACGGACGGTGACGATGTCGAAACGCGACGCCGTCGGCGGTGTTGGAAAGTTGACTCGGAGATCTACGAACCCTGAAGAAACCAGGGCAAAATACGCAGCGTGGAGGCCTGGGGAAAATTCGCAATCAGGGCCTCCCCGCTGGGCGAGCAGTGAAAGTGGTGCTGGCGCAGGTCGGCGGAGAAAATCGGTACGGGCGGTGCCGATCTCCGATTGATGCAAAACGGGAGCCAACGCGAAGCTGATCCGCAGACGTATCTCCAGAAAATAGGTCGTGGCAAAACTCGTCCAGGAAGGGGGCGCGAGCTCTGCTACAAGTCGGGGCAGAAATCTGGAATCACGAACACGAACCGTTGAGGAAGAAGATGAGGATAAGAGGGAACCCCGGAGTCCACCGAGGGCTGAGGCGTCACACCCCGCCGTTCTCCCGTCGCAGGAGCAGAAAGAGAGAGAGAGAGAAGGGCGCAAAAAGCTTTGCACAATACTCACTTGTATTCAAATTCATGTGTAAACTGTAATCGGTACAAGGTGAGAACTACTTATAGGGGATGGGAAAACCCTAATCTAACTAGAAGGGGAGGGGTGCGCCCAGCTCCAAGGAGAGAAAGGCGGCCCATATTTCAGCAAGCTTAGAAAAAATAAGAAAGGAATCTAAGTGGGAGAAGGAAGGGATGGAGTTGGGGAAAGGAGGAGAGGGGAAAAGGGGAAGGGAGAGGGGAGCGCCCCCCACCTTCCCTAGTAGAACTAGGAAGGGGTGGGCGGCTGCCTCCTCCTCCTCTAGATAGGGAGGGGGCCGCCCCCTAAACCCTAATGGGCTTCTTTTAAGTGGGCTTCAAGCCCCAATAAGCCCCTGACCCAATAACAAGATCCATTACCCCACAAAGCAACCCAATTGGCCACTATATGGCCCAATAAGTGCCCAAACAATAAGATGTCCACCCAGGGACCAAAAGACAAGGCCCACAAGGCCTGAGCAAGTCCAGACTGAGGCCCAACATGGCCTAAACATGATGAAAAGATAACTAGAAGGTGCCGCCGTCGCCGAGCCACAAGGAGGTAGCGGTGTGCCGGGTGCTCCGTCGAGGATAGCGCCGTGTGTCCTCACCAATTCTCCCCGGGTGGGAAGAACTCGACCCCGTCGAGTAAGGGTCACGGTCGCTGAGGTACCGCTCCAGCAGGTCCGGATCGATCCGCTCCAGCTCTCCACGTGTAATCCAGGTGTTGTCCGACTCGGGGCGCCCTCTCCAACGCACTAAGAAGCGTTGGTAGGCTCCGCTCCTGGTAGTAGTCACCTGCTCATCCAGTATGCAATCTATATGCTCGCGTTTTTGTAATGGGGCTGGAGGAGGTGGACTCTCAGTAGGTGTATCACTCACAACAGGAGGGTCAGGCCCAAATAACTCACTGGGTATCACCGCGGGATCCCGATAAGCTACCAGATCAGAGACATTGAACGTCGAACTGATCCCGTAGTCGTCTGGTAGCTCGATCTCATACGCGTTCGACCCAATACGCCTCAACACTCTGAATGGTCCTGCACCGCGGTCTTGGAGCTTCTTTACGGCTCCCGAAGGAAACCGTTCCAGTCTAACCCGGACCATGACGTACTCTCCCTCGCGGAACTCACGTGTGCGTCTGTGCGCGTCAGCTAACTCCTTGTAACGTGCGTTGCTGGCCTCTATATGACGACGGACATGGTCATGCAACTGTCTAATATGCTCTGCAAAAGACTCAGCTGACTCAGAGACTCGGGACTGAATGGGGGAGGGAATCAAATCAATCGGCTTCCTAGGTCTTCGACCAGTGACAATCTCAAATGGACTCAACCCTGTAGACCTATTGACCGAATCATTATATGCAAACTCTGCTAATGGTAAGACAAGGTCCCAATCTCCAACTCTATCACGCACTAAACACCTCAGAAGATCCCCTAGACTTCTATTGACTACCTCTGTCTGACCGTCAGTCTGGGGGTGGTATGCGGTGGAGAACTTCAACTGGGTGCCCATCATCCGCCAAAGGGTTTTCCAAAAATAGCTCGTAAAACGCACATCCCTATCAGAAACAATGGTACGCGGCAACCCAAACCTGGACACACAGTGGGTGAAGAACAACCTGGCAACTCTAGAGGCATCCGATGTCTTGGAACAAGGAATAAACAAGGCCATCTTGGAGAAGCGGTCAACCACAACAAAAATAGAATCATGCCGCCATGCAGTACGGGGCAAACCAAGCACAAAGTCCATGCTGATATCCTGCCAAGGACTATCAGGGACAGGCAGAGGGGTATAAAGGCCAGTGTTCTGTTTCCTCTGCTTCGCTAGGGCACAAATACGACACTGGGCAACTATGCGGGCCACATCCCTCTTCAAACTGGGCCAGCAGAAACGGTGCTCAACAGCCTCTATGGTCTTGTTTCGGCCGAAGTGGCCGGCAAGACCTCCTGCATGAAGCTCCCACATAAGAAAATCACGAACTGAAGTCCGTGGGATGCACAACCTATCACCTCGAAATAAGTGACCATCCTGAAGGACATACTCGCTAAACTCACGGGACGGTCCTGACTGAAGGGCAAATAGATGGGACCGAAGTCCGGGCAATCAATGTAGGCCTCTTTCAACTTCTCTAAACCAACCACCTGAACATTCATGGTGGATATCAACATCACCCGCCGACTAAGAGCATCGGCCACCTTGTTCTCAGCACCTGCCTTGTGCTTGAGAACGAATGTAAACTCCTGCAAATATTCCACCCATCTACTATGTCTGGCATTCAACTTCTTTTGGGTGTGGAGAAATCTCAATGCCTCGTGGTCAGAAAAGAGCACGAACTCCTGGTGGAGGAGATAGTGCCTCCAATAGCGCAAAGCCTGGACAACTGCGTAGAATTCCTTGTCATAAGTAGAGTAACGCAGTTTGGCATCATTGAGTTTCTCACTGAAAAAGGCTATAGGGTGGGACTCCTGGCTAAGCACTCCCCCTATGCCTACACCTGAGGCATCACATGTAACCTCAAACACCTTAGAAAAGTCAGGAAGTGTAAGAACGGGTGCCTGGGTCATGCGATCCTTGATAGTCTGGAAGGCTGTGGCAGCAGCCTTCGTCCAGGTAAACTCGCCCTTACGGATGCAATCCGTGATCGGGGCGGTGATAGAACTGAACCCCCTAATGAAACGGCGATAGAATGTCGCCAGACCATGAAAGCTCCTAACATCGTGGAGTGAGCGGGGCTCGGGCCACTCCACTATGGCACGGATCTTCTCCGGATCAGCGGAGACTCCGTCACGGGACACAATGAACCCTAAGAAAGAAACCTGGTCAGTCATGAAGCTACACTTCTTAGGGTTGGCAAACAAGCTCTCCCGTCTCAGAGCAACACACACCTGCCTAAGGTGGTCTAGGTGTAACTCCCTAGTGCGGCTATAAATCAAGATGTCGTCGAAGTAGACGACCACAAACACTCCAATCATAGGACGCAACACCTGCGTCATCACCCGCATGAAGGTGCTAGGGGCGTTAGTCAGCCCGAAGGGCATGACCAACCACTCGTAAAGACCATCCTTGGTCTTAAATGCAGTCTTCCACTCATCACCTGGTCTGATCCTCACCTGGTGATAGCCACTCCTAAGATCGATCTTCGAGAAAATCGTGGCTCTTGACATCATATCAAGCAAGTCATCTAGCCGGGGAATGGGAAACCTATACTTAACCGTGATTTTATTGATCGCACGGCTATCGATGCACATACGCCATGTGCCATCCTTCTTCGGTGCTAGCAGGGCGGGAACAGCACAGGGACTCTTGCTATCCCTAAGGGAACCCCTACTCATCAACTCATCAACCTGTCTCTGTAGCTCAGCGTGGTCCGCGGGACTCATCCTATAATGTGGAAGATTGGGCAAGGACGAGCCCGGGACAAGATCAATCTCGTGCTGAATGTCACGCAATGGTGGAAGGCCTTCGGGAAGGTCCTCCGGGAAAATATCAGCAAACTCTCGCAACATCTCAGCTAACTGAGGGTCTGTCACTCCCTCGAGACTGGGGACCACCTCACCCGTCTCCCTGACAACCACAGCTAAAAGAGGGACACCACTAGCAACCTTTCTCCCCATCTCTCGGGGACTGATGATCATCAACCTCCTAGTCGGAGGGGCCTCTATGGTGAGGGTGGGAGAGGGGGTGGAAACTGACACCGGAGGTGGTGGTGGTGGTGGGCTGACCTTCCCCTGGTGAGGGGTGGTCGTGGCACTAGGGCCGGCTGGACCCCTAACAGTAGGGTCCCTAGGTGGGGCTGGGTGGAGGGTGATCCTGTGGCCGTTGTGATCAAATGTGCAAGTGTTTGCACGGCCCTGTAGGGTGGCATCCATGTCAAACAACCACGGCCTCCCTAAAATAATGCTACCTACCTCCATAGGTAGAACATCGCACCAAATTTCATCCTGATAGGTCTGGAACTGAAGGGGCACCAGGCAACGGAGCCTAACAGGAATGGAGGTAGAATCGACCCACGAAACCCTATAGGGGGCAGGGTGGTCAACTGGGGTTAACCCAAGGCGGGTAACAGTGCCAGTAGATATGGCGTTGATGCAACTCCCGCTATCAATGACAATCTTGCAAGCTTTACCCCCAAGCCTGCAGAAGGTGTGAAAAATGGTGGTGCGACGCCAGTCGTCACTCACCTGGGGCTGGGCTAGGATGCACCTAACTACCCCTAACTGTGGGTCACCCTGAAAGTGGCTACCCTGGGCACCATCCTGCTCTCCTTCGAGCAGATCATCGAAGAACTCCTCAACCAAGTCCTGGTCTACCTCATAACTAACAGGAATAGGCTCAGTGGGGGACTCAGTGGAAGTGGGGTCTGCCACGACAAGGGCCTTCCTCTCTCGAGTGGGGCATCTATCAGCAAAGTGGCCAAATCCGCCACACCGGTAACAAGTAGTACGTGCGCCCGCACTGGATGAGGCTCCAGCGGTCATAGGACTCTTGCCCTTGTCATCATGACGGGGCGCGGGGAGTAAAGGCTGAGAACGCGCAGGGTGCGCGGGAGGTGGAAGTGTAGGGCGTGTGGGGGGGTAGGGCGGCTGCTGGCGAGGTGGAGGAAACGGGTCCCTAGGAAGGGGTGGACGAGGCCTGGGACCAGTGGGGTCCTGGCGAAGAGGCTCCGCGGGCCGAGCCGCCGGATATCGACCATACTGGGTGGAAGTGGAGCGAGGGTCAAGACCCCGCTGACTAGGCATCCCCTGACGAAAGGTGGGGCCAAACTCCAACTCAAATTGCTCTAACTCTAGGGCAACCTGGTAAGCCAGCTCTAAAGTGTCTACCTGGCGACGGTAGAGCTCATACTGATACTCGGGCCTCAAACCACGGCGAAAACGCGAAACAGGCATGCCCTTCTCCTCATCAACTCCACATCGCAAATAATACTCGTCAAACTCGGCGATGTACTCGGTCACGGACCGATCGCCCTGACTAAGGGTCTGCCATCGGTCGATGAGCCTCTGGCGGTAAGAAGGAGGGACATACTTCTCGCGGAGCTTACGCCGCATGTCAATCCAGGTTTCTATGGGTGGATCCTGCCTCTGCAACATCAGGCTCTCGACATTCCTCCAGTAGGTCTGGGCTCTCCCCACGAGCTTCATCTTGGCAAATCGGACTTGCCGAAGCTCAGACATCTCAACCCATTCGAAATACCTATCCATGCTATTCTCCCAGTCTATGTAGACTTTTGGGTCAAGGGACCCCTCGAAAGTGGGTGGATCGGCACGGACGGTCCTAAGGATCCTATCATCCTCATCCTGATGTGGTCGACGACCACGGTACTGGCGCCCATTCCCCTCAAAATCATTCTCGGACCCATAGTCATCAAAGTCGGGGGCTCGGGGACGTCGCTCCTGAGCCCGAGGGGCTTGAGCGGCAGCAACTGGAGGGGCTCGATCGGCTCTAGGAGGGTCCTGGTGGGGCACTTCATCAACTCTCCCAATCCGTCCAACAAGGCCCTGGATGGTTAAGTCAGACACTCTGGCACGATCCTCAATGATCTTCAGACGGCCATCTAGATGCTCAGTCAACTCCTTGATGGACTGGTCGGACCTGTCCATACGGGTCATAAGTTGGGTAATCAGATCCTCTAGAGATGGGCGTCCCTGAGGTGGGTGTTGGTCACCCATGGCGTCCGGGCGATGGTAATCCGAACCACCCCGAGTGGGCATGCAAAGGAGACTAAGGGAAGGGTAGGCTGACACCCGAAGACCTAGAGGGACACGAATGCAATGAGATGCAAGACTCAAACAAGACACGTCCAAAACCTAGACACGACCCTAAGACCCAACCTGTAAGGACAAGTTGGTAACCATGCTCTGATACCAAATTTGACGCGGGACGGGGACCGACACGGACTAAGACTCGCAAAAGACTCTAACTGAGGCCGGCAGTAGCACGCTCAAGGGTCGCCAAGTGGCTGACCACCGTGATATCCCACAGAATGAGGGACGTCTCTCAACAGAAACTCCGACCTCGGCCGTCCCAAGGAGGGAAGCGCACGTGTCTAGGCGTATAGTCGACCTCCAAAGACAAGGGGAGTCGAGTCCTAGCTCGGTGCTCGACTAGTGCTAGGGATGGATGCTCTCACTCACGATCCGTGGTGATGGCAATAAGTGGCTAGGCACCTACCCTCTCTCAAGCGGCATAATCGATCACATACTAAAAGAGCAAGCAAAAGGAGGGGAGTCGGAGCGCGTACCTCCACGCCTAGGCGTGGGGAAGGAACCCCGGCCGTGAACCAACAACCCCGATACACCAGAGGTCAATAAAATACAACCCAATAACGGCCCACTCCTCGCAGGGAGGTAAAAGGCTACAACCAATACGTTCGGGGCTGCCGGACACGGGTTGACGGGCCGCACTCGGTGACGGGTCGGCCACGAGGAGGTTCGGGTGCAACGCTGCAGAAACCGGTGTCGCGCGCGCCTGGGCGGAGGGGGGGTCTCACGGGCTGATACGACGCCCGTTTGAGGCACCGTCAGAGAGGACGCGTCGCTGACTGTTGGAGGAACGCTCCGGCCAAAGGGGCGCGCTGGATCCGCCGGTGGTGACCGTGGGCGCTGCTGAAAGTCAGATCAGGTTCTGTGGGCACAGAACTGCGCACGCCGACGGTAAAATCTGGAAATCGGCCTTCTGGTGCCCGAACAAGTCCGGGCCGGTTGGGGGTGAAAACTGACTGGCAGAGATCGCCCTCGGCCAAATGGCGCTGGCAGACGACGCCGGTACGAGCCGCAGGAGTCGCTGAAAGTCGGGGCTGGTTCGCTGGGCGGACTGGGCAGACACGCTGGCGCAACCCCACGAGATCGACCGCCACGGACGGTGACGATGTCGAAATGCGACGCCGTCGGCGGCGTTGGAAAGTTGACTCGGAGATCTACGAACCCTGAAGAAACCAGGGCAAAAGACGCAGCGTGGAGGCCTGGGGAAAATTCGCAATCAGGGCCTCCCCGCTGGGCGAGCAGTGAAAGTGGTGCTGGCGCAGGTCGGCGGAGAAAATCGGTACGGGCGGTGCCGATCTCCGATTGATGCAAAACGAGCGCCGACGCGAAGCTGATCCGCAGACGTATCTCCAGAAAATAGGTCGTGGCAAAACTCGTCCAGGAAGAGGGCGCGAGCTCTGCTACAAGTCGGGGCAGAAATCTGGAATCACGAACATGAACCGTTGAGGAAGAAGATGAGGATAAGAGGGAACCCCGGAGTCCACCGAGGGCTGAGGCGTCACACCCCGCCGTTCTCCCGTCGCAGGAGCAGAAAGAGAGAGAGAGAGAAGGGCGCAAAAAGCTTTGCACAATACTCACTTGTATTCAAATTCATGTGTAAACTGTAATCGGTACAAGGTGAGAACTACTTATAGGGGATGGGAAAACCCTAATCTAACTAGAAGGGGAGGGGTGCGCCCAGCTCCAAGGAGAGAAAGGCGGCCCATATTTCAGCAAGCTTAGAAAAAATAAGAAAGGAATCTAAGTGGGAGAAGGAAGGGATGGAGTTGGGGAAAGGAGGAGAGGGGAAAAGGGGAAGGGAGAGGGGAGCGCCCCCCACCTTCCCTAGTAGAACTAGGAAGGGGTGGGCGGCTGCCTCCTCCTCCTCTAGATAGGGAGGGGGCCGCCCCCTAAACCCTAATGGGCTTCTTTTAAGTGGGCTTCAAGCCCCAATAAGCCCCTGACCCAATAACAAGATCCATTACCCCACAAAGCAACCCAATTGGCCACTATATGGCCCAATAAGTGCCCAAACAATAAGATGTCCACGCAGGGACCAAAAGACAAGGCCCACAAGGCCTGAGCAAGTCCAGACTGAGGCCCAACATGGCCTAAACATGATGAAAAGATAACTAGAAGGTGCCGCCGTCGCCGAGCCACAAGGAGGTAGCGGTGTGCCGGGTGCTCCGTCGAGGATAGCGCCGTGTGTCCTCACCAAAAACCTTCTTGCAGTGTGTGTGATCTTATTGTGCTCTTCTTCTTCCTTATATTGCAATTCATTGAATGCGCATTACAGATTTCTAAATTCCTGATATTTCGTTTCTACTTGAACTTTCTACCAGTGTTGTATATCAAAAGGTTTAGTCCGAAAGATACGGTACACCTATCTGGAATACTTAACCTTGTGTGAGGAGATTCTGATTCCAACCTCCACCTAGTACAGCTTCATCTGGTTGATTGTTTCTTAATCTTTAGTGAAATTTTGTTAAATTGCTTGTGTTAGCCGTATCATCTTAATTCCACATTTTAAGTGCTTTAAATTGGTTTGTATTAGGGGTAGATCTATTCACCCCCCCTCTTGATCTGTTAGTCATCCGAAACAACACTTGGTATCAGAGCCTAACTCTCCTTTAGGTCTTTACATCCTGGAGAGATTAGCAAATGGGTGTTAGAGGGTTAACAGTTGAAGGTAACTCTACTAGTAAGCCTCCATATTTTGACGGATCAAATTATGCTTATTGGAAGAGTCGTATGCAAGTTTTCCTTAGAGATAAGGACTACAAAGTTTGGAAGGTAGTTAGCAAAGGCCCCTTTGAACTACCTGAGGATGAAGAGGTCTGGACTAGATAGTAGATTCGTAAATCCACTTTAAACTAGAGCGCTGTAAATGCCATGTAGTGTGCTCTTCATCCCACCGAATTCTTCAGAGTCTCTTCCTTTTCTACAGCTAAGGAGATGTGGGATAAATTGAAGGTGATCTATGAAGGGACTTCTCAAGTTAGGGAGACTAAAGTCAACATGTTTGTCTCTGAATATGAGGCTTTCAAAATGAAGCATGATGAGTCCATCTCTGAGATGTTCACTCGTCTAAATGTGATTACCAACAGCTTAAGAAGTATGGGAAAAACCTATTGTGAGTACGAGCTCGTCAGAAAGATACTAAGGTCCCTGACACCTATTTGGCACACTAAGGCCACTATTATGGAGGGATCTAGGAACCTAGCTACCACATCAGTAGATGAGCTCATCAGTTCCCTCATGACATATGAGTTGAACCTTAAGATGGTTGATGAGTCTGAGAAGAGAAAGAAACCCCTGGCTCTTAAAGTTACTACTAGTAACAAAGGGTCATCTAGTGAGCATAGCTCTGGTAGTTCAGATGAAGATCAAGGTGAATTCGCCATGTTCACTAGGAATTTTAAAAAGTTCCTCAGAAAGGAAGGAAAGGGGTTTAAGAGAAAATATTTCTCTGAGAAGAGGCAGTCAAAGTCTAAACCTGAAACTGCCAAGAAATCTAACAGCATTGTATGTTATAACTACAGGAAAGCAGGACATCTCAAGACAGATTGTCCTGAATTGAGAAACAAACAGCCCATGTTGAAAAATAAGAAGACAAAAGCCATGGTAAGCACCTGGAGCGAGGAAGAAGAAGAAAGTCAGAGCAGCTCCTCTAACGGTGAGAAGGATGATCGGCTATGTTTGATGGCCAAGGATAATGAAGTCAATGAAGATGACATTGAGGTAACTTCCCTATTCGACAATTTTACACATAGTGATTGGGAAGAAGCTTATGCTGAAATACTTGAAAAATATGAAGACATACGTAGAGAGAATAGACATTTGAAAAGAAAAGTAAATTCATTAGTTCATGATACATCTTTGACTGATAAACTTGCATGTCTAGAAACTGAAAACTCAGAGCTGAAAAACTCTCTTGATGAAGTTGAATGTAATAAAATCATCTTGATTGATCTGAGAATTGAAAATGAGAATATGAAAAACACCATTGATGAAATCAAAATAAAAATACAAAAATTTGAGGAAGAAACAAGGACAGCTACTGAAAAATATGAAGCTGTCAATGGTGTAAATGAAGAACTGAAAAAATCAATTGAGAATTTAGAAAAATAGAATAAGGACAAACAAAATTCGCTTGAGGGTATGACACAAGGAACTGATAATCTGAATGCCATTTTGGGAATAAAAATAAACTTCAGAAGAGAAGGTTTGGGTTTTAACCCAACGAACAAGAAAAGGTTTGATGTAAGAACTATCTCCTTTGTGGTTGAAAAGGGGACATCACAACCTTTAACAAAAATGACTTCTGGAGAGAATTAGAATAAAAAGGCAGTGAAAATCATTGAGAAAACTAGGAACAGTGCCAAGGACAAGGGCAAAGAGAAAATAGAGGTGTCTAGAGAGTCATGCTCACATACAACTACACCTCATACCAAGGGACATGCTCGGGGTCAGTTTCTTTAGGCCAGAGTCCAAGGAAATCCCAAGGCCAAATCAACCTTGTCCTAATAGGAAGGTCCAAGCAATTACAAGAGTGCTTCTACCAATCCGGCATTTCATAACTCCTATCACCAAAATTCTGATAGAAGAGGTCAAGCAACCCCTACATAAGGTCGATGCAGCATAACTTCCAGAATTCATTTGCTACTTCTATGAATCGACCTTACCCTTGGAACTCCTATGTGCAACCTAGGCACAGAAATTTTAGAAGCCATAACACTTATGGTTTTATCCATTCCATGTCTGATCAGTCTAGGTTCTACAATGCATACACTGTTCCCAATGCCCATTGGACTGGTCACTGGCAGAGAAGATATCAAAATGAAATTAAGAAGAGGAATGTCACACCTCAAAAACATTCTTCAAAGATTAAAAGTGACAAGAAAAAGCAGAACAAGCTGAATGACAAGAAATCCACAAATTCAGTAAATACACCAAAATAATTGTGGATTCCAAAATACCTCATGTCCAGCCTGCATGATGTAACTGTTGTTATGGGGCCCAAACACTTTTGGGTTACAAAATTTTCCTCTTGATCTTGTTTGCAGGGATGCCTGGCAGCCAATCACAATAGGTGGTATCTTGACAGCGGCTGCTCCAGGCACATGACTGGGGATATAGGCAAATTTTGCATGTTGGCAAAGAAAGATGTAGGTCAGGTAACATTTGGAGGCAATACAAAAGGCAAAATCATTGGGTCAGGAAAAGTTGGTAAGTGCTTTTCTTGCTTTATTGAAGAAGTTCTTTTAGTAGATGGGCTAGCATATAATCTGCTCAGTATTACCCAACTTTGTGATAAAGGTCATAAAGTAGTGTTTGATTCTCTTGCATGCACGCTTTTTGAACCAAATTCAGAATCTGTCAAATTTACTGGTAAGAGAGTCAACAACAACTATATGGTAGACTTAGATGATCTAGCACACACTAATCTATGTCTAACTGTAAATAAGGATGATCTAGCTTACCTGTGGCATCGTAGGTTAGGTCATGCCAGCTATGGTGTGCTTCATAAGTTGAATAAGCATTGCATGGTGAAAGGTTTTCATGAATTTTCTTTCAAACAAGACAATAAAATCTGTGAGGCATGCACACAATATAAACAAACTATGAAGTCATTTCCAGAACTGAAAACCTATCCTCTAGACCTTATGAGTTGATTCACATGGACTTATTTGGACCTACTAGATCAGCCAGTTTATCTGGAAGGAGATATGATTTTGTTTTAGTAGATGACTTCTCTAGATTCACTTGGGTGTTCTTTCTGTCTCACAAGAATGATGCATTTGAGGAATTTCAGGAGTTCTTTCATAAAATAAAATAGACATGTGAACATTCCATTTCCAATATTTTGTCTGACCATGGTGGTGAGTTTGTAAACTCACAATTTGATGTCTTCTACAGGGAAAATGGCATCAATCATAGGTTCTCCTCACCATGAACTCCAAAGCAGAATGGAGTAGTAGAAAGGAGAAACCGAACCCTAGTAGAGATGGCTAGGACTATGCTAGTAGAAGGGAACCTGCCTAGAAGGTTTTGGGCTGAGGCTATTAATACTTCATGTTACATCATTATTAGAGCCCTGGTAAGACCTTCTACACAAATGACTCCTTATGAAATTCTTAAGGGTAAGAAACCTTCTCTAGCTCACTTCAAGGTTTTCGGTTGCAAATATTTTATCCATATAAACTCTAAATGAGACCTTGATAAGTTTGAACCTAAAAGTGAACCTGGAATATTTCTAGGTTATTCCGAACAGTCTAGAGCCTATAGGATATATAATCTTAACTCTCAAATTATTGAGGAATCTCCTCACGTTGTCTTTGATGAGTCTACAAATAAAACTGACAACAGTTTATGCAGGGACAAGGCTGATGGAGATATCTTGAAGACTAAAGAAGATCAAAATGGAGAATCTGCTGAAGAGGCTGAGGTAGAAGGATCTGAAACTTAGGGGGAGGTAAATGAAAATCCAGGTAACCAGGTTACCAATGTTAGATTTCTCATAGATCATCCTATAGGAAGCATAATTGGTAATTTGAATGAACCCCCTAGGACCAGAGCACATTTCAGAATTGAAAATGATTTGAACTCATTTACTCTAGTCTCACAGATAGAACCAAAAAATGTAGAAAGTGCCCTACAGGATGAACATTGGATAAATGCCATGCATGAAGAACTTAATCAATTTTATAGGAACAAGGTCTAGCACTTAGTTCCTAAACCCATACATAAGACTGTAATAGGAACTAAATCGAATTTCAGAAATAAAACTGATGAGCTAGGCAATATAGTTAGAAATAAGGCTAGGCTTGTAGCTCAAGGGTACAACCAGGAATTTGGTATAGACTTTGAGGAATCATTTGTCCCTGTAGCTAGGATGGAAGCCATTAAGATTCTTTTGGCTATTACATGCAGCTTAGGAATAACCCTCCAGTAGATGGATGTCAAATCTGCATTCTTAAATGGTGTAATAAAGGAGGATGTTTTTGTAAAACAACCCCTGGTTTTGAGTGTCTTGATTTTCCTGACCATGTTTACAAACTTGATAAGGCACTCTATGGTTTGAAACAAGCTCCCAGAGCTTGGTATGACAGATTGAGCAAGTTTCTTGTAGAAAAAGGATTTTCCAGAGGTGAGGTTGATCAGACATTATTTACAAAGGTATGTGACAAAGATATTCTGATTGTTCAGATCTATGTAGATGACATAGTGTTTGGATCAACCAAACCATCCATGTGTAAGGAATTTTCTGACTTAATGACTAATGAATTTGAAATGAGCTCAATGGGAGAACTAAAATTTTTCCTTGGTTTGTAGGTTTATCAGACTAAGGAAGGGATGTTTATAACTCAAGAAAAATATATCAAGGATCTATTGAAGAAATTCAAGCTGGAAAACCTCAAGGCTATCACTACACCAATGGGTACTTCAACCAGTCTTGATGCTGGCCCTGAAGGTAAATTGGTAGACACCAAATTTTACAGAGATCTGATCAGATCCTTGTTATATCTTACTGCATCTCGTCCTGATATTCAGTTTTCAGTGTGTTTGTGTGCACGTTTTTAAGCTAGTCCTAAGGAGTCACATTTAAAAGCCGTGAAAAGGATATTTGGGTATCTATCTGGCACCCTAGACTTAGGCTTATGGTATCCTACTAGGTGTGAGTTAGATCTCATAGCTTACACTGATGCAGACTATGTTGGGTGTAGAATAGATATGAAAAGCAATAGTGGATATTGTCAGTATCTAGGTGCCTGTCTAGTGACTTGGGCATCTAAGAAACAGCATATTGTTGCCTTATCCACTACTGAAGCAGAATATGTGGCAGTAGGAAACTGTGCAGCCCAAGTCCTCTGGATTAAACACCAGCTTATTGACTATCATATCAACCTTGGTTGTATTACAATTCTATGTTATAACACTAGTGCTATTTCCCTTACTAAAAATCTAGTTCACCACTCACGGACTAAGCACATTGAAATAAAACACCATTTTCTTAGAGATGAAGTAAGTAAAAAGGAAATTGAATTAGAGTTCATTGCATCTGAAAATCAAATCACTGATATATTCACCAAGCCTCTTGACAATGAAAGGTTTAAATTTTTAAGGAGAGAACTTGGTCTTTGTAAATTCTCAGCGTGAATGCTTGTTCTGATTTGCATTAACACTTAGTATACTGTGTTTTCTGTATAACAATAAATGTTGTAACTACAGGAATTGTCACTGCATATCTATGTGCTGCATTTCATGGTTGACCCATCGGTATATCAAATGGTATGCTAGAAGAAGGGCAGATTATGTCTGTCTAGAAATCCACATCATGTGTAGAGGTTTACCTCCACCCAGTACCATGGGTCAACATTGCATATATCTAGAATATGACATGTCATTTCTCATACATATCTGAAAACTCATGTATACAGTCAGGGGGAGTTTGTGCATTTTCATATCATCCTTGATGATTCATGTTCATTAGCTCTGTGTTTAGAGCATATAGATAGGATTCACACATGTGATATCATTCATGATCATATCATTTCATACATTTTGATAGGGGGAGTTCAGAATAATTTTGGTAAAAGAACAGATCATCAGTTCAGGTCTTGAATAATGTCGACATCCAATGTTGACTCTTTGTTGAACACACTCTGTCTATTCTAAACATGTCCTCTTGGCCATATGAAAATTCATGCTTGATATTTCTCATCTATTTCCATCCATTGACATCAAGCACCTATATTCCTCTTGACCATCTGAATAAATGACAAACTTATAGTTCATTCATTAACCTAAGCTGCTAAAATCAGAAGACTTCTCTTATAAGAAGCAGTAGTGTTCCATGAATGAGCTGATGGTTTAAATTTAATAAACTTTAGAGAGTAAAGACCAAATTCAATGAAAAGAATCTAATGATGACTCTTTAATAGATCTCAACCATATTGATTATGTCATGTCTAATGGACCCTTTCAGAAACTAAAAGCATCTAATTTCAGGATAACTTGGTTGAGAACCCTAAAAATGTGTATTATATTTAAACAACTCTTTTTAAAAATCAAATGGGCAGCCGTTTTAAAATGAATAGTCAAATATGCTGATGGCAGAGTAATGGCCAAATGCGCTGAGAAATTGGTTTTTTTTTAAAGATCATGTGAACCTATGTCATGAAGCTTCTTGGCTAACTCTGTTTAAAAATTAAAAGAATAGTTTTACTGAGTAACTAGGGGTACTGGCGTCTGATAAATACGTACCCTTATGTAAAAAGGTGTCAACTAAACCTGAAACATAATAATAAATCCTACCAAGTAACTAGGGTATTGGCGTCTGATAAACGTATACCCTTATGTAAAAAGGTATGGATTCTACTTGACTGTTCTGAATTTTGTGAGCAAATGAACAAAATAATTTTGCTCTAAATCTGTAGACAATTTCAGAACAGTGAAATTTGTTTAGTCTCAATACATGGTCTGGTCTCTCCTAAGAAACTCTTTGAAATTCAGATGTATAAGATGAAGTAAGACATCATCTGATATGCTACATGTCAGTCTGGTTTAATTCTATTAAAAGAGTTCAAACATCAATTTTCTGTCAAAGAATGCCATACGTATTCTGTAGCACCCCGTATAAAAAAATGATAAAAAAATTTATTAATAATATTTCCCAAATAAAAAAAATATATTAGATAAAGTCTAGAGGAAGCTTAAGTAAGAAGTTAGAACACGGAGTTATCATTTGTAAAGATTATTCACTTAACAAGTGACTTCCTAGTGTAGTTGGTTAAGTGATGTGTCTTTCAACCTAGTGACCAGGGTTCCAATCCCAGCATCCACCATTTACCTTTTGTGCCAAATAATTATATGTTATAGGCTAGTAAAACTTGCACCGAGGCAGAAACATATATGCAACACAATGTACAGACTTGGTAAATTGATGCACGAACACAACAACAAGCAATGTATAGACTTTGCCTGAAGGATTGCACAAATGCAGATAGTAAGGTATGTACATTGGAAATAGATGCTCAGACATGACTTGCGAGAAGAGTGTACAGACTTTGAATGCATGCAATGACAAGGAGTGTATAGACTTTGAATGTGTGCATGCTACAAGGCGATGTACAGATTTTCTATAATGATGCACAAATGCATATATGAAAGTATGCACATTGAAGAGCGATGCTCAGGCATGCGATGTACAGACTTTGAAGTGAAAGATGTATAGACTTAGTGTGTGTGCGCGACAAATCAATGCATTGACTATGTATATGCATGAAGAGCACTGGCTGTACTGGAAGTGTTGTTCAAGCTCTTGATCGTGATCGTTTGCACTGGAAGTATATTGACCTATACCTACGCTTGAACAGGTTTTACACCAACCTTAGGTACATGAATAGTGTCAGTTTTATTTAAAGAAAAATTTGAGAAATAAATTTTATGAAAAATAAGAGAAAAATATAAGGATCCTAGCCATGAAATTTCATAAACTGAAATTTCATATATGAAAGTATGCACATTGAAGAGCGATGCTCAGGCATGCGATGTACAGACTTTGAAGTGAAAGATGTATAGACTTAGTGTGTGTGCGCGACAAATCAATGCATTGACTATGTATATGCATGAAGAGCACTGGCTGTACTGGAAGTGTTGTTCAAGCTCTTGATCGTGATCATTTGCACTGGAAGTATATTGACCTATACCTACGCTTGAACAGGTTTTACACCAACCTTAGGTACATGAATAGTGTCAATTTTATTTAAAGAAAAATTTGAGAAATAAATTTTATGAAAAATTAGAGAAAAATATAAGGATTCTAGCCATGAAATTTCATAAACCGATTCCATCAATTTTAAAAGATAAAAATCTTTAAAGTTAGATACGGAGTTTCGGGTTGAATTTTATTCTGGCATATTTTAATAAAATAAAATTTTGATAAATATCATAAAAATCTAGGGATCATAAAAATATGTAATTTACTATTTTTATTAACACAGTTCATTAGATATAAAATTTCTAAACGTTGTAATCATTATAGTGGTGTGCCCAGACAAACCATAGTTGGCACCCCATTATCATGTGTCCTTTCCGACACATACAACCCCTTTTTGTTGGCATCGCACTATAGTATGACCATGGGACGCTATGATTTTGGATCTTGTTCCCCTCCTGTCTACCCAAAACACTATAATATTCCCTATATTGAGACTCCCTCCATTCTTCCGAAGGCTTGCTGCAGAGAAGGGGGAGCATTCTCTGAAGTTGCAGAGGTTGCAGAGGAGGGAAGAAAGCTGCCCTTTTCTTTTGCCTATACCTAGTGGTCATCTCAGAAAGGTAGGTGTTCTCATCTTTCAACTAAACCAGTAGCTAATTAACCAAGCAATCTAGGTAATTAGGCTCATCTCTATGAGATATTATTGTCTATATAGCACGTTTTATCCTGACTTGTAGAGATCTATCATGCTTTTGTAATCCACAATCAATCATCTCTATAGCCAACCTGTGAGAACATGTTAGTTACCAAAGTTAATCGAAGTAAATCTTCATTTTAAGTGTTTTAGGTAGACATGTCTGATCCAAGGCATGTTTAGAAGTATATTTGAGTCACGTCTCTTATAAAATAAGAGCTCACATCTGTTATGCAAACAAGAGCTCACGTTTGTTATAACAGACGCTACCATAAACTTGTTTAACACAACATTACAATTGAATCAAATAATACGCTTCGAAAGTTGACTTTGAGACATTTCTATTGTGTAGACAAGTATTAAACTTGTTAATGTCGTATCTATCAACATTTGCATTCACTGTTTAAACATCTTAAACCTGTCAAAGACTATTCACTATTTAGACAACAAATTAAATGTTTAGCCATGTTATGTGTATAGCATCATATTAAAATATTCTAAGTTAACCTAAAAGTATATTTCTATATTTCAGATATTATAATACTAAAAAAATATTTTTGTATGAAATAATTTTTATTTTTAGTAATTTAATTTTTGAAAGCATAAAAAAATTAATTTAACCCCAGGAGAATATATACCAATCAGAATATGCTAGAAAATGTTATTAATAGTTAGCCAACCTGGAACTCTTAATAGTTAGAAAAGTGTTAGAATATATACCAACCTGTTAGACTAGTTACCAACCTGCAACCTGTTAGAAAATGTTAGAATGTAACATGCACGGACCTGCTGCCTTGGTATATATTAGAATATACCAACCTGAAATATGTTAGAATATATTAGTAATTAGCCAACCTGTTAAACTGTTAGAATATGTTAGAACATATTAACCTGTAACCTGTTTGACCATGTTAGCGATCCGGCTAACAACCTGTTTAGTTAGCCAACCTATAAGTTAGAAAATGTTAGAACATATTACTAGTTAGACCACTTGCAACCTGTTAGAATACATTAGAATATATTACTAGTTAGCCAACATGTTAGAAACATATATATGTTAGAACATATTACTATCCATTTTAAGTGTTCTAACGACCTATTAGAATGTGCCAGTTACCAAAGTTAAGCAAGTAGTAAATCTCCATATTAATTGTTTAACCCATTCAAAATCCATAACTATTGAACTAAATCATGAAAATCTTACAATTTTTATACTGAGAAATAGTAACCCCCATTGACACCCCTGACCAGGGTGCCAATTTCAGAATTTAAGATGCCTGATGGCATCGTAAAAAAAATGAAATTTCAGAAAATTACACCAAATCACCCACTTGTAAACCTGCTTAACCCAAGGGCGCCAATTCGGTCTAATACAATTTATGATTTTAACATGTCTCATAATTTGCATTGATTTTACCCTTTAACCTGTCGCATGATTTAAATTGATTTTCCTACATAATGTGAGTTCTTGACTTCCATTCCACAAAATCTACCTTATATCTCCTACTGGTCAAGCCTTGAAATTCTATATTGGCTATAAATGAGAGTGGATGTCGACAAACATGACCAATACTGTGCATGTAAGGCCCGGTCTGGTCCTGGGAGGAGCACCCGAAGGTACTTGTGCCCATGGGAGTTTATTGACCACGGTGTTTGGTATTGCACCGGAGTACTTGCTTGCTAGACTTAAGGCATTCCACTCATTCTCGTGATATTACTTGATTGATTGACTTGAGACCCGCAGAAGGGTAAAAGTGTTTACTTGAATGAATTGATAAATGGCCAATTCCAGTTATACATGCTTTAAATTACTTTGCTTACTATTGCTTGATTGACATGTTATTATTCCAGTTATTACTCCTCAGTTATCACTTGCTTGATATCATTTGCTATCACTTGCTACTGCTGCTTGAAAATGCGAAATCTATATGCCCTCACTTTCTACTCTTGTCGATCTTACGATTCCTTGATATCTATCTGTCTGCATGCATATATTACCCACATTAAATGAACTTGTAATTCACTTAAAGCATGTTAAATCTTGAGATGTAATTCCTACTGAGCGATTCGCTCATCTAGTTATTTTCTAACCTTTTCAGGTAGTTTGGATATCGGCCAGAACACAGAAGGGGATGTGTCTGAGTGATGAGTGTATGAATGGAGTCATCAATTGTCATGTTGTGTTATTGTAATTCCACTATTTTGTGTTAAATTGTAATCCCTACGTATGTCAGTTGTTGCCCAGTTATGTAATTTATATTTCCTTTGATCAAAACTAATAAAGGAGTGAGGACTAGTAGTTGATTCTATGAATTTGACATTTTGGTTAGTTGTAATAATCGATAGCTCGAACTATTTATGTTATTTTCAAATCTAGGCTTAGTAATTTACTTAGTCATTTACGCACTCTTTAAATTGTCTAAGGAAGATCTCCACTAATTAGCTAGATTGCTTTGGTTCTATATAAAGGACTGTCGCGTCATGGGTAAGCTTCCGCGCTCGGGACGTGACAGCTTTCTTGGTATCAGAGCCTAGGATTTCAATTTCCTAGGTAAAAACTAGAGTCCAAAGATAGAAATGTCTAATAGAATTATCTATGGATAGGTTTAGATCTTACCTGGTGAGATGGGTAAAGCCAAGGGTTAAGTTTAACAATGACAATTGACCCCATAATAACGAAACCCAATATTTATTACACCTTAATTCTTTTGTAGGATTATGGCTGCTGAAAGAGCACAATGGCGCGAGATGCATCGCACTGTGCAAGGACTTACGCAGGCGCTACAGCAAGTGGCGCAAGGCGGTGCTGGCGGTGCTCACCATGGAGCTGGTGACCTTCATCGGGATTTTCGTAACATGAACCCACCAAGATTCACGGGTTCGGTGGACCCCGATGATGCCGAGAATTGGTTGAAGAAAATTGAGAGGATCTTCCATGTAATGCAATGCACGGATAGAAAAGGTTATATTGGCTACGTTCCAACTGGAATGGGATGCTCGATGCTGGTGGGAATTCGTAGAAGTAACACTGCCCGACAACCATGTCACCTGGGCGGAGTTTGTTGAACACTACAACAGCAAGTATTTTTCTGACTGTGTTCAAGAGAAGAAGGCCGCGGAATTTTCCGCGTTAAAGCAACGGAGCCTGAAGGTGGCCGAATATGAGGCCCAATTCTCAAGACTTTCCAGTTATGCACCCCACTTGGTGTGTATGGAAAAGATGAAAGCAAGGAGATTCCTCAACGGGCTACGGCCCCAATATATTACACAACTTGCGCCAATGGACATCCAAGTCTATTTGGAAATGGTTCGGCGTGCTCAATTACTGGAAGATGCCACTGAATTCTCTGAAAGGATTCGAGACAAGGACAAGAAGGAACCCGTCCCTAGTCCGGGAAACTTCAAACCACCATTTGGTAAGAAGCGATTCTTCAATGGAAGAGAAATTTCCAAAGATAAGAGGTTCCAGAAAAGCAACAAGCCCTTCTCCACAATCGACAATAAGCCTTCCTTCGCCATCACACCTTCCAAGGAAATCTGCAAGTATTGTGACAAGGTTGGTCATAAGACTGAGGAATACTGGAGGAAACTGGGAGCGTGTCTCCGATGTGGGAGTCGAGAGCATCGAATCCCCGACTGCCCCTTGATGAAGGATCAAGCCAACAAAGACGAGAAGCGTCTGGTAGAGAAACAAGGCCGTCTACAAGCTCTTCAAGGGACGGAACCCATGGAAGGAGGAATCGTGGAAGGTACATTAATTGTTTGCTCTAAACCTGCTAAAGTTCTATTTGATACTGGAGCAACTCATTCATTTGTTTCCAAGAGATTTACTGCCTCATTTTCTAAAGAACTTGAATGGTTAGATTTAGTAATATCTACACCTCTTGGAAACCAGTCTGATATCATGCATCACTACCCAAGTTATGAGGTTATGGTCTAAGGTAACAATCTGCCAGTCGACCTGATATGCCTTGATATGGAGCATTATGATGTCATATTAGGAGCTGACTGGTTATCCACCTACCAAGCAACGGTAGACTATCGGCATGGCAAGATAACTTTTGCGGATTATTTCGAGTTAGTTTATGTTAGCCCTCGGAATAAATCCCCTCTCATCTCAGCTCTTCGAGCTAGCAAACTTGTGAATAAAGGATGTGTGGCTTTCATACCTTTTGTGACTGCCATGGAAGTCGAGAAGACTGAAATTGAAGACATCCGTATAATTCGGGACTTTTCAAATGTTTTTCCTGAAGAATTACCTGGTTTACCCCCGGAGAGGGAAGTGTCGTTCACTATCGACATTATTCCTGGTGCTGGTCCTGTGTCTAAGGCACCTTATAGAATGTCTCCCGCTGAGTTGAAGGAGCTAAAAGAGCAGCTAATGGATTTACTGAAAAAGGGATTCATTAGGCCGAGTACTTCCCCCTGGGGAGCACCCGTGCTCTTTCTTAAAAAGAAGGATGGAACATTGAGGCTATGCATTGATTATCGGTAGTTGAACCATCTTACAATCAAGAACAAGTACCCGCTACCGAGAATTGACGAGCTGTTTGACTAATTGTCTGGAGCTAACTATTTCTCCAAGATTGATCTTCGATCTGGTTACCACCAATTGAGGATCAAAGAAGAAGACATATACAAAACTGCATTTCGAAGCAGGTATGGGCATTACGAATTTACTGTTATGCCTTTTGGACTAACAAATGCCACCGCAGCTTTTATGCAGTTAATGAACAACATCTACAGGCCTTATTTAGACCAATTTATTGTGGTCTTTATCAATGATATATTGATCTATTCAAAAACTGAAGAAGATCATGAAGTGCATCTCAAGAAGGCATTATAGATATTGCGAGACAACAAGCTATATGCCAAATTCAGCAAATGCCAGTTCTGGCTTGAAGAAGTGTCCTTCTTAGGCCATGTCATATCAAAGAATGAAATTTCTGTTGATCCTGCGAAGGTCGAAGCTGTACAAAATTAGGGACGACCAACGAATGCAACAGAGATTCGTAGCTTCTTGGGTCTAGCTGGCTACTACCGGCGTTTTATTAAAGACTTCTCCAAGATTGCTGTCCCTCTTACCAGATTGACTCGCATGGAAGTGCCTTATGAATGGAGTGAAGACTGTGAGAAGATTTTCCTAACTTTGAAGGATCTCTTGACTACTGCTCCGGTCTTATCTCTACCAATTGAAGGAGAGAAGTACGAGGTATATACCGATGCATCTGGTATCGGCCTCGGATGTGTATTGATGCAGAATGGAAGAGTCATTGCATACTCTTCCCGGCAATTAAAGAAGCATGAAGAAAACTACCCTGTGCATGATTTGGAACTAGCCGCAGTGGTATTGGCTTTAAAGATCTAGAGGCACTATCTCTACGGAGAGCAATTCACCGTATACTCCGATCATAAAAGCTTTAAATATCTATTCTCTCAAAGGGAGCTGAACATGCGACAAACGCGTTGGCTCGAGTATCTCAAGGATTTCGACTTCACTATATAATATCATCCTGGTAAGAGTAATTCCGTAGCAGATGCCCTTAGTCGGAAACCGAGAGCCCTAGTAACCAACTGTATGGTTCAAGAATGGAAGCTGCTGGAAAAATTCTCTGAACTCAATATAAGTATGGATGAGAATGACGGGTGTATTACTCTATCTCTCATAAGTGTACATCCGGATTTGCTAGCTGAAATCAAGAGGTTGCAAGAAGAAGATCCTACCCTAGTGGAAATAAAAGAAAAGTTGGACGAGAAATCTGATTTCAAGTTGGCACTCGATGGTAGATTATTATACCATGAACGGACATGTGTACCAGACAGTCCTGAGCTGAAGAAGAGGATTCTTGAAGAAGCTCACCGATCGAGGTATACGATCCACCCTGGAGCCACTAAGATGTATCAAGACATAAAAAGAACCTTTTGGTGGCCCAACATGAAAAGGGAGATAGCAGACTTCGTGTCTAGATGCTTGACATGCCAACAGGTGAAGGCGGAACATCAGAAGCCCGCTGGAAGATTGCATCCACTAGATATCCCCAAGTGGAAATGGGAAGACATCGGTATGGACTTTATCATGGGTTTGCCCAAGTCTAGGGGCGGATATAATGGAATTTGGGTAATCATCGATCGCCTTACTAAATCGGCTCATTTCTTACCTATCAAGAGTCGATGGTCGGTTGATGTTCTTGCTGCCCTATATATCAAGGAGGTTACTAGATTGCATGGAATTCCTGTGTCTATAGTATTTGATCGAGACCCGCGCTTTACTTCTTATTTTTGGAAGGGTCTACAACACTCTCTGGGGACGAAACTTAATTTCAGCACTGCTTTCCATCCCCAGACAGATGGTCAGACTGAAAGGACAAATCAGGTCATTGAAGATATGTTAAGAGCATGCATTATAGATTTCGGCGGAAGCTGGCATGACCACTTACGCCTAGTCGAATTTGTTTACAATAACAGTTATCAAGCCAGTATCCAGATGGCACCTTTTGAGGCACTTTATGGCAGGAGTTGTCGATCTCCAATATGCTGGGATGAAGTCGGTGAAAAACAACTTCTAGGCCCAGATATGGTTAGAGATTCAACTGAAAAGATACACCTTATCAGAGAGAGACTCAAGGTAGCTCAGTGCAGGCAAAAATCTTATGCTGATAACAGAAGGAGAGATTTGGAATTTCAAGTCCATGTATTTCTCAAGGTATCTCCCGGCCGAGGTATTAGAAGATTCGGTGTTAAGGGCAAGCTTACACCAAGGTTTATCGGTCCATTTAAAGTATTGGAAAGAGTGGGCGAGGTGGCTTACCGCATTGCCTTACCTCCTCAACTCTCAGAAGTGCACAATGTATTCCATATTTCTATGCTGAAGAAGTATGTACACGATCCTCTCCACGTCATCGATCACACTGACTTGGTGATATAGAAGGACCTTACCTATGAGCAAAGGCCAGTAAAGATCCTCGACCAAAAAATCCGAGTTCTAAGGAACAAGACGATCCCTATGGTTAAAATTCAATGGAATCGATGCTTAGAGCAAGAAGCTACATGGGAAACCGAGGAGTCTATGAGAAGGAGATTTCCAGAATTATTCTAGTCCGTAAGTAATTCTCACGCTCCTTGTCTCCATATATGCAATTGAATTTGGGGGACCAAATTCTTTTAAGTGGGGGAGGGTGTAGCACCCCGTATAAAAAAATGATAAAATTTTTTTTATTAATAATATTTCCCAAATAAAAAAAATATATTAGATAAAATCTAGAGGAAGCTTAAGTAAGAAGTTGGAACACGGAGTTATCATATGTAAAGATTATCCACTTAACAAGTGACTTCCTAGTGTAGTTGGTTAAGTGATGTGCCTTTCAACCTAGTGACCAGGGTTCCAATCCCAGCATCCACCATTTACCTTTTGTGCCAAATAATAATACGTTATAGGCTAGCAAAACTTACACCAAGGCAGAAACCTATATGCAACACAATGTACAGACTTGGTAAATTGATGCACGAACACAACAACAAGCACTGTATAGACTTTGCCTGAAGGACTGCACAAATGCAGATAGTAAGGTATGTACATTGGAAATGGATGCTCAGACATGCCATGAACGAATGTATGGACTTAATGTGCTTGTGACAATAATGTACAGACTTTGAGTAATGATGTACCGACTTATCAACGGAGAATGTGCAGACTTTGTGTATGCATGCAACCAGCCAATGTACAGACTTTGTGTTGCAGCAACCAGCCAATGTATAGACTTTGAGTTGCAGCAAATGGACAATGTACAGACTCTGCGTGTGCGCTAGCAGACGATGTACAGACTTTGAGTTTGTAGCAAATGAGGAATGCACCGGCTATGCATGGCAAGCTATGCAACCAATGTATAGACTTGTGTGTTTGCTAAACCAGTGAACGTAGGTAAAGATAGGAATGTATTGACTTTGAATGCGTGCATGCTATAAGACGATTTACAGACTTGCGAGAAGAGTGTATAGACTTTGAATGCATGCAATGGCAAGGAGTGTATAGACTTTGAATGCGTGCATGCTACAAGGTGATGTACAGACTTTCTATAATGATACACAAATGCATATATGAAAGTATGCACATTGAAGAGGGATGCTCAGGCATGCGATGTACAGACTTTGAAGTGAAAGATGTATAGACTTAGTGTGTGTGCGTGACAAATCAATGCATTGACTATGTATATTCATGAAGAGCACTGGCTGTACTGGAAGTGTTGTTCAAGCTCTTGATCGTGATCGTTTGCACTGAAAGTATATTGATCTATACCTACGCTTGAACAGGTTTTGCACCAACCTTAGGTACATGAATAGTGTCAGTTTTATTTAAAGAAAATTTTGAGAAATAAATTTTATAAAAAATAAGAGAAAAATATAAGGATCCTAGCCATGAAATTTCATAAACTAATTCCATCAGTTTTTAAAGATAAAAATCTTTAAAGTTAGATACGGAGTTTCGGGTTGAATTTTATTCTGGCATATTTTAATAAAATAAAATTTTGATAAATATCAGAAAAATCTAGGGATCATAAAAATATGTAATTTACTATTTTTATTAACACGGTTCATTAGATATAAAATTTCTAAACGTTGTAATCATTATAGTGGTGTGCCTAGACAAACCATAGTTGGCACCCCATTATCATGTGTCCTTTCCGACACATACAACCCCTTTTTGTTGGCATCGCACTATAGTATGACCATGGGACGCTATGATTTCGGATCTTGTTCCCCTCCTGTCTACCCAAAACACTATAATATTCCCTATATTGAGACTCCCTCCATTCTTCCGAAGGCTTGCTGCAGAGAAGGGGGAGCATTCTCTGAAGTTGCAGAGGTTGCAGAGGAGGGAAGAAAGCTGCTCTTTTCTTTTGCCTGTACCTAGTGGTCATCTCAGAAAGGTAGGTGTTCTCATCTTTTAACTAAACCAGTAGCTAATTAACCAAGCAATCTAGGTAATTAGGCTCATCTCCATGAGATATTATTGTCTATATAGCACGTTTTATCCTGACTTGTAGAGATCTATCATGCTTTTGTAATCCATAATCAATCATCTCTGTAGCCAACCTGTGAGAACATGTTAGTTACCAAAGTTAATCGAAGTAAATCTTCATATTAAGTGTTTTAGGCAGACATGTCTGATCCAAGGCATGTTTAGAAGTATATTTGAGTCACGTCTCTTATAAAATAATAGCTCACATCTGTTATGCAAACAAGAGCTCACGTCTGTTATAACAGACGCTACCGTAAACTTGTTTAACACAACATTACAATTGAATCAAATAATACGCTACGAAAGTTGACTTTGAGTCATTTCTATTGTGTAGACAAGTATTAAACTTGTTAATGTCGTATCTATCAACATTTGCATTCACTGTTTAAACATCTTAAACCTGTCAAAGACTATTCACTATTTAGACAACAAATTAAATGTTTAGCCATCTTAATTAAACTTGTTTAGCCATGTTATGTGTATAGCATCATATTAAAATATTCTAAGTTAACCTAAAAGTATATTTCTATATTTCAGATATTATAATACTAAAAAAATTAATTTTATATGAAATAATTTTTATTTTTAGTAAATTAATTTCTGAAAGCATAAAAAAATTAATTTAACCCCAGGGCAGACCTGCTACCTTGGTATATATTAGAATATATACCAATCAGAATATGCTAGAAAATGTTATTAATAGTTAGCCAACCTGTAACTCTTAATAATTAGAAAAGTGTTAGAATATATACCAACCAGTTAGACTAGTTACCAACCTGCAACCTGTTAGAAAATGTTAGAATGTAACATGCACGGACCTGCTGCCTTGGTATATATTAGAATATACCAACCTGAAATATGTTAGAATATGTTAGAATATATTACTAATTAGCCAACCTGTTAAACTGTTAGAATATGTTAGAACATATTAACCTGTAACCTGTTTGACCATGTTAGCGATCCGGCTAACAACCTGTTTAGTTAGCCAACCTATATGTTAGAAAATGTTAGAACATATTACGAGTAAGACCACTTGCAACATGTTAGAATACATTAGAATATATTACTAGTTAGCCAACATGTTAGAAATATATATATGTTAGAACATATTACTATCCATTTTAAGTGTTCTAACGACCTATTAGAATGTGTCAATTACCAAAGTTAAGCAAGTAGTAAATCTCCATATTAATTGTTTAACCCATTCAAAATCCATAACTATTGAACTAAATCATGAAAATCTTACAATTTTTATGCTGAGAAATAGTAACCCCCATTGACGCCCCTAACTAGGGTGCCAATTTCAGAATTTAAGACGCCTGATGGCATCGTCAAAAAAAAATGAAATTTCAAAAAATTACACCAAATCACCCACTTGTAAACCTGCTTAACCCAAGGGCACCAATTTGGTCTAATACAATTTCTAATTTTAACCTGTCTCATAATTTGCATTGATTTTACCCTTTAACCTGTCGCATGATTTAAATTGATTTTCCTACATAATGTGAGTTCTTGACTTCCATTCCACAAAATCTACCTTATATCTCCTACTAGTCAAGCCTTGAAATTCTATATTGGCTATAAATGAGAGTGGATGTCGATAAACATGACCAATACTGTGCATATAGGGCCCGGTCTGGTCCTGGGAGGAGCACCCGAAGGTACTTGTGCCCATGGAAGTTTATTGATCCCGGTGTTTGGTATTGCACCAGAGTACCTGCTTGCTAGACTTAAGGCATTCCACTCATTCTCATGATATTACTTGATTGATTGAGTTGAGACCCGCAGAAGGGTAAAAGTGTTTACTTGAATGAATTGATAAATGGCCAATTCTAGTTATACATGCTTGAAATTACTTTGCTTACTATTGCTTGATTGACATGTTGTTATTCCAATTATTACTCCTCAGTTATCACTTGCTTGATATCATTTACTATCACTTGCTACTGCTGCTTGAAAATGCGAAATCTATATGCTCTCACTTTCTACTCTTGTCGATCTTACGATTCCTTGGTATCTATCTATCTGCATGCATAGATTACCCACATTAAATGAACTTGTAATTCACTTAAAACATGTTAAATCTTGAGATGTAATTCCTACTGAGCGATTCGCTCATCTAGTTATTTTCTAACCTTTTCAGGTAGTTTGGATATCGGCCAGAACACAGAAGGGGATGAGTCTGAGTGATGAGTGTATGAATGGAGTCATCAATTGTCATGTTGTGTTATTGTAATTCCACTATTTTATGTTAAATTGTAATCCCTACGTATGTCAGTTGTTGTCCAATTATGTCATTTGTATTTCCTTTGATCAAAACTAATAAAGGAGTGAGGACTAGTAGTTGATTCTATGAATTTGACATTTTGGTTAGTTGTAATAATCGATAGCTCGAACTATTTATGTTATTTTCAAATCTAGGCTTAGTAATTTGCTTTGTCATTTGCGCACTCTTTAAATTGTCTAAGGAAGATCTCCACTAATTAGCTAGATCGCTTTGGTTCTATATAAAGGACTGTCGCGCCACGGGTAAGCTTCCGCGCTCGGGACGTGACATATTCTCTAATTTTTTTCATTCTTAATCCATCATACTTTCAAGGCAGCATTATATGAAATCTTATACCTGAAGACACTGAGCTAAGTTTGCTTTGTTAATGAAAGATCATGTAGTTTGTCAATCAGATTTCATCTCCATCATACTTTCAATATCAGACACATGATCATTCTTTTTGCTAATGGTAAAGGGGGAGAAAGGTTTATTTTGATGATTTTTGTCAGCATGAGGAGAGTTTGGAAAAAGGGGAGTGTAGAGAAATAGCTGCATTTTTTTTGCAATCATAGAAAGTCTGTGCATTCTCTCTCTAACACTTAATAAAACTAGTGTTGCCATCAAAATTTACAAGGTTTTGCCATCATCAAAAAGGGGAAGAATGTTGAGGGGAGTTTGTGGGGAAGAATGTTTTGTCTTCTCTGATTTATGATCCTCTGAATTTAATGTGTTTTGATGCTGGCAATAGTATATACTGTGCTAATTTTGATATAAGTAACAATGCATTGTGTTCATAATTTTGATGATTGGCTATTGTGTATTTGCCTTACATAAGGTCGGTGCAAATGTCTATCGCTACATTAGGTCGGTGCACATTCAAGATTTCACACATAAGGTCGATGCATGTTACATTTCTAGGTAGAGGTAGGTCGGTGCACATTTACTGTAGCACACATAAGGTCGATGCATGTTGCATTTCTAGGTAAAGGCAGGTCGGTGCACATTTACTGTAGTGCATATAAGGTCGATGCGCATCATCCTTTAGTCATACTAAGGTGGATGCACATCGTGCCTTAGTCATAACTAAGGTCGATGCACATTTACCTTAGTCATACTAAGGTCGATGCACATCCTGCATTAGCCATCATAAGGTCATAGCACATTCTGCATCTTGCATAAAAGGTCGGTGCACATTTGATTGTGTGCATTCTAAGGTCGATGCACATATTGTATTGTGCACATTAAGGTCTATGCTAGTATGACAGCACTCATTGGAAAGTCGATACACATTTGCATCTTGCGTAGTGCAAGGTCTGTGCACATGCAAGGCTCGTGCACATATAGGTTTGTGCACATTGGTGTGGACGTCGAAAAATGTCAATGATGATCATACGGCATGCACATCTCGACACTCGATAGCAAGCCGAAGATGGAAATGCCGAATAAACCTCATGCCTCGCCCGATCAGGATGAGAACTCGCTTGGTGGTCCGCTACCCGTTAAGGAAACCCCCCAGGCAGAAGATACGGCTACAACTCTCTGACCGGCCATGCCGAGAGCATAATCAGAGAAAAGTCAGGAACTCCGGCACAGTCTTGGCATGCACCGAAAGTCACGCAAAGTCAGGGACCGAGCCCCAGAAGCTGCGAACGGAACATTATGAAAGCCGTGCATCGCAACTAAAACATTCTGGGGATGCCACCGTTCATATAAATAACCGTGACTTCGAAAAGAATTCATTCGGTGTTTAAAACGGCATGGCAAGGCCCTAAATCGGCGCGCCCTCCCCTTTGCTTTGGTTTAAAATGGCGCCACCCACTTACACAAGCTAAACCGGTGCGCTAATGTTGAATGACCCATCATGCCCATTTTACAAGCTTTTCCTACAAGTGCTAAAACGGCGTGGCCCCCTTTGAGACGGTTAATACGGCGCCACCCCCCTTGTACGCTAAAACGGCGCGCTCATTTTGGAGGGAAAAAAAATGCTATTCCGGCGCGGTCACTATTCCCCCGCGCCGGATTAGGTGATTCAAACAAGTTATCTTCTTTCAAACGCCTATACGGTGCGCAACCAACCCATCCCGTCATAACTCCGGTGCTCTGTTTCGCATCAGAGGACATTCAATGCTCAAAGCCATGTCTCCTCCTTCGTTCGAAAGCGAAGTGGCAGCGATGGCAGCAACACGCATCGACAGTAGCAGTAGCAGAAGATCTTCCGACAAATCCGCAAATGTCCTACCCTCGGACGCACAACAGTCTACGGCACCAACCACTGGATGCCACCACAGACGAATGAAGTGGCGGGAGTTTTTCTTCCATTCGAGCAAAGAAAGGGCAACCCGTTCTATATATACGCTGCCTGTTCCATGGAGCATCTGGCTCGAACCCCCGGTGGGCGACTGAAGAAAGAAGAGAAGGCCACCCGAAGAGAAGGAAACTCCATCCATCCATGCCGGAGAGGTGAGGGAAAGAGTGAAAGAGTGATGGTGAGAGCGAGAGGTGAGCACGGAGGGGGAAGAGCTTGTGCTCCGTTTCCCCCCGTCCATGTATCTCTTTCCCTTTTCTCCCTCTGCAATGTATTTCTCTTCTTTTGAGATGAAATCTCTTGGGTTTCATCCGTTTTCCCCCTTTGGTGGATGAATAAATAAAAGGCCCTCTTGGCAAACATGATTCTTTATCTTTCTTTTTCTTTCCCTATTTCATCTTCTACTCATCTAGGGCCCTTCGAAACTTGCTTCTCCACAGCGTGGCCTTTGAAGGAGTCCGTCAGGGGATGAACATTCATGGCCTCGTGGCATACATTTGTCCTGCTTCATGAAACCATCACCCGTGAGCTGTGGGAGCTCTTGAAGGCTAGTCCTCGATCTTTTCCACACTCACATCTGGGTTATCGGACCGCCGTGAGGTCCGCATTTTGAGGTTCACCCTGGAGTAATCTGCTTGGTGTTCTTCTATTTTTCTCTGACAAGCTTCAGTCCGGGGGAGGTGCTGCCCGATTTTTGCCAGGGCCAGGAACAAGAGGAACAAAGAACAAGAACACATAAGAACGAATAAATGAAGCTTCTCCAGACTAAATCAACCCCACTCAGAAAGCCCCCTCCTGAAGTCAAACTGAACCTTTGAACAAACCAGGCTCCTTCATGTCTGAAACCCTGGGCCCTTGAGTTCCTGCAACAAACTCTTCTAATAAAATAACACTCGAATCTTCATGCTAATCCACCTTAATAAACAATTAAAACACTTAATCTTCTTCTTCTCCACAAACTTAACCCACCAATCGAATGAACGAACCAATCATCAAAGCAATCTGCAAAAGAAAAGAAAGAACAAAAGAAGCAAACATAAAACCTCTTTGGAGCTAACCCGGCGCGGGCTAATCCGGCGCACTCCCCCCCCCCCCCCCGCGCCGGTTTAGCCCCACACTAAAAATGACTTTCAAAATCATGGGATGAATAGTGCGCACCACCTTACTATTCACCTTGTTAATCCGGCACGCCATTCTTCTTGTACCTAATCTGGTGCGCCCCCCTGTGCATCCACCTAATCCGACGCGCCATTCTTCTTGAACCTAATCTGGCACGCCCCCCTATGCATCCACCTAATCTGGCGCGCCCCCCCATGGGTGCATCTAACCGGCACGCTCCCTGCTCACCCTTAATCCGGCGCGCCCTTTCTCCTCTTGCCTTGTTAACCGGCGTGCCTAAAAGAAAAGAAGTGATTAACAAAAATAAAAGAAAATACTTGAAACTAATGAATAGAAAAAATGAAACACGCGTAAGAATAAGTAATATTTCCCCTACCATAATCAAAAATTTCTTCCGGGGGCGCTGCCCCCTTGACCCCCGCGACCTAACCGCGCAGGTCGATCTGCGTGCGAGGGCGCATGTTGGTGAGTTCGGGCTTCACATTTAACAATTCGCTTCCCTGGACTGTGCGTGAAGAGAAAAGCAATGATGCCCCGTGGTATCAGACGTGGACCTCGGAATCCCCGACATGGTCATGGTCTGAAACCGTCTCGGGCCAATAGTCCATCAACTTGACCCACTTCTATCAGGATCCAATCCCGTAATCCCATTAAGCTTACCGTACTCGCGGAAGACATCCGTACGGTTTATCGTCGTCTTCGATGCTTCAAATGCAGACTCTCATCCGAACAATGAATGGTTCGTTAGTGACCGACATATATATATATCGGGATCTAACCCCGGTATTGAATTAAACTTGCCGTACTCGCGGTAGACATTCGTACGGTTTTGTCATCGTCTTAAATGCTTCAAATGCGGGCTCTCGTCTGAACAATGAATGGTCTGTTAGTGACCGACATATATATAGGGATCTAATCCCGAACCCACATTAAACTTGCCGTACCTACTGTAGACATCCGTATGGCTTTGTCGTTGTCCTCGATGCTTCAAATGCGGACTCTCGTCCGAACGACGAATGGTCTGTTAGTGACCGACATATATACCGAGATCTAATCCCGCGCTTGCATTAAACTTGCTGTACTCACGGCAAACATTTGTACGGGTTTATTTCCGTTTATGTCACGCCTTCAATACGGATCTTTGTCCGAACGTAAAGTGGTCCATGAATGACCGACAAAATCTGAATGGAATGAGACGGCTCTCGTCTTCCCCGAACCCTACGTGTGGCAATATCAATAAGACCTTCGTGAGTCACGTTTGGACCTCGGGTTCGCCCCAACCATGGTCATTGCCTGACCCACATCCTAGGCCTATAGCCAACTATCTCTGTACACGTCTTTGTTTTGGAATCTAGTCCCGGGACACTTTCCTGCTGCCCTTCGGCACCGGAAATATTAACGATGCCCACGGAAGCCTCGTTTGGACAGCGGGAGGCGCCCCCGGAATGGTCCTGACTCGATCTCGCACCGGGCCAATAAACTCGCTGATTCTCGACCGCTCTAACCGGGATTTAACTGAACATTTCCCGTCCCTTTGAACAATAAATTTGTCATACCCCGGCATACATATGCTCTGGTTTTCCCCGTGACGATCATGATTTTTTGAAGCCGGACGCTCATCCGAATATCAAAATGGTCCCTTGAGTGACCGACATATTTCGAATGCTTGCTTCCCTAGACATCAGGCTTTCCGACTGATTCGAGACCGCTATCGACTTGTTTTTCTCGATATAGTTTCCTGGCCATGAGGCCCTGATTCCCGGCGATTAACCAAGGGTGTTCCCCTCTCCGAGGGGATATAAATGACGTTGTGACCTTTATGGCGTGGCGAGTTTTGGTCCCGACACGAACCACACAATCGTATGATTAGTCAGATCGAGCGCACAATAAATCGTCACTTTGTGACTGGCACGCCCACACACTTAATAAACGAATAAACCCACCCAATAAACCGACTTAAAGAATAAACAAATGAGCATGTCGAAAAGTGCGTCCACAAGTCTGGCACGCCCAGTGGGACTGGAACCACCCTTCATCTCTTCGTCGGGATTTGGGGCCTCATGGCCTCCTAATAAACGATGTTTGCATGATTTGATGAATTACAGGTGTTATCTTCGCCAGCCTTGAGGGGAGAAAAGCCGGAGTAGGTGCAATTATCTTTGTGGCCTCAAGGATGCTACTCCGAGGCATATGCGGTTTCCAGGAATCATGGAGGCTACCAAGAAAGAGAAGAGAAAGAGAGAAGAAGGGAGGGGAAGTCAAACCCCCCTTCTCCCTAAAAAAACAAATAAAGATGAAATGAATAAAATAAAGGAGCAAAAAGAGAAGAGAGAGAATTGGCGAGAGAGGGTCGTACGACCATATCCGTTGAGGCCCGTGTTGAAAAAGGATTACCAATGTGGGATTGATGCGGTGGAGCGAACCACTCATCCTCTCCCTGAGGGGGTGAGCGCTCTCCTGCGCACCCACCTCGGTCTATTACAGAAAAGAAAAGAGAAGAGAAGAAAAGAAAGGACAAGAAGAAAAGTTGGCAAGCGTTGCCGATCAAGAGAATAAGAAGAAGGATGGCATCCCGCCCGGCTCTAGGAGGGTCCAAGTCCATGGTGTAATGCCCTAGCCCGTTCCACCTTCCTGCTGCCCCTATCTGGTATAAGACGGCCCCTCGAGTGACTGCTCGAAGATCCAATAAGCTGTAACTCTAGCTTGACGAACTCCTCCCCGCTGTAGGGAATGCTTTATAGCAATGAGGCCGAGCACGGCCACGAATCTAGAAGAGAGCATTCATCTACCCCGCCATAGGGGTGTAAGAAACAAAAGAATACACCCCGACTCAGGGGCATTTGAAGAAGCAACATACCCCACCACGGGGGCTTGGAACCCGTAAAGAGTGCACCCCAGCTTACGGGGATCTGAAGAAGAATTACACCCCACCTTGGGGGCATCAAAAGCAGCAATACACCCCACCTTGGGTGCACAAGAAGCAGACATCCCCCAGTGTGTCGGGATAGAAATGAAAGAATTCACCCCGCTCTAGGGCATAAGAAGCGAAATATACACCCCGCTTAGGGGGCACATGAATGGAATACACCCCGACTCGGGGGCATGTGAGAAGAATCTACCCCGACTTGGGGGGCATAAGAAGAAACAGAGTTGCACCCCGGCCCGGGGGCACATGAAGAGGATCCACCCCGACTCGGGGGCACATAAAGCAAAAGTTACACCCCGGCCTTGGGGCATTTGAAGAAGAAACTACACCCGCTCCGGGGATATATTGAAAGACACACATCCCGCCTTGAGGGGTAGAAGAAGCAGAATACACTCCGCCCGGGGTACACAAGAAGCAAAGCACACCCCGACTCGGGGGACATATGAGACGAAGAATACACCCCGATTTAGGGGTATTTGAGGGAGTAATATACCCCAATATGGGGGCATATGAAACAAAAATACACCCCGGCTTAGGGGAATACAAAGAGAAATATACCCCACCCTAGGACAGAAGAAGCAGAAGAATCCACCCCGGGTCAGGGGCATTCGAAGAAGAACTACACCCCGCCATGGGGGCATGAGAAGTAAGGAATGTACCCCGCCACAGGGAGCATAAGAAGCATAAGTTACACCCCGTCTGGGAGCATAGAAGCCATAAAAGATACACCCCGCTCAGGGGCACATGAAGAGAATCCACCTCGACTCGGGGGCACATAAGGCAAAAGTTACACCTCGGCTTCGGGGGGCACGTGAAAAGAATCTACCCCGACCTAGGGGCATAAGAAGAAACAGAGTTGCACCCCAGCTCTGGGGTATTCGAGAAAGTAATATACCCCGATATGGGGGCACAGAAGCAAAGAAGCAGAATCCACCCCGACCTGGGGGCATAAGAAGCATGAAGTTACACCCCGACTCGGGGGTACGTAAATAAGAAACCCATCCTACCTTGGGTGCACAAGAAACGAAGAGCTCTAGGGGCATTTGAAGAGGAAACATACTCTCCGCCTGGGGGCATAGAAGCCATAAAAGAATACACCCTGGCCTGGGGGCACGTGAAGAGAAATATACCCCGCCACGGCGGCATAGAAGCCAAAAGAGTACACCCCTGCCTGGGGGCACAAAAGCAAAGAGGCCTACCTCCCGACCTAGGGGGTAGATGAAGAAAAGCTACACTCCAACCTGGGGGCACATTAAGAGAAATACACCCCAGTCCGGGGGCATCAATGAGAAAGGAAGAGCAGAACAAAAAGAACTATCACGAGGTGGACGTGGTCTTTGAACCCGCCTCTTCACAATAAAAAAGAAGAGCAGAGAAGAAAAGAACAGTCATCAGGCAGACATGGTCTCTCCACTCGCCTCCCCACATAAAAGAAGAAGAGAGGAAAAGAAAGTAACCCTTGAGGTAGACATGGTATTTCACCTTCTACCTCCAGCCATCCAACAAATAGACTTCTCATGGGGTTGGTGTCACAACTTTTCGTCTAAGCCAACAAAACTTTCCGCCGATGGGGCGTTCAACCGACAAAACCTTCCACCGACGGGGCGTTAAACCGACAAAACCTTCCACCAACGGGGCGTTAAACCGACAGAACCTTCCACCGACGGGGCGTTAAATCGACTAAACCCTTCGTCGACGGGGCGTTAAATCGACTAAACCTTTCGTCGACGGGGCGTTAAACTGACTAAACCTTTCGCCGATGGGGCGTTAAACCGACAAAACCTTTCACGGATGGGGCGTTAAACCGACAAAACCTTTCACCGACAGGGCATTAAACCGACTAAACCCTTCGTCGACGCCGCGTTAAACCGACTAAACCTTCCACCGATGGGGCGTTAAACCGACAAAACCTTTCATCGACGGGGGGTTAAACTGATAAAACCTTCCGCCAATGGGGCGTTAAACCGATAAAACTTTCCACCGACGGGGCGTTAAACCGACACAACTTTCCACCGACGGGGCGTTAAACCGACAAAACCTTCCGCCGACGGGGTGTTAAACCGACAAAACCTTTCACCGACGGGGCGTTAAATCGACAAAACCTTTCACTGACGGGGCGTTAAACTGACAAAATCTTCCGCCAATGGGGCGCTAAACCGACAAGATATTCAGCCATCGGGGCTTCAATCTGAAAGATACTCAACCATTGGGGCTTCAAGCCGATAGATATTCAGCCATCGGGGCTTTAATCCGACAAATACTCAACCATCGGGGCTTCAAGCTGATAGATATCCCATCATCGGCCTCTGAGCTGATAGCTATTCAATTATCGACCTCTGGGTCGACAGCTATTCAATCATCGGCCCCTGAACCGACAGTTATTCAATCATCGTCCCCCGAGTCGACAGCTATTCAATTATCGGCCTCTAGCCGACAGCTTCCCCATCATCGGCGTCCGAGCCGATAGCTATCCAATTATCAACTTCTGGGTCGACAGCTTTCTAATCATCGGCCTCCGAGCCGACAGCTACCCTAATCATCGGCTCCTAGCCGACAGCTTCCCAATGAAAAAATAACATTTTCACTTTGGTTCGGGTCCTTCCCCGGCCAGAGAATCAAAGAATCAACCTTTCACTTTGGTTCGGGTCCTTCCCCGGCTAGAGAATCAAAGAATAAACCCTCCACTTTGGTTCGGATCCTTTCCCGGCCAGAGAATTAAAGAATCAACCTTTCACTTTGGTTCGGATCATTTCCCGGCCAGAGAATCAAAGAATCAACCTTTCACTCTGGCTCGGATCCTTTCCCGGTCAGAGAATCAAAGAATCAACCTTCCACTTTGGTTAGGGTCCTTTCACGGCCAGAGAATCAAAAAATAACCCTTTCACTTTGGTTCGGGTCCTTCCCCGGCCAGAGAATCAAAGAATAAACCTTCCACTTTGGTTCGGGTCCTTTCCCGGCCAGAGAATCAAAGAATCAACCTTTCATTTTGGTTCGGATCCTTCCCCGGCCAGAGAATTAAAGAATCAACCTTTTCACTTTGGTTCGGGTCCTTCCCCGGCCAGAGAATCAAAGAATCAACCTTTTCACTTTGGTTCGGATCCTTCCCCGGCCAGAGAATCAATGAATCAACCTTTCATTTTGGATCGGATCCTTCCCCGGCCAGAGAATCGAAGGATCAACCTTTCACTTTGGTTCGGGTCCTTCCCGGCCAGAGAATTAAAGAATCAACCTTCCACTTTGGTTCGGGTCCTTTCCCGGCCATAGAATCAAAAAACAACCCTTTCACTTTGGTTCGGGTCCTTCCCCGGCCAGAGAATTAAAGAAATCCTTTCACTCTGGTTTGGATCTTTCCCCGACCAGAGAACAAAAAGAGACCCCTTTTTTCGGCTCTCGCAGCCCGCTTCCCATACTTTGGCTTCTATAGCCTGCTCTCTCAATTTCAACTCTTGCGGCCCGCTTCCAATTCTAGCTCTCGTAGCCTACTTCCCTTTGGCCTTCGTGGCCTGCTTCCCAATTCTGGCTCTTGTAGCCTGCTTCCCTTTGGCCTTTGTGGCATGCTTCCCAATTTTGGCTCTCGACGCCTGCTCCTCCAACCTTTGGCCTTTGTAGCACGCTTCCCAGCATCTCCTAGCTTCTACGGCCTGCTTCCCTAATGCCCCTCAACTTTTTTGGCCTACTTCCCGGCATCTTTTGGCCCTCATGGCCCTAATGTCCCTTGGCTTCTATAGCCCGCTTCCTAATATCCTTTCGGCCCTTTGTGGTCTGCTCCCCTAATACTTTTACTACCACTAGACTCATATGTAACGATAGTATGTTCTTACACAAAAAAAGGAAAAAAAAGAGAGAAATTTTTTTTTTTTGCTTGGCTGCCCCGCTTGCATACTTGCTTATAATATAGAATAACGCACCTCCTTGGAATTTTCTAGGACCTTATTTCATTGCTAAATAATAATGCGGCCCTGATTCCGGATGCACGTGCGTCACGGCATACGCTCGAAGGGAACCCAATTATGGCGGGTGGACACGTCAAGGGGAAGAGTCATGGCTAAACTACAAAGCCCAACTCACAAAATAAACCTGAGGCAACACTCCCACACTTCACATTTAATGTGTTCAATGGTCTTCAACCATAGGGATTGCCCGACTTTCTTCTTAGCACTCTACGGATGCTTGAATTTCTGCACTTGCGTGAAAGATAATCGTGAGGAAAAAGCTGCCTACCCCCACTTAAAAAAGAGATGCAAAAAAAAGATGAAAAAATGATGCAAAAAAGAGAGGAGTGTGAATCTGAGTAGCCGGGAATCCCTACTGAAACAAATGAGGAGACTCACGCGAAATAGTGAAGTGAATTTCAATAAGAATGAAGCCAAGTAGCCGGGAATCCCCATTGAGACACATGAGGAAACTTGCGTCAAACGGTGGAATCCGCAATAAAACTATGACAAGGACGAATCCTAGTAGTCGAGAATCCCCACTGAAACAAATGAGGAGACTCGCGCCGAACGGTGAAATCCACTACCAAAATAAACAGATGGGGGCTGTGCGAAGCTATCGAAATCGAGAGCCTGAAACCCATGTGTAGGCGCTAGAGTAATCCTCGAGTGTTGCTTAGAAAACCTGCATATCCCTATGTTTAGGGCCTTTTGTTCACATGTTTGCTCCTCCACTCCGCGAAGAGTTGCCTCCGGTGAAATGCGTGAATTGAAGTTGTGCATGCAAGACATGCGATATCCTCTTGACGGGTGCACCACCCCTCAGTCGTGCCTCGTGGCCCGCATCGTGTTTGTGAATTACGGGCGATGTCCCTATCCCATCCCCTGTAGAGGGAGCTGTCTTATTTATACTTATGTTATGCCCGCTGTCGAATGCTTGCATGCTTGAATATAGAAATAAATAAATAAAAATAAACTCAATTTCGGCTATTGCGGCCTGCTTTCCCAGTTTTGGCTCGTACAGCCCAATCTTGGCCCTCACGGCCTACTTCCTGCCCCTGCGGCTTGCTAATCTCCCAGCTTCGACTTCCGTAGCCTGCTTCCCCGATCTGGGCTCTCATAGCCTGCTCCCCAATTTCGGCTTGTGTAGCCAGCTTCTCGATTGCGGCTCTTGTAGTCTGCTTCCTCAATTTCAGCCTTCACGGCCTACTTCCGCAACACCGATTCTAGCCCTTGCGGTCCACTTTCTCGGGTTCGGATTCCATAGCCGGTACTCCTGGCGCATTGAAGAGCATAAAAGATCCTTTCACTCTGAATCGGACCTTTCGTCCAGCCAGAGAACAAAAAGATTCTTTCCACTCTGGATCGTACCTTCTGTCCGGCTAGAGAACGAAAAGATCTTTTCACTCTAGATCGGACCTTCCGTCCGGCTAGAGAATAAAAAGATTCCTTTCACTTTGGTTCGGGCCTCTCGCCCAGCTAGAGAACTAAAAATATTCTCTCCACTCTAGATCGGACCTTCCATCCGGCTAGAGAACAAAAAGATCCTTTCACTTTGGCTCGGCCTTGCTGTCCAACTGGAGAACTAAAAAGATTCTCTTCACTCTAGATCAGACCTTCCGTCCGGCTAGAGAATAAAAAGATTCTTTCCACTCTAGATCGGACCTTCCGTCTGACTAGAGAACAAAAAGATCCTTTCACCCTAAATCGGACCTTCCGTCCGGTTAGAGAACAAAAAGATCCTTTCACTTTGGCTCGGACCAGCCGTCCAGCCGGTGAACAAAAAGATTCTCTCCACTCTAGATCGGACCTTCTACCCGGCTAGCGAACGAAAGATTCTCTTTACTCTAGATCGGACCTCCCGTCCGGTTAGAGAACAAAAAGATCCTTTCACTTTGGCTCGGACCTGCCGTCCAGCCGGAGAACAAAAAGATTCTCTCCACTCTAGGTCGGACCTTTCGTCCGGCTAGAGAACTAAAAAGATTCTCCCCACTCTAGATCAGACCTGTCGTCCGGCTAGAGAACAAAAACATCCTTGCACTTTGGCTCGGACCTGCCGTCCAGCCGGAGAACAAAAAGATTCTCTCCACTCTAGGTCGGACCTTTCGTCCGGCTAGAGAACTAAAAAGATTCTCCCCACTCTAGATCAGACCTTTCGTCCGGCTAGAGAACAAAAACATCCTTGCACTTTGGCTCGGACCTGCCGTCTAGCCACAGAACAAAAAGATTCTCTCCACTCTAGATCAGACCTTTCGTCTAGCCAGAGAACAAAAAGACCCTTTCACTTTGGCTCGGACCTGTCGTCTAGCCGGAGAGCAAAAAAGATTCTCTCCACTCTAGATCGGACCTTATGCCCGGCTAGAGAATAAAAGATTCCTTCCATTCTAGATCAGACCTTCTGTCCGGCTAGAGAACAAAAGATTCTCTCCACTCCAGATCGGATCTTCCATCTGGGTAGAGAACTAAAAAAGGAATTCTCTCCACTCTGGTTCGGACCTTCCGTCCAGCCAAAGAATTAAAAGACCCTTCATATAGCTGGTACCCCCAGCGCATTAAAGAACGAAACAACCTTTCACCCTGGCCCGAGCCTGCCATTCGGGTAAGAATCATCCCCTTTTCCTTGCGCTAACACTGGCCCGTGTCAGCGACTTGACCACCTCTCCGTCCCTTCGGGCGATGAATATCCTTTTCAGAATCAACAAACTCTTCTCCCCATCCCTTCGGGCGACGAATCCCTTTCAATTTGGACCCACTGTCCAGACCGATAAAGGAATAAACCCTCCTCTCTACCCTCGTGGCTCACTTCCCAATTGTTGGCTCCCACACCGACAGCTTTCAATTATCGGCCCCCGAGCCGACAGCTTTAAATTATCAGCCCTTGAGCCAACAGCTTTCAATTATCAGCCCCTGCACCGACAACTTTCAATTATCGGCCCTTGAGCCGACAGCTATCAATTATCGGCACCACGCCGACAGCTTTCAATTATCGGCCCTTGAGCTAACAGCTTTCAATTATCGGCCCCTGAGCCGACAGCTTTCAATTATCGGCCTCCGAGCTGACAGCTTTCAATCATCAGCCCCTGAGCCGACAACTATCTAATTATCGGCGTTTAGCCGACAGCTATCTGACTATCGGTGTTTAGCCGACAGCTATGTCTTTATCGACGTCAAGTCGACAGCTTTTAGATTTATCGGCGTCCGTGCCGACAACTTCCTAATTACCGGCATCCAGGCTGACAGCTTCAGACTATTGGCATCCGAGCTAGCAGCCCTTCACTATCGGCATCCACGCCGGCAACTACCCAAAGTTGTTCAAAAAAAAGGGAAGAGAAGAAGGAAAAAAAAGAAGAAGAAGATGAAGAGAAGAAGAAAAAGAAGAGAAAAAGAGAAGAGAAAAGAGAGAGAAGAAAAGAAAGAAAAAAGAAGAGAAAAAAAAAGCATCATCGAAGCCTCCGAGGGATGTCGACTCGTCAAGTCCCGCCGAAGATCAAAATATTTTCAGTCTCACCGATGAATAAACCACTGGCCCAAACCTTCCGTCTGAAGCCATGAACAAAAAGACCCTTGCTTTGGCACTTACCCCGTGTCAATGAACAAACCACGTCGGTCTCCGACACCTTGTCGGCATCGATGAACAAACCAGTGGCCCAGACCTTCCGTCTGGTGCCATGAACAAAAAGACCCTTACTTTGACACTTACCCCGTGTCAATGAACAAACCACGTCGGTCTCCGACTCCCTGTCGGCATCGATGAACAAACCTGTGGTCCGGACCTTTCGTCTGGTTCCATGAACAAAAAGACACTTGCTTTGGCACTAACATCGTGTCAATGAATAAACCATGTCGGTCTCCGATTCCCTGTCGGCATCGATGAACAAACCTGTGGCTGGGACCTTTCGTTTGGTTCCACGAACAAAAAGATCCTTGCTTTGGCACTAACTCTATGTCAATGAATAAACCACCCCAGTATTGCAATCTCCAGTCCCACCGGTGAATTAACCATCGGCTCAGACCTTCCGTTCAAGTCGATGAACAAAACGCCTTTGCTTCGGCTCGGACCTTCCGTCCAAGTCGATGAACAAAAAACCCCCTTTGCTTCGGCTCGGACCTTCCATCCAAGTCGATGAACAAAAAGAAATCACATTGGCTCTGACTCGGACCTCCCGTCCAAGTCGATGAACAAAAGGACTCTGGGCCCATGTGCGCATGTGGTGGAGCGGTTCCCTCATCCCTTCGCTGAAGGAGTGAGCGCTCTCCTGCGAATCAGCACCGGACCAGTATGCCACTAGCCCGGAAGAACATATATCTTCTCAAAGAACTCTACACTCGTGAGTCCCGTGCACTCATCCCTCGCTTGCGCCACCCGCGAGTGGGGGGCATTTGTGGACGTCAAAAAATGTCAATGATGATCATACGGCATGCACGTCTCGACACTCGAGAGCAAGCCGAAGATGGAAATGCTGAATAAACCTTATGCCTCGCCCGATCAGGATGACAACTGGTGGTCCGCTACCCGTTAAGGAAGCCCCCCAGGCAGAAGATACGGCTACAACTCTCCGACCGGCCATACCGAGTGCATAATCAGAGAAAAGTTGGGAACTCCGGCACAGTCTTGGCATGCACCGAAAGTCACACAAAGTCGGGGACCGAGCCCAGAAGCTACGAACGGAACATTGTGGAAGTCGTGCATCACAACTAAAACATTCTGGGGATTCCACCGTTCATATAAATAACCGCGACTTCGAAAAGAATTCATTCGGTGTTTAAAACGGCGCGGCAAGGCCCTAAACCTACGCGCCCTCCCCTTTGCTTTGGTTTAAAATGGCGCCACCCATTTACACAAGCTAAACCGGCACGCTAATGTTAAAGGGCCCGTCATGCCCATTTTACAAGCTTTTCCTACAAGTGCTAAAACGGTGTGGCCCCCTTTGAGACGGTTAAAACGACGCCACCCCCCTTGTACGCTAAAATGGCGCGCTCATTTTGAAGGCAAAAAAAAAATTGCTATTTCGGCGCGGTCACTATTCCCCCGCGCCGGATTAGGTGATTCAACCAAGTTATCCTCCTTCGAACGCCTATACAGCGCGCAACCAACCCATCCCGTCATAACTCCGGTGCTCTATTTCGCATCAGAGGACATTCAATGCTCAAAACCGTGTCTCCTCCTTCGTTCGACAGCGAAGTGGCAGCGATGGCAGCAACACGCATCGACAGCAGCAGTAGCAGAAGATCTTCCGACAAATCCGCAAATGTCATGTCCTTGGACGAACAACAGTTTACCGTACCAACCACTGGATGCCACCGCAGACAAATGAAGTGGCGCGAGTTTTTCTTCCGTTCGAGCAAAGAAAGGGCAACCCGTTCTATATATACTCTGCCTGTTCCATGGAGCATCTGGCTCGAACCCCCGGAGGGCGACTGAAGAAAGAAGAGAAGGCCACCCGAAGAGAAGGAAACTCCTTCCATCCATGCCAGAGAGGTGAGGGAAAGAGTGAAAGAGTGAGGGTGAGAGCGAGAGGTGAGCACGGAGGGGGAAGAGCTTGTGCTCCGTTTCCCCCCGTCCATGTATCTCTTTCCTTTTTCTCCCTCTGCAATGTATTTCTCTTCTTTTGAGATGAAATCTCTTGGGTTTGAGTCGTTTTCCCCCTTTGGTGGATGAATAAACAGAAGGCCCTCTTGGCAAACATGATTCTTTGTCTTTCTTCTTCTTTCCCTATTTCATCTTCTACTCATCTAGGGCCCTTCGAAGCTTGCTTCTCCATAGCGTGGCCTTCGAAGGAGTCCGTCAGGGGATGAACATTCACGGCCTCGTGGCATACATTTGTCCCGCTTCATGAAACCATCACCCGTGAGCTGTGGGAGCTCTTGAAGGCTAGTTCTCGAGCTTTTCCACACTCACATCTGGGTTATCAGACCGCCGTGAGGTCTGCATTTTGAGTTTCACCCCGGAGTAATCCGCTTGGTGCCCTTCTATTTTTCTCTGGAAAGCTTCAGTCCGGGGGAGGTGCTGCCCGATTTTTGCCAGGGCCAAGAACAAGAGGAACAAAGAACAAGAACACATAAGAACGAATAAATGAAGCTTCTTCAGACTAAATCAACCCCACTCAGAAAGCCCCCTCCTGAAGTCAAACTGAACCTCTGAACAAACCAGGCTCCTTCATGTCTGAAACCCTGGGCCCTTGAGTTCCTGCAACAAACTCTTCTAATAAAACAACACTCGAATCTTCATGCTAATCCACCTTAATAAATAATTAAAACACTTAATCTTCTTCTTCTCCACAAACTTAACCCACCAATCGAATGAATGAACCAATCATCAAAGCAATCTGCAAAAGAAAAGAAATAAAAAAAGAAGCAAACATAAAACCTCTTTGGAGCTAACCCGGCGCGGGCTAATCCGGCGCGCTACCCCCCCGCGCCGATTTAGCCCCACACTCAAAATGACTTTCAAATTAAATCATGGGATGAATAGTGTGCACCCCCTTACTATTCACCTTGTTAATCCGGCGCGCCATTCTTCTTGAACCTAATCTGGTGCGCCCCCCTGTGCATCCACCTAATCCGGCGCGCCCCCCCATGGGTGCATCTAACCGGCGCACTCCCTGCTCACCCTGAATCCGACGCGCCCTTTCTCCTCTTGCCTTGGTAACCGGTGTGCCTAAAAGAAAAGAAGTGATTAACAAAAATAAAAGAAAATACTTGAAACTAATGAATAGAAAAAATGAAACACCCGTAGGTGAATAAGTAATATTGCCCCTGCCATAATAAAAATTTTCTTCCGGGGGCGCTGCCCCCTTGACCCTCGCGACCTGAGCCCGCAGGTCGATCCGCGTGCGAGGGCGCATGTTGGCGAGTTAGGGCTTCACATTTAACAATTCGCTTCCTCGGACTGTGCGTGAAGAGAAAAGCAACGATGCCCCATGGTATCAGACGTGGACCTCGGAATCCCCGACATGGTCATGGTCTGAAACCGTCTAGGGCCAATAGTCCATCAACTTGACCCACTTCTATCGAGATCTAATCCAGCAATCCCATTAAGCTTTCCATACTCGCGACAGAGATCCGTACAGTTTATCGTCGTCTTCGATGCTTTAAATGCGGACTCTCATCCGAACAATGAATGGTCCGTTAGTGACCGACATATATATATATATCGGGATCTAATCCCAGTATTGAATTAAACTTGCCATACTCGCGGCAGACATTCGTACGGTTTTGTCGTCATCTTCGATGCTTCAAATGCGGGCTCTCGTCCGAACAATGAATGGTCTGTTAGTGACCGACATATATATAGGGATCTAATCCCGCACCCACATTAAACTTGCCGTACCTACGGTAGACATCCATATGGCTTTGTCGTTGTCCTCGATGCTTCAAATGCAGACTCTCGTCCGAACGACAAATGGTCCGTTAGTGACCGACATATATACCGGGATCTAATCCCGCGCTTGCATTAAACGTAATGTACTCACAGCAAACATTTGTACGGGTTTATTTCCGTTTACATCGCGCCTTCAATACGGATCTTTGTCCGAGCGTAAAGGGGTCCATGAATGACCGACAAAATCTGAATGGAATGAGACGGCTCTCGTCTTCCCCGAACCCTACGTGTGGGAATATTAATAAGACCTTCGTGAGTCACGTTTGGACCTCGGGTTCGCCCCAACCATGGTCATTGCCTGACCCACATCCTAGGCCTATAGCCAACTATCTCTGTACATGTCTTTGTTTTGGAATCTAGTCCCGGGACACTTTCCCGCTGCCCTTCGGCACCGAAAATATTAACGATGCCCACGTAAGCCTCGTTTCGACCGCGGGAGGCGCCCTCGAAATGGTCCTGACTCGATCTCGCACCGGGCCAATAAACTCGCTGATTCCCGACCGCTCTAACCGGGATTTATCTGAACGTTTCCCGTCCCTTTGAACAATAAATTTGCCATACCCCGGCATACATATGCTCCAGTTTTCCCCGTGACGATCATGATTTTCTGAAGCCGGACGCTCGTCTGAATATCAAAATGGTCCCTTGAGTGACCGACATATTTTGAATTCTTGCTTCCCTAGACATCGGGCTTTTTGACTGATTCGAGACCGCTATCGGCTTGTTTCTCTCGATATAGTTTCCTGGCCATGAGGCCCTGATTCCCGGCGATTAATCAAGGGTGTTCCCCTCTCCGAGAGGATGTAAATGACGATGTGACCTTTATGGCGCGGCGGATTTTGGTCCCGACACGAACCAAACAATCGTCTGATTAGTCAGATCGAGCGCACAATAAATCGTCACTTTGTGACTGGCACGCCCACGCACTTAATAAACGAATAAACCCACCGAATAAACCGACTTAAAGAACAAACAAATGAGCGTGTCGAAAAGTGCGTCCACAATTGGGTATTAAGGTCTACGCATGTATAGAAGTCCATGCATTGTCTGGTGACTAAGGTCTATGCATATGCAGTTTTCAAGTCTATGCATTACCAGCTTGCATGAGGTCCGAGCATGTGCATACACAAGTCTGAGCATATGTATAAATTGCATAATCAAGTCGGTGCACATGCACTGCTTTGCTCAGACAGATCAATGCATCTCTTATACTGACCTAAAATACATTGATGCATACTTGTCTGACTTACACCATGATCAATACCATGATCAAATTTTCTTATAAGTCAGAGCACATTGACTATTCACTCATGGTTACAATCTATTTGAAAAAATGCCTTTTATTCTTTTGACAGGAACTTAAGTGTACAAAGGGTTAATTCACTACATAACTAAAGATCGAACACTTTAAGTGCAGATCAAAGTCACGTGCCTCGAGGCTTAACTTAAATAGGCACATGATCCAAGAAGGAGCCGTGCCTGGAGATTCAAACATGTGGACAGCTCACTTTTAGATCATGACACGTGGACTTCACGCGGAGCACCTTGTTTTGAATTTCCTTGGGCGGGAACGTGTTTCCCATGCGCCCAACTCCTGCGAGGATATAAGTAGGAGCCAGATCTCCTGAATTGAAAAACAACGAAGAAAAGAACAAAAAGTGGAAGCACAGTGAAGAAGCGAGAGGGTCTGAGTGTCTCCAGAGTTCAGTTGAGTTCAGTTGAGAGAAAAGAGAGAGAGTGAAGAGCTGAGATAGAAACAGGGGATCGAAAAGTGGAGGAATACTTTGAGAGCTGTGAGTGTTCAAGAGATCTATAAGTGGAGTCTTGTATGTCTCAATCTCGGGATAAAATCTAGAGTCGTTCTGCTCGAAGTGAGCTACAGATCATTTTGAGTTTTCATTTGATTTTGTTCTTGATATTTTCTATTCGCTACGATTTTTGTAAGCTGTGTGTCAGCAGGTTTTCAAGCTGTGTGTCTGCGGCAAGGAAGTAATTCCTTGGAAGCAATCTGTGAGGCTTAGCAGAGCAAGCTGTGAGGCTCAGCTATCTAGGGATCTATTCCCCAAAGCTGTGGATCATCAATTTTTAAGCTGTGTGTCAGTGGAAGCCTTACTCAATTGAGTAAGGGGTGGATGTAGATCTCTGGATTGAGATCGAACCACCTTAAAAATCTTCTTGCAGTGTGTGTGATCTTATTGTCCTCTTCTTCTTTCTTATATTGCAATTCATTGAATGCGCATTACAGATTTTTGAATTCCTGATATTTCGTTTCTGCTTGAACTTTCTACCAATGCTGTATAGCAAAAGGTTTAGTCCAAAAGATAAGGTACACCTATCTGGAATACTTAACCTTGTGTGAGGAGATTCTGATTCCAACTACCACCTAGTACAGCTTCATCTAGTTGACTATTTCTTAATCTTGATTGAAATTTCCTTAAATTGGTTGTGTTAGTCGTAGCATCTTAATTCCGCATTTTAAGTGCTTTAAATTGGCTAGTATTAGGGGTAGATCTATTCAGCCCCCCTCTAGATCTGTTAGTCCTCCAAAACAACAGCGGGTCATGGCACGCAAGCACGAATGAAGTGTAATGCAATGACTAAATGCATGAGAGGTAGTCTCTTTTATTTGTGAAATGCACATGGGGAGCCTTAGTTGATTTCCTTCTCTCTTTTTTTTTGATTAAGTCCGCAGTCATGTTCAGCAGTCCGTCACTGCGGTGTTCAGTTTAGCTCTTCATATTTTCCACAGTTCTCTTGATTCAGCCGGAGCATTTCATTGTTGTTTGTTTCATTTGTTTGTTACTTCCTTTTGTCTTTTAACATGTTGTTATTCTAACAAAAATTCGATAGCATCTCCCCTTGACCCGGATGGGGGGGGGGGGGTAAAACGGTACACGTCCACAAGGAGTGACGCGTCCCAAAGTAAGGTGCGCACAGAAGCGATAACACCTTCAGAAAAGCCAACAGAATCCAAAAGCCACTGAACGTCGGTTTAACAAGACCTCACGGTCTGAACTCAAAGGAAAGGGGACCTTACCGGATCAACACAAGCAAATGTCACCAGATCAAGAGTTTCGAGATGTCACCGGATCAGGGTGGCTAAGGCATCACCGGATCAGAGGGTGGCCAACGTCACCGGATGATGGGAATCAACACCGGGAACTAACTTTTCTTTTTGTATTTGTGTCCTTTTAGTTTGCGTTTATATCCTTGGGAAGTAGGTTTGTAATTGTAAGGCTTTATAAACTAATTTGTCATTCCTTAAGGATCTTTGGGTTTTTGTGTAAAAGTCCAGTAGGACCAGCAAGGGGCCCCCATCTCCTTTCTCATTGGTCCAAGTGGCATCTCGGGGTCCACATGGGGCTGGTCAAAGGTCCAAGGTGGGCTTCTAGATGGCTTGACCATTCATGGGAACAAAGGGTTAAAAAAGTGAAAAAAGAAGGCCCTTGAAAGTCAAGGGGGCGCCCCCTTTTATATTTGTTTAATAGGGTTCCAAACCACATGGGAGAATTAAATGTGAACTGTCCCATTTGCCCCTCCCCTAATTTAGATCTGAGGTTAGTTTAGGTCTTTTTACATTTTCTATAAATACCTTGTAATTTATGAATTACTTAGCATTAATGTGAGAAAAAATCCAGTTGTGCTCAATTGGCCCAAGGGCACCCCTCTCTCTCCCTCTAGAGCTGTGAGAGCTCTCCTTTCAGAGGTGTGAAGCCTCTCCTCCACCACCTCCCTGAGTGTGAAGCTCAGCACCGCCGCCGCCGCCGCCATCGAGCCGCTAACGCGTCGCCACCGCCTTGCCGCCGGAGTTCTGTCCAAATCAGGACAGACCCCCCATGTCCGATTTTTAGCTCCCAATCCACGGATCTGCTGGAGCCCAAATTTTGAGGGTAGGTTCCCCACCCAAATACTCTCTCCCAAAAAAATTTCCTATTTTCTAGCCATCGTTTTCTATTTTTCCCATTTCATGTTTCCCAGTTGTGTCACAGTAACCTAGTTCTTCCTCTATTCGATCCACTTCCCCTTTTCTGATTGAGTCCAAATTTGGATCGGATATTCTGCGCACCAAAGCCCCTCTCCAAAAATTTTCCCTCGATTTTAGAAGTTCTTTTTCCCCACCAAAAAATTAAAACTCCGTCAAAAATATGTTCTGTCCTATGCAGTCCAGATCCAACCCACCAGTGTTAGAAAATCCGCTTCCCCATCCAAACCGCCACCATAAATTACAAACAAAATATCCACGTCTTACTTACTTTCCCCTCTACAAATTTCATGAAGAGCCCAACGCCCAGATCTGAAGTTTGAGTCACGATCAACGCCTGTTCTCAGGAAAATCAATTTCTATCCTGTGTTTTCTGAGTCTGTCAGTCAGTCTGTTCCTAAATCCACCACGAAAACTCCAGAGCCTTCAAAATTCCTGCCACAGTCCTTGGTCGAAGTATTTTGAATAATCTTTCCAACGGCACCAATTTTTGTGTCAATCCAACGTCGGGATTGATCGCAGCAGCAGATTTCGTCGTGTCGCGTGGGTCTAAAACAGCAACTCAGATCCGTGGACAGCAAGTTCAACACTTGAAGATCGGAGCCGCCTCGCCTTCCACAAGGCGAATCAGTGCGTCACCTTCCCAGGGAGCATCCCTCCAGGCGTCCCCGTCACAGCGGTTCCACTCCGAGCCCACTCGGCCCCACCGACCAGCACGTGGGTCCCACAACCAGGAGCTTGCGCCATCCAAACCGCGCCGACAGAGCGTCCGAATTGCTGCCCGTCAACCCAAGATCGGTCCTCCCGGGCCCACATTGTAGCCCTTTACCTCCCTGCTTGGAGTGGGCAGCAAATTGAATCATGTAATTATTCTAATTATTTTACCAGGAGTTATCGTACTTGGCCGGGATCGTCTTCCCCACGCCCGGAGCGTGGAGGTATCGTGTCCACTCCTCTCTCGGCATTTTGCTTTACTCGTATTTACTTCTATATGTCGCTGCTAGAGAGGATGTTAGGATCCTAGCTCGTATATTGTTATTCACCACTGCAAGCGAAAGAGCGAGACTCGTCCTGTGACCCGATCCAGGCACGAGAGAGAGCCGACCACCCTAGCTCACTGCCGGTTTCTCAACCGCGCACGGTCCCACGCATCCCTCACTTAGGGACGATCGCGACCTTGTCTAGAGTCCAAGGATCGCATATCAAATTGGAGTCGAGTCCACTGTCCGTCCCGCATCACCGGATCAAAGGAGTGGCGATATCACCAGATCAAGAGAAAGATGGGGTGCACCGGATCATGTAAGTGATAACGTCACCGAATCAGGTGGCTGTTGACACCCGTTTTTTGCCTCTGAGTTGGGTCATTCTTCTTACCTCATTTTTTGATGCCTCAGGTTGTCCATTACTCATTGGGCCATTTTCAGGCATGTCTTTGGGCTGGTTTTATAGGTATTTCCTCCTTGGCTGGACTTGCTCTCTATTTTCCTAGGATTTCAGGTTTAATGGGCTTTGATTTCACTTGGTCTTTGGGGTAAATGGGCTTATTTATCCCATTTTATTAACTTCCACCGCCCAGCCTAACCGCGGTCTAGAAATAGACCGTTTAGGATGTTGGGCGATCATTTTCAAGACCGTTTATATCGTTCAGAGTCCTACACCGGTTTGCCTTTGGATTAATTGGCTATTTTTTGATTTTCCACCGACAACCTAATAAACGGTCTTTCATTAGGCCGCTTATTCAAGTTGGGTGGTCCATCGAACGACCGTTTAGTGGCCAGAGTCCTAAATGGGTCAGTTTTTTGGATAAATATCTATTTTTATTGATTTACCACCGACGCTATATAAATGGTCTAGCAATGGGCCGTTTGACTCGTTGGGCGGTCTATCGATGGACCATTTGCCAATCTAGAGTCCTACGCCGGATCAGTCGGTCTGTTCTTTGGATAAATGGTTTATTTATCCTATTATTTATTTTTCACCGACACCATGTAGGCGGTCTAGCATTGGACCATTCATATGGGTGGGCGGCCCATCGTTCGACCGCGTTTATGGCTGAAATCCTAGATTCAGTTGGCTTTTCTCTCTCCGCCCGTGGTTAAACCTCTTGGTTGTTCAACCTTTTTCTCCAAGGATGCTCAGCCAAATTGGGTTTCGTTTGATCCTGGTGAAAATTGGTGATATTATCCATGATTTATCCAAAAGAATCCAGACCTAATTCTTGCTGGAAAATCCCTAATTCGGGGTGGACTTTCAAGAGTCTATAAATGTCACGCCCCGACCGCGGAAGATACCCGAGGTCGTGGCCAGCTTATAAAGAACCATTCAATCAGAGCACTATACATATATTTTTTTTGACAAAAGATAGAGTGTGCAATTTATCTAAATCATAACTAAGATTAAATTCCCAAAATAAAACCAATGCCCAAGGTGACAATTATCCAATTAACCAAATGGTGATTATTCTAATCCATGACATTTTCTTATTCAAATCCAACACTAGGCAACAAGTCTTAACAAGCTTCAATCAACTAGACTGACATAATTTGGAAATACAAAAAAAGGGACTCAAGAAAATCAAAAGGCACGACTAGCTGACAATAGATGATCGGTGACTCTAGCACTCTTCACTCGATCTCATTCCCATTCATGTGGATGTCGATATCCGAATTACCTGAAAAATGTTAGGAAGCAACTGGATGAGCGAATCGCTCAGTAGGAATTACATCTCAAGTTTGAGCAATCGTTAAGTGGTTTACATGTTACATGTAATGCCGGTATAGCTATGCATGATGTACAAGTAAGAAAATCAGGTATACAGGTATATCTATGCATGATGAACACGTAAGAGATCAAGAACTGTATAGAGAGAGTATCGCATGATTTCAAGTATTTGACAAGCAGGATATCAAGAACTTATAGATGTTGATGCCACTTTTCAGGCAAGCAAGAACTCATGTACAAGGAAGTAAGAATCATGTTTAAGCAAGTAAAATTCATGTTCTAACAAGTAATATCAAGTACGTGTCAATAGAATTGGCTATTTCAATCCAGCAAGTACCTTGCCCTTTTTTGGGCCACGCAAGTCAAGTATTGCCCGTTCTGGGCCACGCAAGTCAAGTCAAACAAGTAGAGAGAGTACGTGTGGAATGTCTCAAGTCAAGCAAGTCAAGCAAATACTTCGGTGCGATGCTTAAACACCGTGGTCAATAAACTCCCATGGGCACAAGTACTTTCGGGCGCTCCTCCCAGGACCAGACCGGGCCCTATATGCACAGTATTTCCATGTATTTCTTTTGACATCCACACTCATTTATAGCCAATTTGGAATTTCAAGGGTTGACCATTGTAAGAATATAAGGTAGATTGTCATGGATTGGAGTTCAAAGGCATATATCATGCAGGAGATGAACTAGGGTTACGTCGTATAAACCACGAGACAAATCAGAAAATCAAAACGAAATTGGCAGCTAATAGGCTGCCTCACTGAATTGGCGCTTGGGGGTTAGCCCTGCTTTCAGGCTTTCAGGAAATGGCGCCTGGGGGTCAGGTAGTCTCTCAGGGAATTGGCGCCTGGGGGTTGCCTAGTCTTTCAGAAATTATATATATATATATATATATATATATATATTGAAGAGGCGAAATCTCGCGCTGCGTCCTGAGCGGGCCGGGGATCACCAGAAGATGAACTGTAAGATAGGGAAACGCGTCAGAGGGCCCAGGGGATTTCCCTGGGGCGAAACCCTCCGATGGCTAAGTCAGTAGAGCTGTGGTGGAAGCAATGAAGGGAGGAGGAAAGCTGATGCGCGAGACTCCTCTCCACCAAAAGGGGGGGGGGGTGAAGCGGATTGCTCAGGAGTTTTACCTTCCTTTTTTTTCTTTTTTCCCCCACCGGAGGGTAGCCCTGGTTTTAAGTAGTGTGCCACCTTCAGGAGTCCTATCAGCTGGGGGGTCTCCGGCGGGAGTTACATCCTCAACGTGGGCTTTTCATGGCCTTTATCGTGGGGGCGTTATCGCCTTGAAACCCGGTGGCTGGTTGATTCCCCTGTCCGTTGGGGACTCTTAAAGGCAGCGCGAACGGCTAGCGTCCAGTCCGAGCTCCTGAAACGCCAGCCCTATCCGGGTGAGGAGGATAGCTCGGTCAAAGGAGGGGTCGGATAGGTCGGCTGGCGCCTGTCTCTCCCGAGCGAAAAAATGGCCTGGGCCAGACCTTCCTTGTGACCTGACCATCACTCGGGCCCTCCGAGCCTAGGGGCCGCCGGGGAGGGTTGGTTCCTCGAGTGTCTGTTTATTGGGCTTTTCTTCCCTGAGTGGGCCCCGTGGGTTATCACTCGGGTGAGCTTGCCTCGTTGGACCCTGTTGAGTCTTGTTGGGCTGCTCTTTGGGTGGGCTACAGAAATCCCCCTCTCCACTTGTCCCCCTCCTACTCCCGAGCCATGGAGGCTCGGTTGAGTAGTTTTTGAGGCTTTGGACCGGCGTGGCTCAGGTGGGTGGAATTTCGTTGACGTTTATGGTGCCACGGGGAGTGGTCGCCTGGGCCCGTAATAATGATCCTGACGGATTTGAACTGAAGGGGCCCCCCTTTTTCTCGGAGCACGGAATGACGCGCCGCCTTCCTCCACGGTTTTATAGGCATTGGGCGCTGTTCGTCGTTCTAGGCTTCCAGGGTTTCGGGCTTTCCTTAGTTTCTTGGCTTTCGGAGCTTCTTGATGCGCCGTGAGGGCACAGTGGAGGTGCGAAGTCTTGCGGCGGCGTTCGAGGAGTTGGCGAGGACAACCGCGGAGGCGGTCCGGCAACTTCCTTCCCCTCCGGAGTCTTCGAGTTCTTGCGAGGGGTCCTCTTCCGGCTCGATGGCTGATCCGCCGCTGGAACTCGGGCAGGTGAGGCGGGAGCCTGTCTCCCACTGCAGCGAGTTGGGGGAGGCAGAGGTGAAGAAGCTGGAGCATCGCTTTCGCTTGCCTTTCAGGTATAGCTTTGCCGCCGCCACCCCGTTCGAGACGAGTTTGGACGATCGAACGGGGCACATCTGCACGTTTCTTCTGGCGTGGAAAAGCGGGTTCCGCCTTCCCTTCGAGCCCCTCGTACTCCAGATCCTCGAACTTTTCCGGTTGGCGTCCATTCAACTGGTGGCCAACTCGTACCTCCTCCTCTCTGCCTTTCGGATCCTCTGTCGCCAGCACGGCATTTTCCCTTCCTTGGACCTCTTTCATTACTTTTTCGAGTTGAAGGCACACCCGTCGGCGGGGAAGGGCTTTTACTTTATACAGGCAAGGAGGAACAGGAGTTGCATCGCCCTCGCGGCGAAGGACTCCTCGCACAAGGGGTGGAAAACCCAATTCTTCTGGGTGAAGGCGGAGGTGACGGATGAACTCTGGAGATGCCGGATCTCGCCCAATTTCCATCCGAACATTCCTCCTCGCCAGGAGGAGTTCCCTCCCCATGTGGAGCAACAGGCCGCCCGTCTGCTGGAGAACCACCGGTCGACCGAGGAGCTGGTGACGCCGGAGAACATCGAACGGTGCCTGCTTACGCGGTTGAAGTCGACAGGTACCGCCCTTTAGGTTGTTCCCCTGGGGTGGTAGTTACTTTTCTTCTCCTGATCGGGCCTTCTTTCTTTGCTGTAGACGTGAGGCGAGAACCTCTGGAGGATACTGCTGAGGTCATCGATCTAGGAGAAGATGACTCGGCGGCCGACGAGCCGGAGGCTCCTGTGGGTCGTGCCCAAGCCCGGGATAAGGGCAAGGGGGTGACCCCCGGGGGGTCTTCACGGCCGGCTAGCACAAAGCGCAAGGATCCAATGGCGGGAAGGTTGCGGGAGGCCGCGAAGGCCAAGAAGCGGGCCAAGAAGGCAGGTCTCCCTCCTACCGCCGGGGGTGACTTTGGCTCGGCGGCACTCCCCTCCCAGGGGCAAGATGGGGCCGACCCCTCGAGGCCAGCTCCCCCATCTGCCGGGCGAGAGGGGGCCGAGGAGACCGGGGGCCCTTCAGAGGACGGCGATAGGTCGGCTCTCCCCCCCACGGGGGTAGAGGGGGCCGATGTTGAAGTAGCAGTCACCGAGGCCAGGGGGTCGGCCGGAGGTGGTGACGTCTCGGTCGCCGAGGTGCGGGTCGAGACAGGCGGAGCTGGGGGTTCGCCCGCGAGGGCGTTGCAGCCCCAGATGCTGGGAGCTTCCGGTGCGGTTGGAGCTGCGGCATCGTTCGAGGTTGGAGGTTCGCCCGGGGAGGCGTTGCAACCCCAACCGACCGTGGCGCGCGAGGTGGCCGGTCCCGTTGCTCGAGCAGAGCCCTCTGGCGGAGTGCCCCGGGCGGAGCGGTCTCCTTTGCCGGAGCCCTTGGAAAGGCTCGGCATTACGGGCGACCTATATCGGGTCTGCCGATCGATTGCCGCGAGGACGAAGGGGGGAGAAAGGCGCAATACCCCCCCGGGCTCCTCGATGTTCTGATGGAAGGCGGCCTGGTCATAGCTCGATCGGCGGCTTTGATGGCGGAGGCGCACGCGCGGATGGAAACGGAGCGATCGAACCTTGCCTGGACCCTCGGGGGATGCGAGAGGAAGCTGGGCCGACTCAAAGGGGAGCATGAGGGGCTCCGGCAGGAGTTCTCCGCGTTCCGAGAGGTGGCGCGGGCGAGCCGACTAGAGGCTGAGGTGCTGACCGAACAGCTCGCCAAGACCCGAGAGTCTCTTGAGAGGGCAAGCCGATCCTTGGAGGAGGAGCGTCTACGTCGCCTCGATCTGGACAATCGCTGGGAGCTCGAGCGTGTCGAGCTGCTAGATCGGGCGGAGATGGCGGAGCGTCTCCAAGCTGAGGCTGAGGTGGACCGGGCCCGGGCAGAGGAACGTGCGTCCGAGGCGGAGCGGGTGCGGGTCGAGTTCGTCGGTAGGGCGGGACAGATCGAGGCGGAGGCAATCAAGCGTTACAGGAGCTCGGATGCTTACTCGGCCGACCTGTTGGAAGCCGCCCTACCTTACTACGAGGTAGCGCTACGCTGAGGTGCTCGAAAGGGGTTCAAGCAGGGCTATCGCCGGGCGGTAGGCTGCGCCCATGAACAAAACTCCGCGATCGAGTTCCCCTTTGGCCAGCGTTATGACTCGGATGAGTCAGTTTCCAGCTCTTCTTCGTCGGTCGGAGAAGATTCGGAGGGATCACCTCCGTCGGGGTCACCGGCTCCGGGCTTCTCGGGAGGGCTCACGACTGAGACAGTTCTCGCACAGGCGAGGTCAGTGTCCGAGCCGGCCGTCACCGAAGGCGCCGGAGGTGACGCGTCTCCTTCCGCCGGTCTCGAGCGTCAAAGTGGGCCCGAGGCCTGATGTATTGTGCCTCTTTCCCTTTTTGTCCCTCTTTCCTCTTTTTAGAGGGTTTCCTTTTGGTACGATAATAAATGACTTGCTCTGTTTGGGTAGTATCCTTGCCGTGATTTGGTTGGCGAATCTTGGGTGGTTGAGAGGTGCCGATATGTCCTGCACGGTTTTCGCACGCTGTTTTGGTAGGCTTCTGACGGGGCGTTCTTCCATCCCCTCACGCTTTGAATGTCAGGCCGCTTCGTGAATCCCGCGAGGGCGGGAAACGAGGAGTTGGAGGTGACTGTTCAGGGGAGAAATCCTTCGGCGTGTTTCCGAGGGGGGCATTTAAGGCGTGTAGGCTCCTTTGGCCTATAAGAAGGATCGGAAGGCGCCCTTTCCTCTCCACCGCTTGGGATTGTCTCTAACAGTCTTTCCTTGCTCCTTCCTTTTCACTCCGCGTTGTGCCTTTGCATCCGGAGCATGGAGGATCCTTCGGAGGGCGATGCCACCGACGACGGGGAGCGGTGGGCTCCTGCTGTCTTGTGAGCTTGAACGGATCCCACGGTTGCCGCGCATGCACGAGACGGGTCCTACGGTCGCCGCGCGGATCTGGGGAGGACTTTGGCGTGTGGAAGCACGCCGTTGGCCTCTTCTTGGCTCCGGCGAGGCTTCCGGGTGGACGCCGAGGCGGAGGACGGATGGGGGCATCAGGGGAGTCTGCCGTCACTTCCCTCCGTGTGAGGGGAGGAGGCGTATCTGGCTCCCTCCTCACCGAGGCCTTCCTCCGTCTGCAGCCTCTTTTTCCCTCTTCTGCTCTTCATTTCTTTCACTCTTCGGGGGCCGCTTGCTCTCTCCTTCCTTCCAAGGAGTTGGCAGTTTGGAAGAGGGGGGGCCTTCACGGCGCTCCTTTTTTCCGGTTGTTGCCAACTTGGGAGGTAGTCTTCCTCAACGTTTAAAGGTGGCCTTCCTCCTGAAGTCCCTCTGTCACCTTTGTCACGGGCCATCCGAGCCAACTGGCTCGACCACCTCTTGTTCGAGCCAGTTTCTGCACGAGGCAGAGTCAGTGGCTGGATGCGAGGAGATCAAGACCGAGTCAGTCGAGCGATGACCCCTTGAAACGATGTTAGACGGACTTTTGCTTTGTTTTTGCTATGTGATGTACTGGCATTTGCCTACCTGATGTACCAACGGTTTGGAATGAAAAGAACAGGAATTTTATTCTGTCCATCTCGCTGTACAATTTCAAAAGTAGAATCTGCGTAGTGCGGCTGCGTTCCACGTCCGAGCAATAGGCTCCCCTTCCATTGTCGCTAACCTGTACGCACCTTTCCCGAGCGTCTCGACCACTCGGTAGGGACCTTCCCAGTTGGGGGATAGCTTGCCCGCCGCCTCCAGTGGTCGAGAGGCTTCGGCTTTCCTGAGGATGAAGTTCCCCAGTTGGAAACGTCTGTCTCGGACCTTGGCGTTGTTGTATTGAGTGAGGCGGCGGTGGTACTCCGTTGCCCGGACGTTCGCGATCTCTCGGAGTTCGCTTGTCAGGTCGAGGTTCTCGAGCAATTTTTGCCCGTTGGCCTCGGGTGAGAAGCTGATCACTCGGAGAGACGGGTTGGCTATCTCCAACGGAACGACGGCCTCGGTGCCATATACCAACTGAAAGGGGCTTTCACCGGTTGCCGTCCTGGGGGTTGTTCGATGCGACCACAGTACGCTAGGCAATTCCTCGAGCCAGCTACCCTTAGCCTTACCGAGTCTGATTTTTATGCCTTTCAAGGTAGTCTTGTTGGCATTTTCAACCAGCCCGTTGGCCTGAGGGTGGGCGACCGAAGTGAAGTGGTTGCAGATATTTAGGTCGGCGCATCTATCTCGGAAGTACCGAGAGTCGAATTGCCGACCGTTATCGCTGACTATCACTCGGGGGATGCCAAAGCGGCAAATGATCGATTTCCAAACGAAGCCCCAAACGACTGTCTCGATGATCCTTGTCGTAGCCTCGGCCTCGATCCACTTGGTGAAGTAGTCGATGGCTACGATGATGAACTTCTTCTGGGACTTGGCCGTTGGGAATGGCCCAAGGATATCGATTCCCCACCGAGCGAAAGGGTAGGGCTCGGTTAGGGTGACAAGTTCCGTTGCCGGCTGATGGACCAAGTGGTCTAACCGCTGGCATCGGTCGCACTGTTGAACATAGGCTGAGCAGTCGCGCTGCAGGGTGGGCCACCAGTACCCCGATCGTAACAGGATTCGGGCTAGCGACCGGGCCCCTGAGTGCGCTCGTCGATGAATCTCTTGGATGGCTCGGCCTGCCTCGTCGAGACTGAGGCACTTCAGGAGGGGACCGGAGAATGATCTTCGGTAGAGGGCGTTGTCGAGGACGACGAAGCACCGAGCTTGATACTTCATTCTGCGGGCTTCCCGAGGGTCGGAGGGCTCTTGGGAGTCTTGTAGCCAGGACAGGTAGGGGGAGCGCCAGTCACTTGGGGTGGCCGAGTCAACAGCGAGGAGCTCCGTGTCGATGCTCGGGCGTTCTAGCTCTTCTAGGAGGACCGATCGTGTACCTTTCGGGTCTAGGGAGGAGGCCAATCGAGAGAGGGCGTCCGCCCGGGAGTTTCGCTCCTGAGCTATCCGGACTACCTCAAATCCCTCGAACTGTTGGGCCAGGCTCCGGACCAGCTGAAGGTATTTGATCATGGGTACCTCCCGAGCCTCATACTCGCCGTTGACTTGACCTGTGACTAGTTGAGAGTCGGTGTGGATCCTGACTCGCTCAACCCCCAGCCGTCGGGCCATGCGTGCTCCCGAGATAAGGGCCTCGTACTCGGAAGCGTTGTTGGACGCCTGAAAGTTGAATTTTAAGGCGTACTGTAGCTCTATCCCTTCGGGGGACCTTAGGAGGATCCTCGCACCACTGCCTGCCGAATTGGACGACCCATCGACGAACAGTTCCCAGGCTGGCTCGGTCGCGGTCGGAGGCCTGTCCTCGGCAGGGATGGTGCTTTCAGCAATGAAGTCGGCGAGCGCTTGGCCTTTGATTGCTGATCGCGGCTGGTACGAGATGTCGTAGGCCCCGAGCATGATGGCCCATTTGACGAGTAGCCCCGAGGCCTCAGGGTGGGCCAGAATCTTCTTCAGCGGCTCGCCGATTAGCACGGTGATGGGGTGCCCCTGAAAGTAGGGGCGGAGGCGCTTCGCGGAGGTGACCAACGCTAGCACGAGTTTCTCGGTTGTGGGGTACCTCCGTTCGGCCCCACTGAGCACCTTGCTGGTGTAGTAGACCGGTCTTTCGATTCTCGAGTCATTTCTGACCAGGACCGAGCTGACCGTGGATGGCGTCGCCGAGAGGTAGAGCAGCAGGACTTCGCCTAGGACGGGCTTGGAGAGCACCGGTGGCGAAGCCAGGAACTCCTTAAGCCCGGCGAATGCTGCCTGGCACTCCTCATCCCATGCGAACGTAGCAGATGCCAGCTTGGGCCCCCTCACTAATTTGAAGAAGGGCAAGCATCGTTCGGCCGCACGGGACAGGAAACGGCTGAGAGCGGCGACACGCCCCATCAGACGCTGGACGTCTTTAATGCACGTGGGTGGGCGCATGTCCAGGATGGCCTGGACTTTGTCGGGGTTGGTCTCGATCCCGCGCTGAGTGACTAGGAAACCCAGGAACTTCCCGAATTTTACTCCGAAGGTGCACTTGGCGGGGTTGAGCTTCATGTTGTACTTCAGGAGGGTGCCGAAGGTTTCGGCAAGGTCGGTGAAGTGGTCTTGGGCCTTGGGGGTCTTGACGAGCATGTCGTCAATGTAAGCCTCGACGTTCCGACCTAGCTGTCCCTCGAACATGTGATTTACCAGTCGCTGATATGTGGCTCCGGAGTTCTTTAACCCGAAGGGCATCGGGTGTAGCAGTACACGCCACAGTCAGTGATGAAGGCTGTCTTCTCGACATCTTCTGGATTCATTCTGATCTGGTGATAACCTGAATAGGCATCCAGGAAACTGAGTATCTCGTTGCCCGAGGTTGAATCAACCAATTGGTCGATGCTCGGTAGCGGATAGCAGTCCTTGGGGGTAGCCTTATTCAGATCGGTGAAGTCCACGCACATTCGCCACTTGCCTGTGGTTTTTGGCACCAGGACGACATTGGCTAGCCACGTAGGGTACAGGACTGGCCTGAAGAGGCCTGTCTCTTGTCCCTTGGTGACCTGCGCCTTGATGACCGCCTGTTTCTCGGGTGCATGCTTCCTTCTCCGTTGCTGTACGGGCCTGACAGTGGGGTCAAGGCTGAGCTTGTGCATCACGGTCTCCCCTGGTATGCCAAGGAGTTGATCATCGGCCCAAGTGAAGACCTGAGCGTACTCAGAAAGAAATTTCTTGTATTGTTGCTGTTCCTTAGGTGGTAGGTCGGCTCCGATCCTTACTCCGAGGGCCGGGTCATCGTTCAGGAACACCGTTAGCAACTCGCCACCGGGCTCGGCGGTTACGGTCTTCCCTTCGATTCCCTTGGGGCCCTTATCCCCTCCGTCCGGCCTTGAGGCTTCCACCGAGATGTTGTAGCACCTTCTAGCCGTGGCCTGGTTACCTCAGGACTTCCCCCAACCCATTTTTGGTGGGAAACTTCATTTTTTGGTGATAGGTAGATGGCACGGCCTTCATTCGGCTGAGAATTTTCCGGCCGAAAATGGCGTTGTACGCTATCATACCCTTGATCACTATGAAGTCCACCATGACCGTAACGGTTTTGGGTGGGGTGCCGATGGTGACCGGCAGGCTTAGGGCTCCCTCGGGGTAGGTGGCCAGGCCGTTAAACCCGCAAAGGGGGGTTTGGATAGGGCGGAGCTTGGATGGGTCTTCCCCCATCTTGAGGAAACAGTCATAAGATAATACATCGGGGGCGCTTCCATTGTCAACCAGAATTCTATCTACGTTACAATGGTTTATTGTGGCCGAGATGACGAGGGCATCATCATGCGGGGTGCTTAGCCCTTCCAGGTCTTGGTCGGAGAAGACTATGACCTGGGGCTCCCTCGGCGGGCCCCCTGAGGGCTCTGAGACCCGGCTGGCCCGCTCGGCATGGCGCTTCCTTCCTCGGCTGGTGTCGCCGCCTGATGCCGTTCCTCCGGAGATGACGTTGATGTGGACCCCTCGGGGGGCGTTGTCGATCTCCTCGGTGGCGTCTTTGTCTTCTTTGTGCCCAGCTGCGAACCGGGCTAGGTGCCCCTGACGGATGAGGCATTCGATCTCGTCCTGGAGCTGGTGACAGTCGCCGGTGTGGTGCCCGTGGTCGCCGTGGAACAAGCAATGTCTGTCGCGCTTGCGGTTCTTCGATCTCATTGGTTCGGGCTGGCGGAGGAGTCCCGAGTCTTTGATGTCTTCATAGATCTCGTAGACTGGCGTGGTCAACGGGGTGTACCGCTCGTACCTCCGTTTGCGCTCTCCTTCCCGATCACGCTTCTTGCCCGAGCCAGGGTTTGACTCGGGGGCCCGCTTCTTGTCCCCCTCCCGACCCGAGCCAGTTGTGTCTCGGCAGGCACTGAGCACCTCTTCGCACTCGGCGTGGCGCAGAGCCAGAGTCACTAGCTCGGCAAGGGTCGAGGGAGGGTGGAGGACCAGTTCGCGGCAGAGATTTTCATCCCGGGTGCCCCTGGTCAGAGCGGTCGTGGCTGAGGCCACATCCAGGCAGGGAATTATGAGGGCTTCCGATTTAAATCGGTGGACATAAGCCCAGAGCCTTTCCCCTTGTGCCTGTTTGAGGGCCAGGAGCCCCGCTACTGACCTCGGGGGGGCGCTTCCGGTGAAGCTCTCCTTGAAGACTCGCCCGAATTGCCTGAAGTCCTGGATGGACCCAGGGGCGAGGGCCCGGAACCACGCCTGAGCGCCTTGGACCAGGGTGGCCGCAAAGGCTTAGCATTTAATGGGATCCGGTGTTCCATGCAGAGTCACTAGGGCGTCGAAGCTGTTGTAGTGGTCGGCTGGGTCGCCCTGTCCATCATAGAGTTTGAAGGTAGGAATGGAGGTCCTAGGAGATACCTCTGCCTTCAAGATGTGCTCGGAGAAAGGGGATTTCTCCTCCTCCTCCGGGAGGGAGGTCTTCTGCAGGGCGCGGAGGGCGCGCTCTTGCTCTACGAAGCGTCTTTCGAAATCCCTCAGCCGAAGGGATAGTTCCAACTGCGGTCGCGCCGTGGGGCTGGGGGGAGCGTCGTGGCGATCCTCAGGATCGCCGGCGCTCGGGCGTGGAGGCCTCGCCCCCTGTTTCCCTTTCCTGGGCGTGGAGGAAGCCTCTTGCTCCGGGGGTGGAGCTTGCGAGGGTCCTCCCGCGTGGTTGCGGATGAGCTGCTGACCGCGGAGGGTGAAGCGGCCTCTAGCGGTGTGCTGGGACGCACTTCGACGGGGGGGGGGGGGGGGGGTTCCTGGACGGGGCGCGAGACCTGGCATCCCTCGCCGCCTGGGCCCTCATGAGCTCCACGAGAACGTCGAGCTTCTTACTGAGGGCCTGGAAGATCTCGACGCCGCCGTTGGGGGCTACCCACGTTGCCGTCGGAAGGGGCGGCGGCCTGTTGGTGGGGACGCTGGTGTTGGAGGGAGGGCTCTGTAAGGCCCTAGAGGGGTCTTCTCCCGCCGTCACCACGGCCTTACCCTTCTCGACGGCGGATCTCCTCCCTGAGCTTCTTCTCACCATCTCGGCTCTTCGTGCGTTTCCCACAAACGGCGCCAGATGAAGAGGCGAAATCTCGCGCTGCGTCCTGAGCGGGCCGGGGATCACCAGAAGATGAACTGTAAGACAGGGAAACGCGTCAGAGGGCCCAGGGGATTTCCCTGGGGCTAAACCCTTCGATGGCTAAGTCAGTAGAGCTGTGGTGGAAGCAATGAAGGGAGGAGGAAAGCTGATGTGCGAGACTCCTCTCCACCAAAAGGGGGGGGGTGAAGCGGATTGCTCAGGAGTTTTACCTTCCTTTTTTCTCTTTTTTCCCCCACCGGAGGGTAGCCCTGGTTTTAAGTAGTGTGCCGCCTTCAGGAGTCCTGTCAGCTGGGGGGTCTCCGGCGGGAGTTACGTCCTCAACGTGGGCTTTTCATGGCCTTTATCGTGGGGGCGTTATCGCCTTGAAACCCAGTGGCTGGTTGATTCCCCTGTCCGTTGGGGACTCTTAAAGGCAGCGCGAACAGCTAGCGTCCAGTCCGAGCTCCTAAAACGCCAGCCCTGTCCGGGCGAGGAGGATAGCTCGGTCAAAGGAGGGGTCGGATAGGTCGGCTGGCGCCTATCTCTCCCGAGCGGAAAAATGGCCTGGGCCGGACCTTCCTTGTGACCTGACCATCACTCGGGCCCTCCGAGCTTAGGGGCCGCCGGGGAGGGTTGGTTCCTCAAGTGTCTGTTTATTGGGCTTTTCTTCCCTGAGTGGGCCCCGTGGGCTATCACTCGGGTGAGCTTGCCTTGTTGGACCCTGTTGAGTCTTGTTGGGCTGCTCTTTGGGTGGGCTACAGAAATCCCCCTCTCCATATATATATATATATATTTGGAAAATGGCGCCCCTGTAGAGAGTCTCTATTGAAAGCACAACTCTTGGAGGGTCACTATTCATGAAATTGGCACTTGGGGGTTACCCAGTCTTTCAGGCAGTTGGCGCCTGGGGGTTAGGCTGTCTTTTATGAAATTGGCGCCTGGGGGTTTGGGCTTCTTTTAGATTTATATTATATATGAAAATGGCACCCCTGCAGAGAGTCTCCATTTAAAGGACGACTATCTGGAGGGTCACTATTCAAAAAATTGGCGCCCCAGGATAGGGCGCCAATTCTTTTGGCTTCTATTTACACTGGGCAGGTACATCTTTAGACTCATAACACTATTCATAATCTCAAAGTTTCACGAAATCAGGAACCAGGGATATGGATAGATAGAGAAAATTATCAGGAGTTCAGAACTATGTTCATGCAGAATTGTTAGGCTTTAGTTCCATAGATATTAATTTTCCAACGTGGTGTATATAATTATTGGGAAAAGGAATTGGTGCCTCCCCATGAGGTCTTCATTTAAATGACGACCCTCTAGAGGGTCATCAATTGAAGTAAATGGTGCCCTGGTCAGGGGTGCCTATTTAGTTGGGTCATGCACTATTCACATTCCCAAAGTTTCTCGAAATCAAGAAGTAAAGACATGGACATGCAGAGAAAAATGTCAGGATCACATAAACATATTCATGCAAGAATTTTATGGTTTAGTTCAATAGATATAGATTTTTAAATACGTTGATTATTAATTGCTAGAAATGAATTGACGACACTGTGAAGTGTCTCCATTTAAATGGCGCCCTGGACAGAGGCGCCCCTTCAGGAATGGCGCCCTGGTCAGGGGCGCCCTTTACCTGAGGGCTGGACTTTCTGGGTTTTTTAAAACATATGTGTATCTATTGTAAAACAGGTAATATACTAGGGCTAAACATGATATTTTAACGCTGTAAAACTAGTGTAATGAGATATATTTGAATCCCGTGAAATTAATATAACATACTATGTACCAAATTGTGTAAAAACTGGTGTAACGGGCTATAGTTGTTCTACTTAAAACCCGTGTAACACGCTATAGGAACAGGCTGCATGGCATGACAGATGAATTATACTAGCATGTTATGTTACCCTATTTTAATTACGGGTTGGGCTAGATCTTGAGAACACCTACCTTTTTGGAGTGCTTTACGAGGTATAACAGTAGAGAAAGAATAAGAAATCCAAGCCACGTCAAGCCCTCCACGCTTAGCAAAGCTCCCAGTAAGCTTCTGCAGCAGGACGTGCAGCACGCAGGACGTGGATACGTCTCCTGCACATGAAGAGAAACATTAGATTTCTCTTCTGTAGGTGGAGATAGGGAAGTGGTAGATTAACCTTCTCTTTAGTGGTAGGATGATGGTAAGGGTCATCTACGTTTGCTGGAGAGAATTGTTTATAGGGAATGGTAAGGGTCCATTAGAAACCAGATCTGAAAACCCTATTGTGAATGTTCCCTTATGGGTCCATTGCCAGCAAACGTAGGTTGTTATTGTTTCAACCCCTTCTAGAAGCATTGGAAATGGTGCCCTGGTATATGGACGCTCATTAATTGGGTGGTCACTGTACATGGAATTGGCGCCCTTGTTCTGGGGCGCCCATTCCTATTGCTTTTGACAAAAGCTACCCCATTCACGTGTTGGTCTTTATGGTGTATATATATATATATATATATATATATATATATATATATATATATATATATATATATTAATATATATAGTGGGATGGTGGTCCAAGAGAAATGGCGTCTTGTATAGGAGCTCTATATTGGTGAATGGCGCCCTGGTAAAGGGCGCCCATTCCCTTTGGGTTGGAAAAATAGAGACCCTACTACGTACTACCCATGTGTTGGCATTAAGTGATGTTGGGCTTTGTATATTTATATAGTAGCCCTCATAAGGTATGGTTCTTTTTATAAGGCCTTCATGTAGGATTGTTTATCTAAGAAGTTCAACTTCTCTATTGTTTTATCGGGGGTGCTACACCCTCCCCCACTTAAAAGAATTTGGTCCCCAAATTCAACTGCATATACGAAGATAAGAAGGGTGCGGAGAACTTACAGATTAGAATAGCTTCGAAAATATCCTTCGCATTGACTCTTCAGTTTCCCATGTAGCTTCTTGTTCTAAGCATCGATTCCATTAGATTTTCACCATAGAGATCTTCTTGTTCCTTAGAACTCAGACTTCTCGGTCGAGGATCTTCGTTGGCTTTTGCTCGTAGGTAAGGTCCTTCTGTATTACCAAATCCACGTGGTCAATGACATGGAAAGGATCGTGCACGTACTTCTTCAGCATAGAAACATAGAATATGTTGTGCACTTCCGATAGTTGTGGAGGTAAGGCAATACAGTAAGCCACCTCGCCTACTCTTTCCAATACTTCGAATGGACCAATAAACCTTGGTGTTAGCTTGCCCTTAACACCGAATCTTCTAACACCTCGGCCGGGAGAGACCTTAAGAAAAATATGGTCTCCCCCTTGAAATTCCAGGTCTCTTCTCCGATTGTCAGCATAAGATTTCTGCTTGGACTGTGCTATCTTTAGCCTTTCTCGAATGAAGTGTATCTTCGTAGTAGAATCTCTTACCATATCTGGGCCTAATAGTTACTTTTCACTGACTTCATCCCAGCATATTGGAGATCGGCAACTCCTGCCATAAAGTGCCTCGAAAGGTGCCATTTGTATACTGGCTTGATAGCTGTTGTTATATGCAAACTCGGCTAGGGGTTAGTGGTCATGCTAGCTTCCGCCGAAGTCTATAATACATGCTCTTAACATATCTTTCACAACTTGATTTGCCCTCTCTGTCTGGCCATCTGTCTTAGGATGGAAAGCAGTGCTAAAGTTGAGTTTCGTCCCCAGAGAGTGTTGTAAACTCTTCCAGAAATGAGAGGTAAAGCGTGGGTCTTGGTCAGATACAATTGACACCGGGACTCCATGCAATCTAACCATCTCTTTGATATACAAGGCAGCAAGGATATCAACTGACCATCGACTCTTGATAGGTAAGAAATGAGCCGACTTAGTTAGACGGTCAATGATTACCCAAATTCCATCATGTCCGCCCCTAGACTTGGGTAAGCCTATGATAAAATCCATGCCGATGTCTTCCCACTTCCACTTGGGAATATCTAGCAGATGCAATTTTCCAGTGGGTTTCTGATGTTCTGCCTTCACTTATTGGCATGTCAGGCAACGAGACACGAAGTCCGCTACCTCCCTTTTCATATTAGGCCACCAAAAAGTTCGTTTCAAGTCTTGGTACATCTTAGTGGCTCCAGAGTGGATCGTGTACCTCGATCGATGAGCTTCTTCAATAATCTTCTTTTTCAACTCGGGACAGTCAGGTACACATGTCCGCTCATGAAATAGCAATCTACCTTCGGGTGCCAACTTGAAATCAAGTCTCTTGTCCAGCTTGCCTTTTATCTCTGCTAGTACGAGATCTTCTTCTTGTAGCTTCTTAATTTTAGGTAGCAAGTCTGGATGTAGACTCATATGGGATAGAATAATACACCCGTTCTTCTCATCCGTATTGATGTTGAGTTTAGAGAATTTCTCCAACAACTTCCATTCTTGTATCATACAGTTGGCCAAAATTGCTCTCGACTTTCGACTAAGGGCATCAGCTACGAAATTACCCTTACCATGATGGTATTGTATAGTGAAGTCAAAATCCTTGAGATACTCAAGCCATCACCTTTGCCGCATATTCAACTCCTTTTGGGATAATAAATACTTGAGGCTTTTGTGATCGGAGTATACTATGAATTGTTCTCCGTAGAGATAGTGTAGCAACTCGAAATTTTTATATGCATTTATATGCAAAATGAAATAATGAAAGATGAAAATAAAATAAATTATGAATATTTTTCCATCATAGATTACATAAACATGAACACTATCCCACTTGTTAACACGAACGACGAGATTCACGGCATAATTCTGAGAAGGCGAAAACGTCAGTACTGTAGCAGTACTATAGCATCTGATTTAAGAGAGAATTATTAGCTTTAATCTAATCCTAATTAATGGATGAGGTCATTGATTATGTCATTCACATGTTGGAATTAAGTTGGTGTAATAGTAACAAGGTTGGTGTAATAGTAACAAGGTTGGTGGAATAGGAAAATTAGGTGGCGGATTTTGGCCTATAAATAGGGCTAGGCTCTTCCTACTCAAAGTACAAATCTATTGGGAGAAATTGCTGGTTGGAGAGAGGGAGAAAGCTCGAAGTTGGAGGAGTGTTCGAAAGCGTTCTACGTTCTTAAATTTCTTCTTCTTTGATCTTCAACGAGGTAGATTTTCTCTCAGGCGAAAACTTAATTAGATCTCCATATATGTTTCTTTGCATGAGTATTTTGATTCTATGTAAATTTTTCATGATCATGTATTTATGGCTTTTTTTAAAATTTAAAGTTTAAAAATGAGAGTTTTCATTATCATAACGTGTTTCAATAACGTGGATCACATATGGACCATGATTTGAATACGGTAACCACGCTCGATTTACCTTGTTTATCTGCGTTATTTCAAAACTTAAATTTTGAATTTTAAAACCGTGTTCTTGCCTTAAGAATACTATTAACAAAAAAATGACTAGGTGAATGAACTCGTAAAGCTATAGTTAATTGTTCAAACAACTATGCTCTAATTTTCGTACAATTCCTGTACATGATTGACCCTATCTCTTTTATCTAATCTCTATCTAAAAGCTTGACATCTCCTTTCAGCTTCTCTTCATACATGAGCATATTATGCAATTGGAAGCTTGACATCTTTTTTTTAATGTCTTTTCCTTCATTAAAATTCTTTCACAAATGAATATGTTAGAATATACAAGAATGATTTTCGTTCGATTTAAGTGTTTTTGTGTCTCCAAAAAATCGTGTAGCTAGCAAGTTCACCAAGAAGAACCGATGTCAAAGGCTAGAGGTCCACGGGCAAACGCTTTAAGTGGATAAGGTGTTACTTAATTAGGACCTCGTGAATACGAGGGGAGCCTCTCACTGTCCCACCTCTTACTTGGCCGAGTTTTCTTTGATTTTCTGCTAATTACCCGACTGAGAAAAACTGGATCTAAACTTATTTTACAATATTTTCCGCGAGAGTTGATCGCGCCTTGACCGGTAATTCATTCTCTTTATTGTCTTAATGTCTTTAAACATGATGCCTTAAATCATCATTGAACTTCTCTTATAAACTTCATTTACTCTTGATACTACTTGTCCTTAAAATGGGAATTTTGCTAGATCTATACTTTAGCCATAAGCGATCATTTGGGAGTGTAGGAGCTAAGTGCCATGCGGGCTAAAGTGCTACGTTATGGGAGTCACCTCTTGAGGTCGGAATGGCGCAAAGTGCTACATAACGGGAGCCACCTCTTGAGCCTATAGGGGCCACATCTAGAGTCCTTCATAACTAAATGACTAGTTATGCGCTATACTACGCTTCTTAAGCTTTCCTTGAAACTCGGATTGGCCATAATTATAAATGAATTGCTCTGGAAATTACATGGGACTTTGGTCCACCTGATAATCAATGCCTGGCAAACATGGGGGCCCTGATCTGGTCCTAGGCTAGTAAAGCCTGAAAGTACTTGTGCCCGAGGGAGTTGAATGATCAGGTGTGGCATTGCACGAACTGACATGCAAGATTGAACTAAACAATTCACTTATTTCATGCTTGACTCGTTACATGCTTAACTTCCTATACATGACATGTTTGACCGAAATGGTTAATATCCTTGTTACATGGCCATATTTACAATTCTATACTTGTTATTGATCTTCATACTTACACATGAGTTCTACAATATCTATTCTTAAAATTCTTGATTTCCTGATCTTGTTCTCTATTTGTCGTTTGTTTTACTACTTGTTTTATTCAAGGGCATATAGATGATTCAAAATGCTAATTACTTAAAGTGACATGGTAAAGAGATATAAGTCCTACTGAGCTTTCTAACTCACCCTATGTATTGTTGTTAATTTTCAGGAAATCCCGAAGATGACGAGAATGGGCTGGAGTGATGAGAGTGATGATAGTTTTTAATAAATTTCTTTTCCCAATCTGTCTGCTTATAAATGATTGTATCAAGTTTGAATAGTATTGTAAGTCCTTGAAGGATATTTGTTGAAAATGTCAGATTATGAAATAAAGATGTAATTTTATCCATTTGTTGTTCATACTCATCATCTAAGTCTCTTGATCGACCTGCCCGTATAACTGTTCACGCCTTGATAATTATGCCTTGTTCGGGGCGTGACAGATAGTGTATCCAGATCTTCAAGGTAAACACCACCATGGCTAGCTTTAAATCATGCACCGGGTAGTTCTCTTCATGTTTCTTTAATTACCGGAGAAGAATATGCAATGACTCTTCCATTTTGCATCAATACACACCCGAGTCCGATATCAGAAGCATCGGTCTATACCTCGTACTTCTCTCCTTCAATTGGTAATGACAAGACTAGAGCAGTGGTCAAGAGATCCTTCAAAGTTTGGAATCTATTCTCACAGTCTTCATTCCACTCATAAGGCACTTCCTTGCGGGTTAACCTGGTGAGAGGAATAGTAATCTTGGAGAAGTCCTTGATGAAACGCCGATAGTAACTAGCTAGACCCAAGAAGCTTCGAATCTCTGTTGCATTCGTTGGTCGTTCTCAATTCTTCACAGCTTCAACCTTTGTAGGGTCGACAAAAATTCCGTTCTTCGAGACCACATGGCCCAAGAAGGATACTTCCTCTAGCCAGAACTTGCACTTGCTGAATTTGGCATATAATTTATTTTCCCTTAATATTTGTAATGCTTTCTCGAGATGTACTTCATGATCTTCTTTGGTCTTTGAATAGATCATAATATCATCAATAAAGACCACAACAAGTTGGTCTAAGTGAGGCATGAATATGTTGTTCATTAATTGCATAAAAGCTGCAGGGGCATTTGTTAGTCCGAAAGGCATAACAGTAAAGTCGTAATGCCCATACCTACTTTAGAATACAGTTTTATGAATGTCTTCCTCTTTTATCTTCAGTTGGTGGTAACTAGAACGAAGATCAATCTTGGAGAAGTATTTAGCTCCAGATAATTGATCGAACAGCTCATCAATTCTCGACAGCGGGTACTTGTTCTTGATTGTGAGGTGATTTAGCTGTCGATAATCAATGCATAGTCTCATCGATCCATCCTTCTTTTTGATGAATAGCATGGGTGCTCCCCATGGGGAAGTACTTGGCCTGATGAAACCCTTTTTCAATAACTCCACTAGCTGCTCTTTTAGCTCCTTCAGCTCAGCGAGGAACATTCTGTATGGTGCCTTAGAAACAGGACCAGCACCAGGGACACGGTCGATAGTAAACGACACTTCCCTTTCTAGGGGTAAGCCAAGCAATTCTTCCGAAAAAATATCAGGAAAATCCTGACTTACACGGATGTCTTCAAGTTTAATCTCCTCGACTTCCGTGGTAGTCACGAATGCTATGAAAGCCATACATCCTTTACTTACAAGTTTACTAGCTCAAAGAGCTGAGATAAGAGGTGATCTATTCCGAGGGCTAGTGTAAACCAGCTCTGGGAAATCCACGAAAGTTACCTTGCCATGTCGGCAATCTACAATTGCTTGGTATGTGGATAACCAGTCGGTATCTACTATGACATCATACTCGTACATATCTAGGCATATCAAGTCGACAGGTAGATTATTTCCTTTAACCATAACCTCACAGCTTGGGTAGTGATGCATGATATCGGACTCGTTCCCAAGAGGTGTAGATATGACCAAATCTAACAGTTTAGATTTCTTAGAAAATGAAGCAGCAAATTTCTTAGAAACGAATGAATGAGTTGCTCTGGTATCTAATAAAACTTGTGCAGTTCTAGAACAAATCGTCAGAGTACCTTCCACAATTCCACCTTCTGTGGGTTCCGTCTCGTGGAGAGCTTGCAGGTGGCCCGATTTCCTTGCCGGTCGCTTCTCATCCTTAGTGATTGCTCCTTCATCAATGGGCAGTCTGGGATTCGATGTTCTCGGCTTCCACATCGGAGATAGGCTCCTTGCTTCCTCCAGCATTCCTCAGTCTTATGGCCGGCTTTGTCACAGTACTTGCAAACTTCCTTAGGAGGTGTGATGGTGGAGAATGGCTTGTCATTCTTCTGGAATTTCTTTCCATTGGAGAATTCCCCTTCATTGTAATACCGCTTCTTGTTGAATGATGCTTTGAAATTTCCCGGACCTGTGATGGGTTCCTTCTTGTCCTTTCCTCGAATCCTTTCAGATAATTCGGTGGCGTCTTCTAGCAATTGAGCACGCCGAACCATCTCCGAATAGACTTGGATGTCCATTGGTTCAAGTTGTGTAATATAGTGGGGCCGAAGCCCGTTAAGGAACCTTCTCGCCTTCATCTTTTCTGTACATACCAAGTGAGGTGCAGACTTGGACAATCTTGAGAATTGGGCCTCATACTCGGCCACTTTCAGGGTCCGTTGTTTCAGTGTGGCAAATTCCGCGGCCTTCTTCTCCTGAATACGGTCGGAGAAGTACTTGTTGTTGAAATATTCAACAAAGTCATCCCATGTGACATGGTCATCAGGCAATGTTGCTTCTACGGATTCCCACCAGTCTCGAGCGTCCCACTCCAGTTGGAATATAGCCAGTAAGACCCTTTCCTCATCCATGAATTGCATTACACGGAAAATTCTATCAATCTTCGTCAACCAGTTTTCAACATGTTCGAGGTCAGACGAACCCATAAATCTTGGTGGGTTCATGTTGCGAAAACCTCTGTGGAGATCATCAGCTCCATGGTTAGCTCCACCTTGCGCCACTTGTTGTAGCGCCTGCGTAAGACCTTGCATGGTGCACTGCATCTCGCTCCATTGTGCTCTTTCAGTGACAATGATCCTACAAGAGAATTTAAGTGTACTAAGTATCATGTTTACTTTATGAGGTTGAATATCATTATAGAACTTAACCCATGGCCCTACCCATCTCACCAGGTATAAGGTATAAACCCATCCTTAGACTTGGGTTTTTCCTAGATTTTGATCATGACTTCTAATTTCCTAACCTCTTATTCCCTAGGAAATTGAAAACTTGGCTCTAATACCACGAAGGCTGTCACGCCCCGAGCGCGAAAGATACCCGAGGTCGTGGCTAGCTTATATAGAACCATTCAATCTGAGCAGTATACACATATTTTTTTTGACAAAAGACAGAGTGCGCAATTTATCTAAATCATAACTAAGATTAAATTCCCAAAACAATACCAATATCCAAGGTGACAATTATCCAATTAACCAAATGGTGATTATTCTAATCCATGACATTTCCTTATTCAAACCCAATACTAGGCTACAAGTCTTAACAAGCTTCAATCAACTAGACTGACATAATTTTGAAATACAAAAAAAGGGACTCAAGAAAATCAAAAGGCACGACTTGCTGACAATAGATGATCGGTGACTCTAGCACTCTTAACTCGGTCTCATTCCCATTCATATAGATGTCGCTATCTAAATTACCTGAAAAATGTTAGGAAGTAACTGGATGAGGAAATCGCTCAGTAGGAATTACATCTCAAGTTCGAGCAATCTTTAAGTGATTTACATGTTACATGTAATGCCGGTATAGCTATGCATGATGTACAAGTAAGAAAATCAGGTATACAGGTATACCTAAGCATGATGAACAAGTAAGAGATCAAGAACTGTATAGAGAGAGTATCGCATGATTTTCAGTATTTGACAAGCAAGATATCAAGAACTTATAGATGTTGATGCCACTTTTCAAGCAAGCAAGAACTCATGTACAAGCAAGAACTCATGCACAAGCAAGTAAGAATCATATTTAAGGAAGTAAAATTCGTGTTCTAGCAAGTAATATCAAGTACGTGTCAATAGAATTGGCTATTTCAATCCAGCAAGTACCTTGCCCTTTTTTGGGCCACGCAAGTCAAGTATTGCCTGTTCTGGGCCACGCAAGTCAAGTCAAGCAAGTAGAGAGAGTACGTGTGGAATGTCTCAAGTCAAGCAAGTACTTCGGTGCGATGCTTAAACACCGTGGTCAATAAACTCCCATGGGCACAAGTACCTTCGGGCGCTCCTCCCAGGACCAGACTGGGCCCTATATGCACAGCATTTCCATGTATTATAGCCAATATGGACCTTGTATTTCATTTGACATCCACTCTCATTTATAGCCAATATGGAATTTCAAGGGTTGACCATTGTAAGAATATAAGGTAGATTGTCATGGAATGGAGTTCAAAGGCATATATCATGCAGGAAATGAACTAGGGTTATGTCGTATAAATCACGAGACAAATCAGGAAATCAGAATGAAATTGGCAGCTAACAGGCTGCCTCACTGAATTGGCGCCTGGGGGTTAGCCCTGCTTTCTGGCTTTCAGGAAATGTTGCCTGGGGGTCAGGCAGTCTCTCAAGGAATTGGCGCCTGGGGGTCAGGCTGTCTTTCAATCAATTGGCGCCTGAGGGTTGCCCAGTCTTTCAGAAATTATATATATATATATATATATATATATAGATGGAAAGTGGTGCCCCTGCAGAGAATCTCTATTTAAAGGATGACTCTTTGGAGGGTCACTATTCATGAAATTGGCGCCTGGGGGTTACCCAATCTTTCAGGCAATTGGCATCTGGGGGTCAGGCTGTCTTTTATGAAATTGGCGCCTAGGGGTTAGGGCTTCTTTCAGATTTATATTATATATGAAAATGGCGCCCCTGCAGAGAGTCTCCATTTAAAGGACGACTCTCTGGAGGGTCACTATTCAAAAAATTGGTGCCCCTAGATAGGGCGCCAATTCTTTTGGCTTCTATTTACACCGGGCAGGTACATCTTTAGACTCATAACACTATTCATAATCTCAAAGTTTCACGAAATCAGGAACCAGGGATATGGATAGACAGAGAAAATTATCGAGAGTTCATAACTATGTTCATGGAGAATTGTTAGGTTTTAGTTCCATAGATATTAATTTTCCAACGTGGTGTATATAATTATTGGGAAAAGGAATTGGCGCCTCCCTAGGGGGTCTTCATTTAAATGGCGACCCTCTGGAGGGTCATCAATTGAAGTAAATGGCGCCCTGGTCAGGGGCGCCTATTCAGTTGGGTCATGCACTATTCACATTTCCAAAGTTTCTCGGAATCAAGAAGTAAGGACATGGACAGGTATAGAAAAATGTCAGGATCACAGAAACATATTCATGCAAGAATTTTATGATTTAGTTCAATAGATATAGATTTTTGAATGTGTTTATTATTAATTGCTGGAAAAGAATTGACGACACTGTGAAGTGTCTCCTTTTAAATGGCGCCCTGGACAGGGGTGCCCCTTCAGGAAATGGCGCCCTGGTCAGGGGCGCCCTTTACCTGAGGGCTAGACTTTCTGGGTTTTTTAAAACATATGTGTATCTATTGTAAAACAGGTTATATACTAGGGCTAAACATGAAATTTTAACGCTGTAAAACTGGTGTAATGAGATATATTTGAATCCCGTGAAATCAATATAACAGACTATGTAACAGACTGTGTAAAAACTGGTGTAACTGGCTATAGTTGTTCTACTTAAAACCCGTGTAACATGCTATAGGAACAGGCTGCTTGTCATGACAGATGGATTATACTAGCATGTTATGTTACCCTATTTTAGCTATGGGTTGGGCTAGATCTTGAGAACACCTACCTTTTTGGAGTGCTTTATGAGGTATAACCATAGAGAAAGAATAAGAAATCCAAGCCACGTCAAGCACTCCACGCTCAGCAAAGCTCCAAGTAAGGTTCTGCAGCAGGACGTGCAGCACGCAGGACGGGGATACGTCTCCTGCACATGAAGAGAAACATTAGATTTCTCTTCTACAGGTTGAGATAGGGAAGTGGTAGAATAACCTTCTCTTTAGTGGCAGGATGATGGTAAGGGTCATCTACGTTTGCTGGAAAGAATTGTTTATAGGGAAATGGTAAGGGTCCATTGGAAACCAGATCCGAAAACCCTGCTGTGAATGTTCCCTTATGGGTCCATTACGAGCAAACGTAGGTTGTTATTGTTTCAACCCCTTCTAGAAGCATTGGAAATGGCACCCTGGTATAGGGGCGCTCATTAATTGGGTGGTCACTGTACATGGAATTGGCGCCCTTGTACAGGGGCACCCATTCCTATTGCTTTTGACAAAAGCTACCCCATTCACGTGTTAGTCTTTATGGTGTATATATATATATATATATATATATATATATATATATATATATATATATAATATATATAATGGGATGGTGGTCCAAGGGAAATGGCGTCTTGTATAGGAGCTCTATATTGGTGAATGGCGCCCTAGTAAGGGGCCCCCATTCCCTTTGGGTTGGAAAAATAGAGACCCCACTACATACTACCCATGTGTTTGCATTAAGTGATGTTGGGCTTTGTATATTTATATAGTAGCCGTCATAAGGTATGGTTCTTTTTATAAGGCCTTCATGTAGGATTGTTTATCTAAGAAGTTCAACTTCTCTATTGTTTTATCGGGGGTGCTACAATAAATAGCACCCTTAGTCCAAGCTCGCGGAGGGGGGGAGAGATCCGAAAGTCGCGTCGAAGTGCTGCCGCATTCTTGAGCGAATTCCAACCAGGGAGGAAGGCTTTCCACGTCCATTAAGCCTTCGATTCAGGGAGTAGTCGTTGCGTTTGTGTTTCTTTGAGTCTTAGTTAGCCATTTCCATTGTTTGCCCATCATTACACATTCATTTTCCTTTACTTCTACCTGCATTTTTCACTGGCATTCTACCATTCTTTCTCCTTCCTACCGTTTTCCACGCCCCATAGGGGTTTAAAAAACCCAACCCCTAGGTACATCCCCTTCCATTTATGCATATTATTCACCGTTCATATTCATAGATATTGCACTCCATAAACTAATCTGGATCACTTTTCTAGTCATTTGTTGTGTTTTGTAGGTCAACAGGAGTTTTAGCACGAGGCCCATCCCCTCTGGCCGGCCGGAAGGGGTGGAGGATTAAGTTCCTCAGCTTGGAATCTAGTGACTTCGCGCGGTTCATCTCCGACCGTAGAGATGGGTTAGCGGTCTTCTTCAGACCGTTCAGTGCCCTCCTGTGGCCTGATTCAGACCATTTAGTCCCCAGCCAGGTCTTCTTCCCGCGTCACTCTTTAGCAATGCACGCGGTCTGTCGTTCGGCCGTCTACATCCTTCAGCGGTCTCCAGAGGACCGTCTTCATTCCGTTCCAGCGCTGCAGCATTGCGCGAGTGTCCTCATCCGTCTCCCCTTTCCAAGGTATGTGGTGCCCTCTCCTTGCACTTAATATCTTGGTGGCGATCACAACTTGTCCATGCCTGTGAGCGATTCATTGCTTGCATCGTTTGTCTTTTTCATGCTATTCACTCACACACACACACATTCACTCTTTTCCCCCTTTAGCACATTTCATATTTTGAGTTAGGGAGGGAAAGAACATATCTACATCCCCCTTTTTTGGCAATCACGGTGGGACTCCTAGTGCCCATCGTGCTTTTGACTATGTTGACCTGCTCTTCTGTCTTATTTTGGGTGAGTCTTTAGTTGCCTTGGGTTTGTCGGTTTATTTTCTGTCATTTTTCTATCACGGGGTTATTTGCTGTCCTATGTGGGCCATCTCAAGGGTCCAACGGTCGTTCGATAGACTGCGTTGTTGTGCCGCTTGTGCCTTGATGATGTCGTATAGTTTCGATGATAGCAACCACTATGAATCATGTGAGATTAGAATAAATAAATGTTCTGCATGTAATCTCTACATACATGGTTCAATGCATAGTTTCATCTTTCAGTATACAAAGTCTGTGCATACTTTGTTTACGCATTAAAAGTCAATGCGTGTTCATTCTGCATCCATAGTCAGTGCATCTTTTTTTGTTGAGTCATGCATAAACATAGTGTTCATTGCATATGATGTCTATACGTTGAAAGTCGGTTCAATATTTCGCTACACGCTATCAAGTCTGTACAACCCATGTTGCTACACTCGACCAAGTCTGTACAACCCATGTTGCTACACTCGACCAAGTCAGTGCAAGCATTATTCATCCATTAGCTCAGATCGCAGCTAAGTCAATATAGTCCATGTTCATTCTGCATCCATAGTCAGTGCATCTTTTTTTTTAGTCATGCATATACATAGTCAGTGCATCTTTTTGCTTCATGTACACACAAAGTCAGTGCATACTTCGTTACCAAGTCCGTGCGACTCTTGTTGATGCAAGGACACAAGTCTATACAACTTTTGTTGATACGAGAATTTAAGTTCGTGCATCATTTCATTAGGTCTGTGCATTTAGGCTTAAACTCTAGGGACAGCAAGTCGGTACATCCTCTTGTCCCACGCACACCAAAGGTCTGTACACATCTCGGTGGCATGTCCATGCATTCATTTTCAATGTACATACTTTCCTATATGCAAACTGCATGATACGCATCAAGTCTGTGCATGCTTAGTTCAACTCTCAAACTAGCTTGGTGCATTTTCCTTTCTTTTCCTTCAGATTCATTCAAACTGATAATAAGTCTGACCTGAAAGGACTGCTGTTCGAGGAATTTAAGAAGGGCACGTGATTCAAGAATGAAAGAAAGTGCCAGGATCGTGACACGTGGAAGGCAACGATGCTGTGATGCTGACACGTGACCTAGATATTTGGGCGGGAATCGTGGTGACCACATGCCCTATCCTCGTACTGCTCTATAAATAAGAAGCTTCTTCCTCAGGAGCAGTGTGATCGAAATTGCAAACTTACTTTGAAAGAGCAGAAGCAGAGAGAGCTTGCACGATCAAAAGAAAAGAGAGAAGAAGGAAAGAGTCAAGAGAGAAGTGTTTAGAGGAATACTTAAAGTGTTTGTTCTTCAGTCTCTTGGTTCAGAACCGGAGCTGAAATTGCTCAGTGTTGAGCTACATTCCCATTTGGGTTCTTTCGTTTCTTTGCTTTATTTTTTCATCTTCGTTTTAGAAACTCGTTTCCAAGCTGTGCGTCAGCGGAGCAAGCTGTGAAGCTTAGCTGTTTGCAGAGGTGGATTCCTCTGGTCGTGTAAAACTGTAAGTCCCCAGCGGTTTGCAGAAGAGGATTCCTCTGGACGGCATAAGCTGTAATGCCCACCTATCTGTAGAGTTGTGACCCCAAAGCTGTGGATTAGCGAAGCTGTGTATCAGCAGTGGAAGCCACATTCCGGTTTGGAGTGTGGGGTGGACGTAGATCTCGGGTTTGAGATCGAACCACCTTAAAAATCTCTATCTTCTGTGCGATTGCTTTGCAGACTGTATGCTTTCAGGTCATTTCTTTGATCTGTAGTAAATGAATGTTTAGGACCATCTTGAGTTTGATCTATTGGGTCGGCGTTCATCGATAGTATTGTTCTTCTGTCTGTCGTCTGACAGCAGCTTGATTTAATTCCGCACTTGGAGCTGCTGTTATTTATTTAAATTGGGTGGCTGATCTATTCACCCCCCTCTAGATCGTATATCGCATCCTATCACTTGGTATCAGAGCCTAACTCTTCTACAGGGATCAACGTCCTGAAGAGAAATAGCCATGGATGCAAGAGGGATGACAGGTGAAGGACACTCCACCTCGAAGCCCCCATACTTCGACGTGACGAACTACGCATACTGGAAGAACCGCATGCAAGTTTTTCTGAGGGCGAGAGACTATGAAATTTGGAAGGTGGTAAGTAAAGGACCATTTGAGCTGCGTCCTAATGAGGATATATGGACAAGAGAGGAGATCAGGAAATCTACTCTCAACTGGAGCGCCATCAACGCCATACAATGTGCTCTACATCCCACTGAATTTGCAAGAGTCTCTTCGTGTGCCACAGCGAAAGAGATGTGGGATAAGCTGGAGGTCATCTATGAGGGAACCTCTCAGGTGAGGGAGACCAAGGCTAATTTACTGATATCAAAGTATGAAGCCTTCAAAATGAAGCCCAGCGAGACCATCACTGAGATGTATGCTCGTCGTACCCTCATAACCAATGGTCTCAGAAATCTGGGGAAAAATTACTCTGACTATGAAATCGTGAGGAAGATACTGCGATCCCTGACTCCAGTATGGCATACAAAAGCGACTATTATTGAGGAGTCGAGGGATCTTCTGAACACCAAAGTGGACGAGCTAATAGGTTCATTGATGACCTATGAAATTCATTTGCCAAAGACAGAGGAGCTTGAGAAAAAGAGGCAGCCTATTGCTCTGAAGGCAAGCACGAGTCGTTCCAGTCGATCCAGCCACAATGGATCGTCCAGTGACCAGAGCCTCTCTGGATTAGAAACTGAAGGAGATCAAATAGCGATGCTGACCAGAGAGTTCAGAAGGTTTCTTAGAAAAGAAGGAAGAAATCTCAGCCGAAGATAATATGGCGGGAGAAGATACAACAGGTACAAATCTAACTCTGCCAAGAAGATAGACACTTGAAGAGGCGTGATCTCGCACTGGTCCTGAGCGGGCAGTGGATCACCAGATTGTGAACTGCAAGAAAGGGAAATGGATCACGGGGCCCAGGGATGAGTCCCTAGGGAAAACCCTCCGATGTTTAAGTCAGTGGAGCTATGGTGGGAGCAATAAAGGGAGGAGATAGCTTCTGCGCGAGATCCCTCTCCACCAGAAAGGTGAAGTGGTTCCTGCTCAGGAGTTTAGGACGTCTGGTTGACCTTACCTTTTGCCGAGGGTATCCCTGGTTTAAATAGTATGCCGTCTTCCGAAGTCCCGTAAGTCGAGGGGTCTTAGGTGGGCGTTACGTCCTCGACGTGGGCTTTTACTGCCTTATCGTGGGAGCGTTATCACCTTGGGGAGTTGGAGTCCCTCACCTTTATAACTTTCTGCTCACAGAGGACTCTTAACAGCTGCATGGATAAGCAATCGTCGGCCGTTCCGAGCTCAGAGAGGCCAGCCCTATCCGGGCGGTAGGCTTAGCTCGGATGAAGATGGGTCGGATCGGTCGGCATGCGCCTTCTTCTCCCGGGCGGAGAGATGGCTTGGTCATGGACCTTTCCTGTGACCTGACCGACGCTCGGGCCTTCCGAGCCTAGAGGCCGCCTAGGAAGGTAGTATCCTCGAGTGAATCTTTTATTGGGCATTTTGTCCTAAGTGGGCCCTGTGGGCTGTCACTTGGGCGAGCATGGCCTCGTTTGGTCCTGCTGGGCCTAGTTCGACTGCTCTTTGAATGGGCTGCAGAAATCCCCCTCTCCATTTGTCCCCCTCCTACTCCCGAGTCAAAGGAGGCTCGGATGAGTAGCCTTTTAGGGTTTTGGACCAGCGTGGCTCAGGTGGGTGGAGATCTGGTGGTGATATGAAGCCACATGTCGTGGTCACCTGGGCCCGTAATAATTGCAATCCTGACGGATTTGAAATGAAGGAGACCCCTTTTCTCGAAGGTCGGAACGACGCGCCGCCTCCCGCGTGGGTTTATAGGCGTTGGGCGCTGGTTGTCACCCCAGACTCTTTCCGTCGTTAGGGTTTTGGCTTTTCTTCGCTTCTTGCTTTTGGGGCTCTTCGATGCACCGTGAGGACACAGTGGAGGAGCAGAAACTTGCGGCGGTGATGTGCGGGCCGAGACGGTTGAGGTTGGGGGTTCACCGGCAGAGGCATCGCAGCCCCAAACGTCTGCGGTGCACGGAGCGGCCGGGCTCATAGCGTCGGTTGAGGTTGAGGGTTCGCCTAAGGAGGCGTCGCAACCCCAACCGACCGTAGTGCGCGGGGCGACCGATCCCGCAGCTCGACCTGGGCCTTCTGGCGAGGTGCCAAGTGCGGAAAGGGTTCCCATGCCAGTGGCTCTGGAAAGGCTCGGCATCTCAAGCACTTTATACTAGCCTTGTCGCGACGTGGCCACGAGGACGAGAGGGGGATGTGGAGGCCGAAGAATCCATTCAAGGAGAAGAAAATGAACTAAACTACAGACAATCGAGCGACTAAAAATTAAGAAAGGTTATGAAACGTGCCAATATGAGGAAAGAGCATACGTAGGATGCTAAAGGGATGTGATCGCCAGAGGGGTTACCTCAAAGAAACGAAATGATCGCATGTACCTTGTATTGAGCGCGGAGATTGTGACTCGTCGAGAGTGGGAAATGGTAGGTTGCTTCTTCCTCCCCCTTTGGCCGGCCGACGGAGAGGGCTTTCCTCAGGTACCCTTGCAAAACAACAATAAATAACGGGTGGATCAGAAAGATGAAGGTGCAGTATTCAAATTCTAACGACGCAAGTAACTAAATGATGGCAAGACACACACCTGGTTTGTGTTGTCTTTAAAACCCCTCTCGGACACGAGTAGGAGGAAAATACTTATGATGAATGGCAATTATTCCGACGTAGAAACGGGAAGAGACTCCCTCATAAAAGGGGGGGGGTAGAGGATATGATATGATGAATGCAAGATAACTAGGAAAGAAGAGGCGAGAATGGCTTATTGGATGGTCGATGGTGAGATCCGGCGGATCTTCGGCAGCGTAGGGACAACAAGGTAGCGCGGCGGGCGAAGGCGGCCTCTCTCCTGCGAGCATGGCACCCGAGGATCCGGCAGGACCTCCCCTACAAAACACCCACGGGTTAGGAATAGAATCCGGCAGCCTCTCGGCGCTCTTTTTTTCGACCCTCCACTGAGGGGGGGGGGGAGACCTCTATTTATAGAGGTCTGGAGGATGGGGGCGTCCAGAGGCCTGGACGCCTCCATCACTTGGATTTTCTTCAAACGACAAACTGAGCGACGGTCAGTCGATGGTCGGGGGTCACCCGTGAGCTAGTTGATGGAGGCGTCCAGGGGCCAGGACGCCTCCATAACTTGGATTTTATTCAAACGACAGGCTGAGCAACGGTCAGTCGATGGCCCGGGGTCGCCCGTGAGCTGGTTGATGGAGGCATCCAGGGGCCTGGACGCCTCCATAACTTGGATTTTATTCAAACGATAGGTTGAGCAACGGTCAGTCGATGGCCCGGGGTCGCCCGTGAGCTGGTTGATGGAGGCGTCCAGGGGCCTGGATGCCTCCATAACTTGGATTTTATTCAAACGATAGGCTGAGTAACGGTCAGTCGATGGCCCGGGGTCGCCCATAAGCTGGTTGATGGAGGCATCCAGGGGCCTGGACGCTTGCATAAAATTATATATATTTTTTGTTCGATCTTATATATATATTTTTTATCATTATTTTGTATTGATGGAGGCGTCCAGGAGCCTGGACGCCTCCATGATGACCCCCGGATTCCCCCGAAAAGGGCGCCGGTAGTCGTCCATTAGGCATTTTCCTGGTCCCGGTAACTTATGATGCATGCGATTGATGTTGATGCCGTTCGAATGCCGCATGATTTCCACAACGAGGCGGTTTCCAGATGCTGAAGGAGCGTTATGCTACTCACCCAGAAGACGAGAGAAGACTCAAAGATAGGAAACACCCAAGTGATTCAAAATGCGGAAGCCGCTGCGGGGCGTCGCGTGGTAATATGAAATTTTCTCAGGGGACGTCAGGAATAGCGTGTCTACAGCTGCCCCGCCTGTTGTGCCCCTGTGGTTTTGATGATGGTTTTGTTGATTGATTGTTGATGTGAGTTATTCTATGATGATCAGTTATGTTACATGATAAACTGATGCAATAAAGCATTCATTGATTTGGTTTTGATGATTGCTGTTTGATGTGAGTCACTGTGAGTCATTGCAATTGAACTTTAAGACTGTTATTTGCCACATAAAGCTTTCATATACATTTACAGTCTATGCATTGACATGAATGGGACAATGTAAGAAGATTTGTTAAGCGTGCTTCCGTTCGTGCATACCTAACCCCGTGCACATTTTTGGTTGCCACAATGTTCGTGCATTTCTTGCTTTGAACAATGTCCGTGCACAGTCTGTCCACCTCGTGGTGTTTTCACAATTGTGTCTTCATAGAACATTGTGTATCTGTTCTACGTGTTGTCTCTCCTCACAAACACGAAAAGACTTCGTGTCGTTTAAGTTTATAACACTTCGTGTTGATCTTGTCTATTACCAGGAAATTTGCTAAGAGGTAGTACATTGTGTGTCTATACTGTTACTGTCTTCCTGTTGGTTGGCACTTCATCTTGTTTGAGTATAACACGCAGTGTTGTACTGCTTGTCTTCATGTCGTGTGTCCGTTTTGTCTCCACTATATCTCGTATCACTTACTGTAGTTCCTCGAGTCATTCGTAAGTTCGAGCAGTCCTGTCCTCGAGTCGTTTTTCTTTTGTGTCCTTAAGTCCTCTAAGGATTAAGTGTCGTCTCACTTCGTGTCATTCTCACTCTATGACCATTCTTCGTGATGGTTTTTGATCTGTCTCCGTGTCGTTTCACCACGTGTCAATTACTATTCTGTCTTCGTGTTGTTTACTGTAGCAGCTCGATTTGTTCTGATGAACTTCGAGTCGTTTCCCAGTAAACCCCGTGTCATTTTGACTCCGTATCAATGACTGTTTCTATCTTTGTTTTGTCTTCAACACGTGTTAGTTTTGTTCAGTTCGTATCGTTGTCAGTCATTGTTGTTTTCATCGCGTGTCATTTACTGTTGCACTTCGTGTCGTTTTTCCTTCTCAGGTCTTCGTGTCGTGTTCCTGAAGCTGCTCTAAAAGTTCTGATGAACTTCGAGTAGTTTTCCTGTAGACCTCGAGTCGTTCCTACTTAGTAACCACACTTCGTGTCGGTCACTGTTTGTCCACGTATTCGTGTTGATATGTCTTCGTATTGATTTTATGTACTCCATGTCGTTTTCACTCCGTGTCAACTTCGTCTTAAGTGTTGTTTCATGTCTTCGTGTTGTTTTCACCTCGTGTCGTTTTTCACTTCGTGTCATTTTTTCCTTCTCACGTCTTCGTGTCGTTTTTCACTCCGTGTCGTTTTTTGCTTCACTGCGTGCAGAACATTGCAGCACTTCGTGTTGCTTTCTGTGCCACCACCTTGTGTCGTTCTCTGTGTAGTGTGTGGTTTTGTCACCACTATACTTCGTGTCGATTGTTCTTCACTTCGTGCTGTTCTTACCGTCTTCGTGTTGGTCCTTCTCACTAGACCTCGTATCGTTCTTGCTTTGACCACACTTTGTATAGTTCTCTTTGAAGTATTATCTCTATCATAGTGTGTATCTCGTGTCGTTCTCTTCATTAGGTGTGTTCTGTCACAGCATACCTCGTGTCGTTTTCTGTGTGAACCTTGTGTCGCTTCTCTCTGTCCTCTAGTTGCATCTCGTGTCATCTTCCTTGTTGTGTTAGCCTTGTTCATTGTATCACAGTTCGTTCACTTCCAACCTCGTGAAGTAGTCACCCTGTGTTGACATTACATACCTCGTGCGCCTTAGCTTTAAATAAGCATGCAGCGAACTCTGATTGACTAATGGTGTTAATCTCATTACAGGTCCGAGGAAGAACATTTCACACACCTGGGCTGCACGTGATCCAAGACAAGAGGAACAAAATGCAATGAAGGCACGTGGCAAGAAAGTTCTGGATCAAGCGTGGGAGGCACACGTGTCTTGTGCCCTATCCACCTGCTGCTGATGCTATATAAGGAAGCCTTCGTCCACAGATGAAGGTTGATCGAGTTGGCGAGAAGAAAAGCGTATACAGAGAGCCACGATCCAGATAGAAGAAGAAAAGAGAAAGAAGAAGAGCAGAAGGAGAAGAAGAGAGGTAGAGAGCTCGAGAAGAGTGTGAAGAGAAGAAGAAGCAGAGAGTGAGAGGAGAGCAGAAGAAAGAGAAAGAAAGATAGAGAGTGAGCGAGTGAGCTCGTGGAGAAGAAGGAAGATCTTACCTGAAGATCCGTCTACTGGACCGTGGATCAAATCCAGGCCAGTCAGCTCCGTTGAGAGCCACATTGTGCACTTCATCTTTCAGCTTTCTATTTTGCTGAAGTCATTTTCATTTATTGTTTTTCCTTTGTTTTCTGGTTTACTGTATTTCCGATCCTCTGTAGAGAGGTCGGGGTTCCTCCTGTGGGTTCAGGAGAAGGGAGACTTTGTGTCTTCGGTTTGCAAGTAGCTGGGTGCTACTTGTGGTTGGTACCCTCCAGTGTGGAGGAAGAGAGACTTGCGTCTCTGGTTGCCTTTGACAGGGTGTCATCGGTTGTTTCCCTCCGGGTTGGAGGAAGGGAGATTTATCTCCGATTGTGCTTCCCTCTGGGGTTCAGAGGAAGAGAGACTTGGGTCTCTAGGTTCCCCTCCGGGTTGGAGGAAGGGAGGCTTGTTCCTCTAGCTCTGGGCTTGTGAGTAGCAAGCCCGGTGGTTCCCTCCGTGTGTGGAGGAAGAGAGACCGTGTGTCTCTGGTTTCCAAGTGGCTGGAGTCACTTGTGGGTTCCTCCTGTTTGTTCAGGAGAAGGGAGATTGCTATCTCCGGTTGCAAGTAGCTGGGTGCTACTTGTAGGTTTCCCTCCGGGTTGGAGGAAGGGAGACTTGTCTCCGGTTCTGGGCTTGTGGATTCAAGTCCAGGGGTTCCCTCCAGGTCTGGAGGAAGAGAGACCGTGTGTCTCTGGTTTGCTAGTGACTGGTGTCACTAGTAGTTCCCTCCGGTTGGGAGGAAGAGGGGAGGCTGTTCCCCTGGTCAAGCTGTTTGGCAGCATTTGTTGCAGACTGAGTCTACTGTTTCTAGCGTGAGCTAGTGGAAGCCACACTCGGTTTGAGTGTGGGGTGGATGTAGGTCTGGAGGACCGAACCACCTAAAAAATCCTCTGTGCAGTGGTCTGATTTCTCTATATGTTTTGCTTCCGCTAGATGTTTGCATAGGGGCGCTCCAAGTGGTTGATCAGATCTTGTTTTGAGTGTTTAATCCGTTGAGTGAGCGAAAGTTTATTTGAGTGGAAGAATGGTGCTACTGCTAATTAGTCTTTCAGATTTGATACATCTGTCTAGTTAGCACTCTAGATTGTTAGTGAGCATCATAACCTTTTAATTGGGTAAAGGTTTTTTAAAGGGTTATATTCATTCACCCCCCCTCTGAATACTGCACCGAACCTAACAATTGGTATCAGAGCAGGTTCCCTAGCTCAATAGATCCAACGATCTGAAGGGGATCCTGCCATATTGTGAGGTGTTCTTCTGCTCGACTGTTGCTTGGATTTTTGATCGAACGCTTACTGACCGCTTGATCAAATGGCTCCATCCGTGATATTTGATGGTTCTAATTTCTGTGATTGGTTAGGCGGCCTTGTTGTCTACTTAAATTCCATTGATCCAAATCTATGGAATCTTGTGTCTAGAGGCCCACATAAATTGTCTTACGATCAGACTAAATGGTCCAAGGAGGACAGACTGAAGAACCGTGAGAATCTCATGGCTCTTAATATTTTGACAGCGGCAGTCGATATTGACCTATTTCCATTTGTCTTCGAGTGCACATCTGGGGAGGAAATTTTTAACAAAGTGGCTGCCGTTCATGAAGAGCAAAATGATCAGTGTTTGATGGCCAACCGAAGCAATCACAGTGAAGACCAAAGGGATGACTCATCATCTCAGGTAAGCTCCGAACCTGAAGATTTATCTTATGATGAGCTATCAGATTCTTATGATGTCTGCATGATAGACGTTAACAATGTTAAAGAACAAAATTTTGCTTTAAAAGTTGAGAATCAAAACTGTCTAAACAAGATTATAGAATTAAAAGACAATCTGAATGAGAAAGATATTGATCTCCTTAAGAGCATGCAAGATGTAACTGTGCTTAAATCCATGATGGATAATCTGAAACGGGACAGTGCTGAATGTCGAAAAGAAAATGGAAAATTAAAAGATGAAAATAAAAAACTGATGGTCTTGAACACAGTGATGGGACAGCAATGGTTAACCATTGAAAAAGAAAAAGGCATTCAGAAGGAAGACTCATGCAATCAATGTACAATCTTAGAGGATCTGGTTAAGGAAATCAAATTTGATGATAATTTTCAAAAGAATACAATCAGATCCTTAAGAGAAACGAATGAGTCATTAAAAAATTTGAATGATGCCCTACAAAAACAGATCGTCATATGTGAGGAAGAGTTAACAAAATCTGAATTGAAAATATCCTCCATACAATCTGAGATAGCCTCTCTATCAAAAACTGTGAAAGGGAAAGAGAAAAAGAATGTCACCCTGAATGATAAAAAATCAAATCAGAATTCTGTGTGTTCATGCTCAACTTCATCCATGAATATCTTGGCTGGAACTGTGCATGACAATCATAGCCTTCATTCATATTCACATGCACATATCTTTAAAGGATTGTTTGCTGAAAATTCTCAGGTCAAGAATTTTTCTAATAAAAGGAAAAGTGTTAAATGCTTTTACTGTCATAGAATTGGTCATGTCATGCATAAATGTGACCTAATGAGACAAGATGACATAAAAGCCAAAAATTCTCATGCTAACAATCATGCTCATCTGAATAAAAGAACTAACTGCCTTGAATGTGGTAAAGTAGGTCATACTGCTGCACAATGCTGGTGTGCTAGAAGTAAGAAAACATCACAGTCTTATCATGCTGATTTGAATGCTAAAATAAGAAATTCAATTGTCTGCTCTCACTGCTTGAGGCATGGCCATACAGTAGGAAACTGTTGGCATGTAAAGGGAAAGGTTTTTCATTCCAAATCTGTAAAATTCCCTGCTCCCCATGTTGTTGCTAGAAATGACTATGGCTTTAAAAGAAAAACACTTCCATGTCTTAACTATGGAACGCCAGGTCATAAAGCTAATCAAGGATGGTTGGCTGGAAATAAAAAACAAAATGTTCATATGGATAACAAAAACCTTCATGTGAATAGATTTCATGATCATACTAACATGCATGCTCAAAGGAACAAAAACTCTGTTGTCTCTTGCTATTATTGTGGTCAGTATGGACACTCCATGTCCAACTGCAAATTGATGACATCTGATGACCTTCATGCACAAAATATGTTTAGAACACATGTTGGGGGTAATACAGGACCCAAGACTGCTTGGGTTCCTGCAGGATCAAAATAATTAATCTTTGCAGGTGTGTCTTGGAAATGAATAAAGGGGGTTAATCAACCAAGGCACTCAAGACTGAGAACCCCATGACTACATTTCAGGTTAGCTATGAAAAACTCTGCTTAAATTCTGTCTTCTCAATTTGGGTGCTCTAAATGCCTGCATATCATGATTAAGTCTTTTGCGCATCATCTAACTGAATTTAATTGAAAATCTGAAATGCACATGGAAATAATTGCAGTTTACCTCTGAATGCATTACATATCAATGCCATGATGAATGATATGCCAGACTTCTTGTATGTTGAATTGCATATAGGACTGTTGAGTTTATCTTGTTATTTATGACCTCTATGGTATATCAAATGGTAAGCTACCAAAAGGCAGGGAAATCTGTCCGGAGGTCCTTACTATGTGAGAGCTGGTCTTTTAGACCAAGTGCTCCGCCTAGTACCATGGGTCACCTTGCTGATAAGGACAGTCTGATTGTGCATGAATCATTTGGTATCATATGTTCAGTTCTCAGTGCAAACATTGCATGTTCTCAGGGGGAGTTAGTTGCATATCTTTGCATAGCAATTAAATGTCGAGTCTTTGCATGTCCCTGCATACATATAGTGCATTGCATATAGGCTGTCAAATGCATACATGGGTCAGAGCTCACTGCATATCCTCTCTTACTGATTTTGTTGACAAACCTTAATCATATTCTGAAAAACTTTGAGCTTCACAATCTCTCTTAACAATTGGTACTTCTACTATCAATTGATATCATTTGACTTCAGAATTCTATCAGTCTTTCATGAAGATTTCAATGGGCTATCTCGATCATAAATCTGAAAAACTCTTGAACTAGAAATCTTCTATTATACATTCTTAAGAATGACTGAAATAACTCATGTGGTTTAAGCTTAATGTATTCATGGAGTTTAACTTCAAAATCTCTTAACATATCTGAATCATGTTTAATAAATCTTAACCAACTGTTTCATGCTATGTCTTGCAAAAACTTCTGAAATCTGCACTTTTGAATACATGACTTTAATTGGTTAAGTACATGAGATTAATATTGTTTTGAAGCAAATGAATGTTTCTGAAATGTCTAAAGGGTAATATCTGTCAGAGCAATGACATTGGTCACTGAGAAACACAAGTCCAAAGGACTGTGTCATGAGGTGCCTTAGTTAACTCTGTAAAATGAGAATTCATTGAAAATCAGGCAGAGCAATGGCATGCACACTGAGAAATACAATTCACTCATTAAAAATTGAGCTGTAGTGTGTCATGATGTGTAAATGCTAACTCTGTTTACATAAGGCATGACAGTTAGTCACACTAAGGGCTTAGGGATATTGGCCTCTGATCAAGGTATATCCTCTAGTTACAAGGTGTGTACTAAACTAGAAAGCACGTAAAATTTGTAGCAAGGAAAATTGTTGAATAAATTGAAATATCTGAATATTGATGCCAAAAATCAAATTGCTACAACCCTAGACAAAATCATATGACTTCATAATTGCTTGATTTCAATACTAGTACATGTAATTCTGAAAGAAGTCAATAGATTTGATTGTGTAAGACAAAGGGAGGATAATCAAGATAAATATGAGGGCTTGGTTCATTTTTATTAAACCATGGTTTTAGATATCATTACAGAATTTTATTGATAAACTCTGCATACATCACGTTTGAACCATGATGTTCAATAAATGTCATTCATAAGCCCTTATGATAGAAGACTTTGAAAACTTATGCTTTAGATTTATGAGATTGATATCTCCTTGAAGATCTGGCAGAATTTCTTATGTTTGGAACATCCTTGAAAAATCTGTTAATTGAAACTCTTCTGCTCATGGTATTGACTCATTGACCTGAACCTCTCCTTGTTTGCCCCTGTGGTCTCCTTCTCTTTCATCTCATAAGATTCCACTTATTGAAGGGGAGATTCCAAGTCTTGCATCAATTTCATATCAATTGGCATCTATTCAGGGGGAGCATTCCTTGTCACACTGAATCATGTTCATATCATTTGTGACCTTGCATTCACATACTTAGGGGGAGTATTGCATTACTTGTTGCATCTGCATTTTTGCATTTAACCCTTCCCATGGTTTATTTTGTTTGTATCAAAGGGGGAGATATTGTTTGCCAAAAAGGGAGAATCATGTTCTTGAAAGGAGGAGAAATTGACTGAACTCTTATACATGTTATAATTTCTCAAATTATTTTTCTTTTTGATGAAGTCAAAGGGGGAGAATAATTTGAGTCATGTGGATCCCTTTAAAATCCACACTTTTGGAGTGAGGTTAAAAAGGAAAGGAAAAGGGAAAATAACATTAAATAATGGTGGAGATGAAACAATGCACGAGGTGCACAAGGGGAGTGTGTGATCGCCAGAGGGTTTACCTCAATAAAAAAAAGAATAAGATCGCATGTACCTGGTGAAAGATGTGATGCGGGATGAATGTGGATCTCCTCCTCCAACTCCAATCGGCCGGCCGACGAAGTGGGTTTTCTTGATTGATTACCTTGTAAGAAAGACAATGAAAGACAAGCAAAAGAAAGGGGATCAGCCAAAGTGCAGTAGTATCAGTCAAGAACCAAAAAATGATAAAAAGACATCAACATGCGCACCTTCTTTTTTTGTTTTCTTTTTAAACCCCTTAAGAAGACTTAAGGGAAGGGGAGTTTGATGATAAAAAGAAATGCAACAAGACGTGAACAGATGTGAAGGGTGAATAGAGATATAAAGGACGGAGGGATGATGGTATGAATGAAGTAAAACAAAAGAGATGAAAAAGATGAGAAACCCTGCTGTCCCTGGCGACAGTAAAGGGAAAAACCGAATGAATGTGTTGATGGATGTAGATGGACGAAGCACCGGATGCAGCCCAATCAAAGGATGCAGAGGGGAGGCAGCAAAGGACGAAGAAGGCTCTGCTCGTGATGGATATTCAAGCTTCTGAGCGCTTAACCCTCTGAACGCTTAAAGTGCTTAACCTTCAACACGATCGGTCAAGGCTTCAATTTATAGTGCCTCAAGCGGATGTGATCAAACCAAGGAATGATAAGAACAGGCAATGAGGCATCCAGGGAAGGATCAAGATCGAGCAAGAGTCCATGGATAGCAGGGAACTGTGAGGGAAAGATGGAAAAAGGAAGGACTCTGGAGTGAAACACGCCTTAATACAGGGCGTCTTTTATGAATTAACGACCTTCACAGAGACGTTTTCTTGAAACACGACCTAGGAAAGGGCGTTTCTTCCTGGATTTAATTTTGGAAATGAAACATTGCCTTGTTTGAAAGCTGAGATAACACGCCTGAGATAACGGCGTTAATTAAAATCACGCCCTGAGAAAAGGCGTTACTCACAAAATGCCTTTTATTTTGAAAATAGATAATTCCAGAAATTAAGGGATAACACCAAGAATTGACGCCCTCATGTACGGTCGTCCTTTCTTTGAAAACGCCCTACAACAGGTCGTTATTTTTGAAATTAACGCCCTTAATCAAGTCGTGACTCACAAAAATACAGGAAAAATGCAGAAAAACTCACAAAAATAGAAAAAACTTCATGTTATAGGAATATTGAAGTCCACTTGGGGCATTTATATAATAACATGAGATTTGATCAACAAAACGTCAATTTTGGCGTGTCTACAACTGCCCCGCCTTGGCGTCTGCTTTGCAAGGGAGTGAGACGGAAATGGAGCGAAGTGTAATGAAAGGAATGAATTGGAACGAACTGATAAGGAGACGCCAAGGTGTGATGTGACACGCCTCAGACACTAAGCATTGGAAATCTTTCTGAATGAAACAACTCTGAGTGGTTCCAAGAAACAATCGGTTTGTTGGATAAAAGGAGGTTAAACTAAGTAATAAAGGGTGTGCGCGTGGGCACGGCATGGAAAGACCATTGGAGAGCGATTACCAGCCAATGTGGACGTGCTGCAACCAAGGTAAATTTTGCAGAAAAGTAAAGAGAATTGGGATAAAGATCCAACAAAAGGAACACTTCCAAGGAATCAGCCTGAATGGCTTCAAATAGAACGAAGTACTTGATTTAAAGTGGAATATCTCATGTCAACTCAATCGAAAGCGAGTGAACTTCATTATTGCCATAATATGAAGATTTTCAGCATGAAACTCAAAGTCCTACATGATGCATGCTGGGCTAAAAGAAAAGGTTAAAACAAACTAAAAATAGAAAATAATCAAGGATAATATTGCCAAGCTGTTTAGGTCTGGTCAAGAATCCATATTTCTGAGCTAACACTAAGTCGAAGCCCGTTTGTCCGCGCATCAACTTAGAAAGTGGAACCATCGTCCCAAAACTTTTAACAACTCAACGGCCTTTCCGTGTGATCAAGATTCTCCTGAAATCGTCATCATTTTTGATGAAGGGGAACTCAAATTTCAGGTTCATCAGAACCACAAGGTCCTTGACATAATATAATAGCGTAGATATCTTATAGTAACAATGCTTACAAGAAACAGATACACGGTGGCAAGATATTGCTCCTATGAGTGATCCAAACGCCTCGAATCCGGCAAACTTCTGCACTTTTAAACTTATTAGCCTTTTTCCATCAATTCAGAACATGACATGATCATAAGTGCTTAATCATAGACAATTTCATCAAAATAATAGCACTTAGGTTCATTAAAGCGTCAAAGCATGAAGAGGTCAAAATTCATAATCCAATAAAACACGCCTAAGAATAGGGCGTTAACAGCATGAAAGCGCCTGACCATAAGTCGTTAAACATTTAAAACACGCCTTACTCAAAGGCGTAAACAGTAATGGAAGCTTAGAAAAACACGCCCCATGCTAGGGCGTTAAATATAACACGTCGTCAGTCAGGTCGTCAATTTAAAAATAGACGCCCTAACCAACGTCGTTAATTCAGCACGAACTTCCGCTTCCTAATTTAACAGCACAGTCCTTAACCCAATCGAACTTCTAACTTCCAACAGCCTTACAACTCTCTAAATCTCTATTAATAGGAGGCCCTCCTTCAACATAAACAACCAAAACCCTGCAGCCGCCGAAACTCTCTGTTATTGTCCTTCTTCTTCTTCATCTGCTCTGCAGGTTGCACCGTCCAAGCTTCTCCTGACGATGGACAGGGCACTGAAAAGGCCAAAATTCTCAACTCCCAGGATTAACGATATCCAAGGTCATATAAGCAACATGATATGCATGCATCAGGTTAGTTTCAACTTTTTTATCGTGCGTACTGTTCTAGCGAACTGCTCACATGCTTATTTCTTTGTTGCTGAACATGTCATATGCTCATGTACCTCTTCTTTTTGTTTTCTTCCCCTCCTCTCACAGGAGTACCCAAATCTTCCAGGGGCTAGAAGATATGTCCAAATCAAATGGTTGCCCCTCATCCTCTCCAAATTCACATCAGACATGAGGGTATATGTAGCTAGATGGCATCTCTTGGGGTTGATAACCCATGCCAAGCATTATGATCAAATCCACATAGATTGGGCTGCCATAGGAGCATTGATTGAGACATGGCATCCTTCCACCCATACTTTCTTATTTTCCACTTTTGAGGCCACCATCTTGTTGGAGGAAGTAGAGATGATCCTAAGCTTGAAAAAGATGAAACACGGAGAAGAAGAAAAGATGGCCATCATGCCAAGGCCCATCTCCTCCCACGAGTTGCTAACCTCGTTAATACCTAGCCCAAACCTAGTGAATCAAATCAAGGTCACTATTGGAGTTAACCTCTTGAAGCTCGCCTCGTGGGTGTACAAGAGAGCGGATCAAACTAAAGAAGAAGAGGAGATAGAAAGAGTGACCAAAGCCTTCGTGGTGTGCTTGGCAGGAGCACTCCTATTCCCATCCACGGAGGACTTTCTAGAGGAGTCCAAATTGAGCGCAGTGGTGAGCTTATGGGAAGAAGAGAGAGTTGGACCGGTGATCCTAGCATATCTCTATAGCGGGCTCACAGCGGCGTCCATGGGAAGGCCCATTTACGGGTGCATGCTAGCACTCTCAAGCTGGGTTGATCTACACTTCAAATTCGACTCATGCCACGAAGCCCAACAACCCTCAAGAATTTTCTCAAAGAGCCCACTCTCATATATAACCGGCTCATTAGGTATAAGCAATAGAGTGACCAACCGAATTCCTCGAATCAAGAAGAGAGGGGATTGGAGGGAGCACTTAAAGGTAATGCCAAAGAATCTTTTTACTTGCGCCCCGGGTGTATTCAAAATGCAGGAACTTCGTGCACGCTTCTCCATCGGGACGGACCTTCGTCTTATCGGTGCTTCGGACTTCGTTTTATATAATGCACACCGGTGCCTTCCTCAGCTTGGGCTTCCAAGGCAACACTTAGAAGACATCTCTCATCTTCCTCCAATCAAATCAAGGGATCTAGGCAACAATGAAGATGGTGAGGAGGTTATCACCATTCAAGCTTTATGGAGGCTAAGCAAGCTTCATCAACCTGTGGAAGACTTGGATGAAGATAAGGAACAGTGGAAAAATTATATAACTTCATTGAGAAAATTAAGGCCCAAAGTGGCTCATTAGTCATTGTAGTTCCCCTTTTCAAAATAATAAAGATTGTTTTCTGATTGAGCCAACTGCCACTGTGATTATGATCGAAATCATCCAAAAAACTGTGTTTCTGTTGTGAATAACGCCTCCAAGAGCGTCACGAATTAACAAATATACGCCTTATTTCAAGGCGCTTCAATGGGCCCTTCGTCAACAATTGACGCCTGCGACAGTGGGCGTTACTTTGAATAACGACCTCAAGAAAGGCGTGAACAGATTCAAACCCAAAAGAATATAATCGTTGACTCATCAAAAATAACGCCTTTTCCATAGTCACGTTTCAAGAATAACACGCCTTTACCAGAGGCGTTACTTCAAACAGCAATGATGACTTCCCTCACATCAATCAACGCCCATTCAATGCGTCTGACGACGGTTATCGTTCCCCATGCAAAATAAATTAACGCCTTAATCATCGTCGTCAATTTCCATAAAACGCCCAGTGAATGGACGTGAATTCTATTATAAACGCCTTTCTCAAGGGCGTGTCTTCTTTTCGAAACCCAAAAGCCATCAGGCCTCCTTCTCCTTCCTCCTTCCATTCTTATTTCGCCCTTTTCTCTGCAAACCCTAACCGAAGCCCTCAAAGCCTCTCTCTCATTCTCTTCCCTCACTCTCTCCAACTCACTCAATCTCACTCCCCCAGCCATGGCCAAACGCCAAAGAGTTAGTGCCCCAGATGTGGTTGACCTCGACGCCTCCCACGCCCAAGAGGAAGAGATTTCTATGGAGGAGCTCGCCGTCGTGGCTTTTGAAGAAGAGCCGGCGACGGCCGGCGGCGACGAGGCCGACAGAGCAACGGGCGAAGCAATAGAAGAAACAGAAGATGCAGAAGGTGGAGAAGAAGAAGGAGAAGAAGAAGGAGAAGAAGAAGGACCGCCGTGCACGGCGGCGGTCGCTCCCCGGGGGCAACTCCGGCGGCCCAGACGGCCACTGCCACGGCCACAACCCCAGAAACACAAGAAGGTAGGTTCCCCTTCCCCAATTCCATTTTATTTTATTTTATTTATATTTTTCTTGATTTTTCATGGCCCTCGGGCATTAAACCTGCAACTCAGAAAAAACACGCCTCCCATGGGGGCGTTACTTACAAAGGCAACGCCCTAATCCAGGGCGTTAATTATTTTTAATTTCTGAAAATTAATTATCCTTCATGAAAAACGCCCTGAAGCATGTCGTTTCTTAAAACTTATGATTTTTCATGAATTCCATGCTCATTAAACAATTTCCAAAATATTTTCATGAATTATTTCGCATGCTGTCAGTTATTTGATTTTTCTGTTAAATTGAGAAACCCACGCCCTCCAGTAGGGCGTTAATTCAACAAGAGACGCCCAAACCAGAGGGCGTCGCTTCATTCATTAACGACCCAAAATTAACCACCTTTAGGAAAACGTCCTACCACAGGGCGTTAATTCCACAAGAAACGCGCAACACCGAGACGTGATTAGAAATATGTTTCAGAAATAGCAAAACAGCCACCAAAGAACGCCTAAGACTGAGGCGTGATTAACATAAAAAACGCCCTCATTAAGGGCGTTACATTAAAGTTCATTCTGAAAAACGCCCCCCACAGGGGCGTGAATTTATCAAGAAACGACCTGAGGGTGGCCGTGAATTCCAAAAATGCTAAAATTCAATATTTAACCCAAATCAAATGTAATTCAACATGGATAGTCAAATAATTAAGAAAACTAACTCTCTTTTAATACATGCAGGGGTTGATGAGGACCCGTATCTCATGGGTCATGGTCTGGGCAGCATACCAGGGTCTCCCCGACTTCCAGAGGGTTAGGGTAGAGGCCATGGGGTTTGGGGCTTTTCTATCCATCGAGCCTTTTAGACCTGACCTAGCACTGATCCAGGTTTTGAGGGAGAGATGGGATAGGGTTAGCCGGACTTTTCTGATGCCCTGGGGGCATATGGTTCCTAGTTTAGAGGATGTAGCCAGGATTACAAGTTTACGGGTAGATGGTGAGGCCGTGAGTGGGTTCACCTATTCTGACTATTCAGAGATGGCCCAGAGGCTACTAGGGCTTGAGATGGTCTACGTGGGACCTAGCGAGTGTAGGACCATTTTCCGTACGGACCTGACTACGGTGATGGGTCTAGGAGATGCCAGGCATAGATCGGGGGAGACCTTAGGTGAGTTTGCACAGCGACTGACCGACGGGGTGAGAGCGGCATGCTGCCAGGACCCGACTGACCATGAGAGAGCGGACCGAGACCTGAGGAGGTTCCTGCTGCTGCTGCTCGGGAGATTATTGCTGGGGACGAAAGCCTATGTCATCAACTGCCGCTTCTTAGGCATCCTTGAGGATCTGGAGACGGTTGGCACATATGCTTGGGGAGCGGCCCTGCTGGCGCATTTGATGGCTGATCTGTCCACGGGGACAGGCCGTGAGACGACCGTCAGTGGCTTCTCACCTCTTCTTCAGGTATGCAATTTCTCATTTCTTAACTTTTCTTTGTTATGATGCATGTGAATATAGTACTAATTGCAATGCATGGATGCAGGTGTGGAGCCACCTATACATGCCGATGGGGCGCGTTGACCCACGGCCAGGAGCTGAGGGATCTTTCCCCCTGGCGCTACGCTGGGTGCCTGTTATCTTTGGCGCCCCACTTGACTACGAGTTGTGGGTTCTACGGAGAGAGTTCCGCGACTTCCCTCCCTCGCTGATATGTATGAATGAATGATATGCATTTCTTTTTGTTGTTTATTTGAATATGATGAAATGATAATGATGCGTGTTCATGAACGCAGGTGCAGTGGAGACCATATGAGGGGATGACCGATGAGGGCCAGCCTTGGGTCGTATCGGGGCGACCTCGCTTCGGGCGTGAGCTGTGGCTACACTACTTGAGCGAGATTGAGCCGTTACGGCTTCGGCTGGTGATGAGGACCCTGGGCCTGCCCCAGGAGTGGATCGAGGTCGGAGAGCCTCGAGGGATTGGCAAGAAGACCCGCGGTCGCACCAAGACGACCGACTGGAGGGTGCGATTCGAGGAGCAGTACGCCGACTGGCAGCGAGGTGGGACCACAGTCGTTTCCCACGCGACTGACAGCTCCGAGTACCTCCGGCGCTACTGGGAGGTTCACGCCGGCAGACCTCAGATGAGGGTCTTAGGGGTATGTATGAATGCACTTATTTCTAAATTAAATGCAAATGCTTATGTAACTATTATGCGATTAACATGTAATGAATGCAGGATGCGAGGGACATAGCGGCGATAGATGCACAGGCCCACCTCCACATCCTGGAGGACCAGCTAGCTGCCACACGGGCAGACTTGGAGACCCTGGTGAGTGTTTAAATTATTCCTATATGCAAATGAATTTTTTTTCTTTTGTTGTGTTGAATTAATGATTAGCCACTGACGGTCTTAATGAATGCAGCGTGCCCAGCAGGGAGTAGCGAGGAGAGATCCAGGGGAGGCCTCCAGCTCGAGGGGGCCTAGTGCAGAGGTGACTGCACTGACGGAGCAGCTGGCTGGTGCGATAGCACGAGCCGAGGTGGCGGAGCGTGACCTTGCTTCACGGGTAAATTCTGAACTTGAAACCTCATTCAAACAATGATTAGATATAAATTGTGCACTGATAAAAATTCATTTTTTACAGAGTGAAGAGCTTCGAGCCACTCTTATCTGCGTAGATGAGGGCTTCCGAGCGACGAGCTCACAGGTGCGTGACCTACCTTTAGTCACATGTTATTATTTCATTTCATGAATTATTGAACTGTGGAACTGATGATTTGTTTACCTGTTTTGTAGGCTGCTCAGCTGAAGGCGATACGTACCGAGTTGTCGATCTGCGATCAGCGGATTGTAGAGCTTCAGCGGGCCTTGCAGCAACGCAGTGAGCTTCCTCAGGACGTGGCCGAGCTGCGGGTTGCCCTGGAGCTGGAGAGGAGGGAGCGTGCTCGGGAGCGCGAGGAGCGGGCTCGTGAGCGGGAGGAGCACCAGGCGGAGCGTGCCCGGTTCCAGGAGCAGTTGTTGGCACGAGAGCGTGAGCTGGCGGACTTGAGGACCCAGTTGATCCTTTCCCAGGAGCGGCTTCGAGTGTCCGAGGAGCGGTTGCAGCGAGGCCGTGAGCGAGCACGGGCTGCGGGGTACTCCTTCACCAGCTCCACCTTTGTGGCGGGTTCTTCCCTCCGAGAGAGGAGCGAGGCAGGAGGACACGTTCGGGTTCCGGCCTCTTCACGGGGGCCTATGCCTCCTCCACCGGCGCCAGTTCGGGATGGTGAGGAGGAGGTTGAGAGCAGGAGAGTAGAGGAGGGTGGAGGCGAGAGTTGAGAGTTCTGTACTTGTACTCCTCCACCTTCACACCTGTACATGATAGACATGATGATACATATATATATATGAGATTTGAGCTTTTGTTACCTGAGCACTTGTGTGGTTGTGGACTTGTGTTTGTGTACTTTTTTCTTCTCTCGTTCCTCGTGTTTGCTTTACTTTGCCCTGTATCTGCGGCTGCGGTTTTCACTTGAACAAACAGGTTAATTCATCTGTTCGACTTGGCCCCTTGCCCGGTGAGCAAAGGGTGTAAATATTTTGACCTTAATAATGGGTCAAGGGGCCAAGCCTTTAATAAGGCAAAATGAAATAATCAAAACTCGGGGATGCCTCATGCAATCACACGTATGCAAACAATAATTAAAAGATGTCCAGGCAAGAATGCAATTCATGCAACATGAAGAATTTATTTTTGTTCTTTTCAGTATATATATATTTTTTTTTGAAGATTTTTCTAAAAAACACGCCTTAGATTAGGCCGTTACTATCGTGAAAGACGCCCTTGGAGACGGCGTTACCGTGCAAAGATTATTGAATTTTGTTGAAAACACGACCTTCCAGGAGGCGTTATTTTTAAAGAAACGACTATGATCTAGGCGTGAATCAGCATAAAAGCGCCTTGAACAAAGGCGTTAATTTGTATTCCTCCCAAATTGGGTTGATAAAGAAATCAAGGCGGTGGGCCCTACTTGGTCATCTTCTAAGTTCCATTAACCTTTCTTGAATAATTAAAAGGGGAATTGGCGTGAATATGGTTAAACTTATACACAAGATTTCGCACAGTGCATTCTCTTCAGTTTGTCTCGACCATTCTGCTGGTTCATGACTTTTCCAAAAATAAAAGAGAAGCTATGAGGAAGCTCACAAAAGATTCAAAGATGCCTGAGGCAAAGCTACCTCCCCTATCCTTATGCCTGTTGGGGTTCGGTCTTTGGCGTAGGGACGCTTTGTTGCCTTTTTTGCCTCTTCATAATGCATGCATACGCCCAAGGTTTTCCTTGCGGGGACTTTGCCCTCTTGACATGCTTTTCTTTTTCACCATTTGACTTTCACTTCGGAATTGATTTGCATTGAATAGATTTGAACTGATGAACAACCTAATTGTACTTGGGCTTTTGTGGCATTTGTTCCCTTTTGGGCCCTGACTTCCTCCTACTAGGGCGGCGGATAGGCTTGGCGTGTCTACCTCAAGACCTCCCTTCCTCCCTTGTGGGCCGAAGAAGAAAAGAATGGATATCGTCTTTCGCCTTTAGTTTGATTTCGACTTTCCATCAGATTTTGCACTGCTTGAGCTCAAGAGTAAAGTGTGTAGTGTGTGCGGGGTCAACTCCCATTTTAAATTAGCAAGACTGACAAATGGATTTTGGATTTTGACCTTTCGGACCGGTGACCTTTGCATGTTATGTCAGCCCAAAAGGGAGAACCATGAAAGAAAACTCTTTTGTTTTGGATTTTGGAAATATTCAGATTTTTTTTTTTGGATTATCTGGGAGATTTCTATTTTCTTTGGATTTTTTGTGAAGTTTTCAATTTTTGTTTGGATTTTTGTTCAGGGGTAATATTTCTTGAGATACAAACCATTCCAGGGGTGAGTTAATTCCTCTCCTTCAGCATTAACCAGTTTATAAGCATTGCCAGGATAAACATCTTTTATGACAAACGGCCCTTCCCAATTTGGTTGGAGCTTTGAACGAGGGCCACCCGGCTTTACAAAAATTCTTTTGATTACCATTTCACCGACCTTAAATTTTCTCTCAATTACCTTCTTTTGATAAAAACGTGAGAGCCTGTTTTGGTAAACGCGCGCATGCTCAGCGGCGACCAGACGCTTCTCATCTAGGAGTTCCAATTGGGCAAGGAGTGAATCACGACGTTCATCGATAGAGAGCTCCTCATCCAATTGTACTCGCAAAGAGGGGATAAGAATCTCATAAGGGACTACGGCCTCCATTCCATAAGTAAGGGCAAAAGGAGTTTGCCCAGTGGGGGTTCGAATGGAAGTGCGGTAGGCCCAAAGAGCTTCAACCAGCTTGTCTGGCCAATCCGAGAATTTATTAGCCTCGCACGTCTTCTTAACAATCTTGATTAAAGTTTTATTAGTGGCCTCTGCTTGGCCATTGCCCTGCGGATAATAGGGAGAAGAATGATGCAATGCAATGTTATACCTGTTGCAGAGATCCTTGAGATCTTGGGAGATAAATTGAGGTCCATTGTCGGTGACGATGGTGCTTGGATGCCGAACCTCGTGATGATGTTCTTCATGATAAATTTGCAGACGGTTGATGCTTTAATTTCCACGTAAGCTTCTGCTTCCGCCCACTTGGTGAAGTACTCCGTTGCCGTGAGAATGAATGATTTTTGCTTGGTCAGGAGGTTCGAATCACCAAGAGGTCCAATGATATCAAAAGCCCACATGGAAAAAGGCCATGGGGAGGACGTAGGATGGAGTGAAGAAGCAGGAGAATGAATTTGTCGGCGTGCAGTTGGCACTTAACACACCTTCGAACATAGATAGAACAATCTTCTTCAAGAGTGGGCCAATAGAACCCTAGTCTAAGAATCTTCTTAGCTAGCATCTGGCTGTTCACATGACCACCACACACACCAGAATGCGCCTCTTCCACAACTTTCCAAGATTCATCATCATCGAGGCATCTCAATAAAACACCGGTGAGCCCTCTTCTGTAGAGCACACCTCCAACCAAAGTATAACGTTGAGCCACTCTCCTAATTGCTTTCTTTTCTTCAGCAGTGGCTTCTTCGGGATAAGACTGATCATTACAGTATCTGGCAATCTCATAATACCAAGGCTTTTCTTCGTCAGCCAACTCTTCTTGCCAATCCAATAGCATGACCTCTCTGCCTTCAAGAGCTTCTTTCCGTCTAACCTTCTCAAGCACCTGATCCCTAATATCAAGAAAAGCACGATCCCTAATGGCTGGAGTATCACGCTGATGAATCAGGGGGACATGAAAATCACGCTCAGGAGGGAAGACTAAAGCGGAGGCTAAGGAAGCAAGTGCGTCGGCCAAAATGTTCTGGCTACGCGGGACATGAACGAAAATCAATTTAGTGAAGAGTTTGGCGTAAGCTGAAGCGAGTTCTTGGTAGGGCTTGAGCTTAGGATTGATAGTGCGGCACTTGACCAACACTTGGCGTAGAATAAGCTGACTGTCACCGACGATTCGCAAATGGGTGACACCATATTGATGAGCAGTTTTAAGACCGGCCAAAAGAGCTTCATACTCGGCTATGTTATTGGTGACGGGAAAAGTGAGCCGAGCAGCAAATGGAATGGTGACTCCTTCGGGTGTTAAGAGAACCATGCCGATCCCTCTTCCTTGAGAATTAAGAGCTCCATCAAAATGTAATGTCCACATAGGATCTGGGGGGTGATTAATGGACATTAATTCTTCATCCGGGAACTCTGAATTGACAGGATCAAAGCGGGGGAGAGGGTGGTGAGCAAGATGTTCGGCAATGGCATAACCTTTGATAGCTTTTTGCTGAATGTAAGTGATGTCAAATTGAGAAAGGAAGCTTTGCCAGCGTGCTAATCGATCAGTGAGGACAGATTTTTCAAGGAGGAATTTGATTGGATTCATGCGAGCAATGAGGTGAACCTCGTGAGCTAGGAAATAGTGTTTTAACTTCTGAACTACCCAAACCAAAGCTGCACAAGTCTTTTCCATGGCTGAGTATCTCTGCTCACAGGGGTTAAGGAGTTTAGATAAGTAGTATGCTGCCCTCTCTTTACCTTCCTCATCCACTTGAGCTAAGACAGCACCTACGGAGTCATCCAGGACTGAAACATAAAGAATAAGTGGTTTGCCTGGAATTGGCGGCCTCAGGACAGGAGGATTGACCAAATAATCCTTCAATCCGTCAAAGGCTGCCTGACATTTATCATCCCAATTAAACTTGACTCCCGGCTTAGTAAGCTCGTAAAACGGCCTACATCTCTGTGAATGCTGGGAGACGAAGCGGCGAATAAATTGCAACCTCCCGATTAATCCTCGAACTTCCTTCAGATTCTTGGGAGGAGGCATATCTCTAATGGCCTTTGCCTTGTTGGGATCAACCTCAATTCCCCTCTTGCTAACGATAAATCCAAGTAATTTCCCTGAAGAAACGCCAAATACGCACTTCTTGGGGTTCATTTTCAATTGAAATTCTCGTGATCTCTGCAAAACCTTAGCCAGAACCCCAGGATGCTCAATCCTTGTCCTTGATTTCACAACCAGGTCATCCACATACACCTCAATATAAATATGAATCATGTCATGAAAAATTGCCATCATGGCCCTTTGATAAGTGGCTCCAGCATTCTTAAGTCCAAAGGGCATGACCACATAACAATATGTGCCCCATGGTGTAGTGAATGAAGTTTTCTCTTGGTCTTCTTCAGCCAGACGAATCTGATTGTAGCCTGAAAAGCCGTCCATGAAAGAAAGAGTCTCAAATCCTGCCGTGTTATCAATCAGCACATCAATATGAGGGAGGGGGAAGTCATCCTTAGGACACGCCCGGTTGAGGTCCCGAAAATCTATGCAAATTCGAACTTTTCCATCTTTCTTCATAACCGGGACAATGTTAGCCACCCAATTGGGATAGAGGACGACTCTAACGAATCTAGCCTTATGGAGTTTATCGACCTCTTCTTTCATTTTCAAAGCCATGCTAGGGTGGAAACGCCTCAACCGTTGTTTTACCGGGACAGATCCTGGCTTAAGTGTAAGACGGTGTTCAACGAGCGCAGGGTCTAATCCAGGCATATCTTCATAGCTCCATGCGAACGTGTCCTTGTATTCTTGAAGAACTAAGATGAGCGCCTTCTCTTCGGAGGGCGGCAAATTTTTGCTTATGAGGACAATCCTAGGGTCTTCCTCGGTACCCAAATTGATTTCTTTGGTAGGTTCTTCTACTGAGGCTGATGGTTCGTCGAATCTTCTCATACCACTAGCAAAAGCATCAGCCTCGTCCTCATATTCTTCATAACTTTCATCCCCTTCTTCAATAGGGTCTTCATCATTCATGATTTCATAAACGCCCAAACCCTCATAAGAAGCAACAAAATCCTCAATTTCTAATTCTGGCAGGATAATTGGATCTTCCACAAACTCAGGGAGAGCTAAACAAGCTTGGCATCTAATGGCCAATTCCAACAAAAATCTGCGAGGAATCTGCTTACCCTTGGCCTTCTTGTGTGAATTTACCCCATGATTTTTATTAGAAGAAGAGGAAGAAAGGGAGGAAGAGCAACTAGCTTGATTATAAGGGAAAGAAGGAGGTGATAAAGTGGATACAGGAGGTGATACAGGGGAGGGCCCCTCACCAGAGGGGGAGAAAAGATTTATCAAGGAATCTTGGAAGAGCGGCCCCTGGGTTGGGACGCGCTCGGGAGAAAAGTATGAGGTCTCCTCAATAGAAATGGAGGATTGGAAAGTTGGAGATTTGGCGTTTTTTTTTCGTTTTTATCTTTTTCGTCGTTTTTATTTTCTTTTTCAAGTAAAAAGCAATGCGAGGGGAGAATAGCGGGGGGAGTGGAGATTGCAAGTTTGGAGAAAGATTAATCAAAGATGGCCCATACGGGGGCGAGATGGAGATTTTGGAAAATCGCTCGAGGAGCGAAGGAGCAATAGGGAAGGAAATCTGAATTGAATTGGGAGATAAGTTGATGGTAATCGGTGGCGGTCGCGGCACGTGACCAAACCCACGGGAATAGAGAGAAACCAACACAGACGGATGCACAGAAGTGAGGGAGAAAAGGCCGGCCCACAGCCTATCCACGGAGAATCCTTCTTCAAAGGGGACATCTGGCTCTCCCGTATCTGTGTAGTCACTTAACATCTGCCTTTTATCTGTGATTGCGGCAGGCATTTCAATCAGTTCTTGAATCAATGGCGGCCATTCCGGATCTGTCGGCATGAACAGGCGGCTTAAAGAGAAAGTGATATCATTCATGTCAAACCACCTGTACCAGTCACATTCCGGGTCACCCATTTTTCTTCTTTTATCTGGCCTTAAAGTCTCCAAGGTTTTGTAAGTGGCCAGTGGGGCAATGTGCCGCGCAAACTGTCTAGCGTGCACATCCTGACAATCAAGCAATGATGTAATGACGGTAGTCTGTTCATTGTTCTGAACGCCACCGGTGACAAAATGTGTCTTTAAAGTCCAGGTGAGTGGCTGGCGATCTGGCTTGAAGGTGGACGTCATAACAGCCCACGGCTCTCCTTCATTCTTGTCCGGTGCTTTGTAGCCTAAGCCGCCTCGTGCAATCACTTTTTGAGGCTTAATGGGCCTAATCTTGCCCTGGAGTTTGGCACCCAGGCCCTTGCCATCTTGATATCCCATCCTTATCAGAATGTTCCAGCCGGGGGTATTCATCATATTTTTCTTTTTCTTCTTCCCCTTAGAAGGCAGGGGTGTCATGGCAACGGTGGTAACAGTCTCAGATAGCATCGGTCGTGGACAGTGAATGTCCAACACAGATAATAACGGCTTGTTGGCTGGCCACATGGAAGGAACTGATGAAGCTACATGTATGTCCTCCTCTGGTAAGATCGGCACGCTGGTCACCTTGATAATGCGGCCCTTGTGCGGAAACTTAAGGCACTGATGGTTTGTAGAGGGCACTGCGTCAAGCTGCTGAATATAAGGGCGACCCAGGATACCATTAAAGGTCGGGTCCATATCCAGAATATGGAAATCTGCCGTAATGGTGGCTGGACCCAAACTGACTTTGAGAGTAATCATACCCAGAGGGGGTTTCTTTGTATTGTCATATGCTGTGACAGTAATGGTGGATGGCCGTATCTGGCTCTCAGGGATACCGCATAGCTTCAGAGTGCTCGGAGGCAACACATTGATAGATGCACCGGTGTCTACCAAACACTGCTTAACAGCCACTTTGTTGATATCAACCGTGATACATAGGGCATACTTTCTTGCCGGTAGAGGTGCTAACTCATGTTCATGGAATGTGATTGCCGGCTGACTGCTGGTAGGGGTTAAGACTGTAATTATCTGTTCAACCGGGAGGTCCTCATTGACCATAACCTTCTGCAGGTATTCCTTCAAGGCCAGCTGATGAGTGGTGGACCTCTTGATTAATTCAAGAATGGAGATTCTGGCTGGAGTGCGATCCAGGTGCTTTAACAGATCATACTGAGTTCCCGGCACTGAATCTTGTTCCTGTTCCTGCTCTTGCGTCCCCTGTACGGGCTCTAGCTCTCTCTGTGGGAAAACACGGTGGAACATCCGTCCACTACGGAGCGGCGCTACGCCTTGACGCGCCTCTGTCGGGGCAATATTAGGGGGAGGGTTGGAAGAGGAGGAAGGAATGTCGGTAGCAGAGATCCTGCTAGGGGGTACCAAAGGTGAATTCAATGAAAGGGGCGCCCCTGTAGGAGGCGTAGTAGTGGTGTTTAATAGAGATGCCCCCGCGGGAGGCATGGGAGGAGTATTTGAAGAAGGTGCCCTCGCCGGAGGCGTGAAAGAAGAAAGGGATATCCGAATGCGAGGGGTATTGGCAGGTGGTGGAATAAGGAGAGATCGTGGCACAAAAGATGGTTGTACTGATGGTGGAGGAACTCTTGCCGGTGTAGGAGTGGTAGAGGGGGTAGCGGGTGCTGTCGGTGAGCGGAGTAGGAGTGGCCTGGAGGTCGCGGATGTAGGATTGGTGGTGGAAGGTGGAATGGCAGGTTGCTGTGGTGGTAAGCGGTTAAGAAGAGAGCGAGCCGGCAAGGTCGCGGAATTGGTGGTGGTAGGTGGGTTACGGGGCGTAAAAGAGAACGTCCTGATAGGAGATTAGAAGGAGAAGGAGGAACGCGCAAAAGGCGCGGAGTTTGATTTTGGTTTGGATCATGGTGGAATGCCCCGACAGAGGCGTTTTCTTCGTGCCATCCCTGCCCTCTCTCCACCTCGTAGAGAGACGTGACAGGGTTCACGTGTTGATTAGGAGCGTGCTCCGGCAATGGATTACGGACAATCCCCATATCCTGCTGGGGTGCTGGAGCTTGCTGTGGCTGAGCTTGCTGCGGAGCTGGCTGTTGTTGATTTTGCTGTTGCCGATGTGGCCTTCTCTCTTTCATGGTGGCGATGACTTGTCTCATTTCATCCCAATTAATGCCACCCTGGTCATTCAAATCATAAATATGATCTCTGAAATGGAAACAACGATCAAGGTTGTGACCAGGGGCGCGGTGAAATGCACAGTAACGGGATGTGTCAACATTGTCGGGCCACACCGTTCTTTCTTTTGGTAGGACGAGCAGGTTGGCGGCCATCAAAGCATTAAAAATGTCAGGGAGACTCTCTGGGAGTGGCGGATAATGGGCCCTCTTGGGGCCAAGCGGTGGTCTCCGTTGTTGTTGGCCATAGTTGGAAGGTGGGGGGACCTGATGGTATTGAGGTGGTGCTGGAGGGTCGGTGCGAGGCGCTTGGCTCGGTGATGGAGCAAAAGAAGGTTGGGGTGTGAAGTGGCGCTGTGGGGCGGAGGTAAAGTGGGGGTTTTGCTGTGGAGGTGGCGGAGGTCGTGGGTTTGACTGGTGGTGGGGGTGACCAACTACGCCAACCTGCTCGTTTGTGACAGTGCCCTCAGTCGTGGGCCCACTGTTGACATTTGTATTCTTTTTAAACAGCCGAGGCTTCGGCTCAAACATGCCCATGATGGGCGAATCCTTCATTTGTGTTTGTATATAACGAGCTCTTTCATAGAGCTCTTCCATCGTTGTCAGCCGATTCATGGCCAAAATGTGCCGGAATTGAGGAGTTGCATTAGAAATGACCATTTTTACTTGCTCTTGTTCCGACAATGTGTCTTCAATTTTTCGGCCATAGACCGCCACCTGTCAGCAAATATAATGAAGTCTTCATCGGGCTTCATTTTCTCAGCGACCAGATCTGTAACAGAAAGGGAAGGTCCCACCCGGTCTCTGTACTTTTGCAAGAATTTCCTTTGGATAACATCAAAGTCACCGGCATCAGCTGGCTCCAGAGAATAAAACCATTCGAGGGCGGGTCCCTCAAGAGATCTTCTGAATAAATAGGCCAGAGAGGCCTTATTGTCTTGCCAGAAAGAAGTCTCATATCGGAAGTCCTTTAAATGAATGAATGGGTTACCGGTCCCATTATATCGCCGGAAATTCGGCATTTCAGAAGGTGGTAAATGGAACACTGGCAACGTAGGAAGAGAAATTTCCGGAGCATTCTTGGTTGCTGTAACCTTCTTGAGCTGCTCCTCCATGCTGGCTAGCTTCTGAAGCAAGAGAGTGTTGGTATCGGGCTCGACTGGGGCCTGGTTTTGAATAAAAGAATGTGGTATAGGCGTTCGTAGAACCCGAGGAGGTTGGGAGGATTGATGCCTGACTGCTGAATAGCTCGCCTGCTGGGCCGGGATGGCCGCAGTAGGCGTTTGTGGACGAGAGGAGGGAGGATGCAAGACCGCCTGGTCATTAATGATTTGATGGCCACTCACGGCCGGAGGGGGATTAGAAGAAGAAGAAAGGACGGATTTCCCCTTTAAGGCGGCCTGAATGGCTTGCCGTTGGGAGTCGTCCAACTGGGAGAGAGCTTGGATCAAATCTGAGACATTAATGGATGGGGAAGGGTTCCCCGAAGTGTTGGAAGATGGAACTTGAGACGAAGGGTCCGCCTCATGGACAGTGGTATCGACCACATGGACTTGTGAGTAATGGGGGTGAGGAGGAAGGTAGTTCCCCTCATAATAAAAAGAATCCTGGGGAGGGTCCTCATATTGACCAAATATGTTCTCATTCTCATCATCATAAGAGTACCCGTGGCCTGACATGTTGATGGTTTTACCTGAACGGAGCTTCATTCTTAAGAAAGAGGATGTTCAATGAAGGAACCGTCACAAAATATACAATCCAAACAAGGCAATCAAATCACTCAACTATGTTTATGCAAACAAGGTTGGCAAGAAACGCAAGATTTTAATGTTTGATGTTCGAATTTAGGGTGGATTATTTGTGAAGGTTCACTCTTTTTGCCAAATGAGACCTAGTTTGATCCGAATGTAACCTCCGGGTCAACTAAGTTCTTCTCTCTTTTAACAACGTATAGGTTCTCTAAACTCCAGGTACTTCGAGGGTACAACCAGCCCGGCGTCCGTGAGGGAATCCACGGGTGCGGGGACTTATGGAGGTCTTGGAAAAGGGATTTCCAGTCCAAAGAGACGGAATGCTCAATGGAGGGTCGTCCCGATTCCAAGAAGGGTGTGTGGATCCTAGGATAGAGAGAGGAGGTCTCTCAACCAAGCCAGCAAACCAAGATGATCCAAGCAGTAATATAATATCAAGACAAATGCTAATCAATGAATAATAGCCAATCTGTGAAAAAGAACAGTAAAGACACGCCCTTGGAAAGGTCGTGTTCACAGCAAGAGGAAAGACACGCCCTGTGGCAGGTCGTGACTAAATGAAAACACGGCAGCGTGGCTGTCGTAAATTCTGTGAGGGGCTCACAGACCGTAGGGAACAAAACGCCTTAGGATGAGGCGTTATAAATAAAGGACGCCTGCAACTGAGGGCGTCAAAACTCAGAGACACGCCCTGATGGAAGGCGCTGATAATAAATGAAACGCCTCTGAGAGGGGCGTTAATTCACAGGCAATATGACAAGTATGCAGCGAACAGCAGTTATGATAAAGAGAAACGCCTTAATGACAGCCGTTGATAAGAAATGAAACGCCTTGAAGAGGGGCGTTATTCCACAGACAGTATAATCAGCATGCAACACACCGCAGTTATAGAAACATACGCCCTGGAGATGGGCGTTAATCTATGAAACACGTCCCTGTAAGGGGCGCTAAATATCAGACGAGAAAATAGTGAAGATCAGGCAAGCAGATGCAATAAAGACACGCCCTTGAAGGGGGCGTTAATTAATAAAAACACGTCCCTGTGAGGGGCGTTAAATCAAAAGACGCCCTCGTCGAAGGCGTTAATAAGCAACAATTGACTGATCCGGGGAGTGTGCAGGGTGCACAATGGAAGGTGCCCGAGGGGCACAAAGGAAAGGGTACCGAGGGTACCGAGGGGAAAGGGCACACGAGGGTGCCTAAGGGGAAAGGACACACGAGGGTGTCAATGGGAAAGGACACACGAGGGTGTCAAAGGGGAAAGGGCACACGAGGGTGCCAATGGAGATGGTAATCAACAAAGAAAACAGTGGATGTCCCACCGTGATCGCCAATTTGTGGATCCCTTTAAAATCCACACTTTTGGAGTGAGGTTAAAAAGGAAGGAAAAGGGAAACATTAAATAATGGTGGAGATGAAACAATGCACGAGGTGCACAAGGGGAGTGTGTGATCGCCAGAGGGTTTACCTCAATAAAAAAAAGAATAAGATCGCATGTACCTGGTGAAAGATGTGATGCGGGATGAATGTGGATCTCCTCCTCCAACTCCAATCGGCCGGCCGACGAAGTGGGTTTTCTTGATTGATTACCTTGTAAGAAAGACAATGAAAGACAAGCAAAAGAAAGGGGATCAGCCAAAGTGCAGTAGTATCAGTCAAGAACCAACATAAAATGATGAAAAGACATCAACATGCGCACCTTCTTTTTTGTTTTCTTTTTAAACCCCTTAAGAAGACTTAAGGGAAGGGGAGTTTGATGATAAAAAGAAATGCAACAAGACGTGAACAGATGTGAAGGGTGAATAGAGATATAAAGGACGGAGGGATGATGGTATGAATGAAGTAAAACAAAAGAGATGAAAAGATGAGAAACCCTGCTGTCCCTGGCGACAGTAAAGGGAAAAACCGAATGAATGTGTTGATGGATGTAGATGGACGAAGCACCGGATGCAGCCCAATCGAAGGATGCAGAGGGGAGGCAGCAAAGGACGAAGAAGGCTCTGCTCGTGATGGATATTCAAGCTTCTGAGCGCTTAACCCTCTGAATGCTTAAAGTGCTTAACCTTCAACACGATCGGTCAAGGCTTCAATTTATAGTGCCTCAAGCGGATGTGATCAAACCAAGGAATGATAAGAACAGGCAATGAGGCATCCAGGGAAGGATCAAGATCGAGCAAGAGTCCATGGATAGCAGGGAACTGTGAGGGAAAGATGGAAAAAGGAAGGACTCTGGAGTGAAACACGCCTTAATACAGGGCGTCTTTTATGAATTGACGACCTTCACAGAGACGTTTTCTTGAAACACGACCTAGGAAAGGGCGTTTCTTCCTGGATTTAATTTTGGAAATGAAACATTGCCTTGTTTGAAAGCTGAGATAACACGCCTGAGATAACGGCGTTAATTAAAATCACGCCCTGAGAAAAGGCGTTACTCACAAAATGCCTTTTATTTTGAAAATAGATAATTCCAGAAATTAAGAGATAACACCAAGAATTGACGCCCTCATGTACGGTCGTCCTTTCTTTGAAAACGCCCTACAACAGGTCGTTATTTTTGAAATTAACGCCCTTAATCAAGTCGTGACTCACAAAAATACAGGAAAAATGCAGAAAAACTCACAAAAATAGAAAAAACTTCATGTTATAGGAATATTGAAGTCCACTTGGGGCATTTATATAATAACATGAGATTTGATCAACAAAACGTCAATTTTGGCGTGTCTACAAGTCAGTCTTCAGAATGCCTCAGAATGCCTCACATCATCAGAATGATTCAATATATTGAAAGTGTTGCCATCATCAAAAAGGGGGAGATTGTTGTGCCCCTGTGGTTTTGATGATGGTTATGTTGATTGATTGTTGATGTGAGTTATTCTATGATGATCAGTTATGTTACATGATAAACTGATGCAATAAAGCATTCATTGATTTGGTTTTGATGATTGCTGTTTGATGTGAGTCACTGTGAGTCATTGCAATTGAACTTTAAGACTGTTATCTGCCACATAAAGCTTTCATATACATTTACAGTCTATGCATTGACATGAATGGGACAATGTAAGAAGATTTGTTAAGCGTGCTTCCGTTCGTGCATACTTAACCCCGTGCACATTTTTGGTTGCCACAATGTTCGTGCATTTCTTGCTTTGAACAATGTCCGTGCACAGTCTGTCCACCTCGTGGTGTTTTCACAATTGTGTCTTCATAGAACATTGTGTATCTGTTCTACGTGTTGTCTCTCCTCACAAACACGAAAAGACTTCGTGTCGTTTAAGTTTATAACACTTCGTGTTGATCTTGTCTATTACCAGGAAATCTGCTAAGAGGTAGTACATTGTGTGTCTATACTGTTACTGTCTTCCTGTTGGTTGGCACTTCGTCTTGTTTGAGTATAACACGCAGTGTTGTACTGCTTGTCTTCATGTCGTGTGTCCGTTTTGTCTCCACTATATCTCGTATCACTTACTGTAGTTCCTCGAGTCATTCGTAAGTTCGAGCAGTCCTGTCCTCGAGTCGTTTTTCTTTTGTGTCCTTAAGTCCTCTAAGGATTAAGTGTCGTCTCACTTCGTGTCATTCTCACTCTATGACCATTCTTCGTGATGGTTTTTGATCTGTCTCCGTGTCGTTTCACCACGTGTCAATTACTGTTCTGTCTTCGTGTTGTTTACTGTAGCAGCTCGATTTGTTCTGATGAACTTCGAGTCGTTTCCCAGTAAACCCCGTGTCATTTTGACTCCGTATCAATGACTGTTTCTATCTTTGTTTTGTCTTCAACACGTGTTAGTTCTGTTCAGTTCGTATCGTTGTCAGTCATTGTTGTTTTCATCGCGTGTCGATTACTGTTGCACTTCGTGTCGTTTTTCCTTCTCAGGTCTTCGTGTCGTGTTCCTGAAGCTGCTCTAAAAGTTCTGATGAACTTCGAGTAGTTTTCCTGTAGACCTCGAGTCGTTCCTACTTAGTAACCACACTTCGTGTCGGTCACTGTTTGTCCATGTATTCGTGTTGATATGTCTTCGTATTGGTTTTATGTACTCCATGTCGTTTTCACTCCGTGTCAACTTCGTCTTAAGTGTTGTTTCATGTCTTCGTGTTGTTTTCACCTCGTGTCGTTTTTCACTTCGTGTCGTTTTTTCCTTCTCACGTCTTCGTGTCGTTTTTCACTCCGTGTCGTTTTTTGCTTCACTGCGTGCAGAACATTGCAGCACTTCGTGTTGCTTTCTGTGCCACCACCTTGTGTCGTTCTCTGTGTAGTGTGTGGTTTTGTCACCACTATACTTCGTGTCGATTGTTCTTCACTTCGTGCTGTTCTTACCGTCTTCGTGTTGGTCCTTCTCACTAGACCTCGTATCGTTCTTGCTTTGACCACACTTTGTATAGTTCTCTTTGAAGTATTATCTCTATCATAGTGTGTATCTCGTGTCGTTCTCTTCATTAGGTCTGTTCTGTCACAGCATACCTCGTGTCGTTTTTTGTGTGAACCTTGTGTCGCTTCTCTCTGTCCTCTAGTTGCATCTCGTGTCATCTTCCTTGTTGTGTTAGCCTTGTTCATTGTATCACAGTTCGTTCACTTCCAACCTCGTGAAGTAGTCACCCTGTGTTGACATTACATACCTCGTGCGCCTTAGCTTTAAATAAGCATGCAGCGAACTCTGATTGACTAATGGTGTTAATCTCATTACAGGTCCGAGGAAGAACATTTCACACACCTGGGCTGCACGTGATCCAAGACAAGAGGAACAAAATGCAATGAAGGCATGTGGCAAGAAAGTTCTGGATCAAGCGTGGGAGGCACACGCGTCTTGTGCCCTATCCACCTGCTGCTGATGCTATATAAGGAAGCCTTCGTCCACAGATGAAGGTTGATCGAGTTGGCGAGAAGAAAAGCGTATACAGAGAGCCACGATCCAGATAGAAGAAGAAAAGAGAAAGAAGAAGAGCAGAAGGAGAAGAAGAGAGGTAGAGAGCTCGAGAAGAGTGTGAAGAGAAGAAGAAGCAGAGAGTGAGAGGAGAGCAGAAGAAAGAGAAAGAAAGATAGAGAGTGAGCGAGTGAGCTCGTGGAGAAGAAGGAAGATCTTACCTGAAGATCCGTCTACTGGACCGTGGATCAAATCCAGGCCAGTCAGCTCCGTTGAGAGCCACATTGTGCACTTCATCTTTCAGCTTTCTGTTTTGCTGAAGTCATTTTCGTTTATTGTTTTTCCTTTGTTTTCTGGTTTACTGTATTTCCGATCCTCTGTAGAGAGGTCGGGGTTCCTCCTGTGGGTTCAGGAGAAGGGAGACTTTGTGTCTTCGGTTTGCAAGTAGCTGGGTGCTACTTGTGGTTTGTACCCTCCAGTGTGGAGGAAGAGAGACTTGCGTCTCTGGTTGCCTTTGACAGGGTGTCATCGGTTGTTTCCCTCTGGGTTGGAGGAAGGGAGATTTATCTCCGATTGTGCTTCCCTCTGGGGTTCAGAGGAAGAGAGACTTGGGTCTCTAGGTTCCCCTCCGGGTTGGAGGAAGGGAGGCTTGTTCCTCTGGCTCTGGGCTTGTGAGTAGCAAGCCCGGTGGTTCCCTCCGTGTGTGGAGGAAGAGAGACCGTGTGTCTCTGGTTTCCAAGTGGCTGGAGTCACTTGTGGGTTCCTCCTGTTTGTTCAGGAGAAGGGAGATTGCTATCTCCGGTTGCAAGTAGCTGGGTGCTACTTGTAGGTTTCCCTCCGGGTTGGAGGAAGGGAGACTTGTCTCCGATTCTGGGCTTGTGGATTCAAGTCCAGGGGTTCCCTCCAGGTCTGGAGGAAGAGAGACCGTGTGTCTCTGGTTTGCTAGTGACTGGTGTCACTAGTGGTTCCCTCCGGTTGGGAGGAAGAGGGGAGGCTGTTCCCCTGGTCAAGCTGTTTGGCAGCATTTGTTGCAGACTGAGTCTGCTGTTTCTAGCGTGAGCTAGTGGAAGCCACACTCGGTTTGAGTGTGGGGTGGATGTAGGTCTGGAGGACCGAACCACCTAAAAAATCCTCTGTGCAGTGGTCTGATTTCTCTATATGTTTTGCTTCCGCTAGATGTTTGCATAGGGGCGCTCCAAGTGGTTGATCAGATCTTGTTCTGAGTGTTTAATCCGTTGAGTGAGCGAAAGTTTATTTGAGTGGAAGAATGGTGCTACTGCTAATTAGTCTTTCAGATTTGATACATCTGTCTAGTTAGCACTCTAGATTGTTAGTGAGCATCATAACCTTTTAATTGGGTAAAGGTTTTTTAAAGAGTTATATTCATTCACCCCCCCTCTGAATACTGCACCGAACCTAACACCGCCTTGGCGTCTGCTTTGCAAGGGAGTGACACATAATGGAATGGTATCGAAGTGGAGTGAAATGGAGTGGGAATGGACTGATAAGGTGATGCCAAGGTGTGATGAGACACGCTTTTGACATGACTGTTTGGAATCTTTTCTATAGTTTCAATGAGGCGACCTTGAAGAAGGTCTTTCAAATTTGACGATTGTTTGGACGGAAATCAAATAAGGGAGGGTGAGATGTGCGCTCAGGCACGAAAATAAAGGAGACCAACTTCTCGGTGTGGAAGTACCTGGGTCATAAACCTGTAAGTTTCACCTTTGGGGAGCGGTTACCAGCCAATGTGGAAGTGCTGCGGCCAAGGTGGGTCAAACAAGGTAAAAAGCAAAGGAATATCTGAGGGTCTGTCCAAACAAGGGTCTCGTTTGGAAGGGCATCGTAGGGCCATTTTAAGGAAACTCAGTATTTCATTCAGAATGAAATATCTCATATTTGTAAGAATTGAAGCACAATGGCTTTCGCAATCGAATCACTTGAATGATCTTCCGCAATAGACTCAAAGTCCTATATGAATGCATGCTTGGTTTAAAGAAAAATTTAAAACAAACTAGAATAGAAAATAGCCAAGGATAATATTGTCAACTCGTTAAGAATGGGTCAGGATACCGATCCAGTGAGCTGATACTGAGCTGGGGCCCGTTTATCCACGCACCGACTCACTGAATGGAACCGTCGTTCCCACGCTATCACCAGTTAACGGCCTATCCGTACAACCCAAATTCTTCTGGAATCATCACTGTTTTTGTTGAAGGGGAACTCAAATCCCAGATTCGTTCGGGTTGTAAGGTCCTTGACGTGTTCTAATAGCGTAAATATCATATAGTATGATGCATGACACGGGGGACCAAACACTGAAGGATGGTATACAAGATAGGGTGAAAAACGTCCGTTGGTAAAACCTGCACAGACCATCATAGATTAAATACATCAAAAAGCAGCAGAAATATAGCAGAATCGTGCCATAGTACAAGGATAAAACACTGACGACTTGACCACTCATGTGACACGTCCCGTCCCGTAGCACCTCTCCTTTCCTATAAGTACCTCCCTTAGGCTAGTTTATTCAAATGTACCAAGGGGAGTTTTGAAGGTTCTGGAGGAGGAGAAGAGGAGGGTCTAGGGATTTCAGGATGGAAGGAGAGTCTTCCCGCGTTATGAAGAGGGGCAGGCCCAGCAGTGAGATCAGGCGACTTTCCGACCTCGAGGGTCATCTGAGTGGGATGATCCAGTCGCATATGGTAAGTTGATTCATTTCAAATTTACTGCATGAACTCTCTTATCACTTTCCTTCCTTTCTCTTCTTCTTTCCAGCCGTATCCACTCTTTCAGGGCCCGAGGAAGTTTTCCAAACTGCCATGGCTTTCAGAGCTAACTTCTAACATCTCCATTGGCATGAGGGCTATACTCTCAAAGTGGCATCTTCAGGGGCTCCTTATTCACGCCAAACACTACGAAAGAATACGCATGGACTGGGTGGCTATGGGCGCATTAGTGGAGATCTGGGACGGGAAGATGAAGGCTATGCGGATGCTGACCCGGGGGACTTCCGAGAGCGTTCTTGGAAGCTTCATGCCGTCCGACGCAGTCAGAAAGGTCCGTACTCAAAAGGGAATTGACTTGCAAAGGCTCGCGGTATGGGTTATGGATGCCTTGAAAGGGTCACCAGATGATGAAAATTTGGAAGGAATTATGAGAGGGTTCACCATCTGTCTGGCGGGTGCTCTCTTGTTCCCTTATACCGACAACATAGTGGAAGAAACCCAACTGAGTGCTATCTGCGGGATCTGGAGTGGAAAGAGGGTGGGACCCGCCGTCCTTACCTACCTTTACAGCGGTCTTACAGCCTCGAGCATGGGTAGGCCTCCTTTGGTTGCGCACTTGTTCTGAGTTGCTGGGTCGATTTGCACTTCAAATTCGACCACTGTGAGGGGATGCCGACTGCTTCGAAGCTTTTCCAACAAAGCCCCCTTTATCACATAGCCGATGTGTTAGGCTTCGGTGGCACTGTGGCGAACCGTGTTCCGTGGCTGAAGAAACGGGAAGACTGGCGGTCTCACTTTCGAACCATGACACAAAGCTTCTTCACTTGCGCACCGACATGTCTACTCTCACTTGAACTCCTCATGAGGTCTTCTCCCGAAGCTGAACTCCAACTGATCGGCGTGACGGAGTTTGTCCTTTATAACGCGCATCGGTGTTGCCTCCAGATCGGCATTCCACGCCACTCGTTCCAACTGCTGACCGGCATTGTCCCTTTGAAGAAGAGGAAGTTGGGCACGGAAGCGGACGTGAGGGAAGCGAAGGCCGTTAAAGCACCCTGGAAGACAAGTGTTGCGGGAAAGGCCTTAGCGCACGTGGGGGAAGAATGTGAGCTGTGGAGAGCTTATGTAACCGAACTGGGGAAGTTGAGGCCTAGAGTGCCTAAGCCCTTGATGTAGCCCGCTCTGTTTTCTGATGGAATAAAATCTGGCATTTGGCATTTTGGACCATTGTTCCCTGAATTATTATTATTTTTATGATTTTTATTTTTCTTTATGCTTTTTGTGTTTTCTCATTTATGTTCTGGTTTATTCATATTATGGTCATATATATATATATATATATATATATATATATATATATATATATATATATATATATATATATATATATATATCTATATACATTTTTATATGCTTAAATGGGGTGTTCTTTTTGTGGGGGCGTCCAGGGGAGTGGACGCCCCTATCTTTTCTTTTTATTTTTATTATTTTTTTTTGTTTGATGTGGGGGCGTCCAGGAGCCTGGACGCCCCTATGTTTTCTTTTTCAATTTTTTTTATTTTTCAGTTGTGGGAGCGTTGCGCTTGGACGCCCCTAAGTTTTTTTTTGAATTTTTAATAAAATAAAAAAGTGGGGGCGTCCAAGCGCCTGGACGCCCCAAATCCTGGTGATTTTCTATATAAAGGGGTTCTCACCCCCTGTTCTCTTCTACTATCCATTCTAACGACCCATTTCCAGTTCCCAATGGAGCAAGAAGGCCCAAGCCAGGGTGGAGAGAGGCGGAAACGACGGGCTCGTCGTCCGAGGAGGTCGAGGGATCATGCCGAGGAGGCTGCCGTGGGAGAGGAGATTGCCGCGGAAGAGGAGATTGCCGAGGAACAGGAGGCACCTCCTTTGGCCGTGGAGGGTCCTGCGGGTGCTGGCGACGCCGGAGAGGATGAGCATGACCCGATAAGCCCCTCAGAACTCTAATTTGTTGGTTTATAGGCTAAACAGGCGGGCGAGAGATGGTGTGGAGAAGGCCGGTGAGTGGGGGAAGGAGGCGTCCAGACGCCTCCAACTTTTCTTTTTTTATTTTATTATTATTATTATTTATGAGTTATTACGTAAATAATAAAATAAAATTAAAAATAAGGAGGCGTCCACTGAGTTGGACACCTTCATGATAATATATATTATTTTTATTTTATTTTTTATTTATTTTTGTTTTGCTAAGATAAAATAAAGGAAGTAAAAATGAAAGCGTCCAGGGGGGTGGATGCCTTTAAATATATATATATATATATATTTAAAATAATAATAATAATAAAATAAATAAATATTATGTACAGTGTTGTTGTTTATTGTCATCCATGATGCTGATGTGTTTCTTTTCTTTTCTTTTTTTTATTTGTTTTTTTATGGTGTGCAGGGTGTGATGAAGAGCCGGATCAGTTGGTCCCTGGTGGTGGCAGCGTACCGTGGGCTGTCGGACTTTCAGAGGGCGCGGGTGGACGCCATGGGTTTTGGAGCTTTTCTCAGGATTGAGCCCTTCCGGCTTGACCTTCCTCTTATTCAGGCGTTGAGGGAGCGGTGGCACGTGCCGAGCCGGGCGTTTCTGATGCCCTGGGGGCACATGGTGCCGACATTGGAGGACGTGGCTCGGATCACCGGGCTACGGGTTGACGGAGAGGCAGTCAGCGGGGTCACTTACCCCGATTACCGAGAGAGTGCCCTAGACCTGCTGTGGCTAGAGACGAGCGCGACTGACAGAGACAGCATGGTAGTCGGCCGAGTGGAGATTATGGAGGCGCTCGGGTTCAGTGACCCGCGCCAGCGGGTTAGCGAGACTGGAGCGGAGGTTCTGGCACGACTGGAGGGAGACGCTCGTGCAGGTTTCACCCAGGACCCGAGCGAGCGGGAGCTGGTGGATCTAGACCTCCGGAGGTTCCTCTTCTTCTTCCTGGGCCGCCTCCTGCTGGGGATGAAGGGTGACGGCATCCACTGTCGCTTCCTCGGGATCCTGGCGGATCTGGACAGAGTGGGGGACTATGCGTGGGGAGCGGCTCTGCTTGCCCATTTGATCGCCGATCTCTCCCAGACCTCAGAGAGGGAGACGACAGTCAGCGGCTTCGCACCTTTTCTCCCGGTAAACATTTTATTTATGGATTTTACCGTACCTAAATATGTAATTAGTCGGGCTAATGATGTATGATGGATGCAGGTGTGGAGCTACTACTACTTCCCGATGGGAAGAGCCAGACAGGGGAACAGGAGAGCCGTGCCTCTGGCGGGACAGTGGAGGACGGTCATGGTCGCGGCACCCCACGGCTACCAGCTGGCATCGCTTCGTCGGGAGCTGAGCGAGTACCCCGAGGCTATGGTATGATGCGTATGATTTTTTTGTGTTTTTACGCATGTGATTTAATTGAGCGAAATAGCAACTAACATGATGCATGTATGGTGATGCAGGTGGTGTGGAGGCCCTACCTGGGCATGGCCGATGCCGGCCAGCCTTGGGTTGTAGCGGGTCGTCCTCGTTTTGGGCGGGATGTGTGGGTCCATTGCCTGAACGAGATCGAGCCGCTCCGGCTTAGGCTGGTTATGAGGACGTTGGGATTAGCCCAGGAGTGGGTTGACGTAGACGAGCCGGTCCGCATCGGGCGGAAGACCAAGGGGAAGGCAAAGATCATGGACTGGCGTATGCACTTCCCTACACAGTACCAGGACTGGCAGCAGGGTGGGGTCCCAGTGGTGTCCCATGTACCAGACATCACCAATTACCTGAGACGGTACCGGGTTACGTACGGGGAGCGTCTCTTCCTTGGTGGCATGGCAGGGGTAAGTGTGAAATGGAAATGTCTTCCTTTCTATACGTATATGCATGTGACACTAACTTTCATGTGGTGTAGGATGCTCGTGACAACATGATTGCCGACCTGCGAGCCTAGCTGGCAGACGCCAGGCGGTAGTTGGTGGCCATCCGACAGGAGTTGGAGATCCTGGTAAGTCTATGCAATGCATTTTTTTTGTGACCTGGATTTTGATGCTTGCCTCTGACTGTCGTTTGCTTTGTGTTTCAGCGGGCCCACCAGGCAGCGACAATCGGGATGGCTGGTGGAGCGGGTTCCAGTTCGTGGGGCCCTCCTCCGGAGGTTTCTGCCCTTCAGGAGCAGTTGGCATACGCGGTGGCCCGGGCTGAAGAGGCCGAGCGTGACCGCGTGGCTTGAGTGAGTCCTGCTTGAGCTCGACTTCTTTCCAGTTGCCCTTCTTCTTTCACTGCTCTCTTACGGTGCTTGTGGGTTTTGGCAGGTGGCCAAGATTCGAGAGGCCCTGGCCCGTGCTGTTCGTGCCGAGCAGGAGCGCGACGCCTGGGCGGCAGAGCGTGATGCCCAGATTGCGGAGCTGGAGGAGGAGCGGTGACGGAAGGCTGAGGAGCTCCCTCGCGACGTGCGGGATTTGTGTTTTGCCCTCGAGCTGTCGAGGAGAGAGGCGATGCGGGAGAGGGAGGAGAGGGAGAGAGAGAGAGAGGAGAGGGAGAGGGAGAGAGAGGACACACAGAGAGAGAGGGAGGACAAAGAGAGAGAGGGAGGACAGGAGAGCGGAGCGACTGTGAGAACGGGATGAGAGGAGGGCTCTGGAGGCCCAGCTGACGGAGCTCCGATTGAGTCTCGGCACGGTGGAGGGGAAGCTTCGGGAGAGCGAGGAGTGGTATCAGAGGGCGAAGGAGTGCGGGGCGCGACTTCGTCAGTCTGGTTCTTTCTCCATGGGCAGCTTTCTGGTTTCTTCGGCCGAGGAGCGTCGCCGAGCCTTCGAGGCTGGCGTGCCACCTCAGGGTGAGGCGAGCACCGCCTCTCAGAGTTCACGGAGGCCCCCTAGGGATCCCCGTCAGAGGAGGGAGGAGAGAGATGATCAGGAGGGTGGTAGCGAGAGTTAGAGAGTTGCTTGTACACTCCACCTTCCTCACTTTATGATGTATAACTAACTATTTGCTTATGTGCAATGAAACGGTTCCTTTTGTTGTATGCACTTTCCCTTTTCCACGCTTCTTCTCTTGCACCGAGTTGTTTCGAGGCACGCTTCACGAGACCTTACCCTGAAAAGTAGGGAACTACGCCTTGCACGGAGAGATCATCCTTCTCTTTTTTTTATTTTTTATTTGGCGCGTCCTGGCGCGAGGACGCGTCTTATCCTTCGAATTCAAATTTAATGAACCAGGCGGCCTTCCTTTCTTCATGCCTTACCCGCAAAAGAGCCCGCCTCCTGTCGAGATTTGCTCGCCCCTTTTTGTCTTCTTCTTCTCTCGATCGATGGAGCTCGGTGGGCCAGATCGCGGTGAGGGGAGAGAGGGGCGAGGGACTCCTCGCCCGAGGAGGGATGCGCCCGAGCATGGAGAGGCGTCGACGGAAGTGGAAGGGCCTTTTAGAGCACTCGTGGGACTCGAGGGGCCCGATGGCACGGAAGGAGGCGAACGCGGCTGGGTGAGTGCTTCGATTCCCACCTCTATGACTTGTTTTGAGTCTGGAGCGAGTGGTGTGGGAGTGGAAGGGGTTTGGCGAGGGCGGCACTCACATGATGGGCGCGTCCTCGACAGGGGACGCGTTCTCGTTAACTGACGGGGGACCTCCCTCTTTGATGCAGGGTACGGTGAGAATCCCGGGCTTGGCTGACGAGTGGGCGAGCGCAGATGAGCCGAGCCGTGTCAGGAAGGAGATTCGCGGCAAGGCGAAGCTCGAGGATCGGCGCGTACATTCCCCTGGACAACAAGGGAGCGCACCGGTGCAGGGCAGTGGCGGCCTCTTGCAGCAGCAGAGGGGGGACCGAGCGGGGGCTCCTCAGCTTGGGAGACGGACGGAGGTGACAATAGGGCCTCAAAATTTTTATTCTTGTCATGAAATTCCAGAATTTAACCAACAACCGTTGTCTATCTATTTTTTATGTACTCAGCAGGAAACGGTGGTAGAGATGGCTGGCGGATCGTCCTCCAATCCTCAGGCTCTTTTTCTAGAGATCGCCTCCCTCCAGGAGTAACTTGCCAGTGCGGTGGCCCGCGCGGTTCGTGCTGAAGAGGAGCGTGATGCCTGGGCCGCAGCTGTGGCAGAGCTGCAGCGTCGAGGTGAGGGGAGGCCCTCTCCAGACATTCTGGAGTTAAGGGTCCTTCTCCAGGTGACGAGGAGGGAGGCAGAGAGAGAGAGAGAGGAGAGAAGGGCCGAGCGACAGCGAGACCAGGCCGAGAAGAAGGCCTTGGGGGCCCAAGTGAGGGAGCTCCAGCTAGGCCTTCAGGTTATGGCACAGAGGTTAGGAGCGATGGAGACGCACTACGAGAGAGCTCGAGAGTTAGGGGCGCTACTTCGCCGGTCCGGACGCTTTTCTGCTGGTGGCTTCCTCGCCACGCCAGAGGAGGAGCAGCGAGCCACTGCTGTGGAGCAGGCGCCGCGAGGCGAGGCGAGCGCTGCACAGGGGTCCAGGAGGCTTCCGAGGGATCCTCACCTCAGGGGAGAGGAGAGGGACGCCTAGAGGGATGAGCATGAAGATGATGTCGAGAGTTGGCGAGTCAGTGGACCCGCCTCCTCTCTATGATTGTAATGTTTGTGACAGCTTATGTAGACTTATGAGTGATTTGATTTTCTATTGTTTGTTTATTTTCTTACGCGTCCCTTCTTCCCTACGCTTGTTTGTACTGTTCACATGTGATGTGTCTATAGACATCCTGCCCTAGACGGAGGATGGCATCTTGCTGCGACTATTCTTTCATGGGGATCTGTCGTCAAGGTCAATGATGACAGCTTGGGCCTCTTCTTCCGGATGAGTTTTCAAACTTTGCGGATGGCCTCCACGTTATGACAGGGCGCCACAGAGAGCAGGTCATCATATTACACCGTCCGATCCATCACCTTGTGCGGGTGGTGAAGTGACTCATGGGACCGCAGGGGAGGCGCCCTATTGTGGGGGCTATCATTAGAGGCAATCTTGGCCCACCCTTCTCCCATTTCTATATATACCTTCCTCTTTTGTTCTTCGAGGGGCATCGAGGGCCAACTTGAAGGGTACTAGGAGGAACTCAGAATTCCGGATGGAGGGCGAATCTTCCCACTCCTCGAAGAGAAGCAGATCCAGCGGTAGTAGTTCCAGGAAACTCTCGGACATCGAAGGGCAGTTCAGTGAGCGGACCCAGTCGCAACTCGTAAGCTGAGCTTTCCTGCCCCCCCCCCCCTTTTTCCAATTCTTACTTTCTTTCTTTCTTTCCTTCTTCCTTTCCTTTGACAAAACCTTCTCCATTCCTTGTGCATGCGCAGAGCGTGATGAAATCACACATTTCATGGGAATTAGCAGTGGCCGCATACAGGGGTCTCCCATATTTTCAGAAGGCCAGGCTAGAAGTGATGGGATTTGGTGCCTTTCTTTGGATCGAGCCGATCCAACTCGACCTGGCCCTTATCCAAGCCTTGTGCGAAAGATGGGACCCAGTAAGTCGGGCATTCCTGATGCCATGGGGACACATGGTGCCCAGTCTAGAAGATGTGGTCCGAATCACGAGCCTCAAAGTGGATGGTGAGGCAGTGACCAGCATCACCTATGCGGATTACCGAGATGGTGCCCAGAAGCTACTGGGGTTGGACTTAGACAGTCGGAAGCACAGATCAGTAGCTAGGGCGTCTATCATGGGGGCATTAGGGCTCACTGATACTCATCGACGGGACGACGAGTCCTCGGAAGAATTTATGGAGAGGATGGGAAGGGGATGTTGTGCTGTGTATTGCACAGATTTTGACAATTGGGAGAGATCTAATATGGATTTGAGGAGATTTCTCCTCTTTTTCCTGGGGAGATTGATACTGAGCTCGAAAGGTGACGGCATCCATTGTCGTTTCCTAGGGCTGCTATCTGACCTCGAAAGAGTAGGACAGTACGCCTAGGGAGCTGCCATGCTAGCGCACTTATTTACGGGCCTGTCCCAAAAGGCAGATCGTGAGATGACTGGGCGTGGGTTCACACCACTTATCCAGGTATTTTTTTATTTTATTTATATATTTTTGTGTTTATTTGTAATAGTCCACTTGAGGCATTGACGGCATATGATGATGTAGCTGTGGAGCTATTATTACCTCCCAATGGGGAGAGCTCGGCATTGGCGACCAGCGATGGTGCCGTTAGCCAGGCGGTGGCAACCGATCATGGGTGCAGCGCCTGTAACCTACCAGCTGATGGTGCTAAGGCGCGAGCTACAGGAATTCCCTGCAGCGATGGTGGGATTTTTTTATTTTATTTATTTATTATTATTATTTTTATTATTTTGTTGTATATATATATATATTTTCTAACCAGTTAAACAGATATGTACAACCTCACCTAGGTAAACTGGAGACCCTACTCAGCATGGTCGATGCCGATTAACCATGGGTTTTAACAAGTCGCGCCCGGTTCGAACAGGAATTGTGGATACACTACCTAAATGAAATCAAGCCACTTCGGCTACGATTGGTTATGAGGACCCTAGGGCTGGCCCAGGAATGGGTGGATACGACTGCGCCACCTCGCGTTGGAAGAAAGACACGGGGACTGGCAACTTGCGTTGATTGGCGTGTGCGGTTCCCCGAACAGTATGAAGACTGGCAACGAGGTGGCATAATCGTGGAATCACATGCGCATGATAGTGAAGACTATCTGCATCTGTATAAGACAATGTACGCAGAGCGGCTCCAACCCCGGGGACTTGTGGAGGTGGGTCTCCTTTTTCCTCTTTTCTCCTTTCCTCCTCTCCTCTCTGTGGATGCTGACTCCTATGGTTGCAGGATGTCCGTGATACCATGATAGCGGACTTGCGATCACGCCTGGTAGAAACGGAGTGACAATTGGGCGACACCCGTGGAGCCTTGAGCACTTCGATAGGTGTATGTACAATGCGCACTCCTAATTAAAACTCTAGATTGATGGCATTCGGCCGCTAATTTTCATCCCATGTGGTTATAGCACGCCCAGATCGACGCGGCTTCGTCAGCGATGGGAGGAGGCGGCGTCTCTTCCAGCTTGTGAATCCCCGCCTCAGAACTTGATTTGCTTTACGAACAACTTGCTCAGACTACGCAGCGTGCCGCAGAGGCAGAAGGAATGCTCTCTATACATGTAAGAGTTTCAGTGTTGAGTTCTCCTTTTTTTGCCTTGCCACATATCTGAGATAGTATATCTGGCAGGACAAGGAGATGCAGGAGTCACTTGCCCATGCTGCACAGAGAGAGGCTAGAATAGCAGAGCTAGAGGAGGAATTGCGGTGTCGTCGAGATGACGATTCTTCCAGGGATGCCATGGAGCTGAGAATCACCCTTCAATTGGAGAGGGAAGATCGTGAGAGAGAACGGTCAGAGAAAGAGAGGGACAGAGAAAGAGAGAGAGCCGACAGATTAGCTGAAAGGGAGGAGCGAAGGGTCATGGAGGCCCAGTTGTTCGAACTCCGAACCAGCCTTGGCCTCGCTGAACAATGGCTGAGAGATGGTGAGGAGCGCTACCGAAGAGCACGAGAGCGTGGCTTTCGTGTCAATAGCTCCTTTGCTACTCCCACGGATCAGCGCCGGGGTGTGGGAATGGGAAGAGGTGTACAGAGCGGTAGAAGTATCGCTTTTCGTGGTTGGGTAGCACCCTTGAGGGCGTTTTACTCGGAGAGTGGCGGGACAAGTAATGTAGAGAGAGAAGGTAGAACTTAATGTACAATTCTTTATTTTAAGAATGGAATAAAAGGTATGATTTTGTTTGATTTTCATCTCACTCTTGCTATCTTGAATCCCTGCACGCATCACTGAAACAAACAGGTCAGTATCTCTGTTCTGACTTGGCCCCTTGCTCAATAAGCAGGTGTTCACTTCAACTGTCCTTGATAATGGGTCAAGGGGCCAAGCCTTTATTAACGAAGGTAAGGGAAAGATGCGATAATGATGAAAGTGACAGACAAGCACACTAATGCAAGCAGAATTTAAAAGTGAGATGCTGCATACAAATGCAATCATGCGAGATGATTTTTTTTTATTTTTGTTTTTTTTTCTGGCATTTTTTTGTTGTCTTTGTTATCATTCTAATTTTTTTTTGTTTTCCAAATATCTACGTCTTCTCTCTTTTCTTCTTCTTTTTTTTTATCATTTTTTTTCTCGCTAAAGCCTGATGAGCACCCATATGACACCTTACCTTCATGAGAACAGGGGTTTCTTACTAACCTCCCAGGTATCCTAAGTGCACATCTAGGTTGATTTGGGCCTCTAGACCCCTCGAATGATGATCCCGCCGGCTAAGACTTACCCTGATGACAATACCGCCATGCCATGCTTAGGCTCCTAGTTGCTTCCGACCACAGGGATCCGCCCAAAAGGTGTTCGAGGTAATGATTTGCCCGGCATCTGTTTCCTCACAACTCTAGATGGTATATGATGGAACACCCTGGAACCCTAACGATCAACCGCGCGACGCTGACCCGGAATCAGACGCCGTCGCACCCAGAGGTGACGCGCTTGCATTGGCCTAAGCCCAAGGTTAAACAAGAAGACATCAAGGTGGTAAACAGGGGTCTTGACCGGCCAGAAACACAGAGACTCCTTCGCAGCGATAGCTTTTGCTTTTCAAAGTAGGCAACCATACGTGTGTATTAAAATAAGGTTGCAGACCTTGGCGGGTTTTACCCTTCAGAAACTCCATCTAGCTTTCATCTTCAAAGGAAGAAGGAAGAGTGTATGGGGTAAACCTCCTGAGAGGACCGGCAAAACCGTTAACCCGGCGAGCCAATAAGGGCCCATTAACTCTCCTCTTTCGGACAACTTCGGACCAAATCTCGAGCATTTACATTCCATAACTCCTTTTGTGGATTTAGACATTTTGCCTTGAGGTATTTCATTTATCGCATCAGGCACGGTCACGACCAGGCTTTTCTCTTGATTTTGGTTTTGTGTTTCTTTTTACGAGGGAGATATAGTTTGACGTTGTGGGCTCCCTTTTGTATGCCTACGGGGACACTGCCCTCTTCTCGTGCTCCGATCGATGCTCGAGGAAATGGATCTTACTCTTGCCTTAAGGGGTTTGAGTTTTGGTTTCTCATGCTTAGCGTTTTAAGGGCGCCGACTGTCTCATTTGGTCGAAGAGAAAAGAATAAAGATTACAGCTTCCGGAGATCTTCTAGGTGAAGCCCCACTGTCGGTGATGCTACCAACTTTTTTTGGATAAAATACGTAAGTGAGTACATGTTGGCTTCCTTTGAGCGTGCATAGGCCGATGTGGCCGGACAGGGATCTCCACGGTTCTAGCAAGCCAAGACCCGGTGCCTACCAAGCCTTAATGGGCCCTATCCTAACATGAAGGTTGGATGCAGGGACTTAACTACATGGTGACCACCAGGCATCGGCATTTGGAATTTTCCATATTTTTAGTGATTTTCAATATTTTTTGTTGTTTTTGATGTTTTCTGTCTTTTCATCATTTGTTTGTTTTTGACGTTTTGGCACTACGCTAGGGGTAGTACTTTTTAAGATAAAGCCCATTCCAAGGGTGGGATAACTCAGTCCCTTCGGCGTTGACTAGCTTGTAGGCGTTGCCAGGGTACACGGCTTGAATTACAAATGGTCCTTCCCAATTGGGTTGGAGCTTAGAACGCGGCCCTCCAGGTTTGACAAAAATTCTTTTTACGACCATCTCACCGATTTTGAATTTTCTCTCAACGACTTTCTTTTGGTGAAAGCGAGCGAGTCTATTTTGATACACACGCGCATGCTCGGCAGCGGCCAGCCGCTTCTCATCCAAGAGTTCCAACTAGGCGAGGAGTGAATTACGACGGTCGTTGAGGGGAAATTCCTCGTCCAATTGTACCCTGAGAGAAGGGATCAGGGTCTCGTACGGGAATACCGTTTCCATACCATAAGTAAGGGCAAACGAAGTCTGCCTGGTGGGGGTACGGATTGAAGTGCGATAGGCCCATAGAGCTTCGATAAGCTTTTCTGGCCAGTCTGAAAACTTACTGGACTCGCAGGTCTTCTTGATGATTTTGATCAATGTTTTATTGGTGGCCTCCGCTTGGCCATTACCTTGTGGGTAATAAGGCGATGAATGATGCAATGCAATTACGTACTTTTTGCAGAGGTCCTAAAGGTCCTGAGAAATGAATTGTGGCCCATTGTCGGTGACGATTGTGCTTGGGACGCCAAACCTGGCGAGGATGTTCTTCATGATGAACTTGCAGACTGTTGACGCCTTGATTTCCGCGTAAGCTTCAGCTTCGACCCATTTGGTGAAGTATTCCGTCGCAATAAGGATGAAAGATTTCTATTTGGTGAGGGAATTGGGATCACCTAGGGGACCGATGATGTCGAATGCCCACATGGAGAAAGGCCATGGGGAGGATATTGGATGGAGTGAGGAAGATGGTGAATGGATTTTATCGGCGTGAAGATGACACTTGACACACCTACGGACATAGACGGCACAATCCTCTTCCATAGTGGGCCAGTAAAAGCCTTGCCTAATGCTCTTCTTGGCGAGCATCTGGCTATTCACGTGGCCACCGCACACACCCGAGTGTGTTTCTTCTACGCATTTCCAAACCTCATTGTCGTCAAGACACCTTAACAGAACGCCAGTAAGGCTCCTCCTATAGAGTAGACCTCCAACCAATGTGTATTTCTGAGCCACCCTTCTTATGGCTTTCTTATCTTCTGTGATGGATCCTTCAGGATAAGACTGATCTTTACAATATTTGATAATTTCATAGAACCATGGTTTTACATCATCAGCCAACTCTTCTTCGACTTCTGCCAGCATGATCTCCATCTTCTCAAGGATTTCTCCCTTCTGGATCTTCTGTAGGACTCGTTCCTTGATCTTTAAGAGGTAAGGGTCCTGAACAGCAGGGACAAGATGCTTGTAGAGAATGATGGATCTAAACCATGCACCTAAAGGAAATTTGAAGGATGACGCCAAGGAGGCGAGGGCATCGGCCAGAATGTTCTGTTCGCGAGGAACATGGACAAAGATCAGCTTGGTGAACAATTTGGCATAGGCGGAGACCAGCTCCTGATAGGGTTTGAGCTTGGGATCGAGGGTGCGATATTTGGTAAGCACCTGGCGGAGAACGAGTTAACTATCACCCACGACTCGCAACTCAGTGATATAGAAAGAACGGGCTAGTTCTAGGTCAGCTAGAAGAGCCTCGTATTCAGCGATGTTGTTGGTGATTGAGAACGCGAGCTGAAATGCCTCTGGGATGGTAACACCTTCAGGCGTTAGAAGGACAATGCCGATACCCTTCCCTTGGGAATTTAGAGCTCCATCAAAATATAATGTCCACATTGGCTTGTCGGATTGGGCGATGGACATTAGTTCCTCATCTGGAAACTCTGATTGGACAGTGTCAAACTTGGGGAGAGGATGGTGGGCGAGATACTCGGCTATGGCATAGCCTTTAATTGCCTTTTTCTGGATGTAGGTGATGTCGAACTGGGAAAGAAAACTTTGCCAGCGTGCTAGCCTATCAGTAAGGACGGATTTCTCCAGAAGAAACTTGATAGGGTTCATGCGAGCAATCAAGTGAACCTCATGAGCCAAGAAGTAGTGTTTCAATTTCTGCACCACCCAAACGAGGGCAGCACAGGTTTTCTCCATGACTGTGTACTTCTGCTCACAAGGATTGAGAAGTTTGGACAAGTAATAGGTTGCCCGTTCCTTGCCTTCTTCATCAACTTGTGCGAGGATAGCTCCCACGGAGTCGTCCAAGATGGAGATGTAGAGGATCAGAGGTTTTTCTGGTTTGGGTGGAATGAGAACGGGTGGACTAGCCAGATATTCCTTTAACCCTTCAAAAGCTTTTTGGCATTTAGAATCCCAGTGGAATTCTACTCTTTGCCTGGTCAACTCATAGAAAGGTCTACGCCTTTGTGAGTGCTGAGACACAAATCGACGAATAAACTGTAACCTCCCGATTAAACCTCGGACTTCCCTCAAATTCTTGGGAGGTGGCATATCCCTGATGGCCTTAGCTTTGTCGGGATCTATCTTGATCCCTCTTTTACTCACAATGAAGCCCAGTAATTTGCCCGATGATACGCCAAACACACACTTCTTCGGGTTCATTTTCAATTGGAACTCCCTTGATCTCTGCAAGACCTTAGCCAAAACCCTTGGATGTTCCATCCTGGTCCTTGATTTCACCAATAGATCATCCACATACACCTCCAGATATATGTGCATCATGTTGTGAAATATGGCCATCATAGCTCTTTGGTAAGTAGCTCCAGCATTCTTTAACCCAAACGGCATGACCACGTAACAATACGTTCCCCAAGGTGTAGTGAATGATGTCTTCTCTTGATCCTCTTCTGCCAAACGAATTTGATTATATCCTGAAAATCTGTCCATGAATGAGAGGGTCTCATACCCCACTGTGTTGTCGATCAACACATCAATGTGAGGCAAGGGAAAATCATCCTTTAGACACGCGCGGTTAAGGTCTCGGAAGTCGATGCAAATCCTGACTTTCCCATCTTTCTTCATGACTGGGACAATGTTTGCCACCCATTGAGGATAAAGGATGACTCTAATAAACCTGGCTTTATGGAGCTTGTCGACTTCTTCTTTCATTTTCAAAGCCATTTGAGGGTGGAAACGCCTTAACCTTTGTTTTAACGAGACGGGCCCTGGTTTTAGGGTTAAACGGTGTTCGACCAGGTTGAATCCAGACCCGACATATCCTCGTAGCTCCATGCAAACGTGTCCTTATATTCCTTGAGAACTTCAATTAATGCCTCTTCTTCAGAGCATGGTAGATTATCACTTATGAGGATGATCCTAGGGTCTTCCTCAGTTCCCAAGTTGACTTCTTTGGTGTACTCTTCTACGGCAGTTGACGGCTCGTCGAATCTCCTTATTCCACTAGCATACGCGCCAGCCGCGTCCTCATATTCTTCACCCTCATCTTCAGTAGGGTATTCTTCATCTGTGATCTCATAGACTCCATACCCCTCATTAATTGTGTAGTTGCCCTCACATTCTATTTCCGGTAGCTGGATGGGATTTTCTAGCAACTGAGGGACGACAAGAAGGGCCTGACACCTAGTGGCTAAATCCAGAAGGAATCGATGAGGGATCTACCTACCCTTGGATTTCTTCCTAGGTACTACCTTTGACTTATTATTCCTAGATTGACTGACATTATTTACAGAAGAAGAAAAAGATGAAGAGGATGGTGAAGAATGTACATGGGAAGACCCCTCAGAGGAGGGGTAGAAAAGGTCGCTCATCGGACCTTGGACGGGTGGTCCGCAGGGCAGGGCGTACCCATGGGAGATGTAGGAAGTTTCCTCAACGAAGATGTGTTGTTGAGGAGTTTGGAAATTGACGTTTTTTTTTCGTCTTCATTTTTGATGACAAAACAGTGGAAAGAGATCGGGGAAGAGGAAAAAGTGGTTATGGCTAGAGGATTGGGAGGCTCGTAGAGCAGATCATGATTGAAGACCTGGCGCGGGTTGAGAAACCCGCGCAGGTATGTAAGTAGAGAGGGGGATCTGGGAAGATCATCAGACAACCGTCTGGCCCAGGAAGATGACAGCAACAAAGGTTGCAACGAGTGAATGGAGAAGATGATGGCTAATGAGTCGTTGGTGGTGATGGTGATGGCGGATGAAGATCCGCTGGTGATAGGGTCCTTCTGGCGAGGACGAGGATAGTTTGGGACCTTGGCAATAGTAATGATATTTTTTGGCATTCCGGAGATCAATGGCGGTCCTTCAAGCTGGGGAGACGAGAACATCCTTTCCAGTGCAACGGAAACGTCCCGTATATCAAACCATTTGTCCGCTTCGCATTCTGGGTCTTTGATCCTGCCTCTTTTAGTGACCCTCGGACATTTTTTGGTTGAATACACAACATGCGACCCCCCATGTGCTTCCTGCGGATAATCCCCCATCTGAATAATGGACCCTTTGTTGAAGTGGTTTGATAGGGTCCATGTGAGGGGCTTCCAATCCGCCTTGAATGGTCCTTTGAAGCCTAGGCCAAACCTGCGGTTCGGCCTAATCTCCTTTGGTGGTTTCAACCTACCTTGTAGCTGTGCACCCAGACCTTTGCCCTGTTGATAGCCGATGTTTCTCATAATCTCCAAACCTTTGGAGTGAGAAGGGAGATATGGCGTTGTTGCCTTGATCGGCTTCTTTGGTGCTAGCGGAATGTGAGATGAATCGCATACGTCCAGCAATGACAATATGAGCCGATGAGACGGCCAAACAGAGGGCAGAGAGGTATTGATAGCATCCACCATGTAAAGGACAGGTGTGCTGACTACTTTAATAATTCTTCCATTGTAAGGAAACTTCAAGCACTGATGGTTGGTGGAAGGCACAGCATCTATGGCTTCAATGTAAGGGCGACCTAGTATGGCCTTGAATGTGGGGTCTATGTCGAGGACATGGAATTCCGTGGGTACTGACATAGGACCTAGCTCTGTCCTTAGAATAATCATCCCTTGCGACGGCCTTTTGCTATTGTCATAAGCCGTGACTGTGATTGAAGAAGGTCTTATCTGTTCCTGTTCGACCCCACACAACTGAAGGGTGCTCATGGAGATCACATTTATGGACGCACCCGTGTCTACAAGGCATGGGTTTATGGATACCCCATTAATTTGTATTGAAACACACAATGCATATTTACGAGCTTCCTTGGGAGTGAGCTCGTAGTTGTGGAACATGATGGCCGGTTGTGTGTCCGTTGGGGTCAGGACGGCAGAAATCTTTTCTACAGGGAGGTCCTCATTCACCATGACCTTTTGAAGATACTCCATTAAGGCTGCCTGATGGGATGTTGATCTCTGAAGCAGCTCCAGGATGGAGATCCGAGCAGGCGTCTTGTCCAAGTGTTTCAACAAATCATACTGTGTTCCAGGGATAGATCTTTCCGGTTGTTCTCCATCGTCTCTCTCTGGCTGAGACTGCTCGGGATTTTGACTGTTCTGGGGGAAAACCCTATGGAAAATCCTTCCACTCCGGAGCACCATTGCCTGTGGCTTTTGTACCTCTATAGGGGTAGCAGTGGGTTTTAACAGAGGTCTGAGGGGTAGTGGCGGAGGGATGGTTGATGAAGCAGGGGTGATGATGGGAGCAGGGATTCTGATGAGGGGTTTGTCAGGTGGAGGCATGGTGGAGGTAGAGGGGATATCGCACGGGTTATGAAGGATAAGGGGCCTGGAAGGTGGAGGTGGAAGCAAAGTGGAAGTGGGTAAGGTTTGGAGCGGGTAATGGTGTTGAGATGGATGGTGGATGATGAGTGGTTTTGAGGGCATTGGCGGTGGTATGGTGGAGAGATGCGGGGTTACGTACGGTGGACGGGTGATAAGGGGCTTAGAAGGCATAGGGGCAAATGCAGTAGAGGTGGATGGTAAAGTGGGGGAGTGAGAGAAAATGATAGGGTGTGAGGGTGTAATGAAGGGTGTTGGCTGATAGGTCATTGGGGTGCGAATGAGAGGGCGTGATGGCAGTGGGAATGGTGAAGGCGGTATTAACGTGGGTTGATGAGAGAGAGGTGCTTGTAGATATATATATGTGTGTTTCAATCTTGCGACGTCCCCTAACTAAATGATGTAAGCATACTGATAGACATGAACTTTCATGAAACACAGAGGGGGACGAGGAGTAGAGAACTGACCGTGATCGCCACCAAGACTAATACCTCAGGAAGACCGAGCTACAAGCCTTGGAAAGGAGAAGGGTAGCGACACTCGCAAGCGGGATGCTGAAAGGTGAAGGCGGTTGGTCGCACATCCGCTACCTGATGAAGGCGGTTCGTCCCAGACCGCTACCATCACCTGAAAACGTGGGTTGTGGGTTCGATCCTCCCTCTCTCTCAGCCGGCCAAGAGAGAGGGGCCTCGTGTTGAATATACTGTAAACCTGTAGGGAAGGATGAAGACACAAAGAAAAAAAACCCAATTAGATCTATGAGTAGTGCAGTATCTATCAGACTATAATAATTAACACGCATAACAAAGGGGGGGGGGCAAGTACCTGGGGGTTGGTGATTTTTAACCCCTGTGGGGCGTGACAAACAGTGGGAGGGATGTTTAAGCATGCAACGAATGACTAGAACATGATAGAACAATGCGAGATAATGCAAGAATAGCGATGCAACGTAAAGAAAAGTAATGAACGAAGGAGGGTGTGAACGCTAGGATCTAGATACTCCCTGGACCGGAGAATGCTTAGAACGTGAACAGCATGCTCCCTTGGCAGAAGATCGCTCCCCAGGCCGGCAGAGTTTCGGCGTGAATTCCCAAAAGTCCCCCCCCCCACCAAGTGAGGAAGAAGGCAACCCCTATATCTCGATCCCTTAGAAACCCTAGGTCGAGTTAGGGTTCCGGGGCGAATTCCAGAGTTTTCCCAAAGGATAAACTCCTGAAAAATTGAAGAAAAATCGTCCAAGAGAGTCCACCACCCGTCCGGGGCCGTAACTCTCTCGAAGATAGAGTCCTAAGACACCTCCGGGCGAAGAAAACGGAGCTACGGACGGAACTGGGCTTGGGTGGTGAACGCGGTCTATCGCACGACCGCTACCAATGGAAACGGTCGGGTCAAAACCGCTACCAGACATGGGGATAAGGTTTGACCGGGTCAGCTTCAAAGGAATGGGTCGCAGGGTGAAAGCGGTCCTCATAGGACCGCTACCATGTGATAGCGGTCTAGAGAGAACCGCTATCAGTAGGATATACGCCAAGGGAAAACTGACTCCAAACAAACCCCGTCCAGGGAGTAAGAAGCTTGGTAATGAATAGATATACTCAAAACACCATCAAGGAAATACCTTAAAGTAATGGATAACTCGGGACGATATCAGGGGATAACAAAAGGACTCAACTTGTAGGCATGAAACGGGTGTCAACAGATGCCCCTCCTTGGTGTCCGCTTTGCAAGGGAGCGAGTGGAGGCGACATGGAGGCGAAGTAGAAAGGAGATGGAGCGAAGGTAACAGCGACGTGAAACGGAGATGACGTGGAGATGAAGCAGAGAGAACTGCTAAGCGGGCAGCAAGGCAAAAGACACCCGTTACAACTAGCAAGCGACATGAATTCTCCCTGAAAACACCGAACTAACCACCAAGACTGGATGACGCGGATGAGACATGTCCGGATAACTAAACTAACAGGAAAAGAAAGCACGACCAGGCCCATTGGGGACACAATCTACAGACAATGAGGGGGTCGGAAAGGAACATAACGTAAAAAGTAGGAAAAGCAACTGGGATAAAAATCCAGACAGGAATCACACTGGCCAACCAGACCAAGCGAAAAGATCAGAGAAATCGTTCAAATTCAGAGCGGAATGAGAATCTCTTATCCAAGTGAATTGAAGTGTAATTAACCATTACAGAGGAGAAACCCTTGAACGGATCACGAGGCGTGAATGGTCAAAAGATGACATGATGCATGCTGGGCTAAAATAAAGAAATCATTAAAACAAATGCAAAGAAAACATAAAATAGCCAATACTCAAGGATAATATTGCTAGCCTGGGGATAACCAAGGTCAAGATACCATCTACAACCACGGCGTGCAGGATGGAACCATCCTCCCCTAGTTTTCCCAACCTAGCGGCCTATCCGGAGGTTAAACGCGTGAACCTAGATCATCATTATTTTTGTTGAAGGGGAACATCAGATCCTGGAACACGCGGGAAACCAACTGGTCCTTGAGATAATCTAATATAATACCATATAGTAATGCAATAAAGAGGAGGGATAGAAAGCCATACCTGACTTACCTGTCAAGCGGAACGGCATTTTTTTGTCTTTTCACATATTTGAATTTTTATGGCTTTTCAAGATGAGAAAATCGCAAGCAAATAAACATGAACAGAGTAGAACATAATGCCAAAGGCAAACAATATATAATGTAACGAACCAACTTCACCATAATGACGAAACAAACAAAGCATATGTGCGATCAAACATCACCGAAAAGAAGCCATATGACCAAGCAGAGACCAGGCAAGTGAATAAACAAGCATAAGGGCCTTATACAAAGAAGGCGGTCTTCACAAAGCCGCTATCATATGGTAGCGGTCTTCGACAGACCGCGACTATGTGGCCGGATTTGAAAAAAAAAAAGGCCGCCCCTTCGGTGGCCCCTTCATTCCCTCCGTTTCTATTTCGCAAAAACCGACCCCAAACTCCTCCGAACTCCCCTTTCCTCCCCAGCCTCCCCAGCCAACCGGAGAGATGCCGAAGAAGCAACTCACACGCCGCTTCCTACGGAGGATCATGGAGGCGGACGTGGGCGCTTCGTGCTCCACGGAGCCACCGGCGGGAGACGAACAGCCACCGCCGGTGCCGGAGGAAGAAATCCCTCCCGTCGCTCCCGAAGATCCCGACGAGGCCGTCGAAGAGGCTGACGAAGGAACCGAGGGGGACGGCGAGGAAAAATGAGCCCCGGGAGCGCCACCATCCGAGGTAAGCCCCCACGGCCCAAAACTCCTCTTTTGCCCCTTTAATTTTAATTTATCTTGTTGCATGCGGTTAGAACGGGGTCGAAGATCCCCAAATGATAGAATGTAGGGCTAAAAAGCCCATGAGGACAAGGCTAGAAACGGGGAAGGCCCGGCCCGTCATGGCGGACAGGTCGCGGTCAACCAGTAGCCGCGACCTGTAGTAGCGGTTCTTTGAGGACCGCAACCATCCCAGACCCCCATTCAATTTCTTTTTATCTAGAATTGTTTATGTGAATTATGCTGATCCTTAAGTGGTGAAATGCCTTTGCAGGGGAAGAGCCGGACCAGGATCTCGTGGTTGCAGGTCAGAGCGGTGTACCTTGCCTTGCCTGAGTTTCAGAGGGTCAGGCTGGCGGCGATGGGGTTTACGGAGTTCTTGAGCGTGGAGGTACTCCGGACTGACGCCGCGCTGCTGCTAGCACTACAGGACAGATGGGATCCGATCAGCAAGGCCTTCCTGTTCCCGTGGGGACACATGATCCCCACACTCGAGGACATGGCACGGATCATGGGACTCCGAGTGCACGGGGCACCCGTGAGCGGCTTCACCCACTCTGACTACCGGGAGCAGGCACAGCAGTTGCTAGGACTGGAGCTGGATAGACCTGGACGGCCGTCATCCCTACTACCGTGAGGCAGACTGCAGGATAGCCTGGGCTTGAGAGGCACCGGGATCTCAGTCGGGGAGCTACCCGAGCAGCACCTGGAGAGACTGAGGGACCGAGCGAGGGCGAGAGTGTCTGCCGAGCCAGGAGCCGAGGCAGATAGGGTACTGAGGCGGTTCTTGGTGTTTCTGTTCGGGCGGCTGCTCTTTGCCACGAGAGGAGATGCGGTGAGCTGCCGATTGCTACCACTACTGGAGGACCTCGAGGGTGTGGGGTCGTATGCTTGGGGCGCGGCCGTGCTGGCTTTTCTGTTTGACTCCCTCGGCACCACTACCCGCCAGACGATGCTTGGCGGCTTCGCTCCATTTCTCCAGGTATGATCTCAATTTGAATGCCCTGAATTCGAATGCTTATGCTTACATGATTATCTGATTAATGCATGTGTGGAATGCAGGTGTGGGCCTATCTCTACTTGCCTCACCTCAGTAGAGGGCTAGAGGCTCATGCAGACCGTCTACCTATCGCGAGGCGATGGGTGACTAGGCGGGACACGGGATCGCTCAAACGCCAGGTGCGGGCGATTCAGGATGACATCGATTCTCTTCCCTATGCATCGGTGAGTTCTAAACTTTAAACTTAAGATGCAAATGTTGAAATGCATGCTGACCTTGACTCCTTCTACAGGTTCGTTGGACACCTTACCGAGACGAGGGATTCGAGGGCAAGCCTTGGGTGGAGGTGGCGCTGGCTTACTCAGGTCGAGATATCTGGCTACACTGCATGAACATGGTGGAGCCACTCCACTACCGCCTGATCATGAGGACTCGAGGAGTGCATCAGTCGGACGTGGCATTCCCGACCCGGGAGAGCGCCGAGGAGGAGCGTGTGGGGCGACACTCACGCGGACTGGTTGGCTCGGTGGACTGGATTGCTCGAGCGGAGGAGCAGATCCGGGACTGGGCGCGCCATGGACGCGAGGTACGGGCCAGAGCTGACACGGACGAGGCCTACCTAAAGGCCTATGCACGACGCTACGGGGATCAGGTCTTCCGCGGCACTCGACGACCGGTAAGAATCTCTGAACCTAGTGCCTTATCTACTATGCCGACATGCTGACATGTTAATGCTTCTGAATGCAGCTTGACCCTGAGGGACGCATTGCAGAGCTCCAGGGTTTGCTCCACTCGACTGTGCAGCAGCGGGATGAGCTTCAGCGCTCCCTGGATCTCCTGGTGAGCCTTTACTGCTTTCTAGACTTAGAAATGTGATTATGCTACAAGACTTATGAGATTGACTGACTTCAATGTGCAGCATGCCGAGGGAGCCCAGCGCCATGGCTCAGATGCCCCTTCTTCCTCCACACAGACACCAGCAGACCGGGCCTAGAGGGATGCTGAGTTCGCCAGGGCGACTGCACGGGCTGAGGAGGCCGAGACCGCTCTTGCCGAGAGGGTGAGTGACGCATCCTTCTTTCAATGATCCTGCCTATGGATTGGCTATTCACTAATGGAATTATAATAAAGACCAGAGAGCTGGAGGCAGCGATGCAGGAGATGGCCCGGCTACGGGAGGAGGCGACGGCAGCGGGCCGCTACCGCGAGGAGGTGGAGAAGTCCCGGCAGCAGGTCCACGACCTCAAGATCGAGCTACGGGCCCTGGAGTGGGCATTTCGCATGATGGGGCAAGGCCCTGAGCGGAGCGCGTCCCAGGGTGGCGCACACAGTGGTTCTGTCCGGGACTACTTCACGGGTTCCTCCGGCCGTCGGAGGAATGAGGACGAGGAGAGGCGCCGATGCCGAGAGGAGGGTAGCACAGCCATGGGTCCTCCGGAGAAGAGGCGAGAGGGCGGGGGTGAGAGTGAGGGACCTGGCGAGGGCCAGGCTTGATTATGCCTTGTTGTTTCTCTTTTTATTTTGTTTGCACCACACATGTACATGGAGAAATGACACATATATAATGCCATGAGTTTTGTTTTAAATGAATGTGAATGTTCGTTCTACCAATCTATAAATGCTTTACACAGTCGACTCAAGAAGAAGAGAGAAAGTGGTGCGAGGACGAGACACGACTAAAAGGGGAAGTAGTATGCAGGCTCAACCAAAAACAGTCGCGGGTCCAAGACAACCGCGACAAAAGGTAGAGGTTGTGCGACCAACCGTGTCCTGAAGAACGTAAGAGTTCCCAACCAAGGCAGACGCAATGTCATACAATAGGGGGCCCATGCGCGACCAACATATTCATGGGACAAAATAACTCATGTAGGACAAAGATGTGGCAAATACATTCCTCAATCGAAACTTAAGATCAGCATGAAGCGGAACCGCCAGGTTCATGATCGTGAGGTAAAGCCGTCTCACATAGATGTGATCAGAGGAAGCAAGAATTTGAGGAGGACATAAGCTTCAGAACAGATTGAGAGACATGAGTTGAATGAGAGAATAGGCCCAAAGATGTGGATAGGAGATGGAGCGAAAAGATATAGTGAGGGATGCCTGGGTACTTGTAACCTGCACACTTAGCAAACGGATTACGTATCTGTCCTTAAAACAAATGTAAATGTATGAAAAAGACACATTTTTTTTAGATTTTCGTAATCTTTTTTGATGATTTTTTTTTGACGACAATATTTGATTTTTTTGAAGTTTTGAAATATTTGATTTGTTTGAAGTTTTGATAATATTTGATTTTTTTTATTTTTTTTTTGGAATTTTGTCATAGAAATTCCACAGCACCTAAAGGCGGGTTCAAACTACTGGCAAGGGACCGTCGTTCCGACCCCTTTCACTAAAGGCTTCCCTTAAGCAGGGTGTGCATGTGAGGGTGGCTTGCCACAACCAACTGCTTCTAAAGAACGGTGCCCCTACTAAGGCCATACCAAGGATACAACCCGGCCTAAGAGGGAGGAGCAGAAGATAAATTGGAGACAAGCTTCGTGCAGGATGGGAGATATCAAGGCTCGAATTCCTTCAAGGGCACTACTCCTCAAAGAGTAGGTCTGTTGCGCTGGGGCTTGTGTCTTTGATTTTTTAGACCCATATTTATCAGGCACGCATGCGACCGGGCTCATGACGTCCCGCGGGGAACTATACTGCCACTCTTGTCATGCCTTTCAATCGTAACTTTGCACTGATTCATTTTTTTCATTTTGGTAGCCCTTATTGGCCAGATATAGCATAAAAGCTTATTTTTTAGGGTCAAAACTGCCCCTATTTGAGACCTCTCTCGTATTGGGGAGCGCCTAAGTTGGTCATCTTATCCATCCATCTCTTGCCCCTGCACTTGGCCGAGCAGAGAAAAGAAAAGACTTTTGTGCATACCCAAAGTATGGCCAAAGCAGCAACGGTGCGCCTCAGAAGAATCGGCTATGGTTTGCCGTATAGTGTGTGAAAAACCCATGCCTAAAGGTCACCCTCAACAATCGGGGAATGAAGCCAGACTCCCAACGCGGAGCTATCACCAGCCTAAGGATGCTGCCGAAGATAACCTTTTTTATTTGACACAAAGGCTCCTAAAGCCACTCAATCATGTTAAGGAATTAATATTACAACCATGTGCCAAAACAATAGAAATAATGGAAATGAAAGCATGTTTCTTTGCGCAAAATAAAGATACCTTTGCAAATCCATGGCGTGGAAACCAGCATCCTGAAGCGATCTCGATCATTGAGCTTTGAGGAGCGCGAACTTTGTTTTCCTTGCTTGCCAGGATAAAGGATGAAAGGGGAGCAAATGATTGGATTCCTCGACACAGAGGAGTGGCAGACATCACACTGGACGAAGAAGGGATAAAAAGGAAGAGAGAGACGAGGGCTAGAGCTCCCTCGTTAAGGCATTGAGGCCCTGATAACAAGGAACCAGATACATAATAAACAAGGATTAACTGAGATCAAGGCGGGCTAAAGCCTCGAGAACAGCAAGAAAAAGGGTAATGACCTTGAAAGGGTGAGACAGAAAGAACATAAAGACGTCGAAAAGATAACTGTGAAGACAAGAAAGAAGGATAATGATCATCTGACGTGGTCAGGGAGGAGGAATAGCGATCACTCGACAGAGGCGGGGAAGAGAATGTATGAACACCCGACAAGGTCGGGGAAAAGAAATGGAAACCACCTGACAAAATTGGGGAAGGATCAGAAAAATCACCCGACAAGGTCGGGGAACGAGCGCAAGGGATCCCAAACAAGGTCGGGGGAAAGAGACGAGCAGTGAAATCCGGACATGTCCGGGAAGAAAAACTAGAAGATGCCCCTGACTCAGGGGAAGAGGAAGACATAGGCCGAGGCCTAGAATGGTGGGGATAGGAAAAGATGGTGCAAATATGGTCAGGTGGTGGAAGGTACACCACCCACGGATAAGAACTGAGCAATAGAAAAGACGAATGGACGGAAGAAGGAGATGAGGCCTTGGACTCCTGAGTGCCCAACTGACGGCCCTTGAACTTACGTCGCCGCCTCTTCTTAGCCGCAATCTTACTGAAACAACGCCGCTTGGCGCGGGCTCGGCTTCCCAGGCTCCTCAATCTGTAATGTCTTCTCAAATAGCGAGCCCACCTAGCAGATGGCCTGGCCCGGTCATGAATATGCAGCTTCATTGGGGCGGCTGCCCCTAGACCCCCAGTGCTAACAAGATACAAACATTCTTGGGCAATCAACTTCTCATCATGAAGCCACAGAGTTTTGTCTCTTGGCACTAGAACATAGAGGTTCGGCAACTCCACTCGGCAATCAGGCTCGAAGCATAACTCCCGTACTAGAAGAGCAGGACAAGGCTGAGAGAGATCAATATGCGGCGTTGACGTGGCCGGCATGCTAATAGATTGAGGGAGGTTGCACAGCAAGTGCAGAATGTCCTTGGAAAGCGCAGAAGATGCAGCCAATTTCCCCTTGAATAGGGAATCCATCAGGCTCCGGGCGGCCGTATGGGTTAGCATAATCCGAGTAGAGAACCCCTCTCGGCCAGTGAACTGGACATCAATTGAGCGAGGAGAAATAACAGCATCGATAGTGAATCCCTTGGCGAGCGATGAGATTGCCATCAGCCTCGCTCGTGAAGAAACTGGCACTAGTGCGAGTGAACTCTTCTTTGCAACCATTTCTGAAAATGTAGGCTCATTATCCCGAAAATAGCCAGGGACCAGGACCCAGATTGGCATGCGGTAAATGGCAACTTGAGTCTCGAAATGCACAATCGAAACCTGGCTCGGCTCATTATCTCCCTGGGGACCAAACCCAAGGGGCACCAAAGGTAGCGTGTACCTGCTCTGCGAAGTGGGAAGTGGTAGAGGAAGGTTAGAAGGAGGAGGTTTGAAGGGCGCGGGTGGCGATGGTGCAAGTGATGGGGGAATAATGATGATGATGGGCATGGGTGGAGGTAAAGGCAAAAGCGGAGGTGTGGGTTTGGGCTCGGCCTGCTCGGGCTCAGAGGATGATGGCGAAAGGGGGAGTGAAGGAAGTGGTGGCGGCGGTGGCAAAGGGAGTGATGTGGTTGATGAAGACGGTGAAGGTGAAGGGGATGGAGGTGAAGGTAAGGGTGGGGAAGAAGGAGGAGAGGAAGGTAGTGGTATAGTGGGGGAAGAGGCAGGTGGTGGCGCTCTTCGACGTATCTTCACGACTCGTCGAGAGGCGTTGGGGATAGGTGTGGTGGTGGAAATGGAGGGTGAAAGAGAGGTTGCCCGAGCGGAGGCTGGGGTAGGTAAAGGTTGTGGAGGGGATGGGATGGAGGAAGAAGTAGGTAACGGAGCAGGTATCTTATTAACTAAAGAAACACCAGGGTGCCCCTGGTCTTGAAGTGGGGACGGTTGCCTAGGCGGCACGGCTTGCTACTGCTGCTGCTTGCTACTAAGATCCAAAATAACTTGGCGTATGACAGCCCAATCAATCATCCTCTTGTCTTCCAAGCTGTAAATAAACTCCCAGAACTCGGGATAGTCCTCAATCAAATGCCCCTGCTGACGGTGGAATTCACAGAACTGGAGTAAATTCCCGACTGTGGGTCGGCAAGGCACAACCGGAGGGAGCCGCAATGCATGGGTGGCCATCAAAGCCCTGAAAATGTTTGTGAAAGATTCTGGCAACGGCGGAGAAGGAGCCTGCTTCGGGTACAGTGGGTGTCGAGGGATATGGGAAGGTGATAGAGAAGGTTGCGGGGGTGGAAGCGGAGGTTGCGTAGGTAATGGCGCATGGCTAAGGGAGGGATAGTGAAGGCATATACGGAGCAGAAGGAGGGGGTATACAGACGGCATCCACCTGCTTGGGATGTGGTGTTTCCTTGACCGGAGGTGGGGGTTCATGCCGGTATGAGGAGGCGCAAGGCTGACTTGTGGAGAGTCGGTAAATGGAGGGGTATGGATATGTGAGGACACACGGGTGCGAGGGAGTCGCAAGCCGATTCATGAAAGGATATGTAGTAGAGGGCTGACTTGAGGGTGATGGATAGGAAGCGGGCACGGAAGGTGGAGGGAATTCGGGGTCAAGGGAACTTGGGAGTTGTTGGCTAATAAAGCGGGCTCGACTGTAAAGCTGCTGCCAGGAGGTGACATCATTCAGGGCTAAGATGCATCTGAGCTTGGGCGTTGCATTAGAAATGACCATCTTGATCTGCTCGCCCTCCGGAATATGCCCCGGAACTTGCGCGGCTAGGTGACGCCAGCGGTCGGCAAACGTGGAGAATTCCTCGTCGGGCGTCATCTTCTCTTGGGCCAGATCAACCAAAGAATGTCTGGGCCCAACCTGATCCTGGTACTGCTGAATGAATCTTGCTTGAACGGCTTGAAAATTCATCATCTGCTCTTGCGGTAACGTGAAGAACCAATCCTTGGTCGGACCCTTTAGAGATAGGCCAAACAAATAGGCCATCAAGCGTTGATCATGCTGGAACTGGGCCGACTCATATAAGAACTCCTTCAAATGCACGTAGGGGTCACCGACTCCACCATAGCGATGATAAGCCGGAATCTGTTGACGTGGGGGAAGCTGAAGACCTCGGAATGCAAATGGGATATCCAAAGAAGTTTGAGGACTGATTTTCCGTTGCAATTCATCAAGTTGGCGTTGGGCTTGAGCGATCATCTCCTCGGTAGGAAGAGTCCGAGAAGGATATGGGCCAGCTTGAGCAAGAGATGATGAATTTAGACCAGGATAATGTTGATGGGCCGGATAAGGGGATCCGGCCTGAGAAGAAGGAAAGCCCACTCCGAGAATTGAGGAATACATGGGCCTGGAAGAATTATGAAGGTGGGAATGAGAATTGATTGGGCCAACAGCAACACGGGCGGGACAAGAAGGCCCGTTAGAAGAATAGGGTCCAATGGAGGAATAAGGAGATGGGCCCGCATGGGAAGAGGAATCCACGCGGGGATAAGAAGACGAGGAGAAGAAGGGTAATATATAGGAGAAAAATGACGCTCCATGAGGGCAAATGGAGACTTTATACAGGAAAATCAGGGAAATCCAATGAGGGAAGTAAGGGCTCAAAGGAGGGGGGGCTGACTCAATAATGCAAAGAAAAAGAAAAAGAAACCTAGGACAATGAGACTAGACAAATGGACACACAGAATGGACTACCCTAAATGGGCCTAACAACAAAACCTACATGGATGATGGGGGATGCAACACAAAATAACACAAGTGGGCTTGGACAAGCCCACACAACACAAACAATATGAAGGATTTCACCCAAGTCAAACAAGTTAATATGATGGGAAGTATTTTATTGTCAAAGTTTTGGGTGGGCCTTTTAATGATTTGAATTGAGATTAATTCCCTCAAGATAGGTGTCTTACAGGGAATAAGGTCCACACTTTGGTTCGACTATGGTTAACTCCTTCACAACGTATGCAAATGCAAGCCTGAGGGGTGGAAAGATACAACCGGCCCGGCGTCCGTGTGGGAATCCACGGCTCGCGGGGACTTACGGAGGTCCTCAGCAAGGTCCCTAGTCGGCTCCAAGGAATATGGAGACGAGAGGAAACCTTACCTCGGTAGGCATGCAACTAGATGTGGATGAAATGCATGAATCCTATGTGCACCGGAGTGCATGCAAGTTCTAACCTAAAAGACTAGTAATCAAGATGAAAACAATAATACGAACAGTTACTTCGTCAGAGAGAGGAACAAACAGCACTCAGGACCCTTAAACGTAGTGAAATAATGGGCTACAGAAAGGGACCTCGGGTGCGTACCTGGGCGAACAGTAGCGGTCCTGTCATGACCGCTACCACATGTAAGCGGTCGACGCGGGACCGCGTTATGTCAGGAAGCAGGAAGTGGCCAGGCAAGAGTAGAAACCTCGGAGAGAGGCCCGAGCAGTAAACCATATATCAGAAGCCATAACCCTAACAACAATGAGGACAATATACGGATGCATGGACAGCATAAAACAACACTCCATAAGGCAACATGTAATGATCTATGGCAGAAGGTTTTGGAGTGTGCAACGGAGTAACCTGTAGCGGTCCACAGATGACCGCTACTAAATATAAGCGGCTTTCATCAGACCATGATGAGTCCAGAGAACAGGAAACACCCAGAACAGGAACGGGAAACCCCACAGAGGTCCCCAACAACGGAAATAATAGTAAAAAGCAGGTAATACAACACACAGCACGATTGGCAGTGGTGTCCCACCGTGATCGCCAAAAAAGGGGTGTAGATATATATATGTGTGTTTCAATCTTGCGACGTCCCCTAACTAAATGATGTAAGCATACTGATAGACATGAACTTTCATGAAACACAGAGGGGGACGAGGAGTAGAGAACTGACCGTGATCGCCACCAAGACTAATACCTCAGGAAGACCGAGCTACAAGCCTTGGAAAGGAGAAGGGTAGCGGCACTCACAAGCGGGATGCTGAAAGTTGAAGGCGGTTGGTCGCACGTCCGCTACCTGATGAAGGCGGTTCGTCCCAGACCGCTACCATCACCCGAAAACGTGGGCTGTGGGTTCGATCCTCCCTCTCTCTCAGCCGGCCAAGAGAGAGGGGCCTCGTGCTGAATATACTGTAAACCTGCAGGGAAGGATGAAGACACAAAGAAAACAAACCCAATTAGATCTATGAGTAGTGCAGTATCTATCAGACTATAATAATTAACACGCATAACAAAGGGGGGGGCAAGTACCTGGGGGTTGGTGATTTTTAACCCCTGTGGGGCGTGACAAACAGTGGGAGGGATGTTTAAGCATGCAACGAATGACTAGACCATGATAGAACAACGCGAGATAATGCAAGAATAGCGATGCAACGTAAAGAAAAGTAATGAACGAAGGAGGGTGTGAACGCTAGGATCTAGATACTCCCTGGACCGGAGAATGCTTAGAACGTGAACAGCATGGTCCCTTGGCAGAAGATCGCTCCCCAGGCCGGCAGAGTTTCGGCGTGAATTCCCAAAAGTCCCCCCCCCCCACCAAGTGAGGAAGAAGGCAACCCTTATATCTCGATCCCTTAGAAACCCTAGGTCGAGTTAGGGTTCCGGGGTGAATTCTAGAGTTTTCCCAAAGGATAAACTCCTGAAAAATTGAAGAAAAATCATCCAAGAGAGTCCACCACCCATCCGGGGCCGTAACTCTCTCGAAGATAGAGTCCTAAGACACCTCCGTGCGAAGAAAACAGAGCTACGGACGGAACTGGGCTTGGGTGGTGAACGCGGTCTATCGCACGACCGCTACCAATGGAAACGGTCGGGTCAAAACCGCTACCAGACATGGGGATAAGGTTTGACCGGGTCAGCTTCAAAGGAATGGGTCGCAGGGTGAAAGCGGTCCTCATAGGACCGCTACCATGTGATAGCGGTCTAGAGAGAACCGCTATCAGCAGGATATACGCCAAGGGAAAACTGACTCCAAACAAACCCCGTCCAGGGAGTAAGAAGCTTGGTAATGAATAGATATACTCAAAACACCATCAAGGAAATACCTTAAAGTAATGGATAACTCGGGACGATATCAGGGGATAAGAAAAGGACTCAACTTGTAGGCATGAAACGGGTGTCAACAGTGCTACCCGGGCAAGGCGAGGGGGTTGCATGATGATAGGGTTGGTGGTAGAAAGAATAGAGGTACTCTCTGGATGCCACACCTGCTCTCTCCCGACTTCCGGAAAGGAGGAGATGGAGTTGACCTGATGATTGGGATGTTGGTGCTCCGGTAATAGATTCTGGATTATGCCCATGTTGGGCTGTTGTGGTTGGGCCTGCTGAGGCTGCTGTTGTTGTTGTGGTTGTTGCTGTGGCTGCTGTTGTAACTGCTGCTGTTGTTGCTGGAATTGCGGCCTAGGAGGAGGTCTCCTAGCCTTGAGAGTGGCGACGTATCGCCTCATTTCATCCCAATCAATCCTGCCTTCATCATTCGTATCGTGGATGTAATCTTTAAACTGAAAGCAGTTGTCCACTGTGTGTCCTGGCTGTCTGTGATAGACACAGTATCTGGAGGTATCAACATTCGGGGGCCACACAGGCCTTTCCCTAGGTAGGGTGAGTGTGTTTGAGGCCATGAGGGCGTTGAAAATATCCGCCAGAGTTTCTGGCAATGGTGCGTAATAGGCTCTCTTGGGACCAATCGGCCTCCTTTGTTGCTGTGGGGGACCGTAATTTCCTGGGGGCGGAACTTGGTTGCACTGAAGTGGTGGTTGTTGTTGCTGGTGTCGAGGTTGTTGCTGGGGTTGAAGTAGTTGAGGCATGTTGTTCTGAGGTGGATCATTTTGGGGTGGAGGACGAGAGGGGAAGGGACCTGGTTGGAGGGGAAGTCGGGGCATTTGTGGAAGCCTTGGGTTGGCTGCATAGTTGGCATTGTTGACCACACTTACTTGCTCATTTGTTACGACCCCTTCTGTTGCTCCGCCTGGGACACCAGCGCCTGTCTTTCTGACCACCTTGGGCTTCGGCGGCTCAAACATGTTCATAATGGGGGAGTCTTTTAACTGGGTTTGGATGTACCAGGCTCTTTCATAGAGCTCTTCCATGGTGGTGAGCTTATTCATGGCCAAGACATGCCTGAACTGTGGGGTCACATTGGATTCGATCATCTTTACTTGTTCGGGTTCCGAGAGGGTATCTCTTATTCTTTCTGCCAGAGACCTCCATCTATCAGCATAGCGAACAAAATCCTCGTCGGACTTCATCTTTTCGGCCACTAGGTTGGTAATGGAGAGAGAGGGACCGACCCTATCCCGATACTTTTGCAAGAACCTTCTCTGGACTGTTTCAAAATTCTCGGCCTCGCGGGGCTCCAAAGAATAGAACCACTCTAGGGCAGGACCGTCCAATGACCTCCGAAAGAGGTATGCCAGGGATCTCTGGTCGTTTTGCCAATAGGATGACTCATACATGAAATCCTTGAGGTGAATGAAGGGGTTTCCAGTGCCATTGTACCTGCGGTACGTGGGTATTTCGGAGGGAGGAAGATGGATGACCGGAAGGATTGGTAAAGCAACCTCCGGGGTGGATTTCACGTCCACCATTTTCTTCAAATTTTGAAACTGTTCATCCATCCTATTGAACCTATTGAGGAGCGATTGGGCGAGCTCCTCGGGCGGTGAAGGTGGCACTTGCCACTAGGGAGGAAAATGTCTCTCGGAGACTTGAGGGGGAAACCCTGAATGAGAGGGAGCTGCCGGGCCGTCGATAGTTGGTCCCGGCTGAAGCGGTATGTGGGGAACAACAGGGGTTTGAGATTGCGAAGGGAACTGGAACGAGGGTGGTTGTTGGCTCGCTTGCCCTTGAAGCGAGGGAGATTGGATGGCTTGTGCCAGCGACGAAGATGGAATGGCCCGCACCAATTCCTGGAGAGGTGCGATGGCCGGAGTTGATTCCTGGGGAGCGGGGGAAACAGATTTCCCCTTCAGAATGGACTGGAAGGCCCGGAGCTGCTCAGAGGTAAGCTCTGTGTTGGCGAGGACACCTAGCAAAGAGGAGATGTCATGTGGCGGGGATGTGTCCCCTGTGGTAACCTGCACCTCACGTGAGGGCTCATGGGAAGGACCCGCGTCCATAGCATGGACTCGCGGCTCGACTGACTCACCACGACCAGGGTGGTTCTCCTCAAAAGACTCGTGAGCCATGCTCACAGTTTTCCCGGAACGCAAAAACATACTAGCAAGCAAATAACAGAGATTATCAAACAAGTGGATGTCTTTACGCCCTCCTTTTTTTATGTTTTGATTTTGATGATTTTTTTTTGTGTTTTTAACCAGATCCAAAGTTCACACAAAATAGGGACCCTAGTTCATTTTTGTTTTCACCACCGTGTCGGCTAGGGGCTCTCGTCTCACCACGAATGGGTCGACTAACTCCGGGGAACTTCAATGGTACAACCGGCCCAGTGAACGAAGAGGAGATTCTTCGATGTCGGGGACTTACGGAGGTCCCAGTGGAGGAGATTCTAGTCCGTCGAGAGGAATTCCCGAACGGAGAGTCCTTCCTTCACCGAGAGAGGGTGATCCTTAGAAAAGAGTAAAAAAAGGAAAGAAAAGGGGGTAAATGCATGAAATGCGGTGCTGGATAAAAGATATGTAACACACAGATGGAGCAGAGATAAGCACACAAATATAACAGATGTATAGCAGTGATATAACAAGAATATAACAACAATAAACAGATAGAGGAAGATATAGCCGTTCTACTTTCCAAGACAACACAGACTTAAAAATGACAAAAGAGGGGACTAAGGGGCGTGCACGTGGTGCACGAAGGGGATGACATAGCGCACGCGGGCGCAATAAGAAGGGGGACACACGAGGGTGCCAAGTGGAGGGAGCACACATGGGTGCCGAGTGGAGGGGCACACGCGGGTGTCGAGATAACGCAGACCTCGAAGTAATCACAAAGGACCGGGGGAGTGCACGTGGTGCACGAGGGAAATGATGTAGCGCACGTGGATGCAATAGGGAGGGGCACACGCGGGTGCCGAAAGAAGGGAGGCACACGTGGGTGCCAAGAGTTCAAAGGTAACCCAAAAAAGCAAAAAGAAGGTCCCACCGTGATCGCTAATCTGTGGAGGCCGAGGAATCCACTCAAAGAGAAGAAAATGTACTAAACTACAGACAATCGAGCGACTAAAAATTAAGAAAGGTTATGAAACGTGCCAATATGAGGAAAGAGCATACGTAGGATGCTAAAGGGATGTGATCGCCAGAGGGGTTACCTCAAAGAAATGAAATGATCGCGTGTACCTTGTATTGAGCGCGGAGATTGTGACTCCTCGAGAGCGGGAAATGGCAGGTTGCTTCTTCCTCCCCCTTCGGCCGGCCGACGGAGAGGGCTTTCCTCAGGTACCCTTGCAAAACAACAACAAACAAGTAACGGATGGATCAGAAAGACGAAGGTGCAGTATTCAAATTCTAACGACGCAAGTAACGAAATGATGGCAAGACACACACCTGGTTGGTGTTGTCTTTAAAACCCCTCTCGGACACGAGTAGGAGGAAAATGCTTATGATGAATGGCAATTATTCCGACGTAGAAACGGGAAGAGACTCCCTCATAAAAAGGGGGGGGGGTAGAGGATATGATATGATGAATGCAAGAAAACTAGAAAAGAAGAGGAGAGAATGGCTTATTGGATGGTCGATGGCGAGATCCGGCGGAGCTTCGGCAGCGTAGGGACGACGAGGTAGCGCGGCGGGCGAAGGCGGCCTCTCTCCTGCGAGCACAGGCACCCGAGGATCCGGCAAGACCTCCCTTACAAAACACCCACAGGTTAGGAATAGAATCCGGCAGCCTCTCGGCGCTCTTTTTTTCGACCATCCACTGAGGGGGGGGGGAGTCCTCTATTTATAGAGGTCTGGAGGATGGGGGCGTCCAGAGGCCTGGACGCCTCCATCACTTGGATTTTCTTCAAACGACAAACTGAGCGACGGTCAGTCGATGGTCGGGGGTCGCCCGTGAGCTGGTTGATGGAGGCGTCCAGGGGCCAGGACGCCTCCATAACTTGGATTTTATTCAAACGACAGGCTGAGCAATGGTCAGTCAATGGCCCGGGGTCACCCGTGAGCTGGTTGATGGAGGCGTCCAGGGGCCTGGACGCCTCCATAACTTGGATTTTATTCAAACGGCAGGCTGAGCAACGGTCAGTCGATGGCCCGGGGTCGCCCGTGAGCTGGTTAATGGAGGCATCTAGGGGCCTAGACGCCTCCATAACTTGGATTTTATTCAAACGATAGGCTGAGCAATGGTCAGTCGATGGCCCGGGGTCGCCCGTGAGCTGGTTGATGGAGGCGTCCAGGGGCCTGGACGCTTGCATAAAATTATATATATTTTTTGTTCGATCTTATATATATATATATATATTGTCATTATTTTGTATTGATGGAGGCGTCCAGGAGCCTGGACGCCTCCATGATGACCCCCGGATTACCCCGAAAAGGGCGTCGGCACTCGTCCGTTAGGCATTTTCTTGGTCCCGGCAACTTCTGATGCATGCGATTGATGTTGATGCCGTTCGAATGCCGCATGATTTCCACAACGAGGCGGTTTCCGGATGCTGAAGGAGCGTTACGCTACTCGCCCAGAAGACGAGAGAAGACTCAAAGATAGGAAACACCCAAGTGATTCAAAATGCGGAAGCCGCTGCGGGGCGTCGCGTGGTAATATGAGATTTTCTCAAGGGACGTCAGGAATAGCGTGTCTACAGGGGAGACAAGCGTCATTCTCCACCCAGGGTCCTCGACATCATTATGGAGGGCGGCCTGGTCATGGCCCATATGGGGGCTACAATGGCGGACACTTATGCCCGGTCGGAGTCGGAGCGGTCAAATCTTGCTTGGACCCTCGGAGGGTGCGAGAGAAACTAGCTCGACTCAGTGAGGCGCATGAGGGGCTCCAACGGGAGTTCTCCACGATCAGGGAGTTATCGTGGTCGAGCCGGCTGGAGGTCGGAGTGCTGACCGAGCAACTAACCAAGGCCCGGGAATCGCTCGAGAGGAAAAGTAAACTCCTTGAAGAGGAGCACCTTCTTCGTTTAGAGCTGGATGACCGTTGGGAGGCCGAGCGCGCCGAGTTGGTGGACCAGGCGGAAGCAGCGTAGCGCCTTCGTTTGGAGGCCGAGGCCGACCTAGCTGAGGCGGAGAAGCGATCGGTCAAGGCCGAGGAGTGGGCGGCCGAGGCCAAACGGAAGTCGGCCGAGGCAGAGAAACGATCGGTGGAAGCCGAGGAGCGGGCGGCCGAGGCAGAGCGGGAGATGGCCGAGCTTGCTGACAGGATGGGACTGGCAGGGGCGGAGGTGATCGAGCAATGCAAGGGCTCAGAGGCCTACCGGGATGACCTGCAGGAAGCTGCCCTTACCTACTATGACTCAGCACTTCGCCGAGGCATCCGCAAGGGGTTCAAACAGGGTTACCGCCGGGCAGTAGCTTATGCGGGGGAACAAGATTCTGGGATCGACTTCCCCTCTGGCCAATGCTACGACTCGGACATGTCGTCTTCCAGCTCCTCTGCGTCGGACGAGGAAGATCCAGAGGGCTCTTCTCCCGAGGGGTCGCCAACTCCGGCTGCCTCGGGAGGGCTCGCGATCGAGGCAGTTCCACGCAGGCGGGGTCAGTGCCAGGGCCGGCAGTCACTGAGGGTGCCGGGGGCGAAACACCTGTGTCTTCCACTTCCGAGCTTCAAAGTGGGCCCTGGGCCTGATGTATCGTCTTGTTTTGCCTCCTTCTTTTGTTTGCCTCATTTTCTTTTCCAAAAAAAAGGGCTTCCCCTTCATAAGGTAACAAATAAAATCTTACTTGCTTCTTGCTGTCCTTGCCGTGATTTGATCAGCGTATCTACAGTAGTTGGAAAGGATCGATACTTTCTGTGCAGATTTCACGTGATGGTTGGGTGGTCCCCTGACAGGGTGCCCTTCCATTTTTCTCACGCTTTGAATGTCTGGCCGCTTCGTGTATCCCGCTGGGGCGGAAGATTAGAAGTTTGAGGTGACCGTTCATAAGGGGAAATTCCTTTGGCGTGTTTTCGAGGAGAGAATCATTTAAGGCGAGTAGCCTCCCTTTGCCTATAAAAAGGCTGAAGGGCGTCTCTTCCTCTCCATCGCTTTGGGTTTTCCCTAACAGTCTTTCCTTATTCCTTCTTCACATTGCGTTGTGCCATATTGTCCAGAGCATGGAGGACGCTCCAGATGAGGAGGCTGTCGATGACGGGGGGTATGGGGCTCCTGCTGCATCGGACTTGAAAAGGAGTCGACGGCCGGCGGGCAGACTTGAAAAGGGGTCGACGCGTGGAGGCACGCCGTCTTCCCTTTATCAGTTTCGGTGAGGTTTTCAGGGGGGCGAGATGGTGGGCAGATGGGGGCATCCGGCATCTCCGCCGCCAGTCCCTCTCTGCCCGCTTCAGGGATGGGGGGAGGAAGCGAATTAAGCTCCCTCCATTCCGAGCCTTCCCCTGCCTCCTCATCCAGCTCTGCTGGTTTCTTTTTCTTTCTGACAGCCTCTTTTTCCCTCTTCTGCTCTTCCTTTCTTTCACTCTTTGGAGGGTGCTTGCTCTCTGTACGTTCCAAAGAATTTGCAGGTTGGAAGAGAGGAGGCCTTCATAGGCGTTCCCTCTCCCTAGCCTCTATCAACTTGGAAGGTAGCCTTCCCCTCCGTAGTCCCTTTGTCACCTTTGTCATGGGCCACCTGAGCCAACTGGATCGACCACCTTTTATCCGAGCCAGTTTCTACGCGAGGCAGAGTCAGTGGCTGGACACAAGAAGAACAAACCGAGTCGGCCGGGCGATGGTCTCTTGTAGTGGCGTCAGATGGATTTTTTTGTTATGTAATGTATTGGCTTTTGCCTTTCTGATGTACCAACAATCGTTTGAATGAAAAGGAGAAAATTGTATTTCACTCAAATTGTTTGCTCAACTTCAAAAGTAGAACTTGCGTAGTGTGGCAGCGTTCCACGTCCGAGGGATGGGTTCCCCTTCGAATGTAGATAGCCGGTATGCTCCTTTCCCGAGCGTCTCGACAACTCGATAGGGGCCTTCCCAGTTAGGGGATAGCTTGCCCGCCGCCTCTAGTGGTCGAGAGGCTTCGGCTTTCCTGAGGATGAAGTCTCCCGGTTGGAAGTGCCTGTCTCGGACTTTGGCGTTGTAGTATCGAGTGAGGCGGCGCTGGTACTCCGTTGCTCGGATGCTGGCAATCTCTCGGAGTTCATCCGCTAGGTCGAGGTTCTTGAGTAATTTTTGCTCGTTTACCTCGGGCGAGAAGCAGATGACTCGGAGGGAGGGATTGGCAATCTCCAACGGAATGACGGCCTCGGTGTCATATACCAACTAGAAAGGACTTTCACCGGTTGCTGTTCTGGGAGTCGTTCTATGTGACCAAAGTACGCTAGGCAGTTCCTCGAGCCATCTGCCCTTGTCCTTGCCGAGCCTAGTCTTTATGCCTTTTAAGATAGTCTTATTGGCATTCTCGACTAGCCCGTTGGCCTGAGGGTGGGCGACCGAAGTGAAGTGGTTGCGAATACCTAGGTCGGCACATCTGTCTCAGAAATAACGAGAGTCAAATTACCGACCGTTATTGCTCACTATCACCCGGGGGATGCCGTAACAACAAATGATCGACTTCCAGACGAAACTCCAGACGACTGTCTCGGTGATCCTTGCCGTGGCTTCGGCCTCGATCCACTTGGTGAAGTAGTTGATGGCAACGATGATAAACTTCTTCTGGGATTGAGCCGTGGGGAACGGCTCAAGAATGTCGATCCCCCACCGAGCGAAGGGATACGGCTCGGCCAGGGTAACGAGCTCCGTAGCCGGTTGATGGACTAAGTGGTCGAATCGCTGGCATCGGTCGCACTGTTGCACGTAGGCCGCGCAGTCGCACTGCAGAGTGGGCCACCAGTAACCCTACCGTAGCAGGATGCGGGTGAGTGACCATCCTCCTGAATGCGCTCCGTACAGGCCTTCATGAATATCTTGGATAGCTCGGTTGGCTTCGTCGGGGCCGAGACACTTCAGGAGGGGACCGGAGAAAGATCTCTGATAGAGAGTGTCGTCTAGAATGACGAAGCACCGGGCTTGGTACTTCAATCTGTGGGCCTCTCGAGGGTCGGAAGGCTCTTGAGAGTCCCGGAGCCACGACAGGTAGGGGGTGCGCCAGTCACTCGGAATGGCTGAGTCAACAGCAAGGAGCTCCGAGTCAATGCTCGGGCATTCTAGCTCTTCGAGGAGGACCGATCGGGTGCCTTCAGGGTCGAGAGAAGAGGCCAACCGAGAGAGGGCGTCCACTCGGGAGTTTTCCTCCCGAGCTATTCGGACTACCTCGAATCTCTCAAACTATTGGGCCAAGTCTTTGACCAGTTGGAGGTATTTGATCATTGGTGCCTCTCGAGCTTCGTACTCGCCGTTGACTTGGCTAGTGACTAGCTGGGAGTCAGTGTGGATTTTGACTCGCTTAGCCCCCAACCGTCGGGCCATGCCCGCTCCCGAGATAAGGGCTTCGTACTCGGCAGCGTTGTTGGATGCCTAGAATTTGAAACTTCAAGGTGTACTGTAGCTCTACTCCTTCGGGGGACTTCAGGATGATTCTGACACCACTACCGACCGAGTTTGAAGATCCATCGATGAACAGTTCCCAGGTTGGCCAGGGTGCGGACGGAGGCCTTTCTTCAGTCGGGATGGTGCTTTCGGCGATGAAGTCGGCGAGCGCTTGGCCTTTCATAGCTGAGCGCAGCCGATAGGATATATCATAGGCCCCAAGCATGATGGCCCACTTGACGAGTCGTCCCGAGGCTTCGGGTGGGCAAGGATCTTCTTCAGTGGTTCACCGGTTAGCACGGTGATGGGGTGCCCCTGGAAATAGGGCCGGAGGCGCTTGGCGGAGGTAACCAACCCTAGCACAAGTTTCTCGGTTGCGGGGTACCTCCTTTCAGCCTCGTTGAGCACCTTGCTAGTGTAGTAGACCGGCCTCTCGACTCCCGAGTCATTTCTGACTAGGACCGAGCTAACTGTAGATGGTGTTGCCGAGAGGGGGGAACTCGTCCTGGAGCTTGTGGCAGTCGCTGGTGTTGTGCCCGTGATCACTGTGGAACAAGCAGTGCTTGTTGTGATTACGGCTCTTCGACCTCATTGGCTCGGGTTGGTGGAGGAGACCCGAGTCTTTGATGTCTTCGTAGATCTCATAGACCGGCGCGGCTAGTGGGGTGTACCGCTCGTACTTTCATGACAGTTCTTTACGTTCCCCGTCGCGGTTTCACCTTTTCCCTGAACCTGAGCTTGGCTCGGAAGCCCGCTTCTTGTCCCCCTCTCGACCTGAGTCGATTGCTTCTTGGCAAGCGCTGAGCACCTCTTCGCACTCGGCGTAGCACAACGCTAGAGTCACTAGCTCGGCAAGGGTCGAGGGAGGGTGGAGGACAAGTTCACAGCGGAGATTCTCATCCCGAGTGCCCCCAGTCAACGCGGTTATGGCTGAGGCCATGTCCAGGCAGGGGATTCTAAAAGCTTCTGACTTAAATCGGTGAATATAAGCCCGGAGTCTTTCCCCTTGTGCCTGTTTAAGGGCCAGGAGCCCCGCTACCGACCTTGGGGGGGCACTCCCGGCGAAACTCTCTTTGAAGACTCGCCCAAATTGCTTGAAGTCTCGGATTGATCCGGGGGCGAGGGCCCGGAACCATGCTTGAGCACCTTGGACCAGGGTGGTCACGAAGGCTCGGCACTTGATGGCGTCGGACGCTCCGTGTAGGGTCATCAAGCGTCGAAGCTGTCGTAGTGATCGGCTGGGTCACCCTGGCCGTCGTAGAGCTTGAAGGTCGGGATGGAGGTTCTGGGAGACACCTCTGCCTTCAAGATATACTCAGAGAAAGGGGACTTCTCCTCATCCTCATCGGGAGAGGCCTTCTGCAGGGCACGTAGGGCGCGCTCTTGCTCTACGAAGCGTCTCTCGAACTCTCGTAGTCGGAGGGATAACTCCGGCTACTGTTGTGTCGCGGGGCCGGGGGGGACGTCGGTCTCCGGGTTCCGACGGCGTGCTCCTGCTTTTTCCCGCCTCGGTGTGGAGGAAGCCTTTTGTTCCGGAGGCGGAGCCTGCGAGGGTCCTCCAATCCTGTTGCGGATGATCTGTTGGCCGCGGAGAGTGAAGCGGCCTCCGGCAGTGTGTTGAGATGCATCCTCGCGGGGAGGGCTCCCTGACGGGGCGCGTGACCTTCCATCCCTGGCCGCCTGGGTCCTCATGAGTTCCAGGTGGATATCCAGTTTTACGTTGAGGGCTTGGAAGGCGTCCGTACCACCGTTGGGCAGTAGCCCTACTGCCGCAGGGGGGGTGGTGGTCTGTCGGCGGGGGCACTGGCGTTGGAGAGGGGGTTCTGTGAGGCCAGAGAGGGGACATCCCATACCGCTACCATGGCCTTTCCCCTGTCACCGGCAGACCTCCTCCCTGAGCTCCTTCGCACCATACTGGCTCTTTGTGCGACTTCCTACAGACGGCGCCAGATGAAGAGGCGTGATCTCGCGCTGGTCCTGAGTGGGCAGTGGATCACCAGATTGTGAACTGCAAGAAAGGGAAATGGATCAGGGGGCCCAGGGATGAGTCCCTGGGGAAAACCCTCCGATGCTTAAGTTAGTGGAGCTATGGTGGGAGCAATAAAGGGAGGAGATAGCTTCTGCGCGAGATCCCTCTCCACCAGAAAGGTGAAGTGGTTCCTGCTCAGGAGTTTAGGACGTCTGGTTGACCTTACCTTTCGCCGGAGGGTATCCTTGGTTTAAGTAGTGCGCCGTCTTTCGAAGTCTCATAAGTCGAGGGGTCTTAGGTGGGCGTTACGTCCTTGACGTGGGCTTTTACTGCCTTATCGTGGGAGCGTTATCACCTTGGAGAGCTGGAGTCCCTCACCTTTATAACTTCCTGGTCACAGAGGACTCTTAACGGCTGCATGGATAAGCAATCGTCGGCCATTCCGAGCTCAGAGAGGCCAGTCCTATCCGGGCGGTAGGCTTAGCTTAGATGAAGATGGGTCGGATCGGTTGGCATGCACCTTCTTCTCCCGGGCGGAGAGATGGCTCGGTCATGGACCTTTCCTGTGACCTGACCGACGCTCGGGCCTTCCGAGCCTAGAGGCCACCTAGGAAGGTAGTATCCTCGAGCGAATCTTTTATTGGGCTTTTTGACCTAAGTGGGCCCTGTGGGCTGTCACTTGGGCGAGCATGGCCTCGTTTGGTCCTGATAGTCCTAGTTCGGCTGCTCTTTGAATGGGCTGCAGAAGCCCCCCTCTCTAACACTAATATTTGTTACCACTGCAGGAAGACCAGTCATATGAAGGCTTAATGTCCAGAGCTTCAGAAGTCGAAAGAAAAGGCCAAGAAAAGGGCTCCCAAAGGAAAAACAATGGTGAGCACATGGAGTGACGAGGATGAGGGCAATTTGAGCAGCACATCAGAAAGTGAAGACGAAGAAAAGCCCATCTGTCTGATGGCCAGAAATGATGAAGAAGAGGTGGAAGAATCGGACGAGGTATCATCTCCTTTTGAGCATTATACTATTTCAGATTGGGAAGATGCTTACGAAGAATCGCTAGATAAGGTAGATGATATCAGAAAGGAGAACAGACAATTGAAGAAGAAAGTAAATTCTCTTATAAATGACAAAACTATGTCTGATAAACTTGCCTGCTTGCAATCTGAAAATGACATGTTAAAAAATTCATGTGCTGAAGTCGATAATGTTAAGCATGCATTAATAGACTCTAGAAGATAAAATGATGATCTGAAAAATGTGATTGACGAATTAAAATTGAAATTGCAGAATTATGAAAATGAAATGAAGATTGTGAATGAAAAATATGAAGTTGTTCTAGGTGTTAACCATGAACTAAAAAAATCAATTGATCACCTAGAAAGAGAGAATGAAGATAAAAAGAAAATTATCGAAAACATGACCCCAGGATCTGATAATTTGAATGCACTCTTAGGGTCAAAAGTAAATTTCAGAAGAGAAGGCCTCGGGTATAACTCCGCAGCTAAAGGGAGTTTTGCGTTGAAAACTATTTCATTCGTTGCTGAGAAGGAAAAGGGGTCTCTCATCAAAATGAACAATGTGAAATCTGCTACTAAAGTTGTTAAGTCCAAATTGTCCAGTGCAAAGGACAAGGGCAAGCAGAAAATGGGTGAGTCTAGCCATGATAGTACACACTGCCATTCCTCCCAGGGTAGAGTACAGATGAAGGGTTAACCTTCGCGCACACCAAAACCCCAGGCCAGGGTTAACAAGTCACCACCAACAATTCAGAGGAAGACTCAACCCACACCCATGAAGAAGTCAAGCGAGTCTAGGGTGCAAGGTAGAAACACTTATGCCAGAAGTCAATCGAGCCACTTCCACCAGCCCAGAGTCCAGACACACCATCATGTGGAGCCTCGACAATTCTATAGGTGTGAATGGAGTATAGCTCAAGGAAGGTCTAGACATCAGTCATGTACCACACCGACATACAGACCTCAGGCTAAAAATTGGGTTGGGCCGTCTAGAATATGGGCTTCTAGGAAACAAACCGTTTACAGTGAGCCAAGGACCAACGTTGGCCACTATTTCTTGAATGCTCATTGGCCTACGCACTGGCACAAAAATAATCAGAATGTAAAGAAAAATGGTGGCAGGACAAATAACAAGTCAAGAAAAATTCAGCTTGCTAATGCTGAAAAGGAGAGAAACAATAGAAAAAATGTCAAAAAACCTACAAATCAACCAGCTCTCAAACAAGCATGGATTCTAAAAATTTTGCTGTCATGTATGAATTGTTCTATTTCTGCTTCAGAGCCCAAACAGTGTTGGGTTCTAAAACTTTCTCCGTGACTGTGATTGCAGGTATGCCTGGCAGCCAAGCACAATATGTGGTATCTGGATAGTGGCTGCTCCAGGCATATGACGGGGGACAAGGATAAATTTTGCTTGCTGACAGAGAAGAATGGAGGCCTTGTCACCTTCGGAGGAAACACTAAGGGTAAAATCATCGGATCAGGTAAAGTAGGTAAGTGCACTACCTGTTGCATTGATGAAGTCTTGCTGGTGGATGGATTAGAGTATAATCTTCTAAGTATCAGCCATCTATGTGATAAAGGGCACAAGGTAGTATTGATGCACTTAGCTGTAAAATTTTTGAACCTGACTCTGATGCGGTTAAATTCTCTGGAAAAAGAATGAATAATATTTACATGGTAAATCTAGATGATATTGCACACTCTAACCTATGTCTCACTGCTAATAAAGAAGACTTAGCCTTTCTATGGCATCGTAGGTTAGGCCATGCTAGTTACACTGTTCTGCACAAATTGAATAAACACAGCATGGTTAGAGGACTCCCTGAAATTTCTTTCAAGAAGGAAAATAAGGTGTGTGGTGCTTGTACACAGTCCAAGCAGACTAGAAAGTCATTTAGATCAAGAACTAAGAACATGCCCCTTAAACCTTATGAGCTGATACATATGGATTTATTTGGACCCACACGATTAGTCAGCTTGTCAGGGAGGAGATATGGATATGTCCTAGTTGATGACTTCTCTAGGTATACTTGGGTCTTCTTCATCACTCACAAGAATGATGCTTTTACTGAATTTTAGGAGTTCTATGTAAATATCAAGCATAAAAATGAACATTTGATCAAAAATATTCTGTCTGATCATGGCGGTGAGTTTGAAAACTCACAATTTGAAAACTTCTGCAGGGAAAATGGAATTACCCATCGGTTCTCCTCCCCAAGAACACCTGAGCAAAATGGAATAGTAGAGAGGAGGAACCGGACACTTGTGGAGATGGCCCGTACACTGCTTGTTGAAGGTGGCTTACCAAGAAACTTTTGGGCAGAGGCAGTTAATACTACATGTCATGTAATCAATAGAGCCATGGTAAGGTCTTTCACTCAGAAAACTCCTTATGAGATTCTGAAAGGTAAGAAGCCTTCAATTGCTTATTTCAAGGTCTTTGGCTGTAAATGTTTCATTCATGTTAATGGTAAAAGAGATCTTGATAAATTTGAACCTAAAAGTGATCCAGGAATCTTTCTTGGGTATTCTGAATACACTAGAGCATATAGAGTGTATAATCATAATTCTAAAACTGTTGAGGAATCTCCACATGTTGTCTTTGATGAGTCCCTAAGTAACTTTGAAGTTGGTCATTGCAGAAAAGAAGATGACGGAGAAATTCTTAAGAAAGAAAAACTTGAAGACCAATCAGACCAAGAAGAAGAAGCTGAAGAAGTCAATGCGGAGGAGCCCGCTGTTCAGGGGGGGTAAATGAAGGTCAAGGTAACCAAGTTATCAATGTAAGATTCCTAAGAGATCATCCTATTGAAAATATCATTGGTGACTTGCATGAACCTCCTAGGACTAGAGGCTTCCTTAGAGCTCAAAATGAATTAAATGCATATGCATTGGTTTCTAATGTTGAACCCAAAACCATTGATAGTGCTCTCAAAGATGCGCATTGGATCAATGCCATGCACAAAGAGCTTAATCAGTTTGACAGGAACAAGGTGTGGCACCTAGTTCCACCTCCTGTTCATGAAAATGTCATTGGGACAAAATGGGTCTTTAGAAATAAAATTGATGAGCTAGGTAATGTTGTCAAAAATAAAGCCAGACTTGTTACTCAGGGGTACAACAAGGAATTCAGAATTGACTTTGAAGAGTCATTTGCCCCTATAGCTAGGATTGAAGCTATCAGAATTTTGTTAGCTTATGCATGCTCCCTTGGAATAACTCTCCAGCAGATGGACGTAAAATCTGCCTTTCTCAATGGGGAAATTAAGGAGGATGTTTATGTCCATCAACCTCCTGGCTTTGAATGCTCAGACTTCCCTTCTTATGTATATAAGTTGAATAAAGCTCTCTATGGTTTGAAGCAAGCTCCTAGAGCTTGGTATGACAGACTAAGCAGATTCCTCATTGAAAAGAAGTTCACAAGAGGTGAAGTTGATCAAACGTTGTTTACCAAGGTACGTCATCCTGATATCATCATTGTCCAAATTTATGTGGATGACATTGTGTTTGGTTCAACCAAACCTGAATTATGTAAGGAATTTTCTAAACTTATGACACAAGAATTTGAGATGAGCTCAATGGGTGAACTGAAATTATTTCTTGGACTGCATGTGACTCAAACTAAAGAAGGAACCTTTATCACTCAGTCCAAATATATAAGGAACCTCCTGAAGAAATACAAATTCGACAACCTCAAGGACATTGCAGCTCCAATGAGTACTTCAACAAGTCTTGATGAAGATACCAAAGGTAACTCTGTGGATCAAAAGCTATACAGAGGTATGATCAGATCTCTCTTGTATCTCACTGCATCTAGGCCTGACATTCAATTTGCAGTGTGTTTATGTGCTTGATTTCAGGCTAGTCCTAAGGAATCACACTTTAGTGTAGTGAAAAGGATCTTTAGGTATTTAACAGGCAGCCAAGAACTAGGCTTATGGTATCCTGCTAGATGTGAGCTAGATCTTCTAGCCTACACTGATGCTGACTATGCTGGGTGTCGGGTAGATAGGAAAAGCACTAGTTGTTATTGTCAATTCCTAGGTGGTTGTCTAGTATCTTGGGCTTCTAAAAAGTAACACACTGTGGCACTTTCCACTGCTGAAGCAGAATATGTTGCTGCAGGGAACTGTGCTGCCTAGGTACTATGGATTAAACACCAGCTCTCAGATTATCAGATAAATCTGAGATGCATTCCACTTCTATGTGACAACATCAATGCAATCTATCTCACTAAAAATCATGTTCACCACTCTAGGACTAAGCATATTGAAATTAAACACCATTTTCTTAGAGATGTAGTGAGCAAGAATGAAATTGAATTGATATTTGTTGAAACTGAAAGACAAATCGCTGATATCTTTACAAAACCCCTTGGAAATGAAAGATTTAAATATTTAAGATGAGAATTGGGGCTGTGTAAATTCCAGCATGAGATTGATGAATATACTCACTCATAAGCTGCATGAGGTAATTGTGTCAGTCTATTCCTCAAGCAGTTGAATAAAGAAGATCCTTGTGTAATCGATTAGTTGATGTCTTCCACAGTTTGTTTGATGGTTGCATATAAATTGCACAGTGTCTTGATACAAATACTGCACCTTGTCTATGCTATGTTTGATCTCTCGGGTCATTGCATACTACGCATGAAGCACAAATCACACATAGCAACATGTAGGTCGGTGCATATTGCATTCCAGCCACATGTAAGTCGATGCATCTATTATACAAACTGCATGATAAGGTCGATGCAAAATTTGCATGTTGCATATCTTAGATAATGCATATTGTTGTCAGGGGGAGGATTGCATCATCAGAACTAAGTTCAACCCTCTCTCTCTCTCTCTGCTCCTTAATGTCTACTCCTCTTCTCAAAATGGATAACAGTCTAGTAATTGGTTCATTGTCGTGAGCTATAATTATTACAACCCTTACACTATAAGAATCACATGTGCTCATTGAATGAACCGAAGGTTTAACCTTAATAGGCTGTAAAGTTCAAAAGACTGTCTTCTGAAAATAAGGTGATAGAAAATACTTATAGCACTTAACCTCTATCTCATGATTATAATAGAACAGGTCTTCACTGTACCTGAACATGACAGATTTAATGATGGTTAAGGTTTGAAAACTAAAAATTATGTATTGTTCTTAAATAAGTCACTCCAAAAATTATAAGGGCGGCAGAATCTAAGATCCTCAAAGAAAAAGAAATGAACAAAGTGGCAGAGCAATGAATGAGTTTCACTGAGAAACTGAGGTCTCCATCAAAGAAATGGAGAGTACCTTAAGTCATGAAGTGACTCAGGTTAACTCTGTTCATTTGGTCGAATCTACAAGGGAGGTCTCACTGAGTAACTAGGGGTACTGGCCTCTGATCAAGGTGTACTCTTAATGTCAAAAGGTGCAAACTATCCCTGTAGCTTTTGATCAGAAATAGATACAGTTGTTTATGCTTAGTAACTGGGGGTATTAGCCTCTAATCAAGGTATACACCTAATGTCAACAGCATAAATGATACTTGTCTGTTCATCAGTTCATTTTTCAAAAGTGAGTGAATGAAAACTGCTGTAACCCTTAGAAATCAATTGTCAATTGAGTGTCTATTGTTTAACCTCAATACAAATTAAGGTCACTTTCCTTGCCCTTCACTTTGTCTGAAATAACTAGGGTATTGTCTCGACCTAGACTTTTATGGTTATGTGACTCAGGTTCATTGCTATAAATGGAGTATACAACCCTATTTCAGAAAGTCAGTGAATTCTCTTTCCCTTCTACAACTGTTAAACCTGACTGAAATCAAGCAAGCCCATTGCTCGATTCATATAATTTAAGGGTTGCGTCATAATTTGCTCACATTCTAAACCGTTACATAGAACGTTGTTCCTCTCTGTCCTCCTTATTTACTGATGGCAAAGGAGGAGAATGTGTGTCTGCACTAAGATTCCTCAGGGGGAGAGTCTATGCTCAAGGGTGATTCCTAAGGGGGAGAGTCTATGCTCAAGGGGTGAGAGTCTCAATCAGTGCATAAGTCTGTGCATACATAACTTGTGTAGTTACATGCATGACCTGACTTCATGGCATTTATTCATTGTGTTGCCATCATCAAAAAGGGGGAGATTGTTGTGCCCCTTGTGCCTTGATGATGTTGTGTAGTTTCGATGATAGCAACCACTATGAATCATGTGAGATTAGAATAAATAAATGTTCTGCATGTAATCTCTACATACATGGTTCAATGCATAGTTTCATCTTTCAGCATACAAAGTCTGTGCATACTTTGTTTACGCATTAAAAAGTCAATACGTGTTCATTTTGCATCCATAGTCAGTGCGTCTTTTTTTTTGAGTCATGCATATACATAGTGTTCATTGCATATGATGTATATACGTTGAAAGCCGGTGCGATATTTCGCTGCACGCTATCAAGTCTGTACAACCCATGTTGCTACACTCGACCAAGTCTGTACAACCCATGTTGCTACACTCGACCAAGTCAGTGCAAGCATTATTCATCCATTAGCTCAGATCGCAGCTAAGTCAATATTGTCCGTGTTCATTCTGCATCCATAGTCAGTGCATCTTTTTTTTAGTCATGCATATACATAGTCAGTGCATCTTTTTGCTTCATATACACACAAAGTCAGTGCATACTTCGTTACCAAGTCCGTGCGACTCTTGTTGATGCAAGGACACAAGTCTGTACAACTTTTGTTGATACGAGAATTTCAGTTCGTGCATCATTTCATTAGGTCTGTGCATTCAGGCTTAAACTCTAGGGACAGCAAGTCGGTACATCCTCTTGTCCCACACACACCAAAGGTCTGTACACATCTCGGTGGCATGTCCGTGCATTCATTTTCAATGTACATACTTTCCTATATGCAAACTGCATGATATGCATCAAGTCTGTGCATGCTTAGTTCAACTCTCGAACTAACTTGGTGCATCTTCCTTTCTTTTCCTTCAGATTCATTCAAACTGATAATAAGTCTGACCTGACAGGACTGCTGTTCGAGGAATTTAAGATGGGCATGTGATTCAAGAATGAAAGAAAGTGCCAGGATCGTGACACGTGGAAGGCAATGATGCTATGATGCTGACACGTGACCTAGATATTTGGGCGGGAATCGTGGTGACCACACGCCCTATCCTCGTACTGCTCTATAAATAAGAAGCTTCTTCCTCAGGTGCAGTGTGATCGAAATTGTGAACTTACTTTGAAAGAGTAGAAGCAGAGAGTGCTTGCACGATCAAAAGAAAAGAGAGAAGAAGGAAAGAGTCAAGAGAGAAGTGTTTAGAGGAATACTTAAAGTGTTTGTTGATGTGACACAAGAAGTGACTATGCAGCAAGCACTTGTGACCCTTAGACCTACTCCGCATTCACAAGCACATAGCAATTAAAGAGATAAATCAGGACCGAAACACCGTCGCACACACGCGAGCCCGGGTGACTATATGATGCTAGAAGGAGGTGTTGGATCAAGACCCTTGCTGGTGGGGTGCCAGCAGGGCTAGGGTTGCCCTCCCGAGGGTACGTGGCCCACACTTAGGGGCTGGCCGGTGCCACTTGGGGGCACTAGGTCCCACTCTCTCACTTAAGCACGGTGACCACACAATGCTGGTGGCTCCGGGATCGGACGCTCGCTCGCATGCACAACGGGACTATATCAACGGATATTAAACAAACAAGCACTAAGAATAATGGAGCAAAGTTTAGAGCTCACCTGGTTGGTTTGAAGAAACCAACCCCGTTCGGAGACGTGGGCGAGCGGGGAAGTGTGGATCCCGCACACTGCGCCGATGTCGCTTGAGCTGCTTAGTACAAGAACTACTCCTCACACAGGAGGGATGGACTAAGGGTGGGGAAACCCAATTACAACAAACACTACCTCCACACAGGGAGGGGCGCTAAGCCGGCCAGGCGGGAGGGGGAAAACGTGGCACCGTTGGCGGAACGGACGTCGGCGACGGTTCTGCTCGCTTGCTGTGAGCAGGGACAGGAGGCAGCTGTTGCAGTCGTAGCTCACTCTCAGGAATTTTTTCGACTACAAGACCAGCTGCGTCGTCTTCGTGACTGGACCAGGGACACCTCTGAATTTTGCCGATTTAATCTGACGCTGTCTCTGGCCGTGGTAGAGGCTCGAGCCGGATGAAGATTTCGAGGGCGGGCAGCTACAGAATTGTTGCAGTAGGATGCAGAAGCTATACCTTGGACTCCCGAACTCCGATTCTCGAACCGTCAGAAGTTCTGGAACCGTGGTCGAACCCTCCTTGCAGAAAAACTGGCGGGGATGCCACCGGAGGTCGGGGTGGCCCGGGGGACGCTGTTGAGTAACTGTGGGTCGTAGCAGACTGGAGCAGGCTGCCCCGAGTGACTGGAGGAGAAAAATCAGAACTCGGACTCCCGGAGGCCGAATGCACTTCTGCTTCTTGATCCTGGTCGCAGACAGGGGAAGGAATATTTTTGTAGAAGGAACCTTGGTCTGATTCCAGCGTCGTTAGTCGTGAAGCAACTTCCCACCGAGCTCAGGTTCTCTGCAGGGGATGACTGGACCAGTTGGGGGAGAATCGCCCTCCCGGTCGGCCACGAAGTCGAAACCGGACGATTCCACCTCGCCTGCGGAGGGGTGTCGCAGACCTTTCCGTCGATGAAGGCCACGCTCCAGGAAGAAACCGTGTGACCCTGGGGAAGCTTCTGCAAGCCGCAACCTGGTCTGTCACCTGCAGGCTGATAATGAAAATGGGGAGAAAGGGGAAGGAACAAGGGGTATGGATAGGGAGTGGTAATGGAGGGACCTGTGGGGTGGATGGGTATGGGAGTGGCCCTTGGGTGTTAGGAGGTCAAGGAGGGGGTGTTTCAAGGTGTGGGAGAGGGAGGATAAGGGCTGGAAGGGGGTGTTTGCAGTGGGTGGAAGAAGAGTTACGAATTTGGTTGGGGGAAGAGAGGGGAGAACATTTGAAAATGGGTTTAAGAAGGGAATTAATTTCTAGTGTTGGGGATGGGAAGAGGTGTGTGGGGAAGGGAAAAGGGGGCTTGGGGAGATGTGATTCCCTCTTGGGAGATGAGAGGGCTGCTTGGGGAAGGGGAAGATTTGCTTGGGAAGAGGAGAGGTTGCCTTGGGGCTAGGGGAAGTTAATGGGGTTGGTGTGGGGAAGTGGTGAGGCTTAATGAGGTGGTTGGGAGGTGAGAGGGTGTGGGAAAGGGAGGAGAGAGAGTGGATTTCGAAAATCCCTTGGGGGGGGGAGAGGGAGAGAGAGAGAGAGTGAGGAAGCTAGAGAGAGAGAGGGGAAGATGCACTTATGCTCAAAATACTTAATAATTCATTAACCTTCTCAAGTGGGAGTTGGGGTCCTATATATAGGGATCCCAACTTTGTACAAAAGCCCCTGAGAAAAGAACAAAAGACAGATAACCAAGGTGCAAGAAGGAGTGCACATGGGCCTAGCTCCTCTAGATGGGCCACGAAGCCAAACAAGCCCAATATGCTGATCCACTAATATGAGCACCTAGGACATGACTCAAAATACATCAAAAGAGACTCAAGAAAAGGGAAAATACATCAAGATGACCATAGTAATAAACTCCCGTGACTCCGAGGACCCATCAAGTCAAGTAATCACAGCATATCCGTCTCCAGAGGGGAGAGAGGTGTCGAGCCAAAGGGAACTCTGGGTGATGTCCCCATCAACTCCCCCGGGCTGTGAAGAGCTCGACTCTGTCGAGAAAGGGTCCTCTCGGCTGCGGTACTGCTCCAGGAGGTCGGGGTCCAGTTGTTGAAGATCCTCCCTGCTCACCCATGAATCATCTGAAGGGGGCCGGCCCTTCCACCTGACCAAGTATCGCTCGTATGCTTTGCTCCGGGTGACAGTGACCTGTTCATCCAATATCCGTTCTATTTGCTCCCGTTGGCCTCTCTGGATTGGTGTAACTCTCTCATGGGTGGTGGCTCTCTCAGAATGGGGAACAGGCTCAATTTCCTTACTAGGTGTCACCGTGGGTCCCTTATATGGCACCAAGTCAGCCACATTGAATGTGGGACTTACTGCGTACTCCTCAGGGAGGTCCAACACGTAAGCGTTCGTGCCAATCCTCTTTAAGACCTGGAAGGGGCCTGATCCACGCGACCTCAGCTTGGAGACATTTCCAGGGGAAAGCCTCTCAGTTCTTACCATCACATAATCACCTGTGTGAAACTCCTGGTGGCGGCGGTGGGAATCGGCCGACCTTTTATAAACCTCATTGCTTTTGTTAATGTGTTTGCGGATTTCTTCATGCAATTCCTTCATGTGTTGGGCAAATGACTCAGCATTAATAGACACTCTAGCATGTGGTGGCAAAGGAATGAGATCTGTAGGCTTCCTAGGTTTGTACCCATGCACAGCTTCAAATGGGCTCATCCCTATCGACCTATTTACTGAATTATTGTATGCAAACTCTTCCTGGGGTAATATGAGGTCCCAATTCCCGGGGCGATCCTCAACAAGACACCGGAGTAGATTTCCAAGGCTCCTATTGATGACTTCGGTCTGGCCGTCAGTTTGAGGGTGATAGGCCGTGGAAAATTTGAGAAGGGTCCCCATTAGGTGCCAGAGAGTCTTCCAGAAATAACTAGTAAATTTGACGTCCCTGTCAGAGATGATGGTCTTGGGCAGGCCATGGAGACGAACTACCTCGTCAAAGAATAGACGGGCCACATGGGAAGCATCAGAGGTTTTGGAACAGGGGATGAAATGAGTCATTTTTGAGAATCTGTCCACGACCACAAAGATGGAGTCATGTTTCCTCTGGGTCCGGGGTAGCCCTAACACGAAGTCCATACTCAGATCCTGCCATGGCCGATCGGGAACGGGTAGTGGGGTGTAAAGGCCAGTGTTTTGTCTGACTTGCTTGGCAGTCGCACACGTGCGGCATTGTCCCACAATGTTGGCCACGTCCCTCTTGAGGCTGGGCCAATAGAACTGTCCCTCAACTAAACCAATAGTTTTGTGTACCCCAAAATGTCCAGCTAGGCCCCCAGCATGTAATTCCCAGACCAATAAATCCCTTAGCGAAGTTCTAGGGATGCAAAGCCGATGCCCTTTGAAGAGGAACCCATCCTCTAAAATAAAACCCTGGTGTTCTTGGGAGGAATGGGTGGTTAGGTGGGTGTGGATGGGCCCAAAGTCGGGACAAGTCGGGTATTCTTCCCTCAATCGATCGAAGCCTATAACTTCTACTCGGATGGTGGTTAATAGGGAGACCCTCCTGCTAAGAGCATCCGCAGCGCGGTTCTCACTTCCGGCCTTGTGTTTGATCACAAATGTGTAGGCCTGAATGTACTCAACCCATCTAGCATGTCGGGCATTCAACTTCTGTTGTGAGTTGAGGTATTTTAGAGCCTCATGGTCTGAGAATATGACAAATTCTTTGGGTATGAGGTAATGCCTCTAATGGCGGAGAGATTGTACCACAGCATAGAATTCTTTGTCGTAAGTGGAGTACTTCATCCTAGCTTCACACAACTTCTCACTAAAATAGGCTACTGGGTGACCTTCCTGGCTAAGGATCCCGCCAATTCCTACCCCGGAGGCATCACAAGTCACCTCAAAGACTTTGGAGAAGTCAGGGAGGCTTAATACGGGGGCTTGGGTCATCCTTTCTTTGAGTTCTTGGAGAGCTCTAGTTGCAGACTTGGTCCACACAAAGGTCCCCTTTTTGAGGCAGTCAGTGATAGGGGCTGTGATGGTGCTGAACCCACGGATGAACCTTCGGTAGAAAGTGGCTAAGCCATGGAAGCTCCGGACTTCATGGAGAGTACGGGGTTCCGGCCAATCAATGATGGCTTGGACTTTTTCGGGGTCCATAGATACACCTTTGGTGGAGACAACATACCCAAGGAAGGTAAGGGATTCTGTCATGAAATGACATTTTCCTAGATTGGCAAAAAGGCTCTCCCTTCTAAGGGTGGTGCAGACCTGCCTGATGTGGAGGAGATGGGTTTCCTTGGACTGACTGTAGATGAGGATGTCATCAAAATAAACTACAAGGAAAACCCCAATGTAGGGCCTGAGGACTTCGGTCATGAGACGCATAAAAGTGCTTGGGGCATTGGAAAGCCCAAAAGGCATTACCAGCCATTCATAGAGTCCATCTTTGGTTTTAAAGGCTGTTTTCCATTCATCTCCGGACCTTATCCTTACTTGGTGGTAGCCACTTTTGAGGTCTATCTTGGAGAAAATGGTGGCTCCAGCAAGCATGTCTAACATATCGTCAAGTCTAGGTATAGGAAACCTATATTTGACGGTGATCTTGTTTATGGCCCTACTATCAACACACATTCGCCATGTCCCATCTTTCTTTGGTGTGAGAAGAGCGGGGACGGCGCATGGGCTCTTGCTAAGCCTAAGGAAGCCCTTTCTAATAAGTTCTTCAACTTGCCTTCTTAATTCAGCATGTTCGGTGGGGTTGAGACGGTAGTGTGGCAGATTTGGTAGGGAGGATCCTGGGACAAAATCTATGGCGTGTTGGACATCCCTCATGGGAGGGAGTTGGTCCGGGAGTTCATCGGGAAACACATCCTTGAATTCTTCAAGGAGTGGGTGTACTTCCACGGGGTGGGGGTTGGAGGGTGTTGGCTCTCCTAGACAAAGGACAATCGCGCACACGGGGGTTCCTTGGGCAACTTCCTCTTCCAACTCCTTTCTAGTGATAAGGTGGAGGCCTTTGATTGGCCTAGTGGGAACTTCGGGGGTGGGATCTTGGATGATAGGTTGTGTGAGTTTAGGTGGGCCATTGGGGCTTGGAGAGGGAGTGGGAAAAATCCCCTTAGTGGGTGGTTCCTTTCTAGGTGGGGAAGGGTTGAGGCGGATGGTCTTCCCCTCATGCACAAAGGTGCACGTGTTCGTCTTCCCATGGATGGTAGCATCTACATCGTATATCCAAGGTCTCCCAAGTAGGATACTCCCTACGGCCATAGGTATGATATCACACCAAATTTGCCCTTGGTAGGATGAGAAGGTGATGGGGATTAGACAACATGTGTTGACGGGGATGGAGTGATTATTGATCCATGACACACGGTAAGGTTTGGGGTGGGGAGTTGGGGTTAGCCCAAGAAGTTTGACGGTGTCCGGGGACACGGCATTGACACAACTTCCATTGTCTAAGAGGATCTTTCTAACATGTTCCCCCATTTTGATGAAAGTATGGAAGATGGAGGTCCTACGCCAATCCTCTTCTCGGGGTTGCGTGAGAGTGCATCTTATCACTCCAAGGTGGGCTGATTGGTGGTCATCTTCTACACCCTCTTCAATGAATTGTTCCTCATACTCTTCTTCCCACCCTAGGGCAGCCTCGTACTCCTCCATATTCTCTTGAGTTTCGTGGGAGGTGGTGGGTACGCTCTCTATGACTAGATTGGACATTCCTTTTGAGGGGCATTGAGTGGCTATATGGCCATAACCATGACACCGAAAACACTTAACCGAACTATTCTCCGGGGCCTTTCCTTTGAAGATGTCCTCTCTTCGGGGAGGGGGATTGAGTGGAGGGGTTTTGGTAGGAGGAGGGTTGGTTGGTTGTGGGTAGGTCCGGGTGGGGGTACTTCCACTAGGAGTAGGAGTCTTCAATAATGGTGGAAGATTGGGTTGTGGACCCGTGTTCCTAGGCGCAAACGGACGGGAAGGTGTGAACCTTGAATTCCTAAAGAACCTCTCCGTATCCCGAGCTATTTGGTAAGCCATCTCAAGGGAATCCACATCCCTCATAATTAATTCCCTTTTGATGTTTGGATGGAGGCCATTCCTAAACCGTGAGAGAGTGACGGCTAATTCCTCATGTACTCCACACTTTAGAAGATAAGAGTCAAACAACTCTATGTACTCCACCACGGACTTTCCCTCTTGGGTGAGGCATTGCCATTCATCTAGGAGTGTTTGGGTGTATGAGTGGGGAAGGTACTTGAACCTTAATTGGGCTTTCATGTCTTCCCATGTTTGAATGGGTTCTTCCCTCCTAATTCTTTTTCTAGTTTCAACACTCATCCAATAGGTCTTGGCTAATTTAGTAAGGTGCATTTTGGCTAGCCTAACCTTCCTTTCTTCGGTCATGAGGTACCACTCGAAGTATTGGTCCATAGCACTCTCCCATTCTAGGTACACATGTGGGTTATGTGACCCATCGAAGTTAGGGGCCTCAACTTTGATCATCCTAAGTAGGTAGTCATCCGGATCATCTCTTGGTCGCCTCTCCAAGGCTCTATGTGGGCGGGGCCTCTCATTCTCAGGGTAAAAGTCATGCTCTAAGTCCTCCCTATCATGCTCAACCCGGGGTGGTGGGGCCCTTTGGGGTATGTTCCTAGGGGGTGTCCTAGCTTCCTCCATCCTATCCAATCGGGTGACCACGCCATTCATTCGCTCCGTGAGGGCTAGAATGGCAGCTTCTATTCGTTCCATGGGATTTTGGGGAGTACCTCTAGGGTCGTTTTGGTTGCCTTGAGAATTGGGATCCATGGGTGGGTTGGAATTAGAAGGATCAGCCCGAAAAATGGTACCCCTACGGGTGGACATGCACAATGAAGACAAGGCGGTAAAGGAATGCAATTGCCCTTGGACCTAGGCTTGTAGAGACAAGTCTAAAACTTGCTCTGATACCAATTGATGTGACACAAGAAGTGACTATGCAGCAAGCACTTGTGACCCTTAGACCTACTCCGCATTCACAAGCACATAGCAATTAAAGAGATAAATCGGGACCGAAACACCGTCGCACACACGCGAGCCCGGGTGACTATATGATGCTAGAAGGAGGTGTTGGATCAAGACCCTTGCTGGTGGGGTGCCAGCAGGGCTAGGGTTGCCCTCCCGAGGGTACGTGGCCCACACTTAGGGGCTGGCCGGTGCCACTTGGGGGCACTAGGTCCCACTCTCTCACTTAAGCACGGTGACCACACAATGCTGGTGGCTCCGGGATCGGACACTCGCTCGCATGCACAACGGGACTATATCAACGGATATTAAACAAACAAGCACTAAGAATAATGGAGCAAAGTTTAGAGCTCACCTGGTTGGTTTGAAGAAACCAACCCCGTTCGGAGACGTGGGCGAGCGGGGAAGTGTGGATCCCGCACACTGCGCCGATGTCGCTTGAGCTGCTTAGTACAAGAACTACTCCTCACACAGGAGGGATGGACTAAGGGTGGGGAAACCCAATTACAACAAACACTACCTCCACACAGGGAGGGGCGCTAAGCCGGCCAGGCGGGAGGGGGAAAACGTGGCACCGTTGGCGGAACGGACGTCGGCGACGGTTCTGCTCGCTTGCTGTGAGCAGGGACAGGAGGCAGCTGTTGCAGTCGTAGCTCACTCTCAGGAATTTTTTCGACTACAAGACTAGCTGCGTCGTCTTCGTGACTGGACCAGGGACACCTCTGAATTTTTCCGATTTAATCTGACGCTGTCTCTGGCCGTGGTAGAGGCTCGAGCCGGATGAAGATTTCGAGGGCGGGCAGCTACAGAATTGTTGCAGTAGGATGCAGAAGCTATACCTTGGACTCCCGAACTCCGATTCTCGAACCGTCAGAAGTTCTGGAACCGTGGTCGAACCCTCCTTGCAGAAAAACTGGCGGGGATGCCACCGGAGGTCGGGGTGGCCCGGGGGACGCTGTTGAGTAACTGTGGGTCGTAGCAGACTGGAGCAGGCTGCCCCGAGTGACTGGAGGAGAAAAATCAGAACTCGGACTCCCGGAGGCCGAATGCACTTCTGCTTCTTGATCCTGGTCGCAGACAGGGGAAGGAATATTTTTGTAGAAGGAACCTTGGTCTGATTCCAGCGTCGTTAGTCGTGAAGCAACTTCCCACCGAGCTCAGGTTCTCTGCAGGGGATGACTGGACCAGTTGGGGGAGAATCGCCCTCCCGGTCGGCCACGAAGTCGAAACCGGACGATTCCACCTCGCCTGCGGAGGGGTGTCGCAGACCTTTCCGTCGATGAAGGCCACGCTCCAGGAAGAAACCGTGTGACCCTGGGGAAGCTTCTGCAAGCCGCAACCTGGTCTGTCACCTGCAGGCTGATAATGAAAATGGGGAGAAAGGGGAAGGAACAAGGGGTATGGATAGGGAGTGGTAATGGAGGGACCTGTGGGGTGGATGGGTATGGGAGTGGCCCTTGGGTGTTAGGAGGTCAAGGAGGGGGTGTTTCAAGGTGTGGGAGAGGGAGGATAAGGGCTGGAAGGGGGTGTTTGCAGTGGGTGGAAGAAGAGTTACGAATTTGGTTGGGGGAAGAGAGGGGAGAACATTTGAAAATGGGTTTAAGAAGGGAATTAATTTCTAGTGTTGGGGATGGGAAGAGGTGTGTGGGGAAGGGAAAAGGGGGCTTGGGGAGATGTGATTCCCTCTTGGGAGATGAGAGGGCTGCTTGGGGAAGGGGAAGATTTGCTTGGGAAGAGGAGAGGTTGCCTTGGGGCTAGGGGAAGTTAATGGGGTTGGTGTGGGGAAGTGGTGAGGCTTAATGAGGTGGTTGGGAGGTGAGAGGGTGTGGGAAAGGGAGGAGAGAGAGTGGATTTCGAAAATCCCTTGGGGGGGGGGAGAGGGAGAGAGAGAGAGAGTGAGGAAGCTAGAGAGAGAGAGGGGAAGATGCACTTATGCTCAAAATACTTAATAATTCATTAACCTTCTCAAGTGGGAGTTGGGGTCCTATATATAGGGATCCCAACTTTGTACAAAAGCCCCTGAGAAAAGAACAAAAGACAGATAACCAAGGTGCAAGAAGGAGTGCACATGGGCCTAGCTCCTCTAGATGGGCCACGAAGCCAAACAAGCCCAATATGCTGATCCACTAATATGAGCACCTAGGACATGACTCAAAATACATCAAAAGAGACTCAAGAAAAGGGAAAATACATCAAGATGACCATAGTAATAAACTCCCGTGACTCCGAGGACCCATCAAGTCAAGTAATCACAGCATATCCGTCTCCAGAGGGGAGAGAGGTGTCGAGCCAAAGGGAACTCTGGGTGATGTCCCCATCATTTGTTCTTCAGTCTCCTGGTTCAGAACCGGAGCTGAAATTGCTCATTGTTGAGCTACATTCCCATTTGGGTTCTTTCATTTCTTTGCTTTGTTTTTTTCATCTTCGTTTTAGAAACTCGTTTCCAAGCTGTGCGTCAGCGGAGCAAGCTGTGAAGCTCAGTTGTTTGCAGAGGTGGATTCCTCTGGTCGGGTAAAGTTGTAAGTCCCCAGCGGTTTGCAGAGGAGCATTCCTCTGGACGGCATAAGCTGTAATGCCCACCTGTCTGTAGGGTTGTGACCCCAAAGCTGTGGATCAGCGAAGCTGTGTATCAGTAGTGGAAGCCACATTCCGGTTTGGAGTGTGGGGTGGACGTAGATCTTGGGTTTGAGATCGAACCACCTTAAAAATCTCTATCTTCTGTGCGATTGCTTTGCAGACTATATGCTTTCAGGTCATTTCTTCGATCTGTAGTAAATGAATGTTTAGGACCGTCTTGAGTTAGATCTGTTGGGTCGGCGTTCATCGATAGTATTGTTCTTCTGTCTGTCGTCTGACAGCAGCTTGATTTAATTTCGCACTTGGAGCTACTATTGTTTATTTGAATTGGGTGGCTGATCTATTCACCCCCCTCTAGATCGTATATCGCATCCTATCACACGTATCTTCTGTCTCAGGTACGTTGATTCTCTTTGATCCTACCGTTCGTATCTCTGTCAGCCTGTTAATTTTTACGGTCCTCTGAGGGCCATGTCTAGCATCCAACGGTCGGACGATAGACCGCGTACTTTGGTCTTAGGTACGTTTCTGTTAATTACATCTCTGAGGATTTGTTACTTTCTGCGGTCCTATAAGGGCCGTTTGACAGGGTTCGTAGTCGTTTGTCAGACCGCCCAGTTCACTCAGGTACGCTGCTGTTTATACCATTTTAGTTTATTTTAGTTCGGTGTTGTTTTCATTTTACTGCTCCCTGTCACTTTGCGGTCCTGCTCTGGGCTGTTTATACACCCTGTGCGGTCTCCCATCAGACCGCCGCTTTGCTACAGTGCACCCCGAGATTTGTATTTGTGTGTTATTTCATATCATTCCATACTTGTTTCGGGTGCCACTTATCTCCCCCTAGTTGTCATTCATCTCTGCACTATTATTGCCATTGTTTGATCATTGTTTGTTAGTCTTAGGCTAGAATTTGTATGCACTCCGATGCGCATAGGTTCATACATTGTTTGTCATACTAGTTGCATTCCTACCTTGGTAGGGGATCCTCTCGTCGCCATATTCCTTAGAGCCGACTAGGTGACCCTATCCAGGACCTCTGTAAGTCCCCGTGAGCTGTGGATTCCCACACAGACGCCGGGCAGGTTGTACCGTACCACCCCGAGTCTAGGCTGCATCCGTGAGAGAGAGTAAACTTACAGTCAACCAAGTTCCCATTCCACCCTTACTAGGAATCCCATTATTGAAAGAACGCCTATTTAATTGAATCTACTAAGGTTCCTAAAGGAGAAACATATAAAAATTGGGCGCATCATTGTAACTTAGTTGATTATTGGTTGCCTCTTCTCTCCTCTTTGTTTGTGCATTTTTATTAATCATCTTCGTTTAGGTGCTTACTAGGTGTTGTCATTTCTTTGGTTAAAGGTGCTCGTTACATGTGGAGTTGCTTCACACCCACAGGATCTTCTCCTAGGGGCAAGTCCTCGTTCATTTCCTATTTCAACCCTCTGTTTGATTCCCCTTCTACCATGTCTTCCTACAATTTTTCTCATTCCCGCGAGGACTCTCTTCCTCAGGGATTTTTAGAGGACCCGCCCTGGGTCACGACTGTGTAGGGGAGAGAGGGGTCTGCCCCTCCTCTGCTGACCATTGCTACTGAGGGTAGTCAACCCTCCCCCTCTGATTCTGTCACGCCCCGAACCGATAGCAGCGGAACGTGTCGTTTGCTCGGAACGTGACAGTTAAACAGTCGTGAATGATCAAGAGCAATGGCACGAGACCAAATAATTTGGAACAACAAAATTTTTTATTTCAAATATAAGTCTCTTACAAGAACTTGAAGACTCAACTATGTCACTATGAAAGGAAAGAAGATGACACACTAATGACCTAGACAAGATAACTAAATAAGAGACATCATGCTAGACTCAAGAAAGATGAAAGACTCGGGTTCACTAATTTCCAAAGCTCGCTCGCACACTTGTCCCTCCCATGTGAGTCTCGGTCTCGCTAGCCACCTGATTACCTGAAAAATGTTGGAATAAAACTGGGTGAGCGAATGCTCAGTAGGAATTACATCTCTACGATCCAGACTTGCTTAAAGTAATTAACATCTTATGCAATGTATCATGATCATGAATGAGTGAAAGCGAGAAAATATAGAAATATAGCAATGTGAAAGGTATGAAATATCTGGCATAAAAATTGAACTAAGTTGCATGATATATCGAGCAAGATGTTTCCATATCATATCACGAGATAATAGACAATTGATCATCAAGTAAATACCCTTCTTCTTGGGGAGAGGTTCATGATTTTTAAGCACTCAAGTCAGTCTAGAATTTACCTAACGAGTCAGTGGTTTTTGCTCGTAGGTCGTCAGGATATCTTTAACCTCATGAGCCAGTGGTCTCAGGGGTTTATTATTAGTCCGTTTCTCCTCATGAGTCAGTGGTCTCATGGGTTTATCATAGTTCGTTTCTCCTCATGAGTCAGTGGTCTCATGGGTTTGTCTTTAGTTCATGTTTCCTCATGAGTCAGTGGTCTCATAGGTTCCTCATTAGTTTAGGACTTCCATCCTACCAGACAATAGCATTCATGCGGCCGAAGGCCCAATATTTATTAGTTGATATTTAGCGGCCCAATTTGCAGGAAATTAGTAAACAATCAAGTCATGGAGTACAAAAACTGGGTAAATGGCATGAAGGGATTTTTTAGGGTACAACCTGCTCGGCTGCCTTGAGGGAATCCAAGACTAGCGGAGACTTACGGAGGTCTCAATGACTAACTTGCCAGTCTGAAGGAGCGAAATGTCCAACAGAGGGCTCGTATGTCACCAAGAGTTGAGGTGTATAACGTGAACCAATCATGAAACGGGGCTCCATCTGCGGACTCGAGATGAGAGTGCCAAAAGACTCGAGTTATGGGTCAAAACCGAAAGAAAACGGTGAGGACATGAATGCGTTAATTATAGAATTCATGTCTATCCAATTCTATAATTAACTATAACTAAATAAACTTATATTATTTGACACCCGTGGGTGGCGTCATTTATTAATTAGCGTCCTCTTGGAGGGACGTTAATTTTATGGTTTAGAACTGAATTTATTTAACAAGAATTCACATTTATATCTATTTATCTGAATAATTTCAAAAACACGTATTCCAAGACACATTGATTTATTTAAAATAATTCACAGAAATAGAGTATATGATAATCTGGAGAAAAATACAAGGATTCAATATATATAATTTTCATAATTTTCTATTACATATTTTAATAAATATGGATTTTGAAAGATATTTCAAAAAAACATACATTCCAAGACACCTTGATTTATTTAAAATAATTTACGGAAATAGAATATACGATAATTAGGACAAAAATACAAGAATTCTAAATATATATTTTTCATAATTTTCTGTTACATATTTTAATTAATATGGATTTTCAAAGACATATATACATGATATATATATATATATATACATATATATATAGTAAATTAACGCCACTATTCCCAGGCGTCCCAATGAATTTTGACGACCCAAAGTTGGTCGTCATTTCAAAAATGCCTTATTTTTGAGCCTCTCGTTTCTAGACGTAACCATGTCGGAATCTAGTTTATAATATGCCGAAATGACCGGCTCGAAAAACTCTACCTAACCATAGGTTCAAAATAATTTTTCGTTGAGAGACAGGGATCTTGAGATAGGGGGCACGAAAAATGGTGTAACCACTTTCACTATCTCGGTTTCCACCCCAATAGTACGCTCATAAAATTTCATGGCCAAAGGATACTCCTATACCCATGAACAAACAATTAATGCGAAAAACTCATAACTAACGTATATAGAATTGACGACTGCTCGTTGATCAATTTTTCAGAATTTATTAAGTGACGACACTGTGGCTGTCACCTTCTATGAAAATAACGCCCTAGGCAGGGTCGTTATTTACTGAAAAAATTTCAAATCCCGATAGAACACAGTGATAATCATGTGCATGATATATATATATAATGATTTTTATCTATCATATTAGCCTTAAATCGTGTTCTAACTTTGTTTGAGCTACGAACTTGGGAAAAACTACTAAAACTCAATAAAATAGCATGAAACATGAAGATTTAATCATGATTTGCATGCATGATGCACTATTAACCGGTTTTGCCTGAGATATAGAGATAGCCTATCTTGTGGGGTGTTTTAAGGTTGGATGGTGAAGAACGGAGGAGAATAACAATCTCTGTCGCACCGAGATACCCTTCAGAGAAGAACAATAGAGGAAGTAGCAGAGCCTCTCCTTTGCAGTCAGCAGCGACAGAAGATGATATTAAAAGCAGCAGTAGTAGTAGCACGGCTGCAGGGGATATTAAGAGCAGCGACTACACAGCAGGGAGCAGGTAGGAAGAAGAAGGAACTCTCCTTCTTGTCCGTTGACGCACTGGTAGATAAAGAAACAGAAAGTGGTGGTGTGCAGGAGATAATACGAGCAGCAGCCATGGCTTGCTCGACGAGGACTTATTTATAGGATTTAGGTTTAGAATCCTACTAGTAATTGAATTTCCTTAGTAGTTAATCCTTTTGTTTCTAAAACTCTTCATACTACCCTAACCACAGCCACCTTCCTATTTGTAACCCAACACTTTAAAACTTCCTGTGACTACGATCGTGAGGTTGAGGGTGACACTGTATGCGCATGGGTGAAAACTCAGTTACATGTATTTCTGTATATTGCATGATATATATGCATAGTTATGTGGACGAGTGGGTTTACTCAGTTGGATTTCGGGTGAAGGCCAGTTATATAGTAGTTTTTATAAGTATTGCTCGTAGGTGGGCTTAGGTTTGGACGTGAGTGGATGTTGGGTTATTGATGGGCACGTGAGTTTGATTTGTTGGTTTGGTTGGCCTTGGTGAGTGGCTCACATGGGTTTGATGGTGGCATATAAATGGTTTTTCTCATTTTGACTAAGGTATATATATATATATATACATATATATAATGGGTTAAAGTCCATTAAATGCATTTATCTAATTTTGGGCTTTTATATGATTGTATAAAAGGAAGATTAATATATGTTTAAAGCACACTAAGTATATATATATATGTATATAAAACTTATTTATTCCTATTTGACTTTTAATTTATTTAGAATATTCTCTTATTCTTTATTATTTATCCGGGATGCTACGTAGTATAATTACATGCATCCTGCGTAAAATATTGGCTTTTGAGAAAAGACCAGTATAACATATATACTAAGCCCCTTATTGATTCCGTGTTTAAAGGAGAATTATGTTGACCCGATTAACATTGGAGCCTTCTATTGGTTTTGTTTTCGTTTATTTAACTAGTTGGGGTAGGATATATTTATTATTAATTTCTTATTCTAGATGAGCTTAATGTGTGCAAGTGTATGGGTTTTAGTAAAAGCCCATACATTTGTGTTATATTATATTTTGGGCCTTACTGTGTTGTTCGGGCAAAAGCCTGTTCTTTAAAGGGTTAGCCTATACATATATTAGTTTGGGTTTAGGCTAGCTTTATATAGCGGCTCATTTATTTAATTTTTTTGCCGTTAATATAATATGTGTGTCGAGGCCCATTAATTGTAAAACTAATTATTTCTAAGCAAAGTTTTAAGGAATTATTATTCCTTAAATTTTCAGAGGTGTTACACCCTCCCCCACTTAAAAGAATTTGGTCCCCAAATTCACATGGTATTTTTCTTCCAAAACAGCCAAAAATTATTACACCATGACCTTAATTATCAACAATATGCTAAAAAGGGTAATGAATGGAATCTACGTTCCTAATAGAAACAAATAGGACTAGCTTAATGTTAAGGGGTACCTCTCATTACTCCATCAGTTAGTTCGTTCAAAGGTTGAAGCCTTCCTTGATGTCGTGTCCCATCGAAGTTTTCAACCTTCGGAGGTTGATCTTTTGGAAGTGGACAACTTGCTACCTTGTGGTCCTTGCTTCCACAACGAAGACATCCACCTATCTCCCACCAACATTCCTCCGTCCGATGATTTCTTTTTCCACAATGTTTACACTTCTTTTGCGACACTCCTTCCTGTCTATCTCCACTTTTTATCTTCTTGCCATTTGACGACCCATCACTACAATTAGGTCTCTTCTTACTAGTCTCGACTCTCCCTGCTAACTCATTATTTCTTCTCCGAGCCTTGACTTTTTCCATCATTTCCAAGACATCTTCTAACAATTGAGCTCTTTTAACCATCTCCGAGTAAGATTGTATATCTATTGGCGCCAACTGGAGAATGAGCTGAAGTGTTAACCCATTCATAAATCTTTTAGCCTTCATTCTTTCAGTCATAATCAGATGAGGCGCATAACGAGACAACCTTGAGAATTGGGCCTCATACTCAGCCACGGACATACTCCTTTGTTTCAACGATGTGAATTCTGCGGCCTTCCTTTCTTTAATTCTCTCGGAAAAATATTTATCATTAAAATATGTTAAGAATTCTGCCCATGATACTTGATTATTCGGCAATGTTGCTTCCACGGACTCCCACCATGCCCTAGCATCCTTTTCTAGCTGAAATGTTGCCAAAAGGACTTTATCTTGGTCCGAACATTGCATTATCCGGAATATCATCTCAATCTCCTTTACCCAATGTTCCGCCTTGTCAGGGTCGGTGGATCCATCAAACCTAGGGGGATTCAGTCCTTGAAAATTTCTATGCAATTCTCCCGCACCACGATCTGCTACACCATGAGCCACCTGCTGGAGGGCTTGAGTCCAACCTTGGACCATCTCACGCCATTGATTTTGCTCAGCTGCCATCTAGCTAAAGAGTTAAATTTCTACAAAATAAAATAAGAATTAATTCCTTTTATATTTCAGGAGAAGCACATTTTAATTGGAGAGTGAATATATTTAACACTTAACCCGTGGCTCTACCCGATTCTCACGGAATTCCTATAGGATGACCGACAAGGATACTCAACCTATCTCTTGGACTTAATGCCCTAAGGAATTGAAAGTCGAAGCTCTGATACCACCTTTGTCACGCCCCGAACCGATAGCAGCAGAACGTGTCGTTTGCTCGGAACGTGGCAGTTAAACAGTCGTGAATGATCAAGAGCAATGGCACGAGACCAAATAATTTGGAACAACAAAAATTTTTATTTCAAATATAAGTCTCTTACAAGAACTTGAAGACTCAACTATGTCACTATGAAAGGAAAGAAGATGACGCACTAATGACCTAGACAAGATAACTAAATAAGAGACATCATGCTAGACTCAAGAAAGATGAAAGCTTCGGGTTCACTAATTTCCAAAGCTCGCTCGCACACTTGTCCCTCTCATGTGAGTCTCGGTCTTGCTAGCCACCTGATTACCTGAAAAATGTTGGAATAAAATTGGGTGAGCGAACACTCAGTAGGAATTACATCTCTACGATCCAGACTTGCTTAAAGTAATTAACATCTTATGCAATGTATCATGATCATGAATGAGTGAAAGCGAGAAAATATAGAAATATAGCAATGTGAAAGGTATGAAATATCTGGCATAAAAATTGAACTAAGTTGCATGATATATCGAGCAAGATGTTTCCATATCATATCACGAGATAATAAACAATTGATCATCAAGTAAATACCCTTCTTCTTGGGTAGAGGTTCATGATTTTCAAGCACTCAAGTCAGTCTAGAATTTACCTAACGAGTCAGTGGTTTTTGCTCGTAGGTCGTCAGGATATCTTTAACCTCATGAGCCAGTGGTCTCAGGGGTTTATTATTAGTCCGTTTCTCCTCATGAGTCAGTGGTCTCATGGGTTTATCATAGTTCGTTTCTCCTCATGAGTCAGTGGTCTCATGGGTTTGTCTTTAGTTCATGTTTCCTCATGAGTCAGTGGTCTCATAGGTTCCTCATTAGTTTAGGACTTCCATCCTACCAGACAATAGCATTCATGCGGCCGAAGGCCCAATATTTATTAGTTGATATTTAGCGGCCCAATTTGCAGGAAATTAGTAAACAATCAAGTCGTGGAGTACAAAAACTGGGTAAATGGCGTGAAGGGATTTTTTAGGGTACAACCTGCTCGGCTGCCTTGAGGGAATCCAAGACTAGCGGAGACTTACGGAGGTCTCAATGACTAACTTGCCAGTCCGAAGGAACGGAATGTCCAACGGAGGGCTCGTATGTCACCGAGAGTTGAGGTGTATAACGTGAACCAATCATGAAATGGGGCTCCATCTACGGACTCGAGATGAGAGTGCCAATAGACCCGAGTCATGGGTCAAAACCGGAAGAAAACAGTGAGGACATGAATGCGTTAATTATAGAATTCATGTCTATCCAATTCTATAATTAACTATAACTAAATAAACTTATATTATTTGACACCCGTGGGTGGCGTCATTTATTAATTAGCGTCATCTTGGAGGGACGTTAATTTTATGGTTTAGAACTGAATTTATTTAATAAGAAGTCACATTTATATCTATTTATCTGAATAATTTCAAAAACACGTATTCCAAGACACATTGATTTATTTAAAATAATTCACGGAAATAGAGTATATGATAATCTGGAGAAAAATACAAGGATTCAATATATATAATTTTCATAATTTTTTGTTACATATTTTAATAAATATGGATTTTGAAAGATATTTCAAAAAAACATACATTCCAAGACACCTTGATGTATTTAAAATAATTTACGAAAATAGAATATACGATAATTAGGAGAAAAATACAAAGATTCTAAATATATATTTTTCATAATTTTCTGTTACATATTTTAATAAATATGGATTTTCAAAGACATATATACATGATATATATATATATATATATATATATAGTAAATTAACGCCACTATTCCGAGGCGTCCCAATGAATTTTGACGACCCAAAGTTGGTCGTCATTTCAAAAATGCCTTATTTTTGAGCCTCTCGTTTCTAGACGTAACAATGTCGGAATCTAGTTTATAATATGCCGAAATGATCGGCTCGAAAAACTCTACCTAACCATAGGTTCAAAATAATTTTTCGTTGAGAGACGGGGATCTTGAGATGGGGGCACGAAAAATGGTGTAACCACTTTCACTACCTCGGTTTCCACCCCAATAGTACGCTCATAAAATTTCATGGCCAAAAGATACTCCTATACCCATGAACAAACTATTAATGCGAAAAACTCATAACTAACGTATATAGAATTGACGACTGCTCGTTGATCAATTTTTCAGAATTTATTAAGTGACGACACTGTGGCTGTCACCTTCTATGAAAATAATGCCCTAGGCAGGGTCGTTATTTACTGAAAAATTTCAAATCCCGATAGAACACAGTGATAATCATATGCATGATATATATATATATAATGATTTTTATCTATCATATTAGCCTTAAATCGTGTTCTAACTTTGTTTGGGCTACGAACTTGGGAAAAACTACTAAAACTCAATAAAATAGCATGAAACATGAAGATTTAATCATGATTTGCATGCATGATGCACTATTAACCGGTTTTGCCTGAGATATAGAGATAATCTACCTTGTGGGGTGTTTTAAGGTTGGATGGTGAAGAACGGAGGAGAATAACAATCTCTGTCGCACCGAGATACCCTTCAGAGAAGAACAATAGAGGAAGTAGCAGAGCCTCTCCTTTGCGGTCAGCAGCGACAGAAGATGATATTAAAAGCAGCAGTAGTAGTAGCACGGCTACAGGGGATATTAAGAGTAGCGACTACACAGCAGGGAGCAGGCAGGAAAAAGAAGGAACTCTCCTTCTTGTCCATCGACGCACTGGTAGATAAAGAAACAGAAAGTGGTGGTGTGCAGGAGATAATACGAGCAACAGCCATGGCTTGCTTGACGAGGACTTATTTATAGGATTTAGGTTTAGAATCCTACTATAGTAATTGAATTTCCTTAGTAGTTAATCCTTTTGTTTCTAAAACTCTTCATACTACCCTAACCACAGCCACCTTCCTATTTGTAACCCAACACTTTAAAACTTCCTGTGGCTACGATCGTGAGGTTGAGGGTGCCACTGTATGCGCATGGGTGAAAACTCAGTTACATGTATTTCTGTATATTGCATGATATATATGCATAGTTATGTGGACGAGTGGGTTTACTCAGTTGGATTTCGGGTGAAGGCCAATTATATAGTAGTTTTTATAAGTATTGCTCGTAGGTGGGCTTAGGTTTGGACGTGAGTGGATGTTGGGTTATTGATGGGCACGTGAGTTTGATTTGTTGGTTTGGTTGGCCTCGGTGAGTGCTCACGTGGGTTTCATGGTGGCATATAAATGGTTTTTCTCATTTTGACTAAGGTATATATATATATACATATATATAATGGGTTAAAGTCCATTAAATGCATTTCTCTAATTTTGGGCTTTTATATGATTGTATAAAAGGAAGATTAATATATGTTTAAAGCACACTAAGTATATATATATATGTATATAAAACTTATTTATTCCTATTTGACTTTTAATTTATTTAGAATATTCTCTTATTCTTTATTATTTATCCGGGATGCTACGTAGTATAATTACATGCATCCTGCGTAAAATATTGGCTTTTGAGAAAAGACCAGTATAACATATATACTAAGCCCCTTATTGATTCCGTGTTTAAAGGAGAATTCTGTTGACCCGATTAACATTGGAGCCTTCTATTGGTTTTGTTTTCGTTTATTTAACTAGTTGGGGTAGGATATATTTATTATTAATTTTTATTCTAGATGAGCTTAATGTGTGCAAGTGTATGGGTTTTAGTAAAAGCCCATACATTTGTGTTGTATTATATTTTGGGCCTTACTGTGTTGTTTGGGCAAAAGCCTGTTCTTTAAAGGGTTAGCCTATACATATATTAGTTTGGGTTTAGGCTAGCTTTATATAGCGGCTCATTTATTTATTTATTTTTTGCCGTTAATATAATATGTGTGTCGAGGCCCATTAATTGTAAAACTAATTATTTCTAAGCAAAGTTTTAAGGAATTATTATTCCTTAAATTTTCAGAGGTGTTACAGATTCTGCCACTCATAATTCGGCCAATCACATTCTCCATATGATGGCCCAGCTGGATTCGACCCAGCTCCACATTCTTTGCCAAGCTTTGCAGGGGCCGGACGCCCCGTCTTCAGTTCCTCCCTAGGGCATGCCTACTGCCGCCCCTTCTTTATCTTTTGCTAGTGGGCTAGGGTCCTCGTCTGCTGCTCCCATTGATCTTACCCCTATCCAGCCCAAGGTCCTCTGCTTCACCAATCCAGAGGTGGGCCAAGCCTCTAGCTCGGCCCATCAGATGTTCGATAAGGGGAAGACCCTGCTTTTGTCGCCTTCTTACATGGATCCTCACGGGACTACCTCTCCAACGCCTCAGGCTCTTAAATGATAGAAATACTAGAAAGTGATCTAGAAGGGGGGGGATGAATAGATCACCCCAATTTTCAAATTAAATCAAAGAACTCAATAAATATGCCCAGAGAAGCGATGCAGATATGCTTAGCACACATCAGAAGAAGAGATCAACAACGAAATGATAACGCCAAAAGGCAATTCGTGATGCACAAGCAAATGATCGAACGGATGATAGGTCTAGGAAAGCAATGTAAACAATAGCCTCAACCAATTGAAGATAAGAAAATCGCACAGAGGGCAATGCAACAATCACATAGGGAGACAAGGGGTTTTTAGGTGGTTCCATTGCCAACCGCAATCTCTATCCACCCCTCGTTCAGGCCGAACGAGGATTTCACTAGCAAATACAAAAGAAGAAGTAGACTCAGTCTGCGACACAATGCTGCCACATAGCTTGCCCTGAGGGAGACAAATCCCTCTACTCAGATCATGTATCCACAGAACCTGCACCCTGGGCTTGCAACCCACAAGACCAGACACCGGAGAACTCTTTCTCCTTTCCTGTAAACCAGAGGAAACCCACGAGTGACCCCAAGTCACTCGCAACCGGAGATGCTGTCTCCCTTCCTCCAAGGACACTCAGAGGGAACCAAAACCAAATCAAAAGTTGGAATGAAAAGGAAGAACATAAATCGAAAAGGAAAAAGAAATGTAGCTTCAATGAAGCAATTCCAGATAGGATGGCTGGCTGCTCTCAAATCTATCTTCTAAGGGAAGATCCTCTTGTTTTCCTCATCTGGGGAAGACTCTCTCCTTCTTCTTTTTCTTGGGGGGTTCTCTCTCTTTCTGAATATGCGAATGAAAAGTTGCAGTAGCTTTCAGCAGCTTTCTTCGAGGGGCAAGACACCCTTATATAGGAGTAGGGGCTTCGTAGTAGCAGATAACCTAGTGAGCACTGATTGGTCCACCTGTATATTCTTCTGGAAACCTTCGAAACAGCGTGCCATCCTCCCTTGGATCACGTGCCCATCAGTGTTGGATATTCTGCCACGTGTACAAGCCATTTCGCGCCAAAAGTATCCGCACGTGTGATGGGCGCCAGTATTGCATCTGAACATATGCTCCTTGAGACCACGCACCATGCTTAATCCTGTTAGTTAGAGCAAAGACTTTTCGTCAAACACTTTGTAGCACAGACCTAATACTTGCTCAGACCTGAAATATGCTCGAACTTAAAAACATGCTTAGACCTTAGATGGCATAAGGTAAAACCATGCACAGACCATATATGTGTCTAACAAAGTATGCAACGACCTTGGCAATGTCATCTGTCAAAATGTGCACCAACCTTGTTTACGAAGTTGCACTAACCTTGAAGTATTGAAACCAAAACATGCATAGACCTTGCATGTATACAAACAAGGTATGCACCGACCTTATATGCAGTATAGAGAAATGGGCTTTATATGCATGTAGCAGAAGATGCACCGACCTTATGTGCGTTGAGCTGATATGTGCACCGACTTCATATGGCATGAAGCAAAAGATGCACCGACCTTATATGACTTATCGCAAAAGTGCATAGACTTTCGTGTGCCTAAAACATACCTTGCACCGACTTTATATGCATAATGCAAAAACTGCACCGACCTTAATGTGCATGCAGCAAAGTGCACCGACCTTGTATCGCATAAGGGCAAATCATGCACTGACCTTGTGTTGCATGAAGGCAATGTTGTGCACAGACCTTAATGTGCGTGCAGCAAAGTGCACCGACCTTGTATCGCACAAGGGAAAATCATGCACTGACCTTGTGTCGCATGAAGGCAATGTTGTGCACAGACCTTATGCATTGCAACAAAAACATGCACCGACCTTATACCGAAGAAACAAGAAGGTGCACCGACGCATAAGCAAAAGTCTAGTAGATTTCAACATAAGAGCCAGATGACATGCACAAACTCCATTGCACATACTTATGAGTAATTATGGTATTTGACTAATGATGATTGACTTATGGTGTTTGACTTCATCAAAACCTTAGGGATGCAACAATCTCCCCCTTTTTGATGATGACAACACTATGACTCAATCATTAACAATCAATTTGAAGGAATGGTCAAACATGCATGCAATGCCACACTAGCTCCCCCTGTCACACTGACCCAATGCATTCTCTCCCCCTTTGACATCATCAAAAGAAATGGAGAGAGAAAAGGTGTTGCTAAGCAATCGAGAGGATATACAGTAAATGCATAATGTAGAAGATTTCAAGTCTATCTCTTAAAGGAGTAAGTAAGAGAACTGAATTAAGCTCATGTTCTTCAGGGCTAATAATCAGGAAAGACACAGAGTGAGAATGAAGATTGCCAACGTACAAACATAACAAGGTAGATCAAGGTTTAGCTGGTATGCCAAGAGAGAACATTCTAAAAGACTGTACTAATCAGAGATCTAGAGACGCATCCACTGAAAGTTGTGCCAACTATATTGAGGGCAAACAGTCTACAAGAAATTTCAAAAACAGTGGGGTTACAGATTTTTCTATTTGGCACAGTGAACATGGCATAGAGTAATTTTGGTAAATCACACATTGTTACATGAGGAGACACCTTGATTAGAGGCCAGAATCCCCATTTACTCAGTGTGATAACCGTATTACGTCTCTTTTGGAGAACAGAGTTAGCATTTGAAGTGTCTTTGGACGTGAGGAGACACCTTGATCAGAGGCCAGAATCCCCAGTTACTCAACACTTTAATGCTATTGCTCTACCTTGAAAAATAATTTTCTTCAAACTTTTTAAATAGAGATAATCTGGTACTTCATGACAAGACTGTGAGTCATTTCTTTGATGAGCCATCGAGTTTCTCGGTAACCAGATCATTGCTCTGAGATTTTGTATATACCCCAAAAATATTTTCTAATTTGATATGTGATGTTTGAAGACAATACAACATGTACTAAATTTTAGGAAAAATTACTTCCAGAAGTCTGAGTTTCAAGTATTTAGAATATTTCATTCATGACAGAACAAGTTTAACTTTGATCCATGCTTACTACTTCTGTAAGAAGACATTCTTCAGATGTTTTGTCCAAGTCTTTACGGGATTATTAAATTGAAGCGTCTTACCCATGTTTCAGTTATTCAAACTTAAAGATTTAAGAGAGTCCTGAATTTCTATTTCTTGTGAATAGATTGTATAAGATGTTCAGAGAGCTTTATGCAGTATCAAGATCTCTCAAAATCCTTGAATCAGTCTCCTACTAACTGGCAGACTATGGAAACTCCCCCTCACAATATGAATCAGGTATGCAGACAACGCGAATGCAAACTGTATGGTAATGCAGAAAAGGGAATTTTATGGACATTAAACCTGATCTATATGTGCATGAGCCTGTGGTACTAGGTGGAGGACGTAGGTCATAAGACCACCTCACACATGATGTGGGTTTCCAGTCAGAAGAAATCTGACCTTCTCTCGGCTTCTCATTTGATATACCAACAGGTTATGTATGCCAATCTGTTTCTCTAAAATGTGACAAATACTAAATAAAGATCCATGCAAATGAGGAATGTATGCAGCTCAACGTGGACATAGAAACATGAAACCATTTTATTCAAGGAATTCAGAAATAAGAAAGATTTAAAGATGCCCAATTCCCTCCTTAAAGTGGTGAATTTTTCATTGTCCAGTGGCTTAGTGAAAATATCAATTATCTGATGATCAATGCCTACATGGATCAATTCAAAAGTTACTTTCGAAACCTCATCTCTAATGAAATGATGTCTGATTTCTATGTGTTTGGTTCGAGAAAGCAAGACATGATTCTTTGCAAGATTAATGGCACTAGTATTATCATAATATATGGGGGTGCAGCCCAGGTCTACTTGATAGTCCTGAAGCTGATGTTTGATCCAGATGACCTGAGTACTACAACTCCCTATAGCTAAGTATTCAGCTTCTGTAGTGGAGAGGGCCACAAAGTGCTGCTTCTTGGAAGCCCAAGAAACCAGACACCCACCCAAGAATTGACAGTGCCCACTTGTGCATTTCCTATCTAGTGTGCAGCCAGCATAATTAGCATCAGTGTATGATGTGAGGTCTAAGGTGTGTGATGCAGGGTACCACAGTCCTAAATTATGAGTACCAGAAATGTATCTAAAAATTCTTTTTATAGCAGCTAAATGCAATTCAGTAGGCCTAGATTGATATCTAGCACACATACCTACACTGAATTGAATATCAGGTCTCGAGGCAGTCAAGTAGAGTAGGGATCCAATCATACCTCGATATATCTTTGCATCAATTTCTTTACCTGACTCATCTGCATCTAAGGATGAATTGGTACTCATTAGTGTTGAGATGTGCTTCAGATTATCCATGCCAAACCTCTTGAGGATTTCCAACGTGTACTTGGTCTGGTTGATAAAACATCCATCTTCCAACTGTTGAACCTGCAGACCAAGGAAATATTTCAATTCACCTACCAAGCTCATTTCAAACTCATTGGACATCAATTTTGCAAATTCATTGCATAGTTCAGTGCATGTGGAACCAAAAATAATGTCATCTACATATACCTGAACTATGATGAGGGTTTTATTCAGAATTTTCGTAAATAGTGTCTGATCCACCTTACCTCGTTTGTAGCCCTTACTGAGCAGGAAATCTGTCAGCTTTTCATACCAGGCCCGAGGGGCCTATTTCAGTCCGTATAGGGCTTTGTTCAATCTGAAAACATGGTTAGGATGTGCAGATAATTGAAATCCAGGGGGTTACTCTACAAAGACCTCCTCCTTGATGAATCCATTCAAGAAGGCACTCTTAACATCCATTTTTTGAAGTTTCATGTTTTTGGAGCAAGCAAAAGCTACAGGATTCTTATAGCTTCTAATCTAGCAACAGGAGCATATGACTCTTCAAAGTCAATTCCAAACTCCTGGCAGTAGCCTTTAGCTACTAATCTAGCTTTATTCCTAGAAATTGTTCCTTCTTCATTCATTTTATTTTTAAAAATCCATTTTGTTCCAATGGTAGTTGCATTTTCAGGTCTAGGAACGAGTTTCCAAACATCATTTCTTTCAAACTGTCCTAATTCCTCATTCATAGCATTAACCCAAGATTCATCATTTAAAGCTTCCTCTATAGATTTGGGTTCAATTTGAGACAGCAAAGCAACTATGTAGCAACCCTGGTAAAATAAAAGGAAGATTTCAAGAAAAATTAAGTAAGTAAATGATAAGAACCAAAATGAATAAATAATAAGTCAAATGTAAATAACGCCTCTCAACAAGGCACGATTTTAATAAGAAACGCCTTCACCTGAGACGTTAATTCAAAAAGTGACGCCTATACTGAGGGGCGTCAAATTTCAAAAACGTCCAAAATGAATAAAAGGAAAAGGAAAGAAACGCCCTCTTCTTGGGCGCGAATTGTAAAAGAAACGGCATAGGTCAAGACGTTAATTAAAATGCACGCCCTAACCTAAGGCGTCAATTACATTTGTGTTCCGTTCGAACCAGGACATTATCTAGGGTAAGTTTCTGGATTAGCACGCGTTAGTAGAATTATAGTAAGGACTCTAACGGGGAAATAGATCTTCCAATCAAACTCTAACTCCATTAGGGTTCCTGAAACTCTATAAATACCCTTCTAAACAACCTTGATCGCTATTTTGGCGATCTGCTGCTGCTGTCATCCGTGAAGAAAACAGGTTTGTTCTTCCTTGTTCCTACCTTACCTTCGGTTATGTATGATGAAGGAAAATTAATGATCTTCAACTTTTCCTTCTGTAGGAAGTATGCAGCAAATAGTAACTCTATTGTCGAAGTGAAGAACGGGGGTTCTTCATCAAAATCATCTTCATCCGTTACAGAGAAAGCTGGGGATTTCTCTACAGACGGAGCATTAGTGAAGTTGGCTTCCGGACCATCAGAGGGGTGTTGAAGTTCTTCTGATTTGGTAGTAGCTGAATACATCATTTTTCCAGAAAACCCTGTTTAGAACAGAGTTCTCTTCACAACCTTCACGTACACTCACCAAGATCTGATTAATCAGGTAGGTTTTCTCAAGAATTGTAGCCCCAAACCGTCTTAATAACATGATGATAATATATGTATTTCATGCACATCGTTTCACTGCGTTTTATGAAGTTTTCTGTGAAATATGTAAGAGGCGACCCTGACCAGGGCGCTAATTCAAGAACTGACGCCCGACAGAGGAGGCGTCAATTTCAGATAATTAGTAATTACTTATGTTAGAAATTGAATATCTATGAAACCATAATCTAATTTAATGCATGATCATAGATTTGGAATCCTGGTATTTTTCTCGTCCTATCCATATAAATGTTCCCTGCAAATTATTTATCATGAAAATTCGTTACTATTCATATCCTTGGAAAAACATTATGAATTAACGACCCTCAGTAGGTCGTCTTTTATGAAAGAGACGCCCCTGGCTAGGGCGCGTTTAACCAAAAATTTCAGAATAAAGAAAATCTCAGCAAAAATAGAAATTTAAATGGACGACGGTTACAGAAGTCGTCAAATGTCAAAATAACGACCCAGAGAGGGGCGTTAATTTACTAAGTAGTGACTTGTGTTAAGACGTTAATTTCCTGTGTACCTACATTATGCTGTTTACTGTTAACCGAGGGTTTTATATAAATATATATGTATATATAGGCACTATATTCCATTCCGTGAGTATAGTCTCACGTTCCACGATGTTTTATCGATTACCCCTCAATTCTCGGTGACATACAAGCTCTCCATTAGACATTCCGTTCCTTTGGACTAGCAAGTTAGTCATGGAGACCTCCGTAAGACTCCTCGAGCCTTGGATTCCCTCAAGGCCGACTGAGCAGGTTGTACCATAAAAACCCTTTACACTACTTTGCCATGTCACTCTATAGAAACATGGTATACCGGCCCTCATGATATGCTATGTAGATATCATGAGAATATTCTTAATGGGATGTGGATATCATGCCATTATTGTGGACCTCAATTCTATATCAAATAAGTGACCATCTACATATGAGCACTTATTGGTTATGGTACCCAATTAGAGAACCAAACTCCACCCAGTTTATCGACATATCATGGTTTATATGCTTTGCGTGGATTTTATCGCAAGAATGTCCTTACTCAAGGGCCTTGCCCTTGAATTCCATAAAAATCTTATCTTATCATCATATTAAAGTTTGTTCTTGAAACTCCTTATTGGCTATAAACTATCGTGGATGTCTAGATCTATCTTTAATGCTGTGCATATAAGGGCCCGATCTGGTCCTGGGAGGAGCACCCAAAAGTACTAGTGCCTATGGGAGTTGTAATGATCACGGTGTCTTGCATTGCACCGAAGTACTTTTTCTCTTGATCTTTGGCATTCCACACACACAAACTCTCTCTTTCTTGCGTGCGTGACTCGACTTGCGTGACTTTACTAGCGTGGCCCGACACGGGCAAAGTACTTGCGTGAAATAGCTAATAATCTATAAAGCCTCTCATGAATATCTCTTGTTTAAGACTCGCTTGGAAGTTTTGCACGACGTGTTATTCTATTATTAGTTTTATTTCACTTGCTTAGTTATTTCTACATGCATAGTGCATTTACATGTGAAAAATTGTAATTACTTAAACCCATTGCTAGTTCTTGAGATATAATTTCCTACTGAGCGTTGGCTCACTCAGTGTTTCCTTATTTTCAGGTAAGTCCGATGATGAGACTCAATCGGATGGGGAAGGTCAAGAGTGAAGAGATTAGAGCTCTCCGTCTATCCAAGCGTCTACTAGTCTTATCTTTCAAATTTCTTAAGTCAATCATTGTACTTTTCCTTTTATTGGGTCTTAGTGCTTTCATTAAGTGAATTGTAATAGAAGTACTTTTGAGGTTGTGATTGAATAAAAGGATTGGGTTATCTTTACTTATGCGCACTCTATCTTTGTGTTGAATACACTAATACTCTGATTGACATGATCGATATAAACTCGTCACGCATCTCCGGGTTCCTTCCGCGCTCGGGGCGTGACAGTTTTTGTGGTATCAGAGCCTAGGGTATTCACTTCCTAGGAAACCCAAGTCCAAGGATAGGTTAAAACTTTAACCAGTGAGATTGGGTAGAACCAAGGGTTAAAATATAATGTAAAAGCCCGTAACGTAATCACATACTAACATAGTTATTGAAATTGTAGGAGAATGGCTGCCGAACGTGCTCAGTGGCGCAACATGCAACGCACTCTTCAAGGCATGACTTAGGTGCTCCAACAGGTAGCACAAGGAGGTGGACATCATGGAGCGGGAAATCTCTACCAAAGTTTCAAGAATATGAACCCTCCAAAATTTATGGGATCCACTGATCCGGATGACGCGGAGCACTGGATCCGGGAGATGGAACGTATATTTAGAGTGATGCAATGCACGAACCAAGAGAAGGTCCTGTTAGCTACCTTTCAGTTAGAAAGAGATGCCCGATGCTGGTGGGAGTCAATAGAAGTTACAATAGATCCGGACCAAGTCACGTGGGAAGAATTTGTTGAACATTTCAACAATAAATATTTCTCAGATCGAGTTCAAGAGAAGAAACTCGCTGAATTCGCCACACTTAAGCAACGATCTTTGTCGGTGGCTGAATATGAAGCACAGTTCTCAAGGCTATCTCGGTACGCTAAACACTTAGTTAGTACTGAGAAGATGAAAGCTCGAAGATTCCTTAATGGTCTCAGGCCCCAATATATCACACAACTGGCACCAATGGACATACAAGTCTATTCGGAGATGGTTTGACGAGCCCAATTACTAGAAGATGCCACGGAACTATCTGATAGGATCCGTGGAAAGGACAAGAAGGAGAATGTTACTAGCTCCGGCACCTTCAAACCCAATTTCAAGAAAAGGCCAAGTAATGCAGGTACTCCCTCCCAGGAGCAAAAGTTCAAGAAGACCAAACCTTTCTCCATCACCACTACACCTTCTAAGGTGGTATGTAAGCACTGTGATAAGGCCGGGCACAAGGCCGAAGAATGTTGGAGGAAACTTGGAGCGTGTCTCCGTTGTGGGAGCCGTGATCATCGGATTCCCGACTGTCCCCTACTCAATGATCAAGTCGGTGACGGAAAGCGCCCGGTGATAAAGAATGCTCGTCTCCAAGCTATTAAGGAGGCGGAACAAGACGAAGGCGGACTAGTAGAAGGTACACTGAAAGTTTGTTCCAAGTCTGCACATGTCTTATTTGATACGGGTGCATCACATTCTTTTATTTCCAAGAAGTTTGCTGACCCACTACCTATGGAACCGGAATGGATGAAAATATTTTTATCTACTCCTCTCGGAAACAAAACCGATATTACTCACCATTATCAAAACTGTGAAGTCTTGGTAAAAGGAAGAAATCTTCCTATCAACCTCATATGTTTAGACCTAAAGGAATATGACGTCATATTGGGAGCAGACTGGTTATCTAGGTATCAGGCAACTGTGGATTGCCGTAACAGCAAAGTTACTTTCAAGGACTTTCCAGAACTAGTCTATTCTAGCCCTAAGAGTCGGAGCGAGTCACCTCTTATTTCGGCTCTCCGAGCTAGTAAGCTAATAAGGAAAGGATGTGTATCTTTCCTTGCATTTGTCACCATTAAGGAGACTAAGGAGACTAAGCTAGAAGACATCCCAGTTGTGCAAGAATTTCCGGACGTGTTTCCGGAGGATTTGCCTGGATTACCCCCACAAAGTGAAGTGGCCTTCACCATCGACTTGATCCCTGGTACTGGACCAGTTTCTAAGGTACCATATAGGATGTCCCCTGCCGAACTCAAGGAGCTGAAGGAGCAATTGATGGAACTTCTCAAGAAGGGATTTATTAGACCAAGCACTTCCCCGTGGGGAGCACCTGTGCTATTTGTGAAGAAGAAAGATGGATCCATGAGGTTATGCATCGACTATCGACAGTTGAATCATCTCACTATCAAGAACAAGTATCCACTGCCGAGAATCGATGAGTTATTCGATCAAATATCTGGATCCATGTATTTTTCGAAGATTGATCTCAGGTCGGGATATCACCAACTAAGGATCAAAGATGAGGACATCTATAAGACCGCGTTCAGAAGCAGGTATGGGCACTATGAATTTGTTGTTATGCCTTTTGGACTAACAAATGCCCCTGCTGCCTTTATGCAGTTGATGAATAGTATATTCAGGCCTCATCTAGATCAATTCATAGTGGTTTTCATTGATGATATACTGATCTATTCAAAGACCAAGGAAGAGCATGAGGAGCATTTGAGAATAGCATTACAAATATTGAGGATAAATCAGTTATATGCAAAGCTCAGCAAATGTGAATTTTGGTTAGAAGAAGTAGCTTTCTTGGGGCATGTTATATCAAAAGACGGTTTATCCGTAGATCCATCAAAGGTTGAAGCTGTAAGGAATTGGGAAAGACCGACCAATGCTAGTGAGATCCGTAGTTTCTTGGGTCTTGCGGGCTACTATCGGCGATTCATCAAGGATTTCTCCAAGATAGCTATACCACTCACTAGGCTAACTCGCAAGGAGATACGTTATGAATGGAGTGAGGAATGTGAAAGAAGCTTCCAAGCTCTCAAAGGTCATCTAACTACTGCCCCGGTTTTAACTTTACCAATTGAAGGCGAGAGATTTGAAATATACACCGATGCATCTGGCATTGGCCTCAGATGTGTTTTAATGCAACAAGGGAAGGTTATAGCCTACTCTTCTCGCCAATTGAAGAAGCACGAGGAGAACTACCCAGTTCATGATTTAGAATTGGCTGCGGTAGTATTTGCACTGAAGATATGGAGACATTATCTGTACGGAGTGCAGTTTATTGTATACTCTGACCATAAAAGTCTTAAGTATCTCTTCTCTCAGAAGGAATTAAATATGAGGCAAAGGCGTTGGCTAGAATATCTCAAGGACTTCGACTTCACTATAAAATATCATCCTGGAAAGGGTAATCCTGTAGCCGAGAGCACTATTAGCCAATTGTATGATTCAAGAGTGGAAGTTGCTAGAACAATTCTCTAAACTTAATATAAGCATGGACAAGGACAGTAGATGTGTCACATTATCCCATATGAGCATACAGCCAGACTTGCTATCTGAAATACAAGGACTTCAAGGTAATGACCCCGTACTAGTGGAAATCAAGGGCAAAATGGAAGAACAACCTGATTTCAGATTAGCTTCAGATGGAAGGTTGTTATTCAGAAATAAAATATGTATACCGAATTGCCCAGAGCTAAAGAAGAAAATCTTAGATGAAGCTCACAGATCAAGGTACACGATTCATCCAGGATCAACTAAGATGTACCAAGATTTGAAAAGGACCTTTTGGTGGCCCAATATGAAAAGAGAAATAGCGGATTTTGTGTCTCGTTGTCTCATATGTCAGCAAGTCAAGGCAGAACACCAAAAGCCTGCTGGTAAGCTACATCCTCTAGATATTCCCAAGTGGAAGTGGGAGGATATCGGTATGGACTTCATTATGGGTCTGCCCAAATCAAAGGGAGGATATGACGGAATATGAGTTATCATCGACAGATTGACCAAATCGGCACACTTCTTGCCAATCAAGAGTTGATGGTCAGTTGATGTTCTTGCTGCAGTATACCTTAAAGAGATAGTCAGGTTACATGGAGTACCTATCTCAATCGTGTCTGACAGAGATCCCCGTTTTACTTCTCACTTTTGGAAGGGTTTACAACATTCATTGGGGACAAGACTTAACTTTAGTACAGCTTTTCATCCTCAAACGGATGGTCAGACCGAGAGAACTAATCAGGTGGTTGAAGATATGCTCCGAGCCTGCATCATTGATTTTGGTGGAAGCTGGCATGATCACTTACTATTGGTTGAATTTGCATACAACAACAGCTACCAGGCAAGTATACAAATGGCACCTTTCAAAGCTTTATACGGAAGGAGTTGCCGATCGCCTTTGTGCTGGGACGAAGTTAGCGAAAAACAACTATTAGGTCCAGACATGGTAAGGGATACCACTGAAAAGATTCAGTTGATTAAAGAAAGACTTCAAGTTGCTCAGTCTAGACAAAAGGCTTATGCTTATATACGAAGAAGAAACCTCGAATTTCAAGTGGGAGATCACGTATTTCTTAAGATATCACCTGGACGTGGAATAAGGAGATTTGGTGTTAAGGGCAAACTTACACCAAGGTTTATCGGACCTTTTGAGATACTAGAAAGAGTTGGCGAGGTTGCTTACCGCGTCGCTTTACCTCCTCAATTGTCCGAAGTTCATAATGTATTCCACATATCAATGTTGAAGAAGTATGTGCACGATCTGTCACATATCATTAATCATGGAGACCTGGTGATTCAGAAGGACCTTACGTATGGGCAAAAGCCTATGAAGATCCTCGATCGCGAGGTACAAACATTAAGGAATAAAGTTATTCCCATGCTAAAGGTACAATGGAGTAAATGTTCTGAACACGAAGCCACATGGGAGACCGAGGAATCCATGAGGAAACGATTCCCAGAATTATTTTAAGAGGTATGTACTCTACACTCTCCACATATATATGCGATTGAATTTGGGGATCAAATTCTTTTAAGTGGGGGAGGGTGTAGCAACCCTGGTAAAATAAAAGGAAGATTTCAAGAAAAATTAAGTAAGTAAATGATAAGAACCAACATGAATAAATAATAAGTCAAATGTAAATAACGCCTCTCAACAAGGCGTGATTTTAATAAGAAATGCCTTCACCTGAGACGTTAATTCAAAAAGTGACGCCTATACTAAGGGGCGTCAAATTTCAAAAACGTCCAAAACGAATAAAAGGAAAAGGAAAGAAACGCCCTCTTCTTGGGCGCGAATTGTAAAAGAAACAGCATAGGTCAAGACGTTAATTAAAATGCACACCCTAACCTAAGACGTTAATTGCATTTGTGTTCCGTTCGAACCAGGACATTATCTAGGGTAAGTTTCTGGATTAGCACGCGTTAGTAGAATTATAGTAAGGACTCTAACGGGGAAATAGATCTTCCAATCAAACTCTAAATCCATTAGGGTTCCTGAAACTCTATAAATACCCTTCTAATCAACCTTGATCACTATTTTGGCGATATGCTGCTGCTGTCATCCGTGAAGAACACAGGTTTGTTCTTCCTTGTTCTTGCCTTACCTTCGGTTATGTATGATGAAGGAAAATTAATGATCTTCAACTTTTCCTTCTGTAGGAAGTCTGCAGCAAATAGTAACTCTATTGTCGAAGTGAAGAACGGGGGTTCTTCATCAAAATCATCTTCATCCGTTACAGAGAAAGCTGGGGATTTCTCTACAGACGGAGCATTAGTGAAGTCGGCTTCCGGACCATCAGAGGGGTGTTGAAGTTCTTCTGATTCGGTAGTAGCTGAATACATCGTTCTTCCAGAAAACCCTGTTTAGAACAGAGTTCTCTTCACAACCTTCACGTACACTCACCAAGATCTGATTAATCAGGTAGGTTTTCTCAAGAATTGTAGCCTAAACCGTCTTAATAACATGATGATAATATATGTATTTCATGCACATCGTTTCACTGTGTTTTATGAAGTTTTCTGTGAAATATGTAAGAGGCGACCCTGACCAGGGCGCTAATTCAAGAACTGACGCCTGATAGAGGAGGCGTCAATTTCAGATAATTAGTAATTACTTATGTTAGAAATTGAATATCTATGAAACCATAATCTAATTTAATGCATGATCATAGATTTGGAATCCTGGTATTTTTCTCGTCCTATCCATATAATTGTTCCCTGCAAATTATTTATCATGAAAATTCGTTACTATTCATATCCTTGGAAAAACATTGTGAATTAACGACCCTCAGTAGGTCGTCTTTTATGAAAGAGATGCCCCTGGCTAGGGCGCATTTAACCAAAAATTTTAGGATAAAGAAAATCTCAGCAAAAATAGAAATTTAAATGGACGACGGTTACAGAAGTCGTCAAATGTCAAAATAACGACCCAGAGAGGGGCGTTAATTTACTAAGTAGTGACTTGTGTTAAGACGTTAATTTCCTGTGTACCTACATTATGCTGTTTACTGTTAACCGAGGGTTTTATATAAATATATATGTATATATAGGCACTATATTCCATTCCGTGAGTATAGTCTCACGTTCCACGATGTTTTATCGATTACCCCTCAATTCTCGGTGACATACAAGCTCTCCATTGGACATTCCGTTCCTTTAGACTAGCAAGTTAGTCATGGAGACCTCTGTAAGACTCCTCGAGCCTTGGATTCCCTCAAGGCCGACTGAGCAGGTTGTACCATAAAAACCCTTTACACTACTTTGCCATGTCACTCTATAGAAACATGGTATACCGGCCCTCATGATATGCTATGTGGATATCATGAGAATATTCTTAATGGGATGTGGATATCATGCCATTATTGTGGACCTCAATTCTATATCAAACAAGTGACCATCTACATATGAGCACTTATTGGTTATGGTACCCAATTAGGGAACCAAACTCCACCCAGTTTATCGACATATCATGGTTTATATGCTTTGCGTGGATTTTATCGCAAGAATGTCCTTACTCAAGGGCCTTGCCCTTGAATTCCATAAAAATCTTATCTTATCATCCTATTAAAGTTTGTTCTTCAAACTCCTTATTGGCTATAAACTATCGTGGATGTCTAGATCTATCTTTAATGCTGTGCATATAAGGGCCCGATCTGGTCCTGGGAGGAGCACCCAAACGTACTAGTGCCCATGGGAGTTGTAATGATCACGGTGTCTTGCATTGCACCGAAGTATTTTTTCTCTTGATCTTTGGCATTCCACACACACAAACTCTCTCTTTCTTGCGTGCGTGACTCGACTTGCATGACTTTACTAGCGTGGCCCGACACGGGCAAAGTACTTGCGTTAAATAGCCAATAATCTATAAAGCCCCTCATGAATATCTTTTGTTTAAGACTCGCTTGGAAGTTTTGCACGACGTGTTATTCTATTATTAGTTTTATTTCACTTGCTTAGTTATTTCTACATGCATATTGCATTTACATGTGAAAAATTGTAATTACTTAAACCCATTGCTAGTTCTTGAGATATAATTTCCTACTGAGCGTTCGCTCACTCAGTGTTTCCTTATTTTCAGGTAAGTCCGATGATGAGACTCAATCGGATGGGGAAGGTCAAGAGTGAAGAGATTAGAGCTCTCCATCTATCCAAGCGTCTACTAGTCTTATCTTTCAAATTTCTTAAGTCAATCATTGTACTTTTCCTTTTATTGGGTCTTAGTGCTTTCATTAAGTGAATTGTAATAGAAGTACTTTTGAGGTTGTGATTGAATAAAAGGATTGGGTTATCTTTACTTATGCGCACTCTGTCTTTGTGTTGAATACACTAATACTCTGATTGACATGATCGATATAAACTCATCACGCATCTCCGGGTTCCTTCCGCGCTCGGGGCGTGACAAACTAGGTCTTGGTTATTTATTTCTCTACTGAAAGATCTGGTCCTAGTGTGATCATTCACATTTCCTTTGATATTTTGTACAGGGTGGTCTTTAAAAAATCTAACATTAGTTGAGGACTCACCTGCTTCAGTTGTCCTTACTTGGTTGTGAGCATTTGGTGGTGCACTTGGCTGAATCTCCTCTTCTTGTTTATCCTCTAGGAATTCTCAATTATGTTTGATCTCCCTGTCATCATCTTCAAGATTAGTAACTTTATATGATTCATAAAAAACAACATGTGGAGACTCCTCAACTGTTTGTTCAGAAACATTGAAAACCCTATATGCTCTGGATACTTCAGAATAACCTAAGAAAATTCCCAGGCTACTTTTTGCTTTAAACTTATCTAGATTCTTCTTGTCATTATTATGTATGAAGCATTTAGCACCAAAAATTCTAAAATGAGCCAAGTTTGGTTTCTTACCTTTCAATAGCTCATAAGGGTTTTCCAATCAATGTGCCCCGGACTCTATCCCCCTTTTGTCAATCATCCAAGTTCTCCAATTCCATCACTTTTTTGTTGTCTACCTTATTACATTCCGATTCGACAAGTCGAGAGTGTGTTTTGCATGCGATCGTCATGAGTATTCTGAGATCTGAAGGTCATTTTTCCCTTTATCCTGATTTTGTTACTCACTCCTATTTTAGGTGTCTTGTATCTCCTTGAGCTGGATTGTGTTCATCCCCTCAAGTCCCGCAGCGCCATCCTAGGGGGTCCCATGCCACCGTAGATACAAGCCCTCTTAGATTACTTTTCCTTCCTTCCTCCCCTTTGAATGACATATCTTATCCCATTATGCTTGTCCGTTCCTATGTGAAGCTCAATCTCTGCTCGAGAATATCCTTGAGCGGGATGTCCTAATTAGGCTTGTTTCTTTGCCGAAACACCCATTTATCAGTCTGCCGGGCTCCCCTGTAAAATGGGCGTTCCGGAGGGGCATTTGTAGATGCCTAATTTTAGACATCCCGTGGACCCTTGTCTAGCCATCATAGAAGTGATACTTCCTTTTGGTTGATTGGTTGTGTGGAGTCTCATCCTTGTTTAGGTAGGCTCCACCCTGTCCCTTCGCAGATCCAACTTTGTGGTAAGTTGGCGGGGGGTTGCAGGGGGGCAGCGCCCCCCTGCCCATAAGGTCGGGGGTTCAGGGGCGTGAGCCCCCAAGGTGATTTTTTTGAGGTGCTATATATGATTATCTCCTTTTTTCCACTGATCCCTGGAAGGCCATAGTCCTGGCCGCTCATACCCCTGGGCAGCTAGATGGCTGGCCGCCCAGCCCATTCCAGGGCGGCCAGAACCCTGGCCACCCACCATCCTAGGTGGCCACAAGGCTGGCCGCCCAGCTCTTCCAAGAAGGCCAGCCACCTAGCCGCCCTCACCCTCAAGAAGGCCATCGAGTTGGCCACCCAGCTCCTTTGGACGGCCAAAAGCTTGGCCGCCTCCTGATAACTGCTGCCAATCCCACATTTTCGCCCACTATGGGCACGTCCTCCATAACTGCTCCCACTCGGGGGGGTTCGAGGCTCACATAGCTTACACGTAATCCACTTTCGAAGGTTTATCAGGGAGGGAATTCCCCCACATACAAAGGCTGATTCTGTGCCATCTCAGGGAGAGAGGAGATCTTTCAGTGGGGAGGGGTTGGACATTTGGTGAGAGAAGGTGGTTCTGCCAGTTCGGAGAGTTCAGAGAGAGCTGAGAGTGCTTTCCCCGACCTTCCCCTAGCAGTAGAACCTGCCGTTGAAGAGCTCCACGACCGGAGAGTCCAGGTTACAAGGGGGCGGCCATCGACATGGCCGCCCACCTCTTTTGAACGGCCAAATAGTTGGCCGCCCTCTGCATGGTCGACGGGCAAACCCCGTCCTTCTTTCCCTTGTTCCCTATATTGCTACGTTCCTTATTGTTTCACTGCATTCATACATGCTAGATCTTCCTAGTTTCCTATTTTAAAGAGGTTTTTCAACGCAAAACATAGGAAAGGCGGGTTGTCGAAAGTCTAGGCCATCCCCCTTTCGGCCCCCTTCCCGGTACAATCACCCCCATTTGCATGTTCTTCCTTTCGTTTTGAGCATATACTACACTATCACAGTCTAATGGGTTTATTCTCTTTGTTTGCTGGTTAATTTGCAGGGACTTCGTCATCGACTCGCAGGGCTCCTTGCTCTTGGCCAGTCGAGAGCGAGGATAGGAACCCACATTCTCCTATTCCTAAGGCGTTCACAATCATTCTACCCCTGTGAGGTTCTGGTAAACACCTCTGGTGATCACACCTTTTCTATCTTTCTAACCTGTGCACTGTAGGTAGCAGCAGCACAAGTTCGGGAGAACCTACGCGCGCACCATACGGCATCGCCACCTTCCGGCACCTACAACCTTATGGCGATCACGGTGGGACACTGATTGCTCACTGTGAGTTTGTGGATTGAAGTTCATTCTATTCACTTTCCAGCAAATAGCCTTTTCCATCTTTATTTTCCATTTTTAGGGGCTCCTGTGCTTGTTCTTCGCTTGGCGGACCTGTAGGACCAAAATAAGTGGCGGCCAGGCTTCTGGCCGCCCAGGTCCCCGGGTGGCCAAAGACCTGGCTGCCCACCACCCTCCTAGGTGGCAAAAGACTTGGCCGCCCAACCCCTTTAAGTGGCAATCGATTTGGCCATCCTCGGTTCGTGTTTCTACTGCCATTTAAATCATGTTTGCATTGTTTAGCTTTTTTGTGTATTTTTGCTTCTGTTTGTTCTCACATTGCAGGTTTGAGTCCGGGGTGGGCTTAGGAAGAGCCGGCATCACACTTATTAGGAACACCCTCCCGTTGATTTGGACTCTTCACCCGGGGATTCCCACTCGGGTGTAACTAGTCCTTGTCAATTGGGAACCTCCGTGAGTCCCCGCGAACCGTGGATTCCCACACGGTCACCGGGCAGGTTGTACCGTTGAAGTCCTATTAGATTTCCTAAAGGGTTTGAGTGAGTGTTATACTAGGATTATCCTGGATTTTGGCCTTTAATTCCCTAGAAAATTTCATTCTCATCTAAGAGGGAACAAACTCAAATCGTACTAATCACGGGATTAACCTAAGCTAAAAATTTGTGGCGCATAGTTTGAATACATGCTTGCTGTTAGATACCACTAACTCAATCCTAATTGGCCTTAAAAGTTCCACTTCAATTTTCTAAAAGTTAATTAGGTTGAGTTACAATGAACCAATGTTATTCTAACATGCATGTTGTTGACGAGGATGATCTTGAATTTTATGACACACAAACCCGGCTTGATGCCGAGGAAGATACACCCAATGCTTTCATTGGGATGTGTCAAAATTCACAAATTGATGTACATCAAAGCACAACTAGTGAAGAATCATCCTCCCAAAGTGAAGAATCCATCAATGTCAAAACCCCATCAATGTCCCCGAAAGAGGACCAAGAGCTAGCTAGGGTGCTATCCCGATATTCCCCTAACTATTTCATCACCCTAGCTTCTCAAGCTAGATCACATCTCAATGCTCAATCCACTCCTAGGAGATCTCCAATTCCAATGCCAAATCCATTCAATAGGGCTCCCTCTCGTGTTCCTAATCAACTTAACCATCCTCTTCACTCTCAAGGGGTTGCATCCTCTCCAATTTCTCATGCCATGCATAATGTCAATGCACCCCTTAGGCAATCCAATCTCATATCCCGACAAGAGGTGGAAAGGTATGTTCGGCAAATGGTTGCCGAAAGCCTCCCCAAACCTCAACCTCATTCCTTCACTAGCTATTGCAAGCTTTCGAATGCTTATTTTCCCTCGGGCTTCAAAGCCCCTAAATATCAGAAGTATGATGGTTCCACAGATCCACATGAACATCTTTATTGCTTTCTAATGGATTCTCACCAATGGCTTTACAATCGGGTCCTCCTAGTTCATCTCTTTCAAAAATCTCTAGAAGGAGAGGCCTTTAGGTGGCTCTCTTCACTCCCGGCCATTGATCTTATCAATTTTGACATTGTGTCTGAATGTTTCATCACTCATTTCGGCCACATGGCTAGTGTAGCTCCCACTCTCATGGACCTTATGATGGAAAAGATGAAGCCCGATGAGGACTTCATTCAATTTGCTAATAGGTGGAGAGCTACGGCTTCTAGGTCTGGGATTGCCATCATGGAATCTCAAGCTATCACCGTTCTAGTCAACAACGCAACTCCTCGGCTCTGTGCCATCTTGATGCTTAACGAATTTCACACATTCGCTCAGCTCTACAAAAGAGCTCATGTTGTCCAAGCTCAACTCAAGAATTCCTCCTTTCCATTTATCCTTGATGATTATGATGTCCCAACTTCGGAAGAGGCAACTTCCTATGATCACATCAATCCCTTCCATCAACCTTTTAATCTCACCAACCATGAGGTTGCCACTGCATGCCACGGGGCACCTATGAGTGGGATGGAGAACATCCCCACCTCCTTTCCTTTTCATCAATCACCTCATGTTCCATCCTACACTCAGGAAAGGTTAGCCATGGTTAGGGGCAATCAAGAGTCTAAGTTAATGGAAAGAGGTCAACAATGGCAATATGATGAGGAGGAGGTGGTGAATGATCAACCCATAGTGAGCTCAGACACAACAAACATGATTGGCCATGGACAAGGGGCAAGACCTTTGGTCTTGATCCGACCCAAGGGTGAACCACCCCAACATAGCCAGGACATCCCTCCTTCCACTCCAACTCCACCTGAAGGGGCAAGGCCCTTGGTTTTCATTCTACATAAAGGCTCATCTACTCGACAGTCAAATCAAGGTGTCTCTCCTCCGCTCATGGCGGAGGTTCACTCAACTTCATCCATTTTCTACCAAGACACCTCGCGGGAAGAGCTACTAGCATCTCTTGATCTAATCAAACCAGCTCCTACCCCAATCATGCTGCAAACTCAGTTTGAACCAACCCTTATTGATGATGAGTCTTTTGTGACCCCTACCCCAATTGATCTCGCTTCGATTCAGCTTCCCCAACATGAAACCATCCATTTTGATGAGTCGGATGCTAGACTTTCTCTCCCAAATCAAGATGTTATTCCAATTATCCAATCAAGCTCTCCACTTATTCCCAACCCAAAGATTGCTCCTCCTTTACAAATTTTGGCTGACATCTCCACGGTGTTGGACCCGGCCACGTTCATGTCATCAAAGGACGAGGAGCCCATCATCTCCACTCTAGATGCCCACCAATCTACTCCATCCTTTGAATCATTAGAGTCACTCGTACCTAAGGAGAAACCCCAAGAGATAGGATGGCACATAATGTCTAAGATGGGCTATACATCTGGCGCAGGGTTAGGAAAAGAAGAACAAGGAATCAAGGAGCTGATTGAAGAAAATGAAACACTTGAGAGATTTGGATTAGGGTGTCAACCAACTAAGGTTAGCAAGGATGAATCAACAAGGTGGAATTTGCATGATCATTTTGTAAAGGAATCTTGTCCTTTGGAAGAGAGAATTCCCAATGTAGAAATATTGCACGAAGGTGACCATGTAGATCTAAAAGAAAAGTCCCACGATGTAGACATAGAGGATTTGGGTTTATCAAAACTATTCTCTGAAGAATCCTTATCCCACTCGATAACCCAAGAAGAAATCCATGAAGCAAAAGGACAAACAACTCTGTTAGTCCTCCTCTCTTTTCTACTCCTCTTGTTCACGTCATTCAAAAGTGATTCCATCTCCAAAACTGATCAATCCCAAAAAGAAAAGCCTGAAGCTGTCATGGAGAAGCCCACTCTAGGGGCAAAATTCTCAAATCATGATTCCCCAACTCAGGAACTTTCATCCTCCATCCTTAATCACACAATTCCAATTAACAGCCCTGCCAGGGGCATTTGCCTTGTACATAATAGTTTAGAAGAGTCGAAACCTTTGGCTACACCACACAAGAAGGTTAGGGGCACCCAAATTCCCTACCAACTTTGGTCAGGTCTAGCTGAAAGTTACACTTTGTTAACTCAACTCTTGATGTTTAGTTTAATGAATTCAATAAAACTTTTACAAGATGAAGAACGATCTAACCCGCCTCCTATGGCTAAACATATTCAAGTCAAAGAACCCATTAATCCTAGTAGGTATAGGGGCCGTGTCCACGGCGGCGTACTTGCTTCCCATTCACTTGAACCTTGTTTTCGGCCAACCAAGGAGGTGGACTGCCCCTCTTCCTCCATCCAGCAGTCCACGGAGTGCCCAGACGATACCGTCCACTCTGTAGGAACCCTTGTACATAGTTTATAATTCAAAATCTAAAAAAAATGGAAAATTCAAATCCAAAATCACAAAAAATTAGAAATCAAAGAAAATCAACTGTCTGGTAGCTGCCATGCATTTCACTCCCTATCCCTTCATGTATATTAAGGTTAGGTTGCATTAAAGACTTGGGGGTTTAAGACTTTGATCTACCGGAACCGAGGAGAATTCCGTCTGGCTAAGCTAATGCTTCAAGGGGCAGGCAATATGCACACACTCACATGCTTTCAAAATATAACAACAGCCTAAAACAGGTGACTATCCCGAAGATTTCATGAAGACTCTAAAATCCTCCTTTTCCTCTCTACTCGACCGATCAAGACAGTCGGTGCTCTTAAGGCCTTGAGCTCAGCAGCTGAAACATGATGCCCTCAAGTGAGAGTAGGACTCACCTTCTCTTCAAAAATGAGACCAGAGCACGTGAAGAGGGCAGTGTCCCCGCAGGCAAGGAAAAAAAATGAATGAAAATTCAAAAAGGGTGCAAAACCCAAAATCTCAAAATCCCAAGCAATGAAAAGAAAGAAAAATCCCAAAAAATGGAACAAATGAAAAAACCTGGTCGTGACCGTGCCTGGTCAAGATAAAGAAAGCTCTACAAATCAAGTTCCAATTCAAGGGGCAACATACAAAAGCACAACGTTTCGAAGGTGGTCTGAAATCACCAAAAGGGTGGAGTGAACTAAGCTCGCTCATAGGTCATCGTTTTAACGGCTTTGCCGATCCTCTTGTGAAGTTTATCTCCTACATTCTTTTTTTTCTTTTGAGGACACGGAATCTGATGGAAACTCCGAAAGATATAACTCTGTTGATGGCTTGTAGCCATTTTTCAAAAACACACTATATGATTGTCTACCCCAGAAGAACAAAAGCTTCTGCTACAAAGAAATCTCCATGTTTCTGGTATGTCAATGTTCTCATCACCTTTAGTGTCTTCTTTCATCAACCTCGGGCTTAGGTCAATGCATGTGCGTCACCTGTCGGTGCGACGGCGTCTGATTCCGGGTCAGCGTCGCGCGGTTGGCCGTTAGGGTTCCAATGTGTTCCATCATATATCGTCTATGGTTGTGAGGAAATAGTCCCAGGTCGGGCAAATCATTTACCTTGAACACTTTTTGAGTGTATCTTTGCGGTCAGAAGTAACTGGGAGCCTAAGCTTGGCATGACGGCATTGTCATCAGGATAAGTCTTAACCGACGAGACCATCGTTCGAGGAGTCTAGAGACCCAAATCAACCTAGATGTGCGTTCAGGATACCTGGGATGTCGTAGAAAGAACTTATCCTTTCATCATTGCTGTGATGTCTTATGGGCAGTTGCTAGACATTGGCCAAAAAAAATTTGAATACGTCAAAATTCACAAAAAATCAAAATATTAAAATCCAACAAAAAAATTGAAATATGTAAAAATCCATAAATAACTAAATATTCGAAAAGGAAACCCCCAAAAAAATGGAGGGGCATCTCCCCGAAACATGTGTCTCACCCACTACCACACCACTTCCTTTCCTTCATCACTATCGCACAACTGCAAACCCCAAAGGCTACTCCCCTTTCTTCATTCCATCCCACCTAGGGATTTATACCTGCACTGCTACCAACTCAAACTAGGGGCAAATTGCACTCCCATCTGCCCATCCAAGCTAGTCAAATCCTTGGCTACCTTGTCGGGAGGTAGAGCACTCCTCATTCCTTCACTTTCCATAAATCTTAATGGCATTGAACTCCTCCAGCTCGGCGCTTCAACTTGAGTCCTAAGTAAATGACACCTTCATATCACTTGATTTTCATCAGATGCCTGGTTGCATTACATATACCCTTTTACTCCATATCCCCCTGATTGAACAAATGTCCTACCTATGTCAGCAGGTCCAGGACGGACTTTGGCTATGGAGCTTGAACTATCCTTTTGCTGGTTTTCCCCCAACCGGACACCTCACTAAAAGTCAATTGATGTGCTAGGTGAAGTTAGCATAGGCTCCCCTATCATCGAGAATGATCACCTCCGGGGACGTCCTTACACCCTGGTGACCATCCCTGCGGAATTCAATTTTGTCCATTAGGTCCACTGTGAAGCTGAAGAATGATGCTTGCTTTCCCATTCCCATTTCCCTTAGTGAATGCTCCCTATTTAAATGCTTATTTATTTGTGAACTTCACTAATGTGTGTTTATGCAGCTGCAGGTCACATAGCATTAGGATTCGCTCTTCATCGCCTTCTCCTACTATTATATATACTATATATTATATAGAGCCCAGAGGCTAATAACTTCGGGCACATAAACCCTGAGTTCCTCCCTAATAAAAATAATGAGGGGTTTATGTTCCCTAAGTTATTCGACGGCCATTTGGTTTCATGATTGACCTCGGGATGACAGACTCGTCGGACTCTCGACCTATGTCTTTCCTGGAGCCAGACAATAATACCTCTGGATATGCATTAGATAGGTTTTTTCCCCTTTTAACCCAGCATGCATCATATAGGTCCCTTTTAGTCCCACCATCGATCATACAAAAAGCATGGCATGCATTTGTGCAGCAAGAAGGAGACAAGGGTCGAGAGAAGGGTTTGCCAATCAATGTGCCCCGGACTCTATCCCCCTTTTGTCAATCATCCAAGTTCTCCAATTCCATCACTTTTTTGTTGTCTACCTTATTCCACTCCGATTCGACAAGTCGAGAGTGTGTTTTGCATGCGATCGTCATGAGTATTCTGAGATCTGAAAATCATTTTTTTCCCTTATCCTGATTTTGTTACTCACTCCTATTTTAGGTGTCTTGTATCTCCTTGAGCTGGATTATGTTCATCCCCTCAAGTCCCGCATCGCCATGCTAGGGGGTCCCATGCGACCGTAGATACAAGCCCTCTTAGATTACTTTTCCTTCCTTCCTCCCCTTTGAATGACCTATCTTATCCCATTATGCTTGTCCGTTCCTATGTGAAGCTCAATCTCTGCTCGAGAATATCCTTAAGCGGGATGTCCTAATTAGGTTTGTTTCTTTGCCGAAACACCCATTTATCAGTCCACCGGGCTCCCCTACAAAACGGGCGTTCCGGAGGGGCATTTGTAGATGCCTAATTTTGGACATCCAGTGGATCCCTGTCTAGCCATCATAGAAGTGATACTTCCTTTTGGTTGATTGGTTGTGTGGAGTCTCATCCGTGTTTAGGTAGGCTCCACCCTGTCCCTTCGAGGATCCAACTTTGCGGTAAGTTGGTGGGGGGTTTCAGGGGGGCAGCGCCCCCCTGCCCGTAAGGTCGGGGGTTCGGGGGTGTGAGCCCCCGAGGTGATTTTTTTGAGGTGCTATATATGATTCTCTCCTTTTTTCCACTGATCCCTGGAAGGCCATAGTCCTGGCCGCTCATACCCCTAGGTAGCCAGATGGCTGGCCGCCCAACCCATTCCAGGGCGGCCAGAACCCTGGCCGCCCACAATCCTAGGTGGCCACAAGGCTGGCCACCCAGCTCTTCCAAGAAGGCCAGCCACCTGGCCGCCCTCACCCTCAAGAAGGCCATCGAGTTGGCCGCCCAGCTCCTTTAGATAGCCAGAACCTTGGCCGCCTCCTGATAACTGCAGTCAATCCCACGTTTTTGCCCACTTCGGGCACGTCCTCCGCAACTGCTCCCACTCGGGGGGGGGTTCAAGCCTCACGTAGCTTACACATAATCCACTTTTGAAGGTTTTTCAGGGAGGGAATTCCCCCACATACAAAGGCCGATTCTGAGTGAGAGAGGAGATCTTTCGGTGGGGAGGGGTTGGACATTTGGTGAGAGAGGAGATCTTTCGGTTCAAGCCATCTCAGTGAGAGAGGAGATCTTTCGGTGGGGAGGGGTTGGACATTTGGTGAGAGAAGGAGGTTCTGCCAGTTCGGAGAGTTCAGAGAGAGTTGAGAGCGCTTTCCCCGACCTTCCCCTAGCAGCAGAACTTGCCATTGAAGAGCTCCGCGGCCGGAGAGTCCAGGTTACAGGGGGGCAGCCATCGACATGGCCGCCCACCTCTTTTGAACGGCCAAATATCTAGCCGCCCTCTGCATGGTCGACGGTCAAACCCCGTCCTTCTTTCTCTTGTTCCCTATATTGCTACGTTCCATCTTGTTTCACTGCATTCATACATGCTAGATCTTCCTAGTTTCCTATTTTAAAGAAGTTTTTCAACCCAAAACATAGGAAAGGCGGATGGTTGAAAGTCTCGGCCATCCCCCTTTCTGCCCCCCTTCCCGGTACGATCACCCCCATTTGCATGTTCTTCCTTTCGTTTTGGGCATATACTACACTATCATAGTCTAATGGGTTTGTTCTCTTTGTTTGCTGGTTAATTTGCAGGGACTTCGTCATCGACTCGCAGGGCTCCTTGCTCTTGGCCGGTCGAGAGCGAGGACAGGAACCCACATTCTTTTGTTCCTAAGGCGTTCACGATCATTCTACCCCTGTGAGATTCGGGTAAACACCTCTGGCGATTACACCTTTTCTATCTTTCTAATATGTGCACTGTAGGTAGCAACAACACAAGTTCGGGAGGACATACACGCGCACCGTATGGCATCGCCACCTTCCGGCACCTACAGGTACCTCTGTGAAAACTTAGGGTGAGCCCAATTTTGTGTGTAATTATTCCAGTTCCATTTCTGAATGGTTGGTCTATGTTGATTCCACTGTGTCGAAGCATTTGAATTGTTTCCTTGACGCATTTTGCTGGAATGAGCAAGGTTTGCTCTATTGATGCCAAGATTCCTTAAAGGAGTAGTCTTACTACTCTGATTCATTGTCGGCTTAGCATGAAGGTTTTTGTTGATGATTTTTGGTGGAGTGAAGTTTGTTCCAATGGATTTTTTGGATTTGATGTTTGAGCTGGATGGGGTGTCCAGCTTCTCCTTTCCCTTTTCTGGACAAAAGGTTGTGGTTTTAAACTCAAAAGGCCTTTTATCGGTGGGATATATCCCAATCCTTCCTTGTTGAAATTTACCCTCACACCTAGCATTGTGTCTAGGTTAGTCTTTCCTTGCACTAATTTCCCCTGGATATGTTGCTTATCTTCAACATCCTTATTCAGTTTTTCACTCATTTTCTGTATCTCTATGTTGGCCATTTTCACAGCTTCATATTTTTCAGATACAAGATCATTCTCCTTCTGGATGTTCCAAACCTTCATTTTAAGTTCATCCAGATTCTTATTAGATTCTTCAAGTTGTTCTTTAAGGTTTTCACTTTCAATTTGCAAGGAGTTCAGCTCTTGAATCTCTTCCTTCAAGTCCTCATTTTCCTTTTCAGACAATTTTGCTCCTCAACGGTGCTGTTCAGTTTTCTCTTGAGAGCTTTGTACTCTTTGGTTTGACAATTAAATTTATTTAGCAATTCTCCGTAAGCATCCTCCCAGTCATCTAAAGTGTATGTTTCAAAAGGATTGCTCACCTCTGTATCTGTGTCGGCCATCAGACACAGTCTTTCTTCTTCATCTTCGGAGGAGTTTTCTTCAACATCTTCCTTCTCATCGCTCCACGTGCAGATCATAGCTTTGGGCTTTTTCTTCTGCACATTGGTATTCTTCTTCAGAAGATCTGAGCAGTCACTCTTCATATGACCCGGCCTGTGACAGTCAAAACAAGTAAGCTTGTCATTGGTCTTGTATTTGCCTGTTTTGGAGTTAAAATTCCTACCAGATTATTGTGTCCTTCTTTTCCCAAATGGCTTACCCTTTGATCTTAGGAATTGTTGGAACCTACGAGTCAGCATAGCTTGCTGCTCTTGATCAAGATTTGAGAAATTTTCAAACTCCTCATTACTACTACTACTGCCACTTCCACTTCGAGAGACCTTAAGAGCAATGTTCTTGCCCTTCTTACTTGTTTCTTCAACATTCCCTTTTAAGTTGATTTCATAAGTCATCAGGGATCCGATTAATTCAGTGACAGTCATTTTAGATAAATCCCTGGACTCCTCTATAATTGTGGTCTTAGTGTGCCACGATGGGGTCAATGACCTAAGAATTTTCCTTACAAGATCTGCTTCTAGGATTTGTTTTCCTAACCCCTTGAGGTTGTTCATAATCAGTGTCAGCCTAGCGTACATCTCAGAAATGGTCTCCTTAGAATTCATCTTAAATAGTTCATATTTAGTGGTTAGCATATTTACCTTTGTAGCCTTGACTTGGGATGTACCTTCATACATGAGCTCTAGTTCATCCCACATCTTCTTTGCTATCTTGCAGGCTGATATCCTAGCATACTCCCTTGGATGGACTGCATAATGAATTATGTTTAGAGCCGACCAGTTAACTGATGAAAGCTTGATGTGATCCTTTGTCCACGCATCTTCATTTTGTGGGAGCTCGTATGGTCCTGTGGTGATCACTCTCCAGAGATCGTGGCTCTGCGCTCTCAGGAATACTTCCATCCTATTTTTCCAGTAAAAGTAATTATAACCATAAAAAAATGGAGGGCGGCTAATAGATTGTCCCTCAGCCATGAAACTGCGAGGAGTGCTAGATCCAGAATTACCCTGGCCGTTGGACCACATGTTAGGTAACCTGCTCTGATACCAATTGATAGAAATACTAGAAAGTGATCTAGAAGGGGGGAGGAATAGATCACCCCAATTTTCAAATTAAATCGAAGAACTCGGTAAATACGCCCAGAGAAGCGATGCTGATATGCTTAGCACATGTCAGAAGAAGAGTTCAACCACGAAATGATAACGCTAGAAGGCAATCCATGATGTACAAGCAAATGATCGAACGGATGATAGGTCTAGGAAAGCAATGTAAACAACAGCCTCGACCAACTGAAGACAAGAAAACGGCACAGAGAGCAATGCAACAATCACACAGGGAGACAAGGGGTTTTTAGGTGGTTCCATTGCCAACCGCAATCTACGTCCACCCCTCGTTCAGGCGGAACGAGGATTTCACTAGCAAATGCAGAAGAAAAAGCAGACTCAGTCTGCGACACAATGCTGCCACATAGCTTGCCCTGAGGGAGACAAATCCCTCCACTCAGATCCTATATCCACAGAACCTGCACCCTGGGCTTGCAAACCACAAGTCCAGACACCAGAGAACTCTTTGTCCCTTCCTCTGAACCAAAGGGAACCCACGAGTGACCCCAAGTCACTCGCTGCCGGAGACGCTGTCTCCCTTCCTCCAAGTACACTCAGAGGGAACCAAAACCAAATCAAAAGTTGGAATGAAAAGGAAGAACAGAAATCGAAAAGCAAAAAGAAATATAGCTTCAATGAAGCAATTCAAGATAGGATGGCTGGCTGCTCTCAAATCTCTCTTATAATGGAAGATCCTCTCGTTTTCCTCATATGGGGAAGACTCTCTCCTTCTTTTTCTTGGGGGGTTCTCTCTCTTTCTGAATATGTGAATGAAAAGTTGCAGCAGCTTTCTTCGAGGGGCAAGGCACCCTTATATAGGAGTAGGGGCTCCGTAGTAGCAGATAACCTAGTGAGCACGGATTGGTCAACCTGGATATTCTTCTGGAAACCTTCGAAACAACGTGTCATCCTCCCTTGCATCACGTGCCCACTAGTGTTGGACATTCTGCCACGTGTACAAGCCATTTCACGCCAAAAGTATCCGCACGTGTGATGGGCGCCAGTATTGCATCTGAACATATGCTCCCTGAAACCACGTGCCATCCTCAATCCTATTAGTTAGAGCAAAGACTTTTCGTCAAACACTTTGTAGCACAGACCTAATACTTGCTCAGACCTGAAATATGCTCGAAGTTAAAAACATGCTCACACCTTAGATGGCATAAGATAAAACCATGCACAGACCATATATGTGTCTAACAAAGTATGCAACGACCTTGGCAATGTAGTCTGTCAAAATGTGCACCAACCTTGTTTACGAAGTTGCACTGACCTTGAAGTATTGAAACCAAAACATGCACAGACCTTGCATGTATACAAACAAGGTATGCACCAACCTTATATGCAGTATAGAGAAATGGGCTTTATATGCATGCAGCGGAAGATGCACCGACCACATGTGCGTTGAGTTGATATGTGCACCGACTTCAAATGGCATGAAGCAAAAGATGCACCGACCTTATATGAGTTATCACAAAAGTGCACAGACTTTCGTGTGCCTAAAACAAACCTTGCACCGACTTTATATGCATAATGTAAAAACTGCACCGACCTTAATGTGCATGCAGCAAAGTGCACGGACCTTGTTTCGCACAAGGGCAAATCATGCACTAACCTTGTATCGCATGAAGGCAATGTTGTGCACTGACCTTATGCATTGCAATAAAAACATGCATCGACCTTAATGTGCATGCAGCAAAGTGCACCGACCTTGTATCACACAAGGGCAAATCATGCACTGACCTTTTGTCGCATGAAGGCAATGTTGTGCACAGACCTTATGCATTGCAACAAAAACATGCACCGACCTTATACCGAAGAAACAAGAAGGTGCACCGACGCATAAGCAAAAGTCTAGTAGATTTCAACATAAGAGCCAGATGACATGCACAAACTCCATTGCACATACTTATGAGGATTTATGGTATTTGACTAATGATGATTGACTTATGGTGTTTGACCTCATCAAAACCTTAGGGATGCAACATTGTAGGCCAGGCCGATTTCTTACGTCCTCAAGCAGGGGCTTCCCACTTGACTCACATGGATATGGGCCCGTCCTTGGCCCATTATCCCTCTTACGGTCTTCCCCCTCCGGCTACCTATCCTTCGGCCCCTTATATTGGGTCTGCCCTCCCAGTCTTACCTCCTCCATCCCGGGAACGAGAACTTCTTGATAAGTAGGCTGCCATGTAGCAGCAACTTGACCTCCTTCACAAACGGGTCGGCCCACAGTCCCTAGCTGATATTCTGGTTCCCAATTTCCGTGACATCCATTTCGCTCCCCAGTCAGAGCTCCCCACGTACCGGAAGTACGATGGGAATGGTAACCCCTTTATTCATGTGAGGGAATTCTTATACGATTCGGTGCAGTTTCAACACGACGATCGCCTCATGGCGTATCTTTTCCGCCGCTCGTTGGACGGGGTAGCTTTGGAGTGGTTCTATGCTCTACCATTAGAGGAGGTAGAGAGTTTCAAAGTTATCAAAGAAAAGTTTATAAAGAGATTCCAAGACCGGGTGGGCCCGGAATATTCTTTTACTGACCTGGTGGCTGAGAAGATGAAGGCCGACGAAGACTTCACCACCCACGCTGACAGATGGAGGCAGATGGCCTCCCATGTGCCCGGGCACATTCCGGAAGAAGAGAAAGTCAAGCTGTTGATTTCCAATGCCACCCCCACCTTCCGGAACATCTTAGCTATGAATGACATTTTCAATATGCACCTGTTGTACAGTAGGGCCCGGTTTATCCAGACCCAGTTTAAGGACTCCCCCATTCACTCCCTGTTCGAGGCCCAGAAGCCCAAACCCGCCAGAAAACCCCAGGGCCCAGTTACCGAAGGAGTTCAAATGAATAAGTAGGTGCAGGCTGTCCACTTCCCCAACCAATCCGCTCCACCTCGTTTCCAGCAACCTCCTCGCAACCCCCAGTTCACCGCTCCACCAACTACTCAACCATCATTCCCCGATCCCCAACAACAACAGCTGCCACAGCAACCACAACAGCCGCCAGAGTACCATAATGTCCCTCCACCAAATGGCTACGCACCTGCTCACCCAGGCCCTAAGAGAGCTCATTACCCTCCCCTACCTGAAACTCTGCCAGACATATTTTCAGCCCTTATGCATACCGGAGATCTTTAGCTTCCCCCGGAACGCCCGAACTGGAACCCAGCCACCGACCCGTCCAGATTCTGCATATTCCATCAGCAACCCGGGCACACGATTGAGAGGTGCTACCAGTTCCGTGATTTTGTCAATGATTTGCACGAAGGACAACGGATTGACGAGGTAGAAATGCATAAGATGATTGTAGAGATTAAAGAGAAAAGAAGGCAGGCACCGAGGCCGCAGCAGCCGGTTCAGCAGCAGCAGTAGCCACAGTAACCTCAACCCCAGCAGCAGCTACAGCCCGCACAAGAACTTGGGATTCATCAGAATCCGATGCCAAACAACCCGCCCGCTCTGCAGCCACCGGCACCGGCTCAAGTGAACATTGTTTACCGCCCAGCTCCCAACGCTGGGTGGTCCTATGATGACGAGACTCTAGCTCACCTTTTGGCCCTCCACCATACCTACAACAACCCCCCCTCATCTTCTACCCCCACTATCATTCGGCCTATCGTTGTCGCCTCCACCATACCCTCCATTCCTTCCAGACCCCTCATTATACCTACCCCATTGCCCACCACATCACCAGTCATAACACCAGTGCTCGTCACACCCCCCATTGTCACCTCCTCACCTAACCCCTCACCTATCATCCTCCCGCCAGGGCCTATTAGAACCACCTCCACCATCATCACCCCCACCTTTACTCCCTCAACTTACCCCGCTGGACCCATCAAGTCACCTATTGTGAGTTCGTCCGATACCGTGCCGGCACATAATCTTGCCCTCTGGAGCGGACGCTTGTTTCAGAGAAGTTATCCCACCACCGATGCACCTACACCTAACCCCCAAGTTCCGTCACTGACAGTTGAACCATAAGAAGTAGACCCCTTGCCCGGCACACGTTATGATTTATTGCAGCACTTGGACCGGATGCCGGCCAAGATTTCAGTTTTAGAGTTGATTAAGCGATCCACGCTGCACCAAGATGCTTTAAAGGCTTTTCTTCAGAAGGTCATGGTCAGCGAGGACATGGCAAGAGATAGTTTATCGTCAGCTTTGGCCACGATTATAGAAGGATAAGCCATCTCTTTTCAGAGTCAGAATTAGCACCGCCCAAGGCACGCCAGATGCCACTCTTCATTTCAATCACATTAAATAAAGTGGCTGTCGATGCAGCTCTCGTGGCAACAGGAGCTTCGATAAATGTTTGTCCCCTGAGCACTCTGTGTGCCTGTAACATTTCTGAAGATATGCTAAGGCCTACCCCAACCACTATTGCGGCTTACGACAACTCAAGAAGGGCATGTCACGGGGTGGTAATTGTTCAGGCCGAGCTCGGGCCATTGACAATGACCCGATGTTCAAAGCTACTCTAGGTCATCCGTGGATTGATAGCCTCCGTGATGTGCCATCGACCGCTCACCAATGCCTCAAATTTCCATTTCAGGGGCGGGTGGTCAAAGTCAAGAGTGTATCCACAATCCAATCTGTTGAAGCTATTTCTGACAAAATACTATCGACTCTCTGGCCGAGTAATAAGCCGGTCATGTCAGTGTTGGACTTGGATTTTCCATGGGCATATGCGCCACGCAAGCTCGTCACTACACCAGTTAATGTCAAAGCCAAGTCCAAGATAAGAGATTCCAAAGGCTGGAATATGATACTAAAACTGGGTTTTCAGCCGGGCATGGGCCTCGGCGCTCAATTACAGGGGCGGACTAAACCCGTCCCAAGAGGCAGAAAAATGAGTAGGAGAGGCCTCGGCTATCGAGAGTCATCATTATTAGTGTTGGGAGACTCAGGGCCGTTGACCTGGGACTATCACCAACATTTTTTAAAGGGGTCGTTACAGCCCGGCACTCTGAAGACACCGCCTTGCCAGAAAGAGAAAGAAAGCGATGCTTGCACAGTTACCGAGCCGCCGTTGCTTCACAAGGGGCCGATTGATGATGTCATGGATTGTTCTGAAGCCTTTGCCGAAATGTTCCATGAAGCAGAAGATTTGAGAAAACCCGAGATGTAGCCTATGAAGTACACGCCAGCAAAGCCAGCTCAAAGTTCGTGGGAAGAGGGGAGCTCCCTTATTGCCTTTTCATGGTCTCCTTCCCGTCTTACTTCTTTTTTTCAAAAGCTGGAGTCCATACCCCGCTCACCTCCTATCATGATCGATCCGTTTTTGATGGAAATGCCAACGGAGGTGTTGATTGTGCCATGTTCGTGTGGGCGCTGCCCACCTGTTGATCTCTCAACTATGTGATTTTCCTCCTCCGATCCCTTCTTTGATGTTCTTTTTCCATCTCTCTTCCCCCTTACCCTTACTCCTCCTCCCCCCTCTGATCCATCTTGTTGTGTGATCTCCGCCAGTCTCCAAAAAAAATGCCAATTTTAAAATGGAGATTTCGGTGGAGGATTATGATGTGTTTTGTCAGTCCTCTCCCCAGGAACATGAGGCCCCTGCTTCCCTTCCATTAGATTTTCCATCCTCTAGGTTAGAGGTAGGGCTTGTTGAGTCTAGGGAAGTAGATTTGGTCAGGTCTAGTGGAGTAGGATCTTGTTCTAGTGTCTTCAACCCTTCCATGCTTGCTACGTGCCCAATGACGCGCTATTCTAAAGCCATCCCTGATAGGTTCATCCAAGATCTTACTCAACGTTGCCAGGCCCTTCTTAGATGTCCTGAGTTTGTAGAAATAGCCATGGTCCTGGAGAATGATGAGGAGCTAGACGGGGCATGGAGTGATGATGGATTAGGTGTTTACGATGTCATAGATGAGAAAGACCCGATCGATTATGACGATAGTGATGTGGATGACACTGCTGACTTATATGCACAAGGTTTGAAGAGATTCAACGAGCCGTCGTCGGTAGTGGATGATCCCACGAAAGAGGTTAATCTTGGAACATAAGAGGACCCCAGGCCTATCATCATTTCAGCTAATCTCCCTCGTTAGGTTGAAGAGGAATTATTCAAGGTCCTGAGGGAGTATAGCGATTCATTTGCCTGGTCCAACGAGGACATGTCGGGTCTTGAACCCACCCTGGTGGAACATAGGCTTGTACTCAAACCAGAGGCAACGCCCGTTAAGCAAAAATCAAGAAGATTCCACTCCCATATGGCCTTGAGGATAAAAGAAGAAGTCGATAAATTACATAAGGCCAGGTTCATTAGAGTTGTTCTATATCCTCAATGGGTGGCGAATATAGTCTCTGTGATGAAAAAGGATGGAAAAGTATGAATTTGCATTGATTTTAGGGACTTGAATAAAGCATGTCCTAAAGATGATTTTCCGCTTCCTCATATCGACGTGTTAGTGGACAACACGGCCGGGTACGAAGCCCTCTCATTTATGGATGGTTATTTAGGATATAACCAAATCCGTCTAGCTCCAGAGGATCAAGAGAAAACCTCGTTCACCACGCCCTAGGGAACTTACTGCTATGTGGTCATGCCATTTGGACTGAAGAACGGGGGTGCCACATACCAGCGGGCAATGATGGCAATCTTCCACGATATGATGCACGTCTATATGGAAGCCTATGTGGATGATATCCTGGTGAAATCAAGGTCAAAGGAAGAACACCCCGCTATCTTGGCTAAGGTGTTACAAAGGGCGCGGGAGTATAAATTGAAAATGAACCCGAAGAAATGTGTGCTTGGAGTGTCATCAGGGAAACTACTAGGGTTCATAGTTAGTAAGCGGGGGATTCAAATCGATCCAAATAATGCAAAGGCCATTATGGATATGCCACCTCCGAAGAACATTACTGAGCTTCGAGGACTAATTGGGTGTTTGCAGTTCATCCGGAGGTTTATATCTCAACATTCATAAAGATGCCGCCCATTCTATGAGCTATTGAAGGCGGGAGCTAAGTTTGAATGGAATGAACAATGTCAAAAGGCCTACGAGGATCTGAAGGTTTATTTGTCTAATCCCCCAATTTTGCAACCCCTTGTTCCTGGAAAACCCCTGATTTTATACATTTCTGTTATTGAGGACTCCCTAGGAGTTGTCCTGGCACAAGTGGACGATGAAGGGAGAGAAAGGGCAGCCTACTACCTCTCTAGGTTGTTCAATCCTACAGAAGCCAAGTATACTACTATGGAGAAGACCTATGCGGCCTTAGTTTGGGTAGCCCAGAAATTGAAACACTATTTCTTTGCCCATGAGGTTAAGTTGATCTCTATAATGGACCCAATTTGCTATCTTTTGGAGAAACCCGTCCTTTCTAGTAGGTTAGCTCATTGGCAGAGTTTTCTCTCCCAGTTCGATATTACCTTCGTCGCTCAGAAAGCAATCAAGGGATATGCTATTACTGAACATCTTGCTCACTTACCTATCCCTTGTATAGATTCTATCCAGGATGAGTTCCCCGATGAACATCTGGCTGTGCTCACTCATCACCCTTTCTGGTCGTTGCACTTTGATGGTGCACTCAATTCTCAGGGCCGAGGGATCGGCGTCGTCCTCCTCACTCCGGAGGGAGTGACTATTCCCATTGCATACCAACTCTCTTTTCCTGCTACCAACAATATAGCCGAGTATGAGGCTCTCCTTGCCTAATTGAAGCACGCCTATGTTCTAGGCGCGCGATACATGAACATTATAGGAGATTCTCAGTTGGTGCTGCGCCAGGTTCTCTCTACTTATCGCACCCGTGACCCTAAGCTCAAACCTTATCAAGATCTGGTCACACTCTTGGCTAAGCAATTCCGTAAGTTGATTTACCTTCACACCCCTCGATCTCAGAATATTCTCGTTGATGCACTTGCATCGCTTGCTTCTTCCCTCTCCTTCCCCCTCAGTCGCTCCACTGAGACCATTGTGGTCCAGCGGTTAGATGCTCCTTCCCTTCAAGATCTATGGTTTGATAACCTTAGGAAATCTATAGAGAAGAAGGCTGAGAAGGAAGATTTAAAGGAAGTGTCTTTAACTGAGCTCGAGGAGATCTTAGAAGAAGAGGAATTGCCGTGGTATCACGAGATCGAGTAATATTGCAGGGATGGGTCATTCCCAGAATCGGCCAACGCTGAGCAGCGCAAGGCCATTAGAAGAGTCGCCTCAAGATACATGATCATTGCAGGAGAATTGTACAGGCGTGCCCTTAATTGGGTTCTTATGAGGTGTCTAGATGATGATGAGGCTTGGAAAGTTGTTGAAGCAGCTCACTCAAGTGAATGTGGAGGGCATGTCAATGGTCAGGCCTTGGCATAGAAGATTCTTAGGTATGGATATTATTGGCCAACCCTAGAAGAAGATTGTTCCACCTATGTCCGTAGGTGTCTTCAATGCCAACTCCATGCCGACAAGATTCATGCTCCTGCTTTATCTCTCCATCCTCTTTCTGCTCCTTGGCCATTCTCAATGTAGGCTTTTGATATTGTAGGCCCACTGAGTGATCCAAACTCCCAAACCAAACAGAAATCTTTCATCCTCACCGCTACAGAGTATTTCACCAAGTGGGCCGAAGCATACGCGAAAATCAAAGCTACCAGAGTTTGCCGCTTCATCCTGAAGAACATCATCTCACGGTTTGGAGTGCCGAGTGACATCGTCACCGACAACAGATCTCAGTTCGTGTCCCAAGAGCTCCAGGACCTCTGTAAGAAATTCAGAATTTCATTGCATCATTCATCGTCACCGACAACGGATCTCAGGCAACGGCCAAGTCGAGGCCACCAACAAGACTCTTCTTAAAATTATAAAGAAAGCACGCGAGTCGCATAAATTTGCTGATTGGGTCGACAGGCTGGTGGAAGCTCTATGAGCTTATCGCACCTCCGTCCGTACCCCCACGGGGTAAACTCCTTTTGCTCTCACTTATGGGATGGAGGCGGTACTCCCGTATGAGATTTTGATCCCTTCCCTAAGAGTGCAGCTTGATAAGGAACTTAATCTTGATGACCGTCGAGAGGTGTTGCTAGTCCAGCTGGAACTCTTGGACGAGAAGAGGCTTAATGCGGCCAATCATGTCTCCGTTTACCCAAAGCGTGTCTCGCGTCATTTTTAAAAGAAGGTCATTGAAAGAAAATTTCAAGTGGGTAATATGGTTTTGAAACGTAAATTTATTCGATCAGGAGGTCCTGGGTCTAAACTGCAACCCAATTGGGAGGGTCCATTTGTAGTCAAGGAGGTTTATCCTGGGAATGCCTATCGCTTAGTTAACGCCGAGGGTGAAGATTTATCTCATGCGTGGAACGGGTTGTATCTCAAACGCTTTTATCCTTAGAGTCGAGCTAGTAACGACCCGGTGGTGAGGTGTTCCTCTCCTTGATCATAAAGGAAGATCCCTAGCATAGCACTTACACACTACACGACATCTGTGGTTGGGTTTTCCTCTTTTGTGCAACACCGTTTCTCCTTTGGCCATAGTTAGGGAAAGCAAAGGTCCTTGTTCTTTTCCTCTCTTCGGCTGAATATAGGGGTAAGTGGTGAATAAGGGGGCGAGGACCAATCTAGACACCCCAATAGAAAGTAGGTCTCAAATAGGGGCAGTCCGTTATGACCTAATTCCGCATGAAGCAATAACAAAAGAAAGAAAGAAAAGGAAAGAAAAGAAAAGGGGCAAAAAAAAACACCAAGGCAAAAGCTAAAAGCTCACCCAAAAGCTCGAAGCGCAAAAGTCCAGATGCTCCAAAGAATGAAACTAGGCATGGCAAGAGTGGCAGTATAGTTTCCTCGCGGGATGTCATGAGCCCGGTCGTACGCGTGCCTAGAGCGAATGAAGGTTCGATGATGGACACAAAGCCCCAGCGCAACAGACCGAATCTCTCGAAAAGGGGTTGTCATGAGAAGAAGTCAAGCCCTAAAAACCTCTATACCTATCCCCAGCTTCCCTTTCAAATCTTCTTTTAATTTCCACGAACTGGATCGTACCCTGGGTATAGCCTTAGCGGAGGCACCGTTATGTGAAATTGGTCCCTGGCCATGGATGATCACCCTTAATGCACGTTGTACTTGGGAAGGCCTTAATGAGATATGAGGATCTCTCATCACCGGGTCTGAACTCGTTCAAAATCCCCAAAAAAAAATCAGACATTTCAAATCCTAAAAAAAATCAAATATTTTCAAAACCCCAAAAAAATCAAATATTTTTAAAACCAAAAAAAATCAAATACTTTCAAAACTCAAAAAAATCAAATATTTTCAAAATTCAAAATTCAAAAAAAAATCAAATACTTCCAAAGCCCCAAAAAAATCAAATATTTTCAAAAAAAAATCATCATTATCCTGATTTGCATTTCATGGCATGCATTGCATCCTTTTTCCTTTATTTTATTTTTGCTTATTTAATAAGGCTTACCCCCTTGACCAAATATCAAGGACTGGTTGTTTCCTAACTTGCTGCAGGCAAAGGGTTAAGCCTAAAATAGTTCTAACCTATTTTTTGTTTAAGTATGTGTGCAAGGACAGGTCTACGAGTAATTCTGGCATCTACATATAAATGGTCTCTCGACGACCGTTTCGATCCTATCAAGCGGTCACAATGTGACCGTTTCATTCTTCTAGACGATCTCTAGAAGGCTACCTTCCTTCCCCAGAATCACATCTCACTGGCCCACTGGCTCTTCCTTGCGCCCAGGGTGCTGCGGTCTGAATGTGACCACTTGTTTTTAAAAGCGGTCCTTCACTAACCATTCTATGTTCCTAAACGGTCCCTCGATAGACCATCTTCCTCCCCGAAGGCCCTTAAATCTAAATTTCTGATACCTGTCTATCGAGCGGTCTAGCTAAGGCCGTTTCCCTTCATTCGGTGGTCAAATGCATACCGTTTTATTCGTTCAACGGCCCTTTCTTAGGCCACATCCTTTCCTAAAAGATACCTCAATCCACACAACTGCACAAAGAAGAAGGTCAAGTCCAGGTCTTATTTAATCAAAGCATTCTGTCCACTTATTCAAATCAAAGCACATCATGTTCAAGCCATAAATCCCTATACATCATAAAAAAAAATCACTCAATCCTCGATCGGGCATCCCCGCGAGGTCAAATCTCACGTAACTCTCTCATGTAGGCATGGCACTCCTCTGGAAGCTCTGTCACCTCTGCTGGTAGGGTACGTACCCTACTGACCTCCCACATGATCTGGGCACTCCTCACCGCCTGCTCATCCTCCTCTATCCCGAACCTCCTCGCCTATAGTGCAGGAAGGTGGGGTAGCATTGGAACTGTAGTACGGGGGAGTCCAACCTATAGAAAACACCTGTGGGGGCTGTACATCGCCAAGGTGGTGTCTCCCACAAGCCTCAAGTCAAGCCCAAGCCTCCTAGGAAGCCTGAGGGTGGTGCCGTGGAGGAAGGATGGGCGCATCACAAACCGGTCTAGGGGCAGAGTGTTGATGTAGAGGCGCCATTCATCCCTGGTCTTCTTGTCTGCAGTCCTGCACTCCACCTATTGAGAGAATCCGAAGGCTCACCGATGAAGAAGAGTGGATGGCTCCCAAAGATACGGCTAACAGAAGTGATATCCTCCCTAGGTATGAACTTCAGCCTGACCCCCATCCAACACTGAAGGAGGATCATAGAGCCAAAGAGTGGGCCCCCTAGGGCAGCTGAGCTAAGACCCTCGTACAGGTAAGAAAGGACGGCCTGAGAAATGGAAAGACCCCGCCGTAGTCCGCTAATGGTGCTAAGGTTGGGAATGTTCTGGGCATGGTCGACAGAAGGAAAGAGTATGGCACCACACAAGCAGATGGAGACGGCTTTGGCTATGGCCTCATCCCACCCGCACTTGTTCTTACAATGAGCTATGACCCACTGGCTCAGGGGTAGCAAATGGATGTAGTGTGAGCCAACTATGGTGCGGATATCCTTAGTACTGGGTAGAAACTCCCCTAAAATGAGGGTAGGAGCTATAGGGGCAACAATATGGCAAACTAAGTCTTCCTCACCAACTTTAGACCTGGGAAGGGATAGATAAGTCTCTACCTCCTCTAATAGAATGGTGGCCTCAAAGGATGGGAAGATGAAGGTGTGCGTCTTGGGATGCCATAGTTCTATCAAGGCTGTGATGATGTGCCAATCCAGTGAAAGCTTGGGTTAGTTTTTGGCTAAGACTAGGAGAGGGTGCAGGTGCCAGGCCCTAAGGATGGATATCACTAATATAGGGAGCTCACGGATCATGGGAGACATCCACTTTAGGGTGGAATAGCGCCTTAGGCCGAGGAGAAGCTGAGGTGATGAAAAAAAAGAGAAAAAGAAAAAAGAAAAGAGGGGAAGAAATATAAGCATTTTGAGAGAAATTGAATGAAATGAAAGAAATTACATTTGCTTACCTCTCTCAAAGGATTGGAGCTCAGGTGCCTAGGGATGGCAGTCAATCTTTGCAACACCCCGTGCACGTTCTTCGTCGGCTTTGGCCCGTCATAAGCAACCTCACCCATGGAGCTTCCTTCAAGAGCCCTCTTCATGATGATTTGATAAATTTAGCAAGGTTTTCAAGACCTAGAAGAGGGGTTGTGTGTGAGAAACAAGTTTAGGGTGCCCCCTACTTATAGATCCCAAATTCTTGGCGCAATCCTATTAGGATTGAAGTAGGATAGCCCCAAAATGGGTTAGAATAGGCTTTAGCACGGATTAGGACTCCTTGCCCACGGTTTAGGACTCTCCAAGAGAGTCCCGCTCGGAGCTACCAGAGTTTCCTAAGCCGCGGTCTATCGAGTGATCGCAGCAGCTTGAAGACGGTCTTCAATGGACCGTTTACCTGCCTTCTACACACTTCTCCTCTCTTACAGCCTAAACGGTCTGGTATAGGCCGTTTCTTGGTTCAAACGGTCAAGAAAGAACCGTCTTTCCAGGTTACGGGGTCCAAGAGGGACCGTTTATGACCTTCTTTGAGTTCATGGCTGGACGACCTTCCGTGGTCTATTGAGAGACCGTCCAGCCTTTGTAGCGGCCATTTGAATGATCACCTCTCTCTCTGCTGCCTTAGTTTGTTGTTAGTTTGAGTCATTCTACTCGAGTCTCTCCGTCCCCCTCTCTCACGCCCTCGTGTCAGTTGTGGGATTCGTTGTTAGTCAGTCAGTGTCAGCATACACACATATAGCATTTCTAAAAAACAAAAATCATGTCATTCCACTAAAGCCATGCATGCATACATCTCATTAGTACATCAAGGCTGACCCTTCCCAGGGTCGTCGCTCTCTCCTGCACCCTCATGGCGCTTCTCTGGTGGCGCCATGGAGGTGCTCTCCTCCGCATGCCAGCGTCGTCGACGTTCCTCATCCTCGTTCCTCCGATAACCGGAGAAAGTCTCGGTGGGTACCGCTAGGCACAACGTTGTGGGTCCTGCTCCGCCCCGATCTCTGGCTCATCTGCTGGTATGCCCATACCTCTCCCCGCAGCTCCGCCACCTCTATGCGGGCACGCTCTACCTCAGCTCGATATCGGTCCACCTCCGCCGCCTGGGCACAGAGACGCTCCACCTCCGCTATCCTAACACAGGATCGCTCAATCTCTGCAACCTCTGCACGGAGCCTCTCGATCTCAGCACGGAAGTGCTCGGCCTCCTCCCTATACCGGGTAGCCTCGTCCAAGGCTGCTATCAACTCCCTCGCCTGCATGTGCATTCATCTTACAAATCATTTTGCAGTTCTAATCATAAAATTCAGAAAGGAGAAGAGGCTGTGATTTACGTACCATCTCGGCAAGAGTGGCCTCGGCCTCCTCCACCCGCGCCGTCGCTCACGTGAACTATGCGTCCCGCTCGGCCCAATCCACAGGTGGCTGGGAGGAGGAAGATGGTGTGTCTGGCGCCTGGCGTTGGGCTCCCTCGGCTCGCTACAAATAGGGGCATGTTAGTTTCATAGTGCATATCATAAATATTTTAAGTCTGAGGCTGATTAGAACTTACCAGGAGGTCGAGAGAAAGTCGGAGCTCATCACGCTGCTGGACAGTAGAGTCGAGTAGCCCCTGGAGCTTAGTAATCCGTCCCTAGGGGTCAACCTGCATGTAGAAAGTCAAGTGTCAATGCATTATAATCATGAAAAGCATATTAGAAAGCATGAGTCTAGAATCGTACCGGTCGTCGTGCGCCACAGAAGACTTGGTCTCCGTAGCGTCGGGCGTAGGCCGTCAGGTAGGCCTCGTCACTCTCGGCTCGGGCGCGCACCACTCACCCAAGTCTCGTCCAATCCTGGATCTACTCTGCCGCTCTGGTAACCCAGTCGATCTCCACTGCCAGCCCTCGTGCGTGGTGTCCCACGCGCTCCTCCGACTTCTTGCGAGCCAGGAACTCGACCTCCGCCTGGTGGACGCCGATGGTCCTCATGACCAGTCGGTAGTGGAGTGGCTCCACCACATTCATGTAGTGGAGCCAGATGTCTCGACCCGCGTACGCTAGGGCTGCCACCACCCATGGCTGGCCCTCGTGTCCCTCTCCCTGATAGGGTGTCCACCGGACCTGTCAAATAGACATTTGCATCAGCCTATAAGTTGCATTCACACAAGGCTCAAGTTTAGATCTTACCGAGGTGTAGGGTAGAGCGTTGAGGTCATCCTGGATAATCCGGACCTGGTGACGTAGGGAGCCCACCTCCCGGGGTGCTATCCACCATCTCGCGATGGGCAGTCGATTAGGGTATGTCTCCTCCCCTCTCCCCATCCCGGGGAGGTACACATAGGCCCACACCTGCATTGCATTGCATCAAATGTCAACATATAGAATTCATGAAATCATATGGAGATAGCAATTGCATAAGCATTCTAGGAATCGAGTCATACCTGAAGAAGTGGAGAGAATCCACCGAGCATGGTGTGCCGGCTGGTGGAGCTCAGGGTGTCAAAGAAGAAGGCAAGCACCACTGCCCCCCAGACGTACTCCCCTATGCGGTCCACCTCCTCCAGCAGGGGCAGCAGTCGGCAGCTAACCCCGTCCGCCAGGGTGGTGAACAGCAGCTTCCCGAAGAGAAGCATCAGGAACCTCCATAGCACGACGTCCACGTCAGGTCTAGGTGTGGCTGCTACCCGCTCCAGCGCTCGGTCCACGAGCCTCCCCAGGTGCTGCTCCGGGAGCTCTCCCACCGTTATCCCCGCTCCTCTCAGGCCGAGGCCCTCTTGTAGTCTCACCCTCGGTAGGATCATCCACTGATGCTTCGGCCTCCGTAGCTCCAGGCCTAGCAGCCTCTGGGCCAGCTCCCTATTGTCCGTTAGCGTCCTCCCACTCACCGGTGCACCGTGCACGTGTAGTCCAGTGATGCGCGCCACGTCCTCGAGCGTCGGGACCATGTGGCTCCATGGGAGGAGGAAGGCGCAGCTGACCTGGTCCCACCAGTCGTGCAGTGCATACAAGAGCGCAGTGTCTAGCCGCGTGACCTCCATGAATTCCCCGAATCCCATGGCCGCCAGCCGCTCCCGCTGGAAGTTCGATAGTGCTAGGTACACTACACAGACCTGGAGCCATGAGATCTGGGTCCGATGCTTTCCCAGCATACATAGAAAAATAATTTGCATCAGTCACTCAGTTCATAATAAGTCATGCATTGCATTAAAAAGGGAAAAAAAGAAAAAAATATACAGTCTGTCAAGTAAGCGGCCCCCTCAAGACCGTCTTCAATCCCTTCAACGGTCCTTCATTGACCATTTGACAGTCTAGTGGTCCCCATCAGACCATTTTGTTTCCATTCCACCTAAGTTCTCTTGCCTGATCCAGATCTACACGGTCATCCTTTGACCGTTTTCTCTAATGGACGGTCTGTTGGAGACCGTTTTGTTCACCACTGTTCAACTGTTAAATGGCCCCAGGAGGACCGTCTAGGTCCCTAAACGGTTTACTTTAGACCACTTTTACCCCATCGGTTGAACTCCTACAGAGCGGTCCCCCATGTACCGTTTAGCCTTTGGGGCAGTCTGGTTTGGGCCGTGTATTACCACGAAACGGTCCTAGGTGAACCGTTTAAAATTTTCAGGCGGTCTCTGTTGGACCATTTTCTATTCGCCATGTCCGACGGCGTCCAATCCCCTCCCCACCATTGCCGATGGCTCTAGGGGCCTTACAACCAATCCTAAAGGGGTCGTGAGCCACTCTTCCTTCGCCTAAGATAACATGCATGGACTTAAAATTGAAATGGAAGGGTTTTTTGAGGGGCCTACCTCGGAGGTCCTCACCGGCTTCTCCAGCACCGCTGCCTTCGGCGGCGCTCCAGCGTCCTCAGCCGCTTCAGCATCCTCAGTCGCTCCGGCGACGATCATCGTTGCGTCACCCTCAACTGTAGGCGGCGGGGGTCCCTCCACGGTCGCCTCCGGCGATGGCACCTTCTCCTCTGTGGGATTCACCGCCTCTGGCGGTGGTGGGGCTTCCTCTCCGGCCATCCGTTGGCTCAAGGCTTGTCTTTTAAAACGCATACAGAGTGTGTGAGGCCCAGGGGGAGAATGAGATGAGGAGGATAAGAAAGAAGAATGTAGAAGGAGGATGGGAGAATGGAGGACAGTGGTGTCCGGTGGATGAATGAGAAGAGGGAGGAAGAAGACGATGGGGGCCGATTACTCTTGTGAAACCGACAGGTTAAAGGCGATTTAGCGATAGACCGTTTCATGTGTAGGCGGCCTGGTTAAGACCATTTATGTATGATGAAGCGCCTGCATTTGAATGGTCAGATCATGACCACCTATTTCGTGGCGGTCTCATACAAGGCCATTTTCAGGGACGATTGAAATTCAAATTCTATTAACCTGTGCGGTCCTGTTTGAACCGTTTTTAACTTACGTCAGTCTGGATTGGACCGTTTATTTGTGGAAATAATGAATGATCCTTTTTGCCTTGTCTTTGCTGCATTATGTGCCTAATTGATAAATCCCTTTGAATTGATTATCTCATGATATATATGATTGGGAGACCTTGTTCATGATCTTTTGCAGCATGGCTACATTACTCCGGCAGGTCAAGTAAGTCAGGTAAGTATTCCGTACCCTTTTGTCCCTTAATGCATTACTATATGGTATCGATATTATACTATCTCGAGAACTGGTTGGTCATTCACGTATTCCAGGATATGATGTTCCCCTATAAAAAAAATGATGATGACCTAGGTTCACGTGTTTAATCATTGGATAGGCCATTAGGTTGGGAAAATTTGGGGGATGATGGTTCTATCTCGCACGCCGTGGTTGCGGATAGTGTCTTGACCCTGATTCTTCCAGTCTAGTAATACTATTCTCGAGTACTTTCTATTGTATGTCTTTCTTTGCATTCGCTTTGATGATTTCTTTTTGTTTTAACCTAGCATGCATCATACGCATCTTTTGAGCATTCACGACCCATGGTCTGTCTGAAAGTGTCCCATTTGTGATGGATGATTATGTGTTCATGGTTTAGGGAAGAGCTATTCCACTCAGAGTTGGAAGGTTTTCTCTGGTCTATCCACCTGGTTTGATTGACCAAGGGTCCCCGTTTGGAAGTTTTAGCATGTTTCTTTTGTTACTGCTTATTTCGGTTCCCTCATTGGTTGTGGATTGTGTCACCTGATGAGGTTGCTCATTTTTTCTTTCTGTTTTGTTTAGTTAGTTTCTCCAGGCTGGTGTCGTTTCAGTCTGATCATTCTTTGTGGTTGGTTCAGAGTTCTCCAAAAAATTCCTATCGCTCGTTGGCGAGAAAACGGGTGTCTTTAACCTTAACGCCCACTTTTTAGTCCGCTCCACTTCATTTCCGTTTCATCTCCATGTTCCATTTCACTTTCGCTTCACCTCCACTTGCTCCCCTGCAAAGAGGACGTTAAGGAGGGGCATCTGTTGACACCCATTTTTTACCTCTGAGTTGGGTCATTCTTCTTACCATCATTTTTTGATGCCTCAGGTTGTCCATTACTCATTGGGTCATTTTCAGGCATGTCTTTGGGCTGATTTTATAGGTATTTCCTCCCTAGCTGGACTTGCTCTCGATTTTCCTTGGATTTCGGGTTTAATGGGCTTTGATTTCACTTGGTCTTTGGGGGTAAATGGGCTTATTTATCCCATTTTATTAACTTCCACCGCCCAGCATAACCGCGGTCTAGAAATAGACTGTTTAGGATGTTGGGCGATCATTTTCAAGACCGTTTATATCATTCAGAGTCCTACACCGGTTTGCCTTTGGATTAATTGGCTATTTTCTGATTTTCCACCGACAACCTAACAAACGGTCTTTCATTAGGCCATTTATTCAAGTTGGGCGGTCCATCGAACGACCATTTAGTGGCCAGAGTCATAAATGGGTCAGTTTTTTGGATAAATATCTATTTTTATTGATTTACCACCGACGCTGTATAAACGGTCTAGCAATGGGCCGTTTGACTCGTTGGGCGGTCTATCGATGGACCATTTGCCAATCCAGAGTCCTACGCCGGATCAGTCGGTCTGTTCTTTGGATAAATGGTTTATTTATCATATTATTTATTTTCCACCGACACCATGTAGGCGGTCTAGCATTGGACTATTTATATGGGTGGGCGGCCCATCGTTCGACCGTGTTTATGGCCGAAATCCTGGATTCAGTTGGCTTTTCTCTCTCGGACCATGGTTAAACCTCTTGGTTGTTCAACCTTTTTCTCCAGGGATGCTCAGCCAAATTGGGTTCCGTTTGATCCTGGTGAAAAGTGGTGATATTATCCACGATTTATCCAAAAGAATCCAGGCCTAATTCTCGCTGGAAAATCCTTAATTCGGGGCGGACTTTCAAGGGTCTATAAATAGCACCCTTAGTCCAAGCTCGCGGAGGGGGGGGGGAGATCTGGAAGTCGCGTCGAAGTGCTGCCGCATTCTTGAGTGAATTTCAGCCAGGGAGGAAGGCTTTCCACGTCCATTAAGCTTTCGGTTCAGGGAGTAGTCGTTACGTTTGTGTTTCTTTGAGTCTTAGTTAGCCATTTCCATCGTTTGCCCATCATTACACGTTCATTTTCCTTTACTTCTACCTGCATTTTTCACTGGCATTCTACCATTCTTTCTCCTTCCTACTGTTTTCCACGTCCCATAGGGGTTTAAAAAACCCAACCCCATGGTACATCCCCTTCCATTTATGCATATTATTCACCATTCATTTTTATAGATATTGCATTCCATAAACTAATCTGGGTCACTTTTCTTGTCATTTGCTGTGTTTTGCAGGTCAACATGAGTTTTAGCACGAGGCCCATCCCCTCTGGTCGGTCGGAAGGGGTGGAGGATTAAGTTCCTCAGCTTGGAATCTGGTGACTTCGCGCGGTTCATCTCCGACCGTAGAGAGGGGTTAGTGGTCTTCTTCAGACTGTCCAGCGCCCTCCTGCGGCCTAAATCAGACCGTTTAGTCCCCAGCCAGGTCTTCTTCCCGCGTCACTCTTCAGCGCTGCACACGGTCGGTCGTTCGGCCGTCTACATCCTTCAGCGGTCTCCATAGGACCGTCTTCATCCCGTTCCAGCACTGCATCATTGGGCGAGTGTCCTCATCCGTCTCCCCTTTCCAAGGTATGTGGTGCCCTCTCCTTGCACTTAATATCTTGGTGGCAATCACAACTTGTCCATGCCTGTGAGTGATTCATTTCTTGCATCGTTTGTCTTTTTCATGCTATTCACTCTCACACACACATTCACTCTTTTCCCCCTTTAGCACATTTCATATTTTGAGTTAGGGAGGGAAAGAACATATCTACAGTGGCCAGGGGCATCACCGGATCATGGTGGGCTGTCTAGGGGTCACCATTTCACCAGGCGCATGGGCGCACCAGATGAGGGAGCAAAGCAGGGTCACCGAATCGCATGGGGTTCAAAGGAGCACCGGATCGTAGCAAAAAGGAGGTGTCACCGGCTCACAACAAGGGGGTCTCACCGGATGGCAAGAGACATCACCGGATCACTGCAAGGTAGGAAAAGCCACTAGATCAAAGACTCATACGAGCTAAGGGTTAATGTTGGGAGGGAGTTTGCTCCTGGGCAGATGTCCTTTTTTGTTGACACAAAGAAAACCTAGACCTCAGCCATGGACTGGCAGGACCCAGATGGTGATGTTCACCTAGCTAACATCTCGAAGTGAAGAGCCAGGGGAGATGAAGGAAATGACAACGGGGAACGAGTAAGGGCCACTCCTCGAGGCCCAGGGTGAGAAATTCATCAGACTGATGGCCCTGGGCCTCAGAACCTCTACAAGAGGGCAGAGCAATCGGGGAGAGCGTGTTGGAGAAGCAAAGGAAACCCCAAGAAGACAACAAGGAGGAATCACAAGAAGTAGACATGTTCGACATCAACGTTTGCCAATCTTTATTCCTTGCAGAAAAGGAAGAGCACTGTGTGGGATACACGATGGAGTAAAACTGATGAGGGCATCACACCACATACCCTCTGGCTTGGCACTTCTCTCCCTCCCGGAGGCAGCTAGGGAGCAACCCTTCTTCAGACGGAACATTGGTGCTTATCATCCTATTACATTTTCCTATTTTCTTGAGTCATTTTAATGTATTTGCCTATGTTTTGAGTCATGTTACTAGGTTATCATGTTATTTACTTATGTTTGTATGTAGGCTAGTGGGCTAATGGGGCTAGTAGGTCTTATTGGGCCATTTCTTTGGTCTTGCCCATGGGCGCCCCTCTCCCCACCCCTTGGTCTTCCGTCATTTGTCCATTTCATGAGGACTTTTTGTAAATTGGGTTTTCCTATATATAGGACCCCAAACCCCCTCTTTTGAGGTAATGAAGTATTAAGCAAATTTGAGCCACTTAAGTGCATCTCTCCCTCTCTCTCTAACTCTCCCTCTCTCTCTCTTTCTTCAAGGGGCGAACCCTACTTCTTTCTCCTCCCCTCCCTTGGGCGCAACAGCCCCTTCACCTCCCCCTCCCCCTGCCACCTCATCTGCCACCTCACCCCCTCCACCCTTTCATATTCCAAGGCCATAACTCCCTTCAATTCCCTCCACTTCCCAAGCAACCTTTCACCTTCCCTAGACAACCCTCCCTATTTCCCATACACCACTTCATTCTCCAAAGCAACCTTCCCTCTCCCCCAAGCAGCCTTTCCACTCCCCCACACCCTCATTCATATCCCCAAGGAGAAATCTACCCCACCCCCAAGGAACTTGCGCACCCCACCACCTCCATCTAGCCCCCTTGCCTTGGCCGACCCCTCCATCAACACCCAACCCAGCTGCGCCCCTCTCTCCCTCTCACCACCCATCTGACCTCTCTCTCCCCTACTCCACCCCCTCACACACACCCCTACCCCATCATCCTTCATCCCCACCCACTCACCATCATTAACCACCACTCCAATCAACCTAGTTCATCCCCTATCCACTTCACTCTGTTCAGTCTGCAGGTGGCAGAGACAAGATCGTTTTGGCAGAAGCCGCCACGGAGTCAGACGGAGACATCTGAGGATGTACCATACCTTTCCGGAAAGTTCATCCAGATAGATTCGCAAGCGAGGTGGAATCGTCCTGTTCCGAGTTCGGGGCCGTCCGGGAGAGCCATTCTCCCCCGACTGCGCCAGACTCCCTCCGCAGCTAGCCTGAGCCCGATTTGAAGCTGCACCACGACCAACGGAGAAGGATTCAGACCGAAGGCCCTTCATCAAAGTTCTTCCTCCATCTGTCCCCAACCAGGAGCAAGAAACAGAACCTCATTCGGCATCAGGGGCCCGAGTTCCGAATTTTCTCCCTCAGTCGCGCGGGTCTGCCTCCTGCAGTCTGCAGCGACCAGTTCCCACTCGTCGGCGTCCCCCTGTCCACCCCGACCTTAGAAGGTGTTTCCGTTAGTTTTGATGTGTAGAGGCTTTGTCCACGGTTCCAGAGACTCCAACGGTTCATGATTCGGCATCCAGGAGCGACCGGGGCAACTTCTGCAAGTTGCAGATAGAAACAGGGAGCCACCCGCCCTAGAATATGTTGCTCTACTCAGACCTCCACTGCAGCCATCGACGATGTCAGAATAAATTGACATAAATCAGAAGCGTTTGGGTTCCTGTTATGAAAAGATCCCCCCTGGGCTCGTCATCGGCAAAATTCTGGCTGAGATCTACAGCAACTACTCCGCCTGTCTATCGCCAACCACAGCAAGCAGTCTGGTTCGGTAGCGGCTCCTCCTCGTGGGTTACTCGATCAATCTACCCTTCTCGCCTGGCCGGCTTACCGCCCCTCCCTGCGGGAGGTAGTGTTTGTTTGTAATCAATTAATTCCCACCCCCGAGATCACCCTCCTGCGCGAGGTGTAGTGCATGTACACTTAAACAGGTTCGAAGCTTCATCGACGCAGTGTGCGGGGAACCCACACTTCCCCGCCCGCCCTCGTCTCCGACCGGGGTTGGTTTCCTCAAACCAACCAGGTGAGCCTCCTGCCCTTGCCTCCTTATACCTATTTATTTAATATCCGCGAAACATATCGGCCGGTAGGAGAGCGAGTGCCCGATCTCGGCACCACCTTTCAGTGTGGTCATCGTGGCCATAAGTGAGCGAGTGACCCCGTGCCCTTAAGGCATCCGGCCGCCCTTGTTTGTGGGCTTTCAAACCTTCGGGAGGGCTAACTAAAGTGGTGCTGGTCCTCTAACCAGTCAGGGGCTATCTCCATCACCTCGACTCGGCATCACCGGGTCACCACGGGAATCGTGTGCGCACGGTGCGTTGGTAGCTTTAACATATTCTCGGCGCCTTGTAATTGTGATTGTGAATTAGGTCCAAGGAATCAAAGTCTCTGCTGCATTTTGTGTCACATCAAAAACAAGAGACTGGAAACACAAAAAAGGAAAAGCAAGAGATGCTACAATGGGGAAGGGGAAGGAGCACAAGCTCCTCCCCCTCCAAACCTCTCTTCTCTATTTCCTTCCCTCACCTTCTTCTTGTCTTCTCTTTCCCTCTGCAGGAGCCAACGGAGCAGGAGCCTCACCCACTCTTCTCTTTTGGTCTCTTCTTTTTTGACCTCTTCCTCTTCTTTTTTTTTTCTGCATCCCCTCTTTTTTCTGTCTGCTTGACTTCTCTTTTTGTAGGGGCGCGGGCTGCGACGGTCGTTGATAGTGGAAGTCAGTACGGGGATTGATCCCCCTCGTCTTATCCCTCTACAGTGCCTCCGGCGTGCCTCGACCGAGTTACAATAGCTGGGCAAACCCAACTGCCTCGACGTGAGCCCACTGCACGCCAAACTGGAGATTTACAGTGACTACTAGACTTGAAGGTGGAGTAACCGGTCCAATGGCTGCAACGCGTCACCGGATAAAGAAGAGATACCAAGCCCACCAGTTCGCTGGCCCTGCCAAGGTCACCAGATGAAGAAGGCAACACTTGGCACCGGTTGAAAGGCTTGACAGCCCCACTAGATGAAGGGGCCAATGGGCGCACCGGTTCAACGGCTTAACGAACCTCACTGTTCAAGGGGAACAATGGGGGCGGCACACCATTTCAAGGCCTCAAGGGGCTCACCGTTCCAAGGTCTTAGGGGGTCTCACCGGTTCAAGGCCTTAAGGGCCTCACCATATCAAGGCCGCATGGGCCACACCGTTCCAAGGACTTGTGGGCCTCACCGTTTCAAGGCCTCGTGGGCCTCATCGTTCAAGCCTGATGGGCCTCACCATATCAGTGGCCTGGCGGCCTCACCGTTCCAAGGCCTTAAGGCCTCACTGTTCCAAGTCTTTAAGACCTGACCATTCTTCTCGTTCTTCGGGGCCTTCAAGTCCAGAACCCCTCCATTTCTGACACATGATTTAACTCACCCGTCCCAACATGCGTTGGCAGTGCGTACTCCATTGTCCGCGGTCGTCAATTTTCTTCAGGGACTCAGAAACCTTGAGCCTCTCGGTGTATTCTTTGCTGTCGGGGACCCAAGGGTGAACCCACGTTAGTGTGTCGATTCAAGGGTGTCCTAATCCCCCTTGTTATTTCAATGCGCTCGTGCAAGTGTGAGGCATTGCCGGGCGGTAGAATTCTTCGGAGTCTGGGTAGCCAGTCTCTCCGCAGCCTTCTTCTCCAGTTTCATCTCTCAATGCAGAACCGAGGAGTTTACAGATGTGAAATTTTACACGCCCACACCAGTCCAACTAAAGTACAGTATAATAGGAAAAGAGAACGTACTCTCAAGTCATAGGAAGCCTGGCTCTGGCAAAGCTGGCAACTAAGAGCCACCGCACTGCACCTCCAAAGCACGAGGAAGAACAGCTACACCTGAAAAGTCAGGGGTGAGCCTCATCTCACTGGCTCAGTAGGGGTCCTGCGGATCCCCACCACGAAACAAACGCAGTAACAACAGTGCTAAACTATAAAAGTAAAGCAGGAGTATGAACAAAAAAAGTAAAGAGCAAAGTCGTACTGAACAAAAACATGACAGCCGATCGAACCTCGGCCCTCTAAACTACTCCTAATCGGCCAGGACACGGATCCCCAGACACATAGTCGGGAATCACTAAACTGATACAAGGAACTCTGGCTACACAGCCAGGACAACATTACGACACCTCAGTCGCGCAGGCTCATCTACAGTGACAAAAGCCCAACTCAAGACCACACGGTCTAAAAGCACCAATACATACACGATCTCACCGTCATGTATGCTACACTGACCTCGGGTAAAGCCGAACACAGACTACCTTGTGAGCCATGTCAACCATGACGTAAAGCAGTCACGAAAGCCACAAGTCATGTGTCATGTGACAGAAGCACCTCCTCACTAGAATAAAAGCTAGATGCGTCCACTGACGTCTTACACTGCACCTCTAGCGTCTCCCACTCGCCTTGAACTCGATAACTGAGACACTGAACAAGGAACCAAGGAACAACAGTAACGAGTGACTAGTCAGGGTCACGCCCGTCGGTGCTGGTACAAACGCCCCTGATGATGTGGCACGGGCAAGGGTGTCACAGGAGTTGACACAATGAGCCTACGACCTAGACTCGCCAGCAAGCAATGGATCGGCGAACCCACTCTAGCGGACTCACCTGCGTAAAGCACACACGTGCCCGTGGGCAACTCGGTGATGAAGGAGAGGTTCCGGGGCAGGACCATGATGCACCGGGGGTTTGGCTAGATTGAGGCTGAACCCCTAAGGGTCTAGGATGCCCAACCTTGTGGGCAGCCAGCACGCCAAGGGCATGGGTTGTAGGGTGTGCTCTCTCAATTCACTCCGCGGTGGACACTCGATTGGCGGGAAGTTTGGATGGGGCACTCACTCGCCATCCGACGTAGCTAAGAGCAATACTAAATAAGCAAAGCAAACCAGTAAAGGGATGTGACCAAGTGCTCACCTGATCGGCGTGAAGATGTCGATCCCGGTCGGAGACAATGGCGAGCGGGGAGGCGTGGGTACGCACCCGTGCGGTGCGTCGGCGTCGCTTCGATCGGTGATCTGCTGTTACAATCACTACACCTCACGTAGGAGGGTGACCTTCAGGTGAGGAAGATAATATTACATGAAAATACTACCTCCACGCAGGGAGGGGCGGTCAGCCGGCCAGGCGTGGGGCGGGGAAGTTGCAGCAACAGAGTTCTGCCCGGACTGTTCTGCAGGGATAGCAAGCCGACGATCGGGGCGCCACGAACTCCTCCGGGCACTGGATTGGGAGGGGTCGATGCTTAATCATTTGGGGTTGAGGTAGCAGGTCACAGTAGGTTCCCTGGGCCGTCCGGAGGTCCGACTGGGGTGCTGCAGGTAAGACTTCCCATGTAACTCTGGTTCAGCAGATCCTGGGTCTGCCTGACAGAGGATCGATGTCAGGGCGGTCACGAATGGCTCCGGACGTTGCTGGGGGCGGGACTGGTGCTGAAACGTCCGGGGTTGGCCCAGGAACACGCCATACAATTTTTGTGCTGATCGGAGTCCGAGTGAGGCCGTGACAGCCCTCAGATCAAGACCGGTTGGGCACGGCTCTGTCTATCCCAGTATTGCAGTCACCTCAAGAAAATTCCACCATGCGCTCCTCCGTGCTCCGATGCGGGCAAGGCTGGCATCGATGCGATCGTGGGAGAGTCGTCTTCAAACAAGGACCAACGGGGCTCCAAAAAGAGGTCGTAGTAGAGCGCTGGAAACATAAAAGTGACAGGGGGTCCGACCTGGTACCAGTGAAGTCGATCTACGCCAGTCGGGGAAAACTGCTAAAACGTGGTGCTCCGGTGTTCAAACGGCCTCCTTCCTTCTGGGACTGGTAGGGGACTTTCCGAAGATGACCTCCTCCAAAAATCTCCTCGAAATCCTCACAGGAACAGTCGTGGTCTTTTCTGGGCTCGGGCATTGGTGTTCTGTCGGAGCTCGGTTGCGCAGGTCGACGAGAATCGCTCCCTCGGACAGCACCGGCGTCGGATGATGGCAGGACCACCTCGGCTGCAAAGCTGCTTGGACGAGGTTTCCACCAATATAATATTTGACAACGGAATTTTTGAGGTGACGACAGGGCCTTCTCTGCAACCAGCAGTTGATTTGCTGCCTGCGAACCTGGACAGGGATTATGTGGTGGATGGGTGTGTAGCGAAGGGGTGGGCGATGGATCTGCAATGTGAGTGGTGGGTGAGGATTGTTGGAAGTTGGTAGGGGTGTTGGGGTTGATGGTGGTGGCTGAATGGAGGAAAGAATGGGGCGGAGCAGGGCTGGGATGAATGGGAAGAGGGTGGGCTGGTTGGGTGCGCAGCCTGACCAAGGGGCGTGGATGGGGGATGTGTTTGGTCGACCAAGGTGGAAGGCTGGGTGGAGTTCGACCAAGGCTGATGGGGGGAAGGGAAGGAGGGCTGGTTCGCAGCCCAAAGGGTAGGGGGAGTGATGGCTAGCCTTGGGGAGAGTTGGAGAGGTGCTTGGGAAGTTGAAAGGGTGCTTGGGAATTGGAAAAGTTGAATTAGAGGGTGAAAGGGTGTCTAGGGGGAGGGGACTCTCCCTTGGGTTGGGGGAGGGAATTGAAGGGAGTGTATGGGGAAGGGAGGGGATTATTAGTGAGGAGTGAATGGGGATGAGAGAGAGGGGATTTTTAATTTTGGAGGGAGGAGAGAGGAGAGAGGAGAGATAAGGAGTTCGCCCCCTTTAGAGAGAGAGAGAGAGATGGAGGGAGAGATAAAGAGAGAGAGGGGGAATAAAATCCCAAAGGAATTCTTAATTCTATTGATCATCAAAGGTTACAAATGAGAGAGTGGGGTGGCCTATTTATAGGCACTCACAATTTCTAAGACTAAAATGACCCTGACTAATCAACTAATGACCAGACTGTCCAAGGGGGACGCCCCTCGGCCTAGCCCATTAATTGGGCCCATTCGACACAAGACTTATATAAATGACTCCCTAACCTAGGTACTTGACTCACATAAAAGGAAAATTACACAGATGTGACTCATATAAGAAATAAAAATTGCATGCCATGACTCAAGAAAATGCGACGAACATGATGACGCACAACTGGCGAGCAACAGGAGCCTTGAAAAATATGAAATGGTCAGGGATGTCCCCATCATACCCCCCGGGGTGGGGAGAACTCGATCCCGTCGAGTATCGGTCCATCAGGGTAGCGGCACGCCAAAGCTGAAGCAGAATCGAGCGAAGAACATCCTCCCAACTCAACCCTTTGTCCATAGTCGGGGAACGGCTCTTCAGCCTCTCAAGGTGGCACGGGCACACCCTCTTCCTGGCGATGGTACCCTACTTGCCTAGTATTACCACCATGTGCACACGTCGGGATCTCAGGCTGATATGTGGAGGCTCTCCGAAGGTGTCACTCACAAAGGTAGGTATAGGCCCGAGATGGTCACTAGGATCCACTGCGGGGCCCTCATAATGTCCCGGATCTGCCACACGGAAAGTGGGGTGCATCCCAAATCCCATCGGTAAGTCCAGCTCATAAGTAGGGTTGCCAAAGCCACTCAGAACTTGGGAAGGTCAAAGTCCTCGTGCCCTCGATTTGGAAGTGACAGTAGGGTAGAGCCACTCCGATATCATCATCACCGGGTCGCCTACTTGGGATCTCAAGTGCCGCTCGTGAGCTTTTGTCAACTCCGTGTGAACCTCACCGCTTATTGCTAGATACTTGTTTGAATGCGTATGCCATACACTATGATGCGGTGCGGGTGTGAAGACTATAGAGTGTGAGGGTGGGCCGGGACAACCAAATGTAGACCGATCTTGGATTGATTTCACATTGACAGACTTGGGGGGGCTAGGGCATCCGTAGGTGAACATATCATGCTTGGGTGTGGCAAATGCCGGGGGACCTGGACATCCATGAATGCTCCTATCATGCGTAATACCCATTTTGGTGGTGATGGATGGGGGAGGACCAGCACATCCAAATGTGAGCCAGTCATGCATTGGTCCTAATGAGTGTGTGACACAAGTAGGATGGCTTGGCTTGCTAGCTGATGGAGGCATCACCCACGACTCCCTTTGGCTCGGGTCCACTTCTTCACATTCGGGAGCTAGTTGAGTTTGGGCCTCACTCTATTAAGGCCCCTTATCCATTTTGTAGTTTTCCTTTGAGTCATTTTGATGTATTTCCATTTTATTTGAGTCATTTCCCTAAGTCTAGCACTTATTTTCCTATGTTTGGTATCATCATGATGTCTAATGTAAGCTATTGGGCCCCATTCGTTGGACTAGGCCCATTAGCACTCCCAACCCCCTTGGTTATTTGTAGTTGTTTATTTTGTCAGGGACTTATTGTAAAGAGTGGGTTGCCTATATATAGGACCCCACTCCCCTCATTTGAAGTTAATGAATGATTACATCCTTTTGAGTTAAACTTGCCATTTGAGTTCAAATTGGAGTGATTCCTCTAGTTTTTGGGTGAGAGACCCTAGGGGAGAGATTCCCCACCCATTCCCCTCTTAATCTCTCTATTTCACCCCTCTTTCTCTCTCCTCCAACCCCAAATCCGAATTTCTTTCTCTCTCCTCCCTCCTCCCATCCACTTCCAACCTCCAACCACCTCCTTTAATGCCCTCCACTTCCCCATGGCCTCCATTACTCCACTCCCTAGTTCCTAGGTAGAAGTCTCCCCATTCCAACACCTTCCTCCACCTTCCAACCAAATCTACCCCATTCCAATGCAAGCACTCCACTTCCCAACATAATCACCCACCTTCCAAGACCTTTTGAATTTGAAATCCACCCTTCCCTCCACTCACTTGTGCCCCCTCACCTTCTCCTCTCACCCCCCCTTCCCCAAATTCGTAGCTCTTCCTCCTCCACCTGCTAGCACTTGCTTACAGCCATTCTCCACCTCATTCCCCATCACCATTAGCTCCCTTCTCCACCCCACAAGAGCCCCCACTCTCCCTTAGGTCATTCCTACCATTTCCCTCCACCAAAGAAGCCATATCTCCCTCTCATTTCTTCTAGTAGGTTGGAGCTGTGCAGATCTGCAGAACAGCCCTTGTTGCAGCGTCAACCACGGATTCATCCTAGTTCTTCAGAAGGCGTGGCCTACCTTTCTGGAAAGGCCTTCCAGTCTACTTCGCAGGCGAGGTAGAATCAACACGATCGGAGCTGAGAGCTGCCAGATAGAGCCATTCTCCCAACAGTGCGCAGAGAGGTCTTCATCCTGGACCAGAGCGTGGAAGATCCTTCTGCCAAGACAAACCCCAGCGGATTCAGGCTGAAGCCCCTTCATCAAAGTTCTTCCTCTACCGGTCATCTTTTAAGATCAAGAAACAGAACCCCGTTCGGCCACCGGAGGAAGAAGTTACGAATTTTCTCCCCCGATCTATCTAGTTCTGTTTTCTGCTGTCTACTCCGACCAGTACCCACTCTTCTGGGTGCCCCGGCCATCCTCGACCTCTGAATGCATCTCCGTCACCTCCTGCTAAAAGCTACCTCGACCACGAAGATGATGCCACTGGTTTCGTGCTGATCGGAGCTCGGGAGGGCGCTCAGTCACTTCTGCAACTTGCTGTTACAGTCCAGACAGTACCTGCGGCCAGACAGAGGAGGCTACTTCCTGTTGCTGGTGCAGCCACCTCCGACCGTCTGAGCTTCCCCAAAAAATTCTGGAGTCCACCTCTTCCAGTCAGGAAGCTTCAGGAGCTGGTTTCGATCAATTTGGAGTCCGGACAAGCCCATCATAGCCATCACAGCGACCCCCTATCCAGAATTCCAGATTGAAGTTGCAACTTCCTTAGTTCTCATTTCTCTTCGTTTCGGTCCACCAACCCCTCCCCGCTTGGCCGGCTGAAGGCCCCACCCTGCGTGGTGGTAGTGTTTGAATGTATCATATTAACCCCTACCCCAAGATCCCCCCTCCTGCGAGAGGAGTAGTTTTGTAAGTGGTTTGGCAGGTCAAGCGACACCGCCGCGGCGTGTGGGGAACCACCGCCTCCCCGCTCGCCCTCGTCTCCGACCGGGACCGGTTTCTTCAAACCGGTCGAGTAAGTGTCTCTTCCTTGCTCACCTAGTGTAGCTCTCTCAATATTTGATTCATGCACCGCTGAATTCGTGAGGAGCGCCCGATCCTCAAGTCCATGACTTAGAGTGATCGCCGTGGGTTAGTGTGACCCGGTGCCCGAGTGCACTTTGTCGGCCCCAATCGAATTGGGCAACCAACCTTGGGGAATCAATTCTTGGCCTTGCTGGCCCTCTACCAGCAAGGGTCCATTCCCATAAATCACCCTTGGTATCACATAGTCACCCCGGGAATAGAGTGCAACGAAGAGAGCGGTGGCCCATTAAGGCCCATTTGGATGCTTAGATGTGCTTGTTTGACTAAGTCCGAGGTTGTGTCACATCAAGTGGTATCAGAGCAAGTTCACAACTTGTCTCTATCAAGTTGGTCCTAGGCCATTTTTATGCATTTAGAGTCCTCAGTTGCATCTCCCATGTCCACTAGAATGGCCGCTTCATACCCGTCATATCCATCCCCATCAACTTTCCCAAGAAGCCCAAATCCTCATGGAAGTTCCATTACCAACAAAGTGGGTAGCAACACCTCTATCATAGAAGCCCTACCTAATGTCCTTAATCGGCTTGAAGATATCATGTCTCGACTCGACCGACTTGAAGGAAATAGCCGTGCACCAAGAGTAAATGAGAGTGACCTTTGGGGAAATCTAGAAACCATATTTTTAGAACACTTGAAAATTAAACCCCCCCCCTTTGATGGATCCAATTGCCCAAGTCTTTACCTAGATTGGGAGATTTCTCTCGACCAATTCTTTAAAAGTTTCCCCTTGAACGAAGAAAGGAGAATGAGGCTAGCCAAGACACACCTCTCCAAACAAGCTAAAACTCATTGGTTAGTTGTGGAAGGTTTGAGAAAGATCCGTAGGGAGGCTCCAATTAGCACTTGGGATGAGATGAAGACCGAGCTTAGAAAACCCTACACTCTCCAACCCTCTCCCTCCTACTCAAATCACCAAAGTCCAAGGAGCACTTCAACTCCATCATCCCCACCCGGTCAATCCAAGACCCTAATCGACCCAATCCCCTCCATGATGACCACCACTCAACCAACCCTCACCATTCAAAACCAAGTGGACACCGTGTCCACCTCTCCACCTAGGCCCATGATTGTCACCACCCTCCAATCCAGAAGCTCCCACCAAACCCCTACCCCACAAAACCCCTTGGTCCCCACCACCACCCCTCCCTTGTCCTCGAAAAAGGACATTCCCCCCAAAACCAATCAACCCAAGCCACCCCAACCAACCCATCTCCCACTCCCTACCCCAAAAGTCCAAAGTCCTAGGCTTCCACTACTTCCCCTCCCTATCCAAGCCAAAGTTTCCCATCACCCACCACCCCGGGTACACCATGCACCAACCATCATCACCCCACCCCCAATAGACCTTCCCATTCCCTTGAGAAAGGAGACCACAACCATCCACATGGGAGTAGATGAACCCATCCCCATCATTGAGGAAACCCAAGTTCATATCCGTGGTAAGGAAGAATCACAAATGTCCCCTAGCTTGGACCCCCAAGAGCCACAAGCCTTCACAAATAGCACCATAATCATAGATGGGCCCCTAGCTAGATGGCTAAAGGAGAGACCACTTCACCCCATCGTGTCCTATGTTTACCCACCCATGGAGAAAAGCATTCCCATTGCACCCATTAACTCCTATCACACCATAATCCAAACATCCTACCAAGTGGAAACCTTAGAGAATCTTCTTAAGGGCGTAGCATGGCAAATTGAGTTCACTAGCATGTTGACCCCTATGGCCAAACCACCTAAGAGCCTTGGCCTCCTACACCTATGCATAGGGTCTATCACCTCGATTTGCACCATTGGTTGCTACACTAGTGACCTCCTTCTATTCCTCACTACACCCGATGAGCCCAACCTTCTCCTCGATTTAGAGCTTCTTATCTCGGGTAGAAAGCCTAGTCCTCCATTCATGGCCGACCATCCCACCAAAAACTTTGGCCCGATCACTTTACTAGAGGAGGAGAATCCACCATCAAGGGGTTGTGAGGACCAAAAGGACCTAGGGTTCCTCTCCTTAGGTGACCCTTACCATGACCCCTTCGATCCCTTCCTATACCCACCCATTAAGATCCCAAACACTTTGTTCGGCCAACCCACTAGAAAACTTGGCCCACTTACCTTGGAGGAGGATGACTCACAATTTGGGAACCTTGAAGACATAGAGTGCCTCCCTCTAGGAAGACCTTTCTACGACCCCTTTGATCCCTTCCTATGGGAGTCTAGTTCCCCATGTAACCCAACCATCTTACCCACCACCCACCCTTTCCTACCCTCACCCATCATATTGGGCCAAACCAATCTCATCCATGACCCGGGTTACACCTTGGGAGCCAAGACCTTGGGCCACATATCCCTAGGTAATAAAGTTGTGCCCCACCCCATGATGACCACCTTCTTAGATCCATTCGATCCGTTCCAATGGGAATTCAAAGGTTGTCCCACCCCTATACACATGGAAGTCACTTTTGGGAAAAGTATGCATGTGTCTAGGCTTTCCACACCCCTTGGCATGAACACTATGTTGGGTCCATTCATTCATATCACCCACATGTCAAGTAGAAAGCATGAGTGGTCCAAATTTGGATGTAGTGGTCCACCTTCATTCATCATGGGTCTTAAGCATATCAAAGGCATCTACGGATGTCCGGGTCCCCCGACATGCATCACCACTTTGCATGATAGATTCACATATGGTTGCCCCGGTCCACCTAAGCCCACCAAAGTCTACATGACAACATTGCATGATAAGTCCACATATGGTTGCCCCGGCCCACCAAGGCTCATCAAGGTCCATATGGCATCATGGCATAAATGGTCTATATATGGTTGTCCAGGTCCACCCATAACCACTAGAAGGTCAGCACTCACAAAATTGCATGAGGAAATCCGCAAGCACATTAGCATAAAAAATGAGGCTTATAAAAGGTTGGCTGACTCTCACCGGCGTCACTTAGAGTTCCAAGAGGGTGACTTTGTGATGGTAAGGACGGAGAGGCTCTCCCCAGGAGCCAACTCCAAGTTGAGACCACGTGGGACTGGGCCCTTCCAGGTCTTAAGGCGTATTGGTGCGAATGCTTATGAATTAGATCTCCCCGAGGATTATGGGGTAAGTCCTACATTCAATGTCGCCGACTTAGTGTCTTACAAGGGCCCCACGGTGAGACCTAGTGAGGAGATCGAGCCCACTCCCTCCTTTGAGAGAGCACCCACCCGAGAGGAGAGTCCACTAGCCAAAAGAGCTCAGCGTGATCGCATTGAACAAATATTGGATGAGCAGGTCACTACCACCCGGAGCAAGGTCTATGAGCGCTATCTCGTCAGGTGGAAGGATCGGCCTCCGTTGGAAGACTCATGGGTAAGTCGGGAGGACCTACAGTGATTGGATCCAGATCTCCTCGAGCGGTACCTTAGCCGGATGGACCCATACTCGACGGAGTCGAGCTCTTTGCGGCCCAGGGGATTTGATGGAGGCATCACCCACGACTCCCTTTGGCTCAGGTCCACTTCTTCACATTCGGGAGCTAGTTGAGTTTGGGCCTCACTCTATTAAGGCCCCTTATCCATTTTGTAGTTTTCCTTTGAGTCATTTTGATGTATTTCCATTTTATTTGAGTCATTTCCCTAAGTCTAGCACTTATTTTCCTATGTTTGGTATCATCATGATGTCTAATGTAAGCTATTGGGCCCCATTCGTTGGACTAGGCCCATTAGCACTCCCAACCCCCTTGGTTATTTGTAGTTGTTTATTTTGTCAGGGACTTATTGTAAAGAGTGGGTTGCCTATATATAGGACCCCACTCCCTTCATTTGTAGTTAATGAATGATTACATCCTTTTGAGTTAAACTTGCCATTTGAGTTCAAATTGGAGTGATTCCTCTAGTTTTTGGGTGAGAGACCCTAGGGGAGAGATTCCCCACCCATTCCCCTCTTAATCTCTCTATTTCACCCCTCTTTCTCTCTCCTCCAACCCCAAATCCGAATTTCCTTCTCTCTCCTCCCTCCTCCCATCCACTTCCAACCTCCAACCACCTCCTTTAATGCCGTCCACTTCCCCATGGCCTCCATTACTCCACTCCCTAGTTCCTAGGCAGAAGTCTCCCCATTCCAACACCTTCCTCCACCTTCCAACCAAATCTACCCCATTCCAATGCAAGCACTCCACTTCCCAACATAATCACCCACCTTCCAAGACCTTTTGAATTTGAAATCCACCCTTCCCTCCACTCACTTGTGCCCCCTCACCTTCTCCTCTCACCCCCCCTTCCCCAAATTCGTAGCTCTTCCTCCTCCACCTGCTAGCACTTGCTTCCAGCCATTCTCCACCTCATTCCCCATCACCATTAGCTCCCTTCTCCACCCCACAAGAGCCCCCACTCTCCCTTAGGTCATTCCTACCATTTCCCTCCACCAAAGAAGCCATATCTCCCTCTCATTTCTTCTAGTAGGTTGGAGCTGTGCAGATCTGCAGAACAGCCCTTGTTGCAGCGTCAACCACGGATTTATCCTAGTTCTTCAGAAGGTGTGGCCTACCTTTCTGGAAAGGCCTTCCAGTCTACTTCGCAGGCGAGGTGGAATCAACACGATCGGAGCTCGGAGCTACCAGATAGAGTCATTCTCCCAACAGTGCGCAGAGAGGTCTTCATCCTGGACCAGAGCGTGGAAGATCCTTCTGCCACGACAAACCCCAGTGGATTCAGGCTGAAGACCCTTCATCAAAGTTCTTCCTCTACCGGTCATCTTTCAAGATCAAGAAACAAAACCCTGTTCGGCCACCGGAGGAAGAAGTTACGAATTTTCTCCCCCGATCTATCTAGTTCTGTTTTCTGCTATCTACTCCGACCAGTACCCACTCTTCTGGGTGCCCCGGCCATCCTCGACCTCTGAATGCATCTCCGTCACCTCCTGCTGAAAGCTACCTCGACCACGAAGATGATGCCACTGGTTTCGTGCTGATCGGAGCTCGGGAGGGCGCTCAGTCACTTCTGCAACTTGCTGTTACAGTCCAGACAGTACCTCCGGCCAGACAGAGGAGGCTACTTCCTATTGCTGGTGCAGCCACCTCCGACCATCTGAGCTTCCCCAAAAAATTCTGGAGTCACCTCTTCCAGTCAGGAAGCTTCAGGAGCTGGTTTCGATCAATTTGGAGTCCGGACAAGCCCGGCATAGCCATCACAGCGACCCCCTGTCCAGAATTCCAGATTGAAGCTGCAACTTCCCTAGTTCTCATTTCTCTTCGTTTCGGTCCACCAACCCCTCCCCGCTTGGCCGGCTGAAGGCCCCACCCTGCGTGGTGGTAGTGTTTGAATGTATCATATTAACCCCTACCCCAAGATCTCCCCTCCTGCGAGAGGAGTAGTTTTGTAAGTGGTTTGGCAGGTCAAGCGACACCGCCGTGGCATGTGGGGAACCACCGCCTCCCCGCTCGCCCTCGTCTCCGACCGGGACCGGTTTCTTCAAACCGGTCGAGTAAGTGTCTCTTCCTTGCTCACCTAGTGTAGCTCTCTCAATATTTGATTCATGCACCGCTGAATTCGTGAGGAGCGCCCGATCCTCAAGTCCATGACTTAGAGTGATCGCCGTGGGTTAGTGTGACCCGGTGCCCGAGTGCACTTTGTCGGCCCCAATCGAATTGGGCAACCAACCTTGGGGAATCAATTCTTGGCCTTGCTGGCCCTCTACCAGCAAGGGTCAATTCCCATAAATCACCCTTGGTATCACATAGTCACCCCGGGAATAGAGTGCAACGAAGAGAGCGGTGGCCCATTAAGGCCCATTTGGATGCTTAGATGTGTTTGTTTGACTAAGTCCGAGGTTGTGTCACATCACTAGCCCTACCGAATGATGCAATATGCCTTGACACATGCATTTCTAACCCGGACATGACTTCCATGGGATGGCCATTGAGCTTCCACTCATAAGGGTCGAAGGGGTCTAGGAAGGTGGATATCATGGAGTGGGACACTTCCTCATTCCCACGATGTAGGCCATCCATGGTCATGGCTTCCCATATGTGGCCCGGGTCTTGAAAGTGGTGGGCTTGATCCAACATGGTGGATGAGGGTGGGAAATAGTGGGTGGTGAGTGATGCCGGTGGGCCACATGGGTACCCGAGCTCCCATTGGAAGGGGTCAAAGGGGTCATGGAAAGGGCCACTTAGTGAGAGAAACTCTATGCCTTCTAGGTCCTCAAAAGGTGGTGGGTCATCCTCCTCCATTAGAATAGTTGGGCCGGTGTCTTGGGTGGGTCAGTCGGCCACGATTAGATGGCTTGGCTTTCTACCCAAGATAAGACGCTCCAATTTGTGGATGGAGTCGGGCTCATCGGGTGTGGGGAGGAGTAAAAGGAGGTCGCTAGTGTAGCAACCAACGGTGTAAACCGAGGTTATGGACCCGACACATAGATGAAGGAGGTCAAGGATCTTAGGTCGGTCGATCCCTGGGGTCAACATACCAGTCAGCTGAATTTGCAAGGCTAGGCCCTTAAGAAAATCCTTCAAAGTCTCCACTTGGTAGTATGATTGGACAGTGGTGCGATAGGAGATGAAGGGCACCACGGGGAGGTGTCGCTCTATGGGAGGGCAGATATGGGACGTGATAGGGTGAATTGGACTCTCCTTTAGCCATCTAACAAGGGGTCCACTTAAGATGAGTTCGGCCCCATCTAGAGAGGGTGGTGTAGGGTGAAGACCATCAGGCAAGGTTTCTTCCTCGAATTGGGCATGGACTGCCTCCATGGTGGGTAGAGGGCTCGAGGTGTTCATCCCTATGTGGTCAGGTGTGGGGGTCATGGGTTCCTCTACCAAGGAGGTGAGAAGGTCTTTTGTGGGTGGGGTGATGATGGTCGGCGCATGGTGCACCCGGGGTGGCGGGTAAAGGGTGACTTGGATTAGGATAGGGAGGGGAAGTAGTGGAGGTCTAGGAGATGGTAGAGTTGGGGTATGGAGTGGGAGGTGGGTTGGGTGAGGAGGTTTGGGTTGGTTGATGGTGGCCCTCATGGGACTAGATGGAGTTGCGAAGGCCAATTGGGTTTGGGTGATGCGAGTTGGGTGAGGGAGTTTGGGTTGGGGTGGAGTGACCTCCATGGGGGTAGAGGGAGGGGCGGTGGTGGAGACCACTTGGGTTTGATGGGTGTGGGTTGGATAAGGGAGTTTGGGTTGGGAGGTGGCGGCCCTCGTAGGGTTAGATGGAGAGGTTGATGGGGGACGGGGACCGACACGGACTAAGAGTCACAAAGACTCTAACTGGGCCAGCAATAGTACGCACAAGGGTCGCCAAATGGCTGACCACCGTGATATCCCACAGATGGAGGGACGTCTCTCAACAGACACTCCGACCGCGGCCGTCCCAATGAGGGAGGCGCACGTGCCTAGGCGTGTAGTCAAACCCCAAAGACTAGGGGAATCGAGTCCTAACTCGATGCTTGATTAGTGCTAGGGAAGGATGCTCTCACTCACAATCCGCAGTGATGATAACAAATAGCTAGGCGCCTACTCTCTCTCACGCGGCATAGTCAAAAGCATACTAAAAGAGCAAGCAACAGGAGAGGAGTCGGAACGCGTACCTCCACGCCAAGGCGTGGGAAAGGAACCCCGGCCGTGGACCAACAACCCGATACACTGAAGACCAATAAAATACAACCCAATAACGGCCCACTCCTCGCAGGGAGGTAACAGGCTACAAACAAAGCATTCGGGTTGCCGGGCACGGGTTGACGGGCCGCACTCGGTGACGGCACGATGCTGCAGAATCGGTATCGCGCGCGCCTGGACGAAGATGGGTCCCACGGACTGAGGCGACGTCCGAATGAGGTGCCGTCAGGGAGGACGTGTCACTGACTGCTGCAGGTACGCTCCGGTCAGAGGGGACGCGCTGGTTCCGCCGGTGGTGGCCGTGGGCGCTGCTGCAACTCAGGTCTGGTTCTGGGGTCGCAGAACAGCGCACGCCGACGGTAAAATCCGGAAAACGGCCTTCTGGTATCCGAACAGGTCCAGGCCGGTTGGAGGTGGAAGCTGACTGGTAGAAGTCGTCCTCGGTCAAACGGCGCGGGCAGATGACGCCGGTACTAGTCGCAGGAGCCGCTGGAAGTTGGTGTTGATTCGCTGGCCGGACTGTGCAGGCCCGCCGGCGCAAGCCCACTAGAACGACTGCCACGGACGGTGACGACGTCGAAACGTGACGCCGTCGGCGGCGTCGGACAGAGGACCTGGAGATCTACGAACCCTGAAGAAACCAGGGTAAAAGTCGCAGCGTGGAGGCCTGGGGAAAATTCGCAAGAAGGGCCTCCCTGCTGGGCGAGCAGAGAAGGGGGTGCTGGCGCAGGTCGACGGAGAAAATCGGTACGGGCGGTGCCGACCTCCGATTGACGCGAAACCAGCGCCAACGCGAAGCTGATCCGCCAACGTATCTCCAGAAAATAGGAGGGAGCCAAACTCGTCCAAGAGAGGGGGCGAGATCTGCTGCAAGTCGGTGTAGAAATCTGATCTTCCGCACACGAACCGTAGACGAAGAAGAAGAGGGTAAAGGGGAACCCCGGAGTCCACCGGGGGCTGAGGCGTCGCACCTCGCCGATCTCCCGTCGCAGGAGAAGAGAGAAAGAGAGAGGGGGGCGCAGCCACCTTCAAGCACAATCTTCAATATTCATTCATTAATTCTCACAAAAGGAAATTACATGCCTTATATATCGGGGGAGGGGAATTAGGGTTTCACCCAGCCAAGGGAGGAGGGGTGCGACCAGGACCTTCCCCATTCAAGGGGGGGGGGGCGGCCAAGCCTCCTCCAATCAAGGAGGGATCAAGGGGAGGGGGGCGCCCAAAGAAGAAAGGTGAGGGAGGTGGAATGGGAAAGGGGTGTGCCCAAAAAGGAAAGAAGAGGAGGCAAGGTGGGGAAGGTGGCGCAGCCACCTTGGATGGGGAAGGGGGAATGCGCCCCAAACCCTAACCCTAATCCAAACACTATGGGCCAAGGCCAAGCCCAATAGTAAAAGAAAAAAAAGGACCCATTATCCCTACACATAGTCTGATAGCAATAAAACTAGATAACATGTCCACGCAGGGACTAATCCAAGGCCCACATGGCCTGAGCAAGCAGAGAAGATAGCTAGAAGATGCCGCCATCGCCGAGCCACAAGGAAGTAGCGGTGTGCCGGGTGCTCCGTCGAGGATAGCGCCGTGTGTCCTCACCAATTCTCCCCGGGTGGGAAGAACTCGACCCCGTCGAGTAAGGGTCACGATCGCTGAGGTACCGCTCCAGCAGGTCCGGATCCATCCGCTCCAGCTCTCCGCGTGTAATCCAGGTGTTGTCCGACTCGGGGCGCCCTCTCCAACGCACTAGGAAGCGTTGGTAGGCTCCGCTCCTGGTAGTAGTCACCTGCTCATCCAGTATGCAATCTATATGCTCGCATTTTTGTAGTGGGGCTGGAGGAGGTGGACTCTCAGTAGGTGTATCACTCACAACAGGAGGGTCAGGCCCAAATAACTCGCTGGGTATCACCGCGGGATCCTGATAAGCTACCAGATCAGAGACATTGAATGTCGAACTGATCCCGTAGTCGTCTGGAAGCTCGATCTCATACGCGTTCGACCCAATACGCCTCAACACTCTGAATGGTCCTGCACCGCGATCCTGGAGTTTCTTGACGGCTCCCGAAGGAAACCGCTCCGGTCTAACCCGGACCAGGACGTACTCTCCCTCGCGGAACTCACGTGTGCGTCTGTGCACGTCGGCTAACTCCTTGTAACGAGTGTTGCTGGCCTCGAGATGGTGATGATGATGTAGACTCCGAACTAGCTGAGTGGATCGATGCCTGTATGAATGCAATGGTGGTCCTGGACATCCAAAAACAGACCTAGCATGGCTATGACACCTACTTGACTGAGCAACATAGGGAGGACCTGGGCAACCAAAGTTGTATCTATCGTGCATGGGTGCCCTACAGAATGTGGTAGACTCATGGGGACTAGACTGCCCAAACTCTCTCATGACATCCCCTATATGAGACCAACCCCTAAATGACCCTGAAGATGCATGAGACGAAGACCGATGATCCTTTCCTACCAAGCTCTGAGGTGTGAATGTAGGCTGGGTGAGACGTTGGCGAGCATGGGTGGAAGGGGTGTGATAAAGGACCTCCTCGATAAGGTGGGGGGGGGAAGAATACGAATCGGGAGGCTCACTAGGGAGGGGATCGAAAGGGTCAAAGAAATGATACCCCCTCCCGACAGGTCCCTTCACAATACTTGCCCAAGTGTGACATTCACCCTGGTGCAGATAGCCACCCTCAGGCAAAAGGATGGATGGGGCAAGGGGCTCACATGAAAGGTAAGGGAGGCACTGTTCCTTCCTCAAGATCGTATTGCCATAAGAGGGGACGCAATCGAGTTCATCCAGGACGGGAAAGAATAAAAGAACCTCAGAGGTGATATGACCTATGGTGTAAACCGAGGTAATGGAGCCCAAGGCAGGGAATATAAAGCTATGACTATAAGGTTGGTCTGACCCTAAGGCCAACATGTAGGTCAACTCCCATTGGCAATCCAAGCTCCTAAGAAACTCCCTCACATCTTCTATAAACCTGAAGGACTGAAAAGTTGTGTGAAAGGAGTTAATGGGGACAATAGGAAGGGCTGGCTCTAAGGGTGGGTAGTAAGGAATCAAGACATCTAGATGAGGACTCTTCCTTAACCAGCTATCTAGAGGCTCTCCAATGACAAGTTCACCCTCGAGAGACAAGGATGGCTCCAGATGAGGGGCAAAAGCATTGTCCTCAAGTGAGGAAAATGAGTCCTCTATGAAGTGGGTGGGGCCTTGGCTCTCTATCAAGGGTGCTAGGCTGAAAGTGTCAGCCCCAACCTCCATAGGTATAGGCACGACTAGAAGCTCCATAGGCTCACTCCTTAACTCCTCAACGTCAGCTAGGTACTCCTCAACCAACTCCTGTCCTGCCTCATAAGTCACTGGAATAAACCCAGGTGGGGCCCCCTCCGAATGTGTGTCCTCCAAGATAGGGGAATGTGAAGGACGTCGGTCAGAGAACCGAGCATTCCCACTATAGGGGGTCACAGGGGTGGACTCCGGGGGTGGTGGTAGGCGTGAGCTCGGAGGCGGAGCGGACTGTGGGCTAGAGGGCCACAGTGAGTTAAGATAAGCATCCCTCCTATCCAACCGATCCGAAATCATTTGCACAAGCTGGGCAATGGTGTGGGTTGGAGTAGGAAGATCATGATGGACTTTCCCGTAGTCATTTGGTTTGGGCTTGGGTCTAGGCTCTTCTATGTGTGGGGCTCGTTGCCTCCGACTAGGACCCACTTGTTCGTATGTAATTGGGTGGGGTCGGTTGGAGGTGATCGATTGGGGAACATAGACCCTCCTAAGCTCTTTCTTCATATCCCACCACGATTCGATGGGCTTTTGCCACCTAATGCCTCTCAAACCCTCAATATGTCTCCACTTATCCTTGGCCTTATGCAGAAGCTTCTCTCTAGCAAAAGAGACTTGTGTGGCTCCGGACATAGGATAACAGTCAAAATATCTATCCATGGCGGCTTCCCAAGTTTGGTAGACACTCGGGTCATGGGAGCCGTCAAATGTAGGCGCTTCGGGCCTACGGAATGGGATGGGGTGGTACCCATGCCCCTGAGAGATATGCCACAAATCAGCTGGGCTAAACAATTGAGAATCCATGGGACTCTTTGAGGGGTTCCTATGGGATGGACATGCGGGGCAACTATGGGGATTAGACACGACCCTTTTGAAGTGGAAATGCGAAGGGCAGAATGGACTCAAATGTGCCCTAGACAACCTAAAGATGCAAATGACCTAAGACCCCAATTTGTTAGAACAAACTGGTTCCCTAAGCTCTGATACCACTTTGATGGGGGACGGGGACCGACACGGACTAAGAGTCACAAAGACTCTAACTGGGCCAGCAATAGTACGCACAAGGGTCGCCAAATGGCTGACCACCGTGATATCCCACAGATGGAGGGACGTCTCTCAACAGACACTCCGACCGCGGCCGTCCCAATGAGGGAGGCGCACGTGCCTAGGCGTGTAGTCAAACCCCAAAGACTAGGGGAATCGAGTCCTAACTCGATGCTTGATTAGTGCTAGGGAAGGATGCTCTCACTCACAATCCGCAGTGATGATAACAAATAGCTAGGCGCCTACTCTCTCTCACGCGGCATAGTCAAAAGCATACTAAAAGAGCAAGCAACAGGAGAGGAGTCGGAACGCGTACCTCCACGCCAAGGCGTGGGAAAGGAACCCCGGCCGTGGACCAACAACCCGATACACTGAAGACCAATAAAATACAACCCAATAACGGCCCACTCCTCGCAGGGAGGTAACAGGCTACAAACAAAGCATTCGGGTTGCCGGGCACGGGTTGACGGGCCGCACTCGGTGACGGCACGATGCTGCAGAATCGGTATCGCGCGCGCCTGGACGAAGATGGGTCCCACGGACTGAGGCGACGTCCGAATGAGGTGCCGTCAGGGAGGACGTGTCACTGACTGCTGCAGGTACGCTCCGGTCAGAGGGGACGCGCTGGTTCCGCCGGTGGTGGCCGTGGGCGCTGCTGCAACTCAGGTCTGGTTCTGGGGTCGCAGAACAGCGCACGCCGACGGTAAAATCCGGAAAACGGCCTTCTGGTATCCGAACAGGTCCAGGCCGGTTGGAGGTGGAAGCTGACTGGTAGAAGTCGTCCTCGGTCAAACGGCGCGGGCAGATGACGCCGGTACTAGTCGCAGGAGCCGCTGGAAGTTGGTGTTGATTCGCTGGCCGGACTGTGCAGGCCCGCCGGCGCAAGCCCACTAGAACGACTGCCACGGACGGTGACGACGTCGAAACGTGACGCCGTCGGCGGCGTCGGACAGAGGACCTGGAGATCTACGAACCCTGAAGAAACCAGGGTAAAAGTCGCAGCGTGGAGGCCTGGGGAAAATTCGCAAGAAGGGCCTCCCTGCTGGGCGAGCAGAGAAGGGGGTGCTGGCGCAGGTCGACGGAGAAAATCGGTACGGGCGGTGCCGACCTCCGATTGACGCGAAACCAGCGCCAACGCGAAGCTGATCCGCCAACGTATCTCCAGAAAATAGGAGGGAGCCAAACTCGTCCAAGAGAGGGGGCGAGATCTGCTGCAAGTCGGTGTAGAAATCTGATCTTCCGCACACGAACCGTAGACGAAGAAGAAGAGGGTAAAGGGGAACCCCGGAGTCCACCGGGGGCTGAGGCGTCGCACCTCGCCGATCTCCCGTCGCAGGAGAAGAGAGAAAGAGAGAGGGGGGCGCAGCCACCTTCAAGCACAATCTTCAATATTCATTCATTAATTCTCACAAAAGGAAATTACATGCCTTATATATCGGGGGAGGGGAATTAGGGTTTCACCCAGCCAAGGGAGGAGGGGTGCGACCAGGACCTTCCCCATTCAAGGGGGGGGGGGCGGCCAAGCCTCCTCCAATCAAGGAGGGATCAAGGGGAGGGGGGCGCCCAAAGAAGAAAGGTGAGGGAGGTGGAATGGGAAAGGGGTGTGCCCAAAAAGGAAAGAAGAGGAGGCAAGGTGGGGAAGGTGGCGCAGCCACCTTGGATGGGGAAGGGGGAATGCGCCCCAAACCCTAACCCTAATCCAAACACTATGGGCCAAGGCCAAGCCCAATAGTAAAAGAAAAAAAAGGACCCATTATCCCTACACATAGTCTGATAGCAATAAAACTAGATAACATGTCCACGCAGGGACTAATCCAAGGCCCACATGGCCTGAGCAAGCAGAGAAGATAGCTAGAAGATGCCGCCATCGCCGAGCCACAAGGAAGTAGCGGTGTGCCGGGTGCTCCGTCGAGGATAGCGCCGTGTGTCCTCACCAGAGGTGGAGGATGGGATCATTTGGGTTTTAGTGGGGAGGGTTTGGTGGCGAAGAGTAGAGGTCTTGGTCGGGGTAGGAGGTGATGGACGTTGTGGAGGTTGAGCCCTTATGTTGGCCTTAGACTTGCCGGGAGAGAAAGGAGGAGTGGTTGTGCTCCTCGGGCTATGTTTTCCCTGGTCGAAGGGGGAGCGACAGGGTGCGTAGACCTTTCTACGCTCGGCCTTCATTTCATCCCAAGAGTCGATGGGCTCTTGCCTTCTGACTTCTCTTAAACCTACAATGTTCCGCCACTCATCCCCAGCTTGGCACGAGAGCATACTCTTGGCAAAATTGACTTGCATAGGCCCAGACATGGTGAACCTTTCAATGTGTTTATCTATGGAGCTCTCCCACTCTAAGTATGTACTAGGGTAGGATTCGTCAAACACAAAGACCTCTAATGGGTCTAAGACTGATGAATATGCTAGGTATGAGGTAGCCATGAGGAGGTGGTGATGCACTGGTGATAAATGTAATGCGTCCTAGGACTAGACTTAGTAGTGACAAGTCTAAAATTTGCTCTGATACCACTTGATGTGGCACGTGCAAGTGTGCCACGAGAGTTGACACAATGAGCCTGCGACCTAGACTCACAAGCAAGCAACGGATCGATGAACCCACTCTAGTGGACTCACCCGCGTAACGCACACACGTGCCCATGGGCAACTCGGCGATGAAGAAGAGGGTCCGAGGCAAGACCTTGACGCTCCGGGGGTTTGGCTAGCTTGAGGTTGAACCCCTATGGGTCTGGGATGCCCAACCGTGCGGGTGGCCAGCACGCCAAGGGCATGGGTTGTAGGGTGTGCTCTCTCAATTCACTCCGCGGTGGCCACTCGATTGGCTGGAAGTTTGGATCGGGGGCTCACTCACCATCCGACGTAGCTAAGAGCAATACTAAATAAGCAAAGCAAACCAGTAAAGGGATGTGACCAAGTGCTCACCTGATCGGTGTGAAGACGCCGATATCGGCCGGAGACGATGGTGAGCGGGGAGGGGTGGGTACGCACCCGCGCGCCACGTCGGTGTCGCTTCGATCGGTGACCTGCTGTTACAATCACTACACCTCACCCAGGAGGGTGACCTTGGGGTGGGGAAGATAATATTACATGAAAATACTACCTCCACGCAGGGAGGGGTGATCAGTCGGCCAGGCGTGGGGCGGGGAAGTTGCGGCAACTGAGTTCTGCCGGGACTGTTCTGCAGGGACAGCAAGCCGGCGATCGGGGCGCCACGAACTCCTCCGGGCACCGGATTGGGCGGGGCCAATACTGAATCGTCCGGGGTCATAGTAGGTGCCCCGGGCCATCCAGAGGTCCTCCGTGACAGCCCTCGGATCAGGACCGGTCGGGCACGGATCTGTCTATCCCAGTACTGCAGTCACCTGAAGAAAATTCCGCCACGAGCTCCTCCGTGCTCCGATGCGGGAGGGGCTGCTGTCGATACGATCGTGGGAGAGTCATCTTCAAACAGGGATCAACGGGGTTCCGAAAAGAGGTCGGAGTAGAGTGCTGGAAACATAAAAGTGACAGGGGGTCCGACCTGGTACCAGTGAAGTCGATCTACGCCAGTCGGGGAAAACTGCTAAAACGTGGTGCTCCGGTGCTCAAACGGCCTCCTTCCTTCTGGGACTGGTAGGGGACTTGCCGAAGATGACCTCCTCCAAACATCTCCCTGGAATCCTCATAGGAACGGTCGTGGTCCTGTCTGCACTTGGGCTCAGGTGTTCTGCCGGAGATCGGTTGCGTAGGCCGAAGAGAATCGCTCCCTTGGATAGCACTGGTGTCGGATGATGGCGGGACCACCTCAGCTGCAAAGCTGCTTAAACGAGGTTTCTACCTATATAATATTTCCCAACTGAATCTTTGAGGTGACGATGGGGCCTTCTCTGCAACAGGAGCTGATTTGCTGCATGCGAACTTGGATAGGGATTATGTGGTGGATGGGTGTGTAGCAAAGGGGCGGGCGATGGAGCTGCAAGGTGAGTGGTTGGTGAGGATTGTTCGAAGTTGGCAGGGGTGTTGGGGTCGATGGTGGTGGCTGAATTGATGAAAGAATGGGGCGAAGCAGCGCTGGGATGAAGGGGAAGACGCTGGGCTGGCTGGGTGCGCAGCCTGACCAAGGGGCGTGGAAGGGGGATGTGTTTGGTCGACCAAAGTGGAAGGCTGGGTGGAGTTCGACCAAGGCTGATAGGGGGAAGGGAAGAAAGGCTGGTTCGCTGCCCAAAGAGTAGGGGGAGTGATGGCTAGCCTTGGGGAGAGGTGGAGAGGTGCTTGGGAAGTTGAAAGGGTGCTTGGGAATTGGAAGAGTTGTATTGGAGGGTGAAAGGGAGTCTAGGGGTAGGGGATTCTCCCTTGGGTTGGGGGAGGGAATTGAAGGGAGTGTATGGGGAAGGGCGGGGATTATTAGTGAGGAGTGAATGGGGATGAGAGAGAGGGGATTTCAAATTTTGGAGGGAGGGGAGAGGAGAGAGAAGGAGTTCACCCCCTTTAGAGAGAGAGAGGTGGAGGGAGAGATAAAGAGAGAGGGGGGGGAATCCCAAAGGAATTCTTAGTTCTATTGATCATCAAAGGTTACAAATGAGAGAGTGGGGTGGCCTATTTATAGGCACTCACATTTTCTAAGACTAAAATGACCCTAACAAATGACCAGACTGTCCAAGGGGTGGGCCCCTGGGCCTAACCCATTACTTGGGCCCATTAGACACAAGACTTATATAAATGAGTCCCTAACCTAGGTACTTGACTCACATAAAAAGAAAATTACACAATTGTGACTCAAATAAGAAATAAAAATCACATGCCATGACTCAAGAAAATGCGACGAACATGATGACGCACAGCTGGCGAGCAACAGAAGCCTTGAAAAATACGGAATGGTCGGGGATGTCCCCATCATACCCCCTGGGGTGGGGAGAACTCGATCCCGTCGAGTATCGGTCCATCGGGGTAGCGGCACGCCAAAGTTGCAACAGAATCGGGCGAAGAACGTCCTCCCAACTCAACCTTGTGTCCATAGCCGGGGAACGGCTCTTCAGCCTCTCAAGGTGGCACATGCACACCCTCTTCCTGGCGATGGTACCCTACTTGCCTAGTATTACCTCCATGTGTACACATCGGGCTCTCAGGCTGATATGTGGAGGCTCTCCGAAGGTGTCACTCACAAAGGTGGGTATAGGCCCAAGACGGTCACTAGCATCCACTACGGGGCCCTCATAATGTCCCGGATCCACCACACGGAAAGTGGCGTGCATCCCAAATCCCATCGGTAAGTCCAGTTCATAAGTAGGGTTGCCAAAGCCACTCGGAAGTTGGGAAGGTCAAAGTGGTGCGGACACACGCCACTATACACGACAGTGGACGAGGATATGGCGGGACCCGAATAGCTCAAGGAGGATGTGGACGCATCGACCGAGCCTTCACCTTTATTTCATAATTGTTTGGCCTTGTTGGGCCCTATTTGGAGTTTGTGGACACTTAATGGGTTGTAATAGTGTGTAAAGGGCTAATGGGCTCAAGGTCTTGTAATGGGCTAGAATAGTGTTGGGCTTGACTATTGGGTTTCTACATGGGCCAAGCCCATGGGCTAGTGTGAAAGGAACCTAGTGGGTTGTGGGCTTCTAGAAGGGGCCTTGGTCCAAGGGGAGACAACCACCTACTTAATGGTGACTCCCCTCCCTTAATGTCAACATTAGATAGCTCCCTTGTCTCCCCTCCCCTTTGATTTTCAAAGGTAGGTGAGTCATTGTCCCCCTTGGTCTCCCCTCCCCTCTCCTTGTCAAAGGATCAAACCCCCCTCTCCCTCCCCCTGCTCCAACATTTTTTCCAGCCCCCTCCCCTTGTCTTACCTCTATTTAAACATATGTATAGTGTTCTTAGTGGAACTAATGAAAGATTTTTTAGAGAAATTGCATTAAGAGAGTGATTCTCTTCTTTTCCCCCTTGGGTGTGATGCCCTGCCAAATCCTGTGAGGGGATTTACCTTGGGCGTGTGACTCACCCCTCTATCCTCCCCATCTCCTTTGCATCTAGCTCCACCAAAATTCTCAGAGAAGCTTCTACGAGTCTGGAAGAATTTGGAGGTGGTTTTGCATCGATCGGAGCTCTGGATTGCCGGCAACAATTCATCTCTTGACGTCGCGCGGATCTGCCCGAGCTTGTTGTCCAGATCTAGAGTTTCTTGATCCCGAAATTTTCCAGATCGCCTCACAATCTTCTGGATCTGATTTCCTAAGTGATTGAAGTATTTTCAGTCCGCTTTGTGTTGCCTCAGATCTCGTGTCGATTCAAGATCTGTGCTGATCGTGGCGATGATTTTCGTGGGATCGCGCAAGCTGATCTGTGCAGATCCGACTCAGCATCAGTGCCGACTTCTCGAAGCTGCCCCGCCTCCTCCCTTGTAGATCTGTGCAAGCGCTTTGGTCTGCGTCTTCCTCCGGACGTCGCTGGCGAGCTCCTACAAACGGCGCCTCGTTCTGACATCGGGAACGAACTTTCCATTAATTATTTGTTTTCCTATGCAGTTCTGTGTGCACAAAACCAGAAGCTGAGAAAAGTTGCTGCTGCGCCCAGATCTGAAAAGATCTGATCTCACCCTTCAGAACAGACGATCTTCATTCTATCACCGACGTTCTCCAAGATACGGAACTCCGATCAGGCATCAGATCTTGGCGCACCAGCCTTCGCAAGTTCGCTGCACAGGGTGACCAACGCAGGCAGAACCAAGTCGGCTTCCATTCGGCTCACCCGGATCGGCTCTGATTCGCTTCCCTCGCCTCCTGCGAGTACAGCCCATCAACCCGGATTCCAGCAACCCCAAAATTGGTGTTTGTAGCCCTTTACCTCCCTGCGTGGAGTGGGTGTTATGTTCTAAAATTGCAAACTTAACACTTGTGTATCGGGGTGTTTGGATTCGGCCAGGAATTCTTCCCCACGTCTAGTCGTGGAGGTACGTGCTCGTTCCTCTCTCACATTGCTGGTTTAGTATACTATCTATTATGCTGCGTTTGTGAGATTAGGGCCGTTAGCTAGTTTCAATTACCGTGATTGTGTGTGAGTGAGAGTCGTTCCTTAGCTCCAGTCGAGCACCGAGCTTGGACTGCATTGCCCTAGGCGATAGTGGTTCATTAACCACTGCGATCCCACGTTTCCCTCGCAAGGGACGATCGTCTGGCTAGTTATAGTTACTATTGAGAGACGTCTCCACCCGGAGAATGCCACGATAGCCAGCCGTTTGGCTTACCTTAGTGCGCTAGTGCTGGCCGCACTTCGAGTCCGTCATACGTCCTAGCCCGGTCGAGTCATCCGTCCCACATCAAATTGGTATCAGAGCATCGGTTTAAGTCTAGGGTCATCTAAGTCCAAGGTTGTATTGCATTCCAATATTCGGTATATCAAAAGGTGTCGCCTGACCATTAGGTTACGCCTATCAGGGAGGTGATTCACTCGCGTGAGAGGATCTTCGGATCCCCAGACTCCGCCAGGTACCGGATATCGATTTAAGTCTAGGTTCCTAGTTAGTGCATTCCAACCTTTGTGTCTTTGCATGCCCACCCGGCGTGGTACCCAATACCATTGCCCCACATCTATGGCTAACCCATGGGATGCCGCCTCTGGAGACTTCCACTCCTTGCATGAGGTGATGATGGCCATTATGGCTTGATTGGACCAGTCCGAAACTACCTTTCAAAACTTCTCCGATATTATGGATGGTCGCCTTAGAGCCATGAAGGGACGCATGGAGACCTCCGACAGGTCTATCCAAGATCTAGTTGGATGGTTAGATAGAATGTCACACGGGGACCCTCCTGGAGCGGCCCAAGGCCCACTCGCACCACCTCCCGCGGTGGTCCAAGTCCAACCCGCTTCCGTAGCCCAAGTCCAGCCCGCTCCCGCGGCCCAAAACCAGCCCGCACCCGCTCCTTAGCCTGACCCTCACCGAGCCATCGAACCACCACATCGTGACCTTGGTCTAGAAAACTATGGGTCTGATAATGCGTATGGGGGGTATGGCCGACACCGTCATGGCTTTCATCAGCCAAGAGATGAAGAGGATGATAGAGTCCTTAGGACCGTGCGAGCAGACCCTCCCACTTTTGACGGGTCTTTGGACCCAAAGGTCTATCTCGATTGGGAGGCCGGTATGGACCGGTACTTCGAGTGGTTCGAGATGACGGACCTCCGGAGAGTCAAGTTTGCTAAAATGAAGCTAATATGGCAAGCACAAACTTATTGGTGTAATGTGGAGAGTTTGCTATATCAGCGTCTAGAACCCCATGTTGAGTCTTGGGATGAGATGAAGGAGAGACTTAGAACCAAGTATCTTCATGCCACATACCATCGAAGGCTCATTGATAGGTGGCAGAATCTCAACCAAGGGGATCGGTCCGTGTCTGAGTACATCGCAGAGTTTGATGAATATTTTTTGCGATGTGGCATCTCAGAAGAGAGCACGATGCATGTTTCCCGCTTCCGTTGTGGTTTGCGGCCCCACTTTCAGTATGAACTCTTTCACCACAATGTGACCACCCTGGAGGCCGCATATCAGGTTGCTCTCGAGTTAGAGCAGTTTGAGTTAGATTTCTCTCCCGTCCAGCGACCGGGAACCATCCATCAGCGTGGGTTCGACCCACGTACCATGCCTAGTTCCTATAGTCAATTTCTGGTGGTTCGTCCTCCGGAACCCCCTCGCTAAGACCCCTTTGCTCTCAGGCCTCGCCCTCTCCCTCCAAGGGACCCTCCCCCACCCTACATCCCCAGCAGCCCTCATTGCCGACCCGACCTCAACTCCAACCACCCCCGGCCCGTCGAGAAGACTAGGGAAAGGGGCCGATGACGGGTGGAGCATCTTCTAGCACAGGCCCGCGTGACCAGTGCTATAGGTGTGGTGGGATTGGCCACTTTTCGGCCAAGTGTCCCACTCGGGAATCATTGGCTATCTCGAACACTCCAGTACGTGACCCCACACCGGAGCTAGTGCCGGTCAGCTATGAGGCAGATCCCGAACTCGAGGAGGAGTTCTTTGAGGAGCAATTAAAAGAGCATGTTGTCGACTCGGGTACTCAATCCCAGGGCAATGTGCACTTGGGCGTGATCCTCCCAAACCTCTGAATCCCCATTTAGAAGTCAGTAGGTTCATGTTAGGATGTCTAGGAGTCCCCAACTGTGCGTTGCATTATTTGTTTGCGAGTATTACTTATGGGTGTCCAGGTTTGTCTAAGGTCACGTATGAGTCTGTTTGTTTCCAAATTTGTCTGTCATGCATGGAGTTTGCATTAAGTCATCCCAATGAAAGGCCAGCCAAGCACGTATAAGGAGTTAGCTGATGCACGCTACATGCCCGTGAGTTCAAAAGGGAGAGTACGTCATGATCAGGGTCATACCTGAACGGTTTCCCCTCGGCGACCGTAAAGAAACTCTAGGCCCGCGATACCCACCCTTTTTGAGTCACAAAACAAGTGGGAGCCAATGCGTACATTATTGAACTACCGGATGACTATGGTGTCAGTTCGACGTTCCATGTTTCAGGTCTGGTAGCATATTGGAACCCCGCGGTGATCCCTCGTGAGTTTTTTGAGCTTTCTCCTCCTATTGTGAGTGACACACCACCCGAGAGTTCACCTCTTCCAGCCTCCACGCAAGCATATAGATTGTACACTGGATGAGCAGGTGATCACCACCAGGAACGAAGCCTACCAACACCTCATAGTGAGTTGGCGAGGATGCCCCACGATGAACAACGCCTTGATCACATGCGGAGAGCTCAAGCCTCATGACTCTTACTCGACGGGGTCGAGTTCCTCCCACCCGGGGAGAATTGGTGCGGACACACGCCACTATACATGCCAGTGGACGAGGATATGGCAGGACCCGGATAGCTCAAGGAGGACGTGGACGCATCGGCCGAGCCTTCACCTTTATTTCATAATTGTTTGGCCTTGTTGGGCCCTATTTGGAGTTTGTAGACACTTAATAGGTTGTAATAGTGTGTAAAGGGCTAATGGGCTCAAGGTCTTGTAATGGGCTAGAATAGTGTTGGGCTTGACAATTGGGTTTCTACATGGGCCAAGCCCATGGGCTAGTGTGAAAGAAACCTAGTGGGTTGTGGGCTTCTAGAAGGGGCCTTGGTCCAAGGGGAGACAACCACCTACTTAATGGTGACTCCCCTCCCTTAATGTCAACATTAGATAGCTCCCTTGTCTCCCCTCCTCTTTGATTTTCAAAGGTAGGTGAGTCATTGTCCCCCCTTGGTCTCCCCTCCCCTCTCCGTGTCAAAGGATCAAACCCCCCTCTCCCTCCCCTTGCTCCAACATTTTTTCCAGCCCCCTCCCCTTGTCTTACCTCTATTTAAACATATGTATAGTGTTCTTAGTGGAACTAATGAAAGATTTGTTAGAGAAATTGCATTAAGAGAGTGATTCTCTTCTTTTCCCCCTTGGGTGTGATGCCCTGCAAAATCCTGTGACGGGATTTACCTTGGGCGTGTGACTCGCCCCTCTATCCTCCCCATCTCCTTCGCATCTAGCTCCACCAAAATTCTCAGATAAGCTTCTGTGAGTCTGGAAGAATTTGGAGGTGTTTTCGCATCGATCGGAGCTCTGGATTGCCGGAAACAATTCATCTCGTGACGTCGCCCGGATCTGCCCGAGCTTGTTGTCCAGAGCTGGAGTTTCCTGATCCCGAAATTTTACAGATCGCCTAACAAGTCTTCTGGACCTGATTTCTTGAGTGATTGAAGGATTTTCAGTCCGCTTCGCGTTGCCGCTGATCTCGTGTTGATCCGAGATCTGTGCTGATCGTGGCGATGATTTTTGTGGGATCGTGCAAGCTGATCTGTGCAGATCCGACTTAGCATCAGTGCCGACTTCCCGAAGCTGCCCCGCCTCTTCCCTTACAGATCTGTGCAAGCGCTTTGGTCTGCATCTTTCTCCAGACGTCGCTGACGAGCTCCCACAAACGGCGCCTCGTTCCGACATCGGGAACGAATTTTCCATTAATTATTTATTTTCCTGTGCAGTTCTGTGTGCACAAAACCAGAAGCTGAGAAAAGTTGCTGCTGCGCCCAGATCTGAAAAGATCTGATTGCACCCTTTAGAGAAAACGATCTTCGTCCTGTCGCCGACGTTCTCCAAGAAACGGAACTCCGATCGGGCATCGGATCTTGGCGCACCAGCCTTTGCAAGTTCGCTGCGCAGGGTGACCAGTGCGGGCAGAACCAAGTCGGCTTCCGTTTGGCTCACCCGGATCGGCTCCAACTAGCTTCCCTCGCCTCCTGCGAGTGCAGCCCGTCAACCCGGATTCCAGCATCCCCAAAATTGGTGTTGTAGCCCTTTACCTCCCTGCGTGGAGTGGGCGTTAAGTTCTAAAATTGTAAACTTAACACTTGTGTATCGGGGTGTTTGGATTCGGCCGGGAATTCTTCCCCATGCCTAGTCGTGGAGGTACGTGCTCGTTCCTCTCTCACATTGCTGATTTAGTATACTGCCTATCATGCTGCGTTTGTGAATTAGGGCCGTTAGCTAGTTTCAATTACCATGATTGTGTGTGAGTGAGAGCCGTTCTTTAGCTCCAGTCGAGCACCGAGCTCGGACTACATTGCCCTAGGAGACAGTGGTTCTTTAACCGCTGCGATCCCACGTTTCCCTCGCAAGAGACGATCGTCAGGCTAGTTAGAGTTACTGTTGAGTGATGTCTCCACCTGGAGAACGCCACGGTAGCCAGCCGTTTGGCTTACCTTAGTGCGCTAGTGCTGGCCGCACTTCGAGTCCGTCATACGTCCTAGCCCGGTCGAGTCATCCATCCCGCATCATAAAGTCCTCGTGCCCTCGATTTGGAGGTGACCCTAGGGTAGAGCCACTCCGATATCATCATCATCGGGTCGCCTACTTGGGATCTCAAGTGGCGCTCGCGAGCTTTTGTCAACTCCGTGTGAACCTCACCGCTTGTTGCTAGATACTTGCTTGAATGCGTATGCCATACACTATGATGCGGTGCGGGTGTGAAGACTATAGAGTGTGAGGGTGGGCCGGGACAACCAAATGTAGACCGATCTTGGATTGATTTCACATTGACAAACTTGGGGGGGCCAGGGCATCCATAGGTGAACCTATCATGCTTGGGTGTGGAAAATGTCGGGGAACCTGGACATCCATGAATGCTCCTATCATGCGTAATACCCATTTTGGTGGTGATGGATGGGGGAGGACCAGCACATCCAAATGTGAGCCCGTCATGCATTGGTCCTAAGGAGTGTGTGACACAAGTAGGATGGCTTGGCTTGCTAGCCCTACCGAATGATGCAATATGCCATGACACATGCATTTCTAACCCGGACATGACTTCCATGGGATGGCCATTGAGCTTCCACTCATAAGGGTCAAGGGGTCTAGGAAGGTGGATATCATGGAGTGGGACACTTCCTCATTCCCACGATGTAGGTCATCCATGGTCATGGCTTCCCATATGTGGCCCGGGTCTTGAAAGTGGCGGGCTGGATCCAACATGGTGTATGAGGGTGGTAAATAGTGGGTGGTGAGTGATGCCGGTGGGCCACATGGGTACCCGAGCTCCCATTGGAAGGCGTCAAAGGGGTCATGGAAAGGGCCACTTAGTGAGAGAAACTCTATGCCTTCTAGGTCCTCAAAAGGTGGTGGGTCATCCTCCTCCATTGGAATAGTTCGGCCGGTGCCTTGGGTGGGTCGGTCGGCCACGAGGAGATGGCTTGGCTTTCTACCCAAGATAAGAAGGCCCAATTTGTGGATGGAGTCGGGCTCATCAGGTGTGGAGAGGAGTAAAAGGAGGTCACTAGTGTAGCAACCAACGGTGTAAACCGAGGTGATGGACCCGACACACAGATGAAGGAGGTCAAGGCTCTTAGGTCGGTCGGTCCCTGGGGTCAACATACCAGTCAGCTCAATTTGCAAGGCTAGGCCCTTAAGAAGATCCTTCAAAGTCTCCACTTGGTAGTATGATTGGACGGTGGTGCGATAGGAGATGAAGGGCACCACGGGGAGGTGTCGCTCTATGGGAGGGCAGATATGGGACGTGTTAGGGTGAATCAGACTCACCTTTTGCCATCTAACAAGGGGTCCACTTAAGATGAGTTCGGCCCCATCTAGAGAGGGTGCTGTAGGGTGAAGACCATCGGGCAAGGTTTCTTCCTCGAATTGGGCATAGACTACCTCCATGGTTGATAGAGGGCCCGAGGTGTTCATCCCTATGTGGTCGGGTGTGGGGGTCATGGGTTCCTCTACCAAGGAGGTGAGAAGGTCTTTTGTGGGTGGGGTGATGATGGTCGGCGCATGGTGCACCCGGGGTGGTGGGTAAAGGGCATGAAATTGCATGAAACTAGAGGGCTTTAAATTATAACACATTATTTTAGCAATCCATGAGATAACCTACCTTATATTTGTTCCCTGGACTTGGAATTTGATGCTGGAAGGAGATCCAAGTTCCTACATGTCCTGCGTAGAACCTTCAACTTCTAGATGCTCTAACTCTTTATCCTCTCGTCCTAAATTCATGAAATTTGGAGGGTGCTAAGAAGATATAAAGAGGAACAACTTATTCCAAAGGATGAACTTAAAAATACCTCGATTTGGGCTCCTAATCCTCGGGTCTTTCTCAGACGGACACACTTGTTCCTGTGCGGTCTGCGGAGGACCATCAACTTCCGACCTTTCTAACTCTATGGATGCTTGATCTCCTAGCATGAGATTTAGGAAGGAGTTAGTATATACTAAAGGGAAAAATAAAGTCTAAAGGACCAACATGGAATACTCATGTCTTACCATCGAACAACGCGAGCCACAATGAGGGTTCACGCAGCTCGAACATGGGTCTTATTTATAGAGTTCTTGCCTAGGGCTGATGATTAGACCGATCTAAGAGTCCTAAATTAGAGTAGGATCGATCCCTAAGAGTCCTAAACTAGGTTACCATGCCAGATAGCATCGAACCATAGGGATTGGGATGGAAAAAATCCAAGTTTTCCACGCTTCTACAACTTGCGTTTACAGAACCTAGTAGCGGTCTCTCTTGGACCACTTCCATCAAGTAGTGGTCTTGCGATAGACCGCTACCATCCAGGGCGCAGTAATTTGAATTTTAGTAGAATTCTATTTCTATTTACCCCTTATTTATCCAATTAAATTAGGGAATTATTTTAATTACGTTTGTAGAGGTGGCTTGAGCCAAAAGATCTTAGGAATTGGTCTTTGGGCCTAATTTAGGTGGGCTGAACCCTTTGATTAATATAGGACTTTTAAATTAATTTTAATTAACTCATAATTCATTTATTTATCCCATTAAGCCTTTGTTAAATGCTTAATAATTATATTTAAATTTTGAAAAAATCATAGAAAATTCCAGGGTGCTACCAAGATGTACCAAGATTTGAAAAGGAATTTTTGGTGGCCCAATATGAAGAGAGAGATAGCGTACTTTGCATCTCACTGCCTCACTTGTCAACATGTTAAGGCGGAACATCAAAAACCCGCTGGAAAGTTGCATCCCTTATAAATTCTCAAGTGGAAGTAGGAAAGTACAGGGATGGATTTCATCATGGGTTTACCTAAGACAAGAGGTGGACATGATGGTATTTGGGTGATCATATATTGATTGACTAAATCTCCACATTTCCTACCAATCAAAAGTTGACGGTCTGTGGATATATTAGCGGCATTATACATGAAGGAAATTATCAAACTACATGGTGTCCCTGTCACCATTATATCTGACTGAGACCCTCGTTTCACATCACAATTCTAGAAGGGTCTACAACATTCATTAGGGACCCGACTTAACTTTAGTACTGCATTCCACCCACAAATTGATGGTCAAACTGAAAGAACAAATCAGGTGATAGAGGATATGCTCAGGACTTGTGCAATTGATTTTGGTAGGAGTTGGCATGACCACTTGCCTCTAGTGGAATTCGCCTACAACAATAGCTATCAAGCTAGTATACAAATGGCACCATTCGAGGCTCTATATGGAAGAAGTTGCCGCTCACCTATATGCTGGAATGAAGTCGGAGAAAAATAAATTCTAGGCCCCGAAATCATCAGGGATACTACCGAGAAGATAAAGCTCATTCGGGAGAGACTCCGGATGGCTCAAGATAGACAAAAATCATATGTTGATAATAGAAGGCGCGATCTAGAATTTCAAGTGGGAGACCATGTGTTTCTCAAGGTTTCTCCGGGTCGAGGTATTCAAAGATTCGACATCAAAGGTAAGCTCACTTCAAGATTTATCGACCCTTTTGAAATCCTTGAAAGGGTTTGCGAGGTGGCATATCAGATTGCCTTGCAACCTCAATTAGTTGGAGTCCATGATGTGTTCCATATTTCAATGCTCAAGCAATATGTTTATGACACGTTCCATGTCATAACCTATGACAATCTGGAGATTCAAAAGGATCTGATGTACGAACAAAAGCCTATCAAGATAGTAGACCGAGAGGTACGTCAACTCCGAAATAAGACTATTCCCATGGTAAAGGTCAGGTGTACTAAAAGCTTTGACCATGAGGTGACGTGGGAGACCGAAGAAGCTATGCGTAAGAGATTCTCGAAACTATTCAACTGTAAGTATACTCCATAAAAATCTATGCAATGAATTTGGAGACCAAATTCTTTTTAAGTGGGGGAGGGTGTAACACCTTGGAATTTTCTAGGATTTTTTAGGATTTTTTAGAAATTTAAAATCATTTACCAGCATTAAATGGGCTATTAAGGAATTACTAGTTGATTAAATTAATTTAAAGGCCCTATATTAACCAAAGGGCTTAGCCCACTTAAATTAGGCCCATGAACCCAATTTTAAATTCTGTAAGCCCAAGCCTACACTCTCGAATTTCCTCAGGATAATTCCCCATTTATATAAGGTTATTGGGGGATAAATATGAGAAGAATTTGACCAGAATTCAAATTCTGGCGCGCTGGCTAGTAGCGGTCTACCGCAAGACCGCTATTTCATAGAGGCAGTCCAGGCAAGACCGCTATCTCCTTTCGATCATGAGAGTTGTAGAGGCGTAGAAAACTTGGATCTTTGGCATCCTAACCCCCATGGATCAAAGTGTGTAGACATGTAAACATGTCTAGGACTTTCTAGGGATCAGTTCTGTTCCAAATTAGGACTCTAAGTTCGATCAAATCCCTCAAACCTTAGCAAACCCTATAAATAGGTCCCAAGTCGAACCTGCGCGAACCCTAGTCTTGGCTCGCAAGGTTCGACGGTAAGACGATATTATTTCATATCAGTCCTTTAGAATATTTTGTTCCCTTTGGTATTGACTAACTCCCCTTAAAATCTTAGGCTAGGAGATCCATCCGTTGGAGAGTTAGAGTGCTGGGAAGCTGCTGGTTCGCTACAAATCACACAGGAACAGACGCAACCGTCCAGTAAAGACTTGGAGTTTAGGAACCCTGAACGAGATATTTTTTGGTTGATTCTTTAGAGTTATTTGTTTCCCTTTATGTCTTCTTACTACCCTCCAAATTTCGTGAACATAGGTCAAGAGGTTAAGGAGAACAAGGGACGAGAAGTTGCTGGTTTGGCACAGGACATGCAGAAACTAGGTCGTTCTCCCAGTCTAAAATTTGAAGTCTAGAGCCTTTTACAAAGGTAGGTTATCTCATGATTGGCACAAATATAAAGATATGAGTAAAAGCCCTCTTCTTTCATGCGATTTCATGCTTTATACATGGGTATTTCATGATTTTCTATGACTATGCATGCATGATCATTACAGCATGTTATCCCTGTACCCCTTAATCAAAAGATGATAATTGTAGCCTAAATCATGCCTATTCATGCATTTTCTTCATTCCAGATATGTTAGCATGTCTTACCAAGTTATTCTTCATAGTCTTCATGCATTGATTCCATAGATTAGGCCATGTAACCCGTTTTAAGTTTCTATCTGTAGCAGACAAAAAATGGTCTTCTTGAGACCGCTATAGTTAGATGGCAGCCCTGCGACTGATCGCTACCACCAATATGCGGTTCTCATCTGATCACTATTTTCTTTCTGTTCTCTGCTTCCTGTTAACTCTAAACAGAACGTAGATCGACCTTTTTAATTATCTATTAAGCCTAGGTAATTAGATCTTATTCCTAATTATGACCTTACATTCATGTTGTTGGTTATATTGTGCATCCATCATGCTAGATTTCATGGCTTACGTGTTTTAGAAACATATTTTAAACTTATGTTAATTTCATGCCAAAACCATATACTCTTGTATTTAAGCTAAATTTTCATATGGTTTATGGACTTATTCTATCGATGTTTTGATCGCTGTTTCACATACTTCACTCTCGTCTATTGTCATTCTGGTTAAGTACATAGCACATACCCCGGTATGTGACTATTAGTTACACTTGCACATTATAGGAACACCTATTGGACTTGTGAACCTCTCCGTCGGATATTCCTTCTGCTGGACTAGGAGATCATATTTCAAGGCCTCCGTAAGTCTCTGCGAGCCTAGGATTCTCACTAGGACGCTGAGCTGGTTGTACCCTAAAAGCCCAATGGATAGAAAGCACATGTTAATAGCGGCATTTTTCTATGCTCTGGATAGTTGCGGCCATCCTGAGACCGTCACTATCAAGTAGCGGTTTTACTCTGACCGCAATCTTCCAGATATTCCACTGCGTCGACCCTTTTCTTCTCTGGCATCGACTCTATCAAGAAACGGTCCATACTTGACCGCAACTTTATAGTAGCAGTCTTGGAATGACCGCATTCTCAAGAAACGGTCCAGGCAAGACCGTCTTCTATTCTAGTGTTCTTAACCCAAGGTTTGGCCCACGGGTTAATTTTCTTATGTTCCTAGATGGTCTATTGATTGTCTAGAACTTAACACCTTATTCAATAAGTTATTAATGAATTATCAAAATTTGAAGAATGCGCCATTACGCTACCGGATTCCTTCCGTGGCATAACCTTGTCATTAAATCATCATTGATCTCATGTTTCATATTTGGTACGTTCTTACCTTGATATTGTTATCATAAAACTATTATTTGAATTGTACATTATTGGCCGAAACTTTATTTATATCTCGTGAAAGTAGCTTGATTTATAACTTGAAGATGCAAGAGCGGACACAGACAGTGTCCAAGGGCTCGACGCTAGCCCCCTCGGCAGATAGTCAGAAACATACTATAAACCATGGGGTATGATGAACACTGGCGTCGTATTGCGTCAGGAGTACTTTTTTTATAAACAGGTGAAAACCACGAGGCAATCTTGTGAAATTACATGCTTGGTAGTACATTCTTATTACATGACTTTCTAGTGCATAACCTTTATGGTTATGAAAAGTACATTCTCGTTTATGAAAGGCCTACTTATGGTTATGAAGAGTACATTCTCGTATTAACATGGGCCTTTATGGTTACCCATGTTGATACGAAGATACCTACTGGGTAAGTGTGCTCATTACCCTACTTTTTTATTCTTTCCAGGAAACTCTAGTGGATCAGATTCTGAGCATTCTGATGATGGATCCGAGAGTGATGATTAAAGGCCCGAGAGAAGACTTAGAGTGTCATGAGTCCTTACGTTAGTTCGGAGTCATATCATGTAAGTTTTACTTTATTGAGTCATATTATGTACTTTTCATGTTTATTGAGTCAAGTGTGTCAAGGAGTCAAGTCATAGTCTCGATTGTAAAACTTCGATCATTATTCAATAAAGTGGAATTCTGAGTACATCACATTGTGTCCATTCAACTTATGTGTGAATGATTTGCGCTCTGATTATATTGCTAGCTTGAGACGTATTTTCGGCTGCTCACGTTTTCTCCGAGCATCTTCCGTTGTATCTATATCTCAGGGTGTGACACCATGTCTTACCGTCGAACAACGCGAGCCAAAACGAGGGTTCACGCAGGTCGAACCTGGGCCTCATTTATAGAGTTCTTGCCTGTGGTTGAGGATTAGACCGATCTAAGAGTCCTAAATTGGAGTAGGATCGATCCCTAAGAGTCCTAGACTAGGTTACCATGCCGGATAGCATTGAACCATAAGGATTGGGATGAGAAAAATCCAAGTTTTCCACGCTTCTACAACTTGCGTTTACGGAACCAAGTAGCAGTCTCTCTTGGATCGCTTCCATCAAGTAGCGGTCTTGCGATAGACCGCTACCATCCAGGGCACAGTAATTTGAATTTTAGTTAAATTCTATTTCTATTTACCCCTTATTTATCCAATTTTAGGGAATTATCCTAATTACGTTTGTAGAGGTGGCTTGGGCCAAAAGGTCTTGGGAATTGGTCTTTGGGCCTAATTTAGGTGGGGTGAACCCTTTGATTAATAAAGGGCTTTAAATTAATTTTAATTAACTCATAATTCATTTATTTAGTCCATTAAGCCTTTGTTAAATGCTTAATAATTATATTTAAATTCTAAAAAATCCTATAAAATTACAGGGTGTTACAGATACTGGGTGCACTAGAGGGTCTAGGCACAGGGTATTGGGATCTGGGCACAGGGTACTGGGATCTGGGCACTGGGGGCTGAGTGCTGGGTACTGGGGGCTGAGTGTTGGGTACTGGGAACTGAGAGCTGGGGACTGGATGCTGGAGGCTAACCCCGAATGGGATGTTGGCCTATATTGCTGGGGACTGGGACTGGGAGCCAACCTGTCTGGGTGTGATGGCCCGTATAGCTGGGGGCTGGAGGCTAGAGGCCAACCTGTGAGGGTGTTTTGGCATGTGCTGCTAGACTTTTTTAGTCTGAGGGGCTGGAGATGGGGCTGGCCGGCTAACTTCCATGCATGGTGACGTAGCCGGAGACTCGGAATGGAGCTGGAACTGGAGCCGGCCGACTGACCGCTGAGGTGTTGTAGCCAGAGACTGGGATTGGAGCTGGGTTTGGGGTTGGCTGACTAACCGTTTAAGGTGTTGTAGCCAGAGGCTGGGATTGGAGCTGGGTCTAGGGCTGGCCGGCTGACCGTTTAAGGTGTTGTAGCCGGAGGTTGGGATTGGAGCTGGAACTAGAGCTGGCCGGCAGACCGCTAAGGTGTTGTAGCCGGAAATTGGACTTGGGTTGGGTCTGGTCGGCTGATCGCTAAGGTGGGTAGCCAAGTACTGAGGCTGGAAGCTGGAACTGGTCGACTGACCGCTGAGGTGGGTAGCCGAATGCTAGAACTGGTGGTGACCAATCCTCAGGGGTGTAGCGTCCACCATTGCTTGCGTAGTGGCGTTGAGCTTGCTGTCGGTGAAACGTCGCGGTCGACGGCCTTCATCAGTGGGGAGTATAAAGGAAGAGGAAAAAAATGTCTCGTTACCAGCTCTACCGCCCTTGCGGATTTTCGCCAGAGCTGGCCCCCTTTTGCTTTTTTCGATGTGCCCTTGCGAGTTTTCACACCGAGGGGTTACCCGATTTTGCCTGAGGTGCCCTTACCGATTTTCGCCTCAGTTGGGTTAGTGGCAATTTTTACCCTCAATAGTCCTGTGGAGGGAGCTGACTAAGGCCACCATGGTATCTCTATTTTTAACCCCACATTTTGTTTTTTGTTGTTTTTTCTTTCTTTTGTTTTTTTATTTTTCAAACCTGGAGATTGCCGTCCGTAGCATGCTACTGTCAAGGGACGTAACCTAAGGCTTATGTTGTTGAAGACTTGGCGTCGTTATGGCCATGGTGAGGGCTTTTGTAGGGTATTGAGTCATGGCCCCTAGGGGTCATTATACCCTAGTAGAGTGTGACTGGAGTTATGACTGGTGGGTTAGGAAATCAATAAGCATTGAAGTTATGACTGGGATCCTGGTGGTCAAACCATGACGGACTAGAACTAGGGATTCTAGATTGAAGGTACTTAAGGTATATGGACGTAGAATAAGGGGGGTCTAGAAATTGGCTGAGACTGAGGTTTGCTGGGATAAATGACTGGGATAATGTGTGGATGTTGGGGTATGCAGGCCTACTACGACAGAGCGGAGGCCGAAGATAAGACGAGCCAACCTGGGTGACATAAAACTAACTGGGGAGAGCAGGGTTAATGAATTTGAGATATGCGTTGGTCAGGGACTGGCATGTTTTGACTGGAGAGGCCTATGATTTGTTGAGAGGTGGGTGGATAGTCACCCTGGCTGGTGGAGAGAGATTTTTTGTTTCTCATTACTGACCCTACCACCCTTTCAGGTTTTCACCAGAGCCGGCCCCCTTTTAGTTTTTCCGACGAGCCCTTGCGGGTTTTCGAGTCGAGGGGTTTCCCAATTTTGCCTGAGATGCCATTTCAGGTTTTCACCTCAGCTGGTTTGTTGGCCTTTTTTCCCCTAGTCGCCTCTTTGCGAAGAGGGCAATTGAGTCCGTCGGGGTATCTCTATTTTTAACCCCATTTTTTTATCATTTTTTTTGCTTACTTGGGAGCCTAATGGTTGAATTGTTGCTGGTGCTGGGAGTCCTCGCTCTTGCGATCGCGGGGACAAAGTTGGGAGGCCAACCTCTACAAGTGCGTAGTGGTGGCACTGGGAGCGCCTGGCTAGCCCTATTGCTTCACTAGGGAGAAAGGCTGGAATAAGTGACTGGGCCCAACTCCCCTAGGGAGGGCTGGATTCACTGGTGATGACTGGGGTACGCCTTAGCTTGGGTGGCACGTGAACTCGTGTTCTAGGGCATGGTACAACTTCATGTGTTTACCATTGAGAGGTGGGAACGACTTATTACGCTTGTGGTCTACAACCGTGTAGGACCCACCCTCGTAGACATCATGAATGATGAATGGACCTCGCCAATTAGGTTGCAATTTTCCACTGGAGTGCCCCGCCATGACTTTCTTTTCCTTGATCATGACAAGGTCGCCTTGCTTGAAGGCTCGCTGTTTGACGAGCTTATCATAGGCTCGAACCATGCGAGCTTGGTATACTTGTAGGTGCCAGTAGGCCTCGAGTCGCTTGCCTTCTAGGTTGGCGAGCTCTTCTAGCCTTCTCTGGTATTCATCTGTATCTGGGCCGGCAAAGCCAGTGTGAACTACTACGCGATAAGATGCTAACTGAATCTCGATAGGGATGACGACTTCTGCCCTGTAAACGAGGGAGAATGGTGAGCATCCCGTACGGGTCTTGCAAATTGTCTGATAGGCCCATAATGCCTAGAACACTTTTTCGCCCCAATCACACTTCTGGTGGCTAACAATTTTAGCCAAAAGCTTGCAGAGGGTTTTGTTGAAGGCCTCTGCTAGGCCGTTAACTTAAGGGTTGTAGACTGAAGAGGTTCTCCAGTCGATGTGGAACTTGGCCACTAGTTGATAGATGACCCTATTCTTGAATGGTGTGCCATTGTCCAACACTATGCGGCTGGAAGTACTGAATCGGTAGATGATGTTGTGCCGAACGAATCTGGCTACCACTTCGCTAGTGACCTCCCACAGGGGGAGGGCCTCAGCCCATCTGGAGAAGTAGTCGGTGGCGGCCAGAATGTACTATGGCCCTTGGAAGATGGCGGGAAGGGTCCCACGATGTCCACTCCCCACTCTGCGAACGGCCATGTGGTGGCCGTGGGACATAGTGGGTTTGGAGGTCTTCTGGGTACTGGGCCAAAGGCTTGGCATTGATGACACGTACGGGCATACTGAGTGCAGTCTGCGTATATGGTTGGCCAATAGAAGCCTTTCAGCTTGATGTTCTTCTACATTCTATCACCGGCCTGATGAGCGCTGCATAATCCTGAATGGACTTCATGCATGATGGCTCGAGCTTCGGCTAGGGAGATGCATCTCAGGAAAATCGACTTGTCCTTTTCATGGACAAGTCTATACAGAGAGTCACCGATCAATTCATATGACGTTGCCCGGTGACGTAGCTGGACCCTTTGTGCTCGGTCAGGAGGGAGCCAACCTTGCTTGAATTTGATGATAGGCTCACGTCAATCTTCTTCTTTTGGGTGTGTGTCTAGATCGAGGCTATGGGCCTCATAGACAGTGAGGTCGGCTTCATCCTCGAGCGTACTTAGCATCAATCTTCTGTGCTTGATAGTGATGTCAACTTCGCCCTCAGGCGGAAGCTTGATGGCCACAACTAATTTAGCCAGAGCATCTGCATGTGCATTGATGCTCCGGGGGACATGATCTATTTCAAAGAAATAGAACCTCTGGATAAGTCTGGTGATGGTGGCATGATATGGAACTAACTCCTCTTTTCGCACGTCGTAGACGCCGATGACTTGTCGAACTATGAGCTGGAAGTCCCCATTGGATTTAAGGCATTTGATGCCCATGTCGAGAGCCATCGGAAGCCCGATGATCAGAGCTTCATACTCAGCTTCGTTCTTGGTCAGGGATTTCATGAGGGCACATGAGTTGTACAGAACTCGGCCCTGAGGGGTCAGGAAAATGATGCCGGCACCCACTGTGACTGCCGGGCTTTGATTGCTTCGGGTAAACCCTCGGGACGCGCCATCGAAGTAGAGCTCCCAGCAAGGTACATTGGCTGTGAGGGCATCTTGCTGCTAGTAATGCAAGACATCTCCGCTCTGTTTAATCGATTGTTGTGACTGGATAGCAAGGGACTCCTCGTCAGGGAGCTCCGTGTTGAGAGGTGAGTCCTCCGGTACTGGATGGGTTGCCAAGAATTTAGCCATGCCTTGTCCCTTGATTGCTTTTCTAGGGACATAGGTGATATCGTACTCCATCAGCAGGAGAGCCCATTTTCCCAGTCGGCCTGAGAGGACGGGCTGCCTGAGGAAGTACTTGAGTGGGTCATGCTTGGATATGAGCTCAACCCGATGGGCCAGGAGTTAGTGACGTACCTTCTTGGCAGCAAACACCAGAGCTAATTAAGCATACTTTCTCCATAGGGGAGTAGTGATACTCAGCACCGATTAATTTCCAGCTGAGGAAATAGAGCGGATGCTCATTACCCTCCTCATTGATTTGCGCTAGTAGGGCTCCTAACGAAGCATCCATGGCAACGATGTAGAGTATAAGGGGTTTGTTCTTGACTGGCACCCCCAGGACTGGGGGACAGAGGAGGTACTCCTTGATCTGCTCGAAAGTAGTCTGGCATTCTGGGTCCCATACAAATGGGGCGTCTTTCTTCATTAATTTGCTGAAAAGCGCGCATCGGCCAGAGAGATTGGAGATGAACCTTCGAATGTAGGCCAGTCTTCCTTGGAAGGACCTGAGCTCGGTAAGGTTCTTGGGTGGTGGAAACTCCCGGATCGCTTTGATCTTGCAGGGGTCTACCTCGATTCCTCGGTATCTGATGACAAAGCCGAGAAAGTTGCCGCTGGATACGCCGAAGGTGCATTTCATAGGGTTCATCTTGAGTCCATATTGCCGGAGTCGATTGAAGACTTGGTGCAAATCATGTAAGTGGTCTTCGCGCCTTTTAGTCTTGACGACGAGGTCGTTGACAAAGCATTTGACGATGTTGTGCAGCATCTCGTCGAATATTTTGGTCATGGCCATTTGGTAAGTAGCATCGGCATTCTTCAAACCAAAGGGCATGCGCTTGTAGTTGAAAATCCCTTTCAGGGATCGGAAGGTAGTGTGATTCTTATCTTTGAGGGACATCCGGATCTCGTTATAATCGGACGACCCGTCCATGAAAGACAAGGCTTCATGTACGGTGGTCATGTCGACCATGGTTTTCGTGATTGGAACTGGGAAGTCATCCTTTGGACATGCTTTGTTGAGGTCTCGGAAGTCGACACAAATGCGGACTTGGCCGTTTTTCTTCTTTATTGGGACGATGTTGATGAGCCAGATCAGGTAGATGCACGGCTCGATGAAGTCAACTTCCGCCATCTTATCGACCTCGACTGAGACTTGGAGTTCCAGTTGTTGTATTCCTATGGTTTTGATGATGTCTAACAATATATGTAAATTGAGTTTGCATAAAGAAATGGTCATTGCATCATCAATAGCAAATGTCATATGTGATGCATGTCTTTTAACCAAGTCAGGTCGATGCACCATTGATCTTCATGTTATGAGGATGATGCAACATCGGTCTTTGTGTTGTAAGGTCGTTGTTTCATTGGTCTTTCATGGTTGTCAGGTCGGTGCAATCAAGAGACAGGTCTATGCATCAGTGTTGGCTTATATAATTAAGGATGACTTACTTAGAGTCATTAGAGAAGTAAGGTCGATGCAGATGGCTAGAATGTAAAGAAGACAGGTCAATGCAGAAAAGGGCTTCGGTATATCAGGTCGAGGCGGATAGAGTTTTTGTGCTAAGAAAAGTCAACGCACAATTGTTAAGGTCGACGCACATGAAGACTTAAAGCTCTTAAGGTCGAAGCACATGAACACGTGAAGGTGTCAAGGTCGATGGCTCTTAAGGTCGATGCACATGAACATGTGAAGGTGTCAAGGTCGATGCACATGAAGACTTGAAGCTCTTAAGGTCGATGCACATGAACACGTGAAGGTGTCAAGGTCGATGCATCCAAGCAACTCTAGATATAAGGTCGATGCAGCTATTTTGACACCTGTTGGCAAGGTCGGTGCACTTTAAGCAATTCAGGAGAAAGGTCAAATACACCTCAGTTATGATCAGAGCAAAGGTCAATGCAGCTATTTCCAGACTACTATAAGGTCGAAGCAGCTGAAGATGCTATGCCTATAAGGTTGATGCATCTCAAAAACACAAGGTCGATGCAGCAACTTCAAATCTGCCAATAAGGTCGATGCATGAACACAAGCCCAAGTACTCAGGTCAAAGTGGATTCTCATGCGGTAACAGTCTGAGGATCCAGATTTCAGCATCTCAGCCTGAAATCAGATCCAATTAAGTGTACAAACTACAACGATAAAATGGCATGTGATCGAAGAAAATATGGCAGGCTTTTCCAGAGGATCCTAGAGGAAGAATATTCACAGTGCTAGGTGGAATAATCAGAGATCACTAGGTTTTCTGCCTCATCCAACTCAACGGAGACCATGTTCTATTTAAAGAGGTCCCCTCCCTCGAAGAAAGGTGTTGAAGCTGCCACCATCATTGCCGTTGCATATTCAGAGAGAGAGCCACTGTAGAAGAAATAGAAAGAGAGTATCATCTTGAGAGGAAGAAAGATTTGAGTGCATCTAGCCCAAGTTCTTAGGACATCGCTTCAATTGAAGCTACATTGCTTTGCCATTTTTCTGTTTGAAACTTCTCTATTTCATTTTGTTCCTTGTTTTGAATTTGTTCCTTGTTCTTTCTGAAATCTCTCAGAGGAAGGGAGAGCATTCTCCAGGTTGTTCCAGCTGTGGAATCAGAGGAAGAGAGGTCTGAAACCTCTGGTTAGGTGAATTGCTGGGAGCAACTCACTGGGTTCCCTCTTGGTAAAGAGGAAGGGAGGTTGATCCTCCAGGTTTTTCCTTCTGGGTTGCAGGAGAAGCAAGGAGTTGTTTCTCGGGGAAGCTGTGTGACAGCGTTTGTTGCAGATGGAGTCTGCTGTGAATGTTGCTTGGTTAAGCAAGTGAATCTCACTCAGTTCGAGTGAAGGAGTGGACGTAGGCAGACCTTGGGTCTGACCGAAACACTATAAAAATTACTGGTGTTCTGTCTGATGGTTTGTTAATTTGGTATTTCGCTTCTAATTCTACGTTGTTGAGTGTTTAGCTTTACCTTCTGAGTGAGCTGTAACACCTACATGGTATATCAAATGGCTTGGCTGAAAGGATAGGTTACACCTATCTGGAAGGCTACTCCTTGTGTGAGGAGATCTTCTGATCAACCCTCCGCCTAGTACCATTGGTTTCGATTGCAAACGCATTCAGAGACTGATTGTGTTTACTCTGGTATCTCCAAGATGATCTAGTTATGTTTGCGTTTCCTCCTTTATATACACTCTACATGTCCGATGGGTGGTTCCTTCCATGCGTGAGATATTCTTAGTCTACCGTTACTTGCTCAATATCATTCAGCTTAGTTTGCATTTGCACAAAGTAATTTTAGACAGACATATTCATCCCCCCTTCTATATCTATCTTTCAAGCTATTCTTTTTATTAACCGAATCATCTAATGGAGCGAAGGGAGAGTGCACCCCCATTCCAAAGGAAGGGAATGTTTCCACTCCACCAACCCTATCGTTAGATGCATTATTTTTTTGCTATACCAAACGAGAGAATGTTCACAGGAGGGACAAGCCTCTGAGTTACAATGAGGAGAAAGAAAGATAGAAACTAACTATACATGCTTCATGCGGACATTCGGAATGCCATTAGCATCAGCTATGGCATAACATTTAGCTGACATGGGTAGCTCTCTTGTTGAACTAAATTCAGAATTGCCTCCAATGAGAACGGCATAATTTGCAAGAGCATCGGCCACCTGATTTGCTTCTCTGTATACGTGAACTATGGGACAGTTAAAGGTGTAGTAAATATGAAGCACAGAATTCCACCAGGGGAGCAAAGACCATGCAGGGTCTTTTTTCTTGTTCAACAGCTCCACCAAGATCTGAGAATAAGTGAAACTAGCAGATAACCGGATGTTATGTAATTGTGCTAGTCTAAGTCCATCTAAAAGAGCTCGCCCTTCTGCCACCATATTAGAACCAATCCCATAATAGTAAGAAAATCCCAGCTTAACTTGCCCATGAGGATTTCTGAAGCAACCTCCACCCCCTGAAGGACCGAGGTTTCTTCTGCTCACACCATCCACATTTAAGGAAAAATTTAGATCTGGAGCCTTCCATCGGACAATGAAACATGCCAGCCGATTGTAGTTGATTGTAATACCATAACTTTGCAGAACTTGTAGGAAATCAATGCTAGTACCCTGATTAAATCTGAACTGGTTCATTATTAGATTAGCCTCTGCTATTATCATATCTGAGATTCTTGCAAAGCTTGTGCTGTGACCTTCATATCTAGCTCGGCATCTGAATTTCCAGATCTCCCAGGTAATGATTATCGACATCAGCACAAAAATGAAACCTTTAGGTTTGTTAATGGTTGCCCCATTAATGATTGAACTCAACATGCTTCTAATATTGTTATCTTCCATTCCAGTATTAATCAACAAGGCAAATTTACTCCATAGAAACTTTGCCAATTCACTTTTAACAAATAGATGGTCTGCATCCTCAGAATCATGAGAGGATGTGCAGCAGACACAGCAGGAAGCCAGGTAAATAACTCTAGTTTGGATTTGACTATCAACTGGGACTGCTTGTTTCAGAATTTTCCAACAGAAAAGAGATGCCCGAGGAGGGAATCTTTGATTCCATATTTTACTGAACACTGAATCAAAGCTGGCCGCTTGTCTCTTAATGTAATTGTAGGTAGATTTAATAGTGAATTTACCTGAATTGGTGAAGGACCAAATTGGAATGTCATTTCCATTTTGGATAACAAAACCTTGAATGTCTTCCCGCAACTGCTGATCTACTAGTTTTTGCCAGACCGGGTGTTGAGGATTTGTAATAGGAGCTTGAACAGAGCAATCTTCATTTGAAGAGTTGTTTTGAATGGAGAGGGTGTCAACCAGAGCCTTTCCCTTATACCAATTTTCTTTAAGAAAGCTAGTAGTTACTCCATCTTGGACAATTCTCCGATAGCCCGCCATAAGAAAGGACCAGGCTTTTTCAAAATCATTCACCTTTATGCCAGCTGGAAATGGATTTTTGCAGTCTGAAATATGCAATCCATGAAGATACTTGCTTCTAACAAAGTTTGCCCAAAGAGAGTTACTGTGTAATGAAAGCCATATCTGTTTAACATAAAAACACATCTGCAAATCAAGTAAGCTGCGGATTCCAAGACCACCTTCAGATGTTGGGAAGTACATTTTCCCCAAGAAACCCAGTGTTTTCTGTGGGCAGTTTCAAAACCCTGCCAGAAGAAGTTTGAACAAATTTTCCCAATTTGACTAAGGACAGTGTAGGGGATAGTAGCTGCACTCGCAGTATACAATGGAATGGAAGCCAACACTGAACGGATGAGAACCAGTCTGCCAGCCTGAGATAATAGTTTGCTTTTCCAGCCTGCAAGCTTGGCACTGACTTTGTCCAAGAGATATTTAAAGTGAGGGCATTTAGTTCTTCCTTTGAAAAGAGGAACTCCCAGGTATTTGATGCTGCCAGATTTATATTGATAACCAGATAATTGTCTTATACGATCAATGGAGCTGTAAGGCATCAGTTTAGCCACCATGAAGCAACATTTTTGGGCATTAATCCGCTGGCCAGATGACAGTTCATATCTTCCCAAAAACAAGAGCGATTGTTTGATGGATTTTACTCCACCATTCATGAAAATAATTGAGTCATCTGCATAAAGGATATGTGAAACAGGTTGGACACCACGAGAAATATGAAAATGTTTGCACTGACCTGTTGCAAATAGATGACTTATGCCCTTGCTAAAGACTTCCTCCGCAATAATAAACAAGGCAGGAGCTAATGGATCACCCTATCGGACTCCTCGTGAAGATTTGAAGAAGCCATATTGCTGCCCATTAAAAGATATGGTAAACCAACAGTTGACTAGCATTTGAGCTATAAGGGACACAAACCTGTTAGAAAATCCGAACCCTTTAAATACCATAAAGATGAAGTCCCATTCAATTCGGTCATAAGCTTTGGCCATGTCTAGTTTTAGAAGCATGTTATGTCCTCTTACAGGTCTGTTTAATTCCATAAACATTTCCTTTGCCAGCAAAAAATCTTCCGTGATTTGTCTACCACAAATGAAGCCACTCTGTTCACAGGAAATGATGAGGGGCAGTATAGGACGCAGCCGCTCACTAATGACCTTAGAAACTATCTTGTATGTGAAATTGCAAAGACTGATAGGTCAAAAGTCTGCATAAGAGGTAGGGTTCTTAACCTTCGGAATGAGGCATAAAATAGTAGAGGTAACTCCCTTAGGTAAGCCCCAACCTTGAAAGAAACTCTGCACAGCCTTAACAACATCATCTTCAATAATTTCCCAACAATGAGTGAAGAAACCACCTGTGAATCCATCTGGCCCAAGGGATCTATTGCTAGCTAATGAGAAAACTGAAGTTTTAACTTCATCAGCCATGGGGATAGAGCATAAAGCTCTATTTTGGGATTCATTGATCAGTCGGGGTATGACTGATAACAGATTTTCATTTATGATGTGTGCTTCTGAAGTTAACAGATGTTTAAAGAAATTGACAGAACCTTCTGCTAACATTTTCTTATCTTCTACCCAGTGATCATCTATTTTAAGTTTATGAACATAATTTATTTGCCTTTTAACCTTGGTGTACTTGTGGAAAAATTGAGTGTTCCTGTCACCACACGAAATCCATTGGACCCTGGCTTTCTGGTACCAGAAGATCTCTTCCCGATAAAGAGTAAGACGCATATCTGCATTGGCTTTTTGAAGTTTCATACGGTTATTCACTATACGGCTGGCATCAAAAGACATTTGAGCCTTCTCAAGCTTACCTTCAGCATCAGATTTCGCCTGATTTATATCTCCAAATATTTCTTTGTTCCAAACTTTTAAAGCTGCCTTCAACTGTTTTAGCTTCGCCTGAAGGGCATGAAAAGGATGGCTCTCCCTCTGATTTTTATTCCTCCACTATAATTTAACAAAATCCAGGAAACCTTCATGAGTGTGCCACATATGTTGATATTGGAATCTCCCTGGGATAGACTGTGCTGGCTTCATTTGTAGCTATAAAGGGGCATGGTCAGATGGACCTCTAATTAAATGCTTGACAGACATATTAAAATTGGATTGTAACCTTTTTGAATTGTATAAAATTATGTCCAATCTGGCTCTGATGTGTGAGGGCCCAGCTTGATTATTTGTCCAAGTGAAGGCAGAACCAAAAAAGCCCGCATCAACAAGGCCAGTAGCAGATATGAAACCCTGGAAATCAGTCATGGCAGCCATTGAAGAAAAAGATCCTCCAATCTTTTCTTCAGGAGAAACTATGCAATTAAAATCTCCAACAAATAATCCAAGGAATAGACATACCTTGGTTAAATTCCATAAGAGAATCAAACAATTCCCTTCGATAACTCACAGACCAAGAAGCATATATAGCAGTGAAATTCATAGTCACAGAGTTGTTATCCTTGCAAGCGACTGTCAAGTATTGTAGGTGCAGCTCTATAATGTCCAAACAAATATTGGACTTATGAAATAACCAAATTTTGGAAGAATCTCCATTATTGCCTATGACTGAGTGAAGATTAATACGCCGAGCCACATTCTGAGCACGGTTAAATCCTATACGTGGTTCAGTTATTGCAGCTATACAAATATCTTGAACTTTAATATGCTGAGCAAGAGTTCTAACTGTGGCTTTATTACTTATTCCTCTTATATTCCAAAAGAAAGATGAATTAAACATGATCAAATGAAGAATGTGAGTGAGCTGCCAATACCTTAGCTTTGGCCCTCGTCAAACGAGCATCGCTAAAAAGAACTCCAGGTAAAACTGAGACTTTAGTTGAAGTTTGATCATGAGAATGATTTTTACTGTCATTCGCTTGACATAGCATCCTAGAGTTCTCCAATGCTGATAGTTTGGAAACAGCTTCCGAGCCCATGTTTTTAATGATATTCAGGTCTGAGCATTGAGGAGCTGTGAACTGAACAGAGTTCTTGTCCGGAATTGCATCATTGTTAATATGGATTGAAGGAAGCTCAGATGTTTCTGCTTTGTCCTCTGACCGAGACAGATCAGTTGTGATAATCTTTTTTGCGGCATTCTTGCAAGCAGGTAATGAGGGCCCAGAAAATTCTTTTAACACCGAAGGTCCTGCTATGGGAAAAGAGCTCTGAGGGCATCTTGACTCTTCGGTGAAATTATTATCCTTATCAATGAGTTTATATTGAACAATATCTTCCACAGGTTCTGAGTCATCAGAAATCTTAAGGAGAGCTAAAAATATGTTAGTATCCTTTTCTATTACCTTTGAACTAGAGGTTGGCATCGTTAGCATCCGAGGCATATATTCTTGGCGAGTAACTTTCAGCACTACAGTAGAGGTGTCAATGAATAAAGGGTGCTTTTGCACTAAGCTCTTGCTCTGTTTCTTCTTACATTCCTCCTTCGTGTGCCCGATCTTGTGACAAAAGGAACACAAATATGGCACTCTATGATAGCCAATTAATTGCCAAAAACCTCTGCCATCCATGCCAATCCATATCCGGTCCTTTCTCTGGATAGAAAGGTCAAGCTCTACGCAAACCAGTGCCTCCGAGGTATCGGTCATGGCTATAGTTGTATCATGAATCTGCATTACTGGGCTGGCATTTCCTGCAATGGATCGGAGCATATCCTCTTGATAAAAGTTGACAGGTAACGCTGGGAATCCAATCCAGACAGGGATGACCGAAGGATCATAGTCGAAATTGAAGTCATGAGACCATTTGAAAAATCTGAACAGAAACACCTTAATATATAAATGCTTTTGGAGGAGAACCTTAAGGAAATCAGCTTCAAAGCCCATCCGAAACAACACATGTCTAGCATTCATCCGGCTTATAATCAGATCGGATTTGAGCTGTAGTCGCTGCAGCAAACAAGCTTTGATCTCCGGAATCGAAGGGCGACCATAGGAACACTTTGCTATAATCGCATGTTGAAGGGGGAAACAGGATGCCTGGATCTCTTCCTGGGAGAAAAAAACCGCAGGTTCACCTTGGTCAGTATACGCTGGAGGCTTCAACTGAACTGGAATACGCAGTTGTGTCTGCGATTCCAGAAGTGTTTGGGCATATGTTTTCCAATGAGCCGCCACTATAGCATCTGGATTGTCTGCCTCGTTGCTCTTCGGAGATGACAGAGCCTCCCCCGCCATGCCAGCCATGGCCGACAGGGAGGGAGATTCGCCGGAGAAGGAGAGAAAAATAATGGCGGGAAAGAGAAACACTAGAGCTTCTCACACTAAAAATTCCAGAAGTGTCTCTTGGAAAGACCTGAAACAAGCAATCCACGTTGCTACATAGCTGAAGGGCACTCAATAAACAAGCCTCCTTTCTTCAATGGTACTAACTACTTATATTGGAAGTACAAGATGGAGGTATTTTTACGCGCTTAGAGCCATGAACTATGGAGGGTCATCACTGCCGGACCATTCGAGCTTCCTAAAGACGAAAGCACTTGGAGCAGGGAGCAGATTCGCGTATCAACAGGGAATTGGACAGTAATGAACATCATGTAGTGTGTTGTGCATCCAGAGGAGTATTCCAGAATCTCAACATGCAAAACAGCCAAGAAGATATGGGATGAGCTTCAACTGATCTATGAAGGTACATCACAAGTGTGAGCCACGAAGGTAAACATGCTCACCTCTAATTATGAATTGTTTAAGATGAAATCTGAAGAGACCATATCAGAGATGTATGCTAGGCTTTCATAGATCACCAATAGCCTGAAGTCTCTTGGTAAGCAGATCCAAGAAATTGAGCTTGTTAGGAAAATTCTAAGGTCTTTAACCCCTGTGTGGCACACCAAGGCCACCGTTCTAGAAGAGTCTAGGGACCTATCCACCATGACTGTCACAGAATTGATAGGTTCCATGATTGCCTACGAAGTCAATCTTAAGAGGAGCAATGAAGAAAACAAAAAAGGAAAAACTATAGCTCTTAAGGTGTCTAGAAGTAGTAGTGAAAGTAGTGAGGAGTATGAGAACTTCTCAGACCTAGATGATGTGCAGCAGGCTATGATCATTCGACAGTTTCAGAAATTTCTGAGGCTCAGAGGTAAAAACTTCATGAGAAGGAGACCTCAACAGGTTGGAAAGAGTAACAATTTTAAATTTGATAAAAACAAAAATGCTGACAAGATTACTTGTTTTCGTTGCAAGAAACCAGGGCATATGAAGAATGAATTCTCGGAGCTTGTGAAGAAGAATGGGAAAGTGCAGAAGAAGAAACCTCAAGCTATGGTCTGCACATGGAGTGACGAGGAGGAAGACCCTGAAAGTGAATTTTCAGAGGAGGAAGAGCAAGGATTATGCCTTATGGCCAACAACGATGAAGAGGTAACCAACATCTTTGAGAATTTTTCCATTGATGACTGGGAAGATGCGTATGGTGAACTTCTAGATAAGTTTAACACACTATGTAAAGACCATAAGCTATTAAAAAGGAAACTGAATACTGTAATTGAAGATCAAGTGCAAAATGCAAAAGAAAAACAAAAATTCAAGGAATAATTAGATGAGCTAAATTCACTCGGGAAAGAAAACGAAGACCTGAAATCTGAAAACAAAAAGATTCAAAAACAACTCGATGAATTCAAGTTAAAACTTCAAGAAATCCAAAATGAAAACAAGTTGATCACTGAAAAAATTGAAGCTATTAAAAGCGTGAACTCTGAACTTCAGGAAAATTGTGAAAAACTGCGAAGAGAATTGGAAGATAAGCAAACCACTCTAGAGAAATTTGTTCAAGGAAGAACCAACTTGGATACTGAAGAGGGGCGATCTCGAGCTACTCCTGAGCGGGGAGGAGGATGACCACGTACACTTGGAGTATGAACTGCAAGGGGGGAAACAAGTCAGAGGTGCCCAGGGATGGATCCCCGGGGAAAACCCTCCGATGCTTAAGTCAGCAAGAGTAGTAGAGCACTGGTGCGAAAGAAGGAATTAGGAGGAAGATGGGGGCGCGAGATCCCTCTCCACCAAAAGGTGAAGTGGTTCATGCTCAAGGTTTTTGACTTACCTTCTCACAGGAGGGTTCTTCCAGTTTAAATAGTGGCTCGTTGAGTGAATGATCCCTGTAAGCCGAGGAGTTTCGGGGGGAGGTTACGTCCTCCTTGCGGGGTCTTTATAGCATGTGGGCTCTTGATCTCCCTTATCCCCTTGAGCTCCTAGCTTTTAAGGGACGAGTAACGATCGTACAAATAAGCTTCCATCAGTCGGCCCAAGCATGAGGCACTGCCCCAGGAGATGCTTCCTGAGCGATGAGTGCATGGATTGGACAGGGAATATTGGGCTCTGAAGGAGCTTTTCCGATCGAACTGATGCTCGGACTTCCCAATCCGAAGGTCGCCTAGGAAGTGCTTGATCCGAGTAAGTTATTAGGCTTATAATAAGTGGGCACTGGGGCTACCACTTCAAGGAGCTGGCCCTCATGGGGTCAAATTAGACCTCGTTTGGCCTCTCCATTTGGGCAGTTAGATTTCCCCTCTCCACTTGTCCCCCTCCTACTCCTGAGCCAAAATTAGGCTCGGATGAGTAGCATCTGGGCTGGACTTATCATGGCTCTAGTTGGGTGGAGATCTCTCTCTGCAGGGGCCACATGATGCGGCTTGCCCTGAAAATACGCCCGTCATGATGATAATTCTAAGAATTTTTACAAGAAGGCCCCTCTACGGAAGATCGGAACGCCGCGCTGCTTCCAGCTAGGGTTATAAGCATTGCACGTTGTTTGCGTCCCTTTATCTCCGGGGTTTAGGGTTTTGCCTTCTATTGCATTTATATTTGAGGGGGACTCATGCGCCGTGAGAGTAGTTCGGAAGAGTGGAGAATCGCAGCGGCTTTCATGGAGCTGTAAGAGATTACCGCGGTGGCGATCCGTCAACTTCCTTCTCCTTCGGAGTCCTCTAGTCTAGAGCTTTCCCCTTCTTCTTCCAGTTCTTCTGTTTGTTCCATGGCGGACCAAAATTCTGAGGCCGAGGGGCGGGGGGCAGAACAGGCCCCAAGGGCCTTTTTGGTTCCATCGGAGCCTCTCTGCAGCGAACTGGGCGAGGCTGATGTGAAGCGACTGGAGAACCAGTATGGGCTACCTTGGCGGTTCCAGTTCTTAGTGCCTGGACCTTATGAGTCTAGCTTGGCCACTCGTTCCGGCCTCTTTTGCTCTTTTCTCTTAGCTTGGAAGTGTGGCTTTCGCCTACCCCTCCATTCCTTTATCACTGATTTGCTTCGGTTCTACCGGCTGGCTCCTGTTCAGCTGGTCTCCAACTCCTATACCCTTATCTTCTCCTTCATTTTCCTCTGTGGCTAGAGTGGGGTGAGGACCTCGCTGGGCCTCTTCCATCATTTTTTTGAGTTGAAGGAGAACCTTTATGCGGGGAAGGGCTTCTTCTTCATCCAAGTGAAGCGAAAAAGGATTTGTGTGTCCCTTGTTGTGCCCCTTATGCTTTGTTGATGATGTGATGTTTTAATGATAGCAACATGAATGAGTCACCACATTGTCTTGAATATGTCTGACCTTTTCTGTGGGAGATTGCATAAGTGTGCCATGTCTGAATTGTGAAGAACGCATGTGTATGCTTGAGTCATGCTGTGATATATTGGCTTGTGCTTGATTTCTGTTCTGTGCATTGCTTCTCTGCTGATATGTTCATGCATTGTCTTAGGCTAAGTCTGTACAGCCTACGTCTCTTGCAGCGTCAACGCTGTGAGCATTCTCAAGTCTGCAGCGTCAACGCTGTGTGTATGCACTTTGTTTCAGGTTCCTCAAGTCTATACAGACTTTAGCGTCTCATTTAGCGTCTAAGGCAAAGTCTACACATTGGCTAAGTGTGTACATCGCTTACATTTCTTGAGACCAAGTCCATACATCGTGAAAGTCTATACACTCCTCTTGGCCTTAGCATCTGTTTTGAAGTCCATACATTGGTCTTCAGTTCAAGTCTGTACAGCGTTACGTTCTCCTTGGAAAGTCTGTACAGCGTCAAGTCTGCACATTGGGGTTTCACGAGAAGTCTACACATTGGTCTCCACCTGAAGTCTATATATTGGCTAAGGGTCTTCAAGTCCATACACAGTTGTCTGATGCATATTGTTTGAAGTTTGTACAACATGCCTTGTTATTCACAACTTTCTTGTTTATGACTTTCCTAGTGTTTTGATGATGAGCATCACTATGTTAAGTATTCTCATTTTAATCAGATATCTTGCGTAATGTTATGCATTTGAAATTTCCATGATTAACAGGAAAACTGCTATGAGGTAGTACTCTATGTGTCCGTATTGTTTCTTTCATACGTCGTGTTGATTTCCTGTGACTTCGAGTGGCTTCACCTTCTGTCTTCGTGATGTTCACTGAAGCAGCTCGAATTGTTCTGACGAACTTCGAGTCGTTTCCCTGTGAACCTCGTGTCGTTTCCTCAGTATTTAGTTGCTCATCTCGAGTCATCCTTTATGATTGCTCTTGTGTTTTCGTGTCACTTACTGTTGTTCCTCGAGTCGTTCTTTCCTGGTTTCACTGCTTCATCACGTGTCGTGTTAGCCGTGTCTGTCTTCTGTCTTCGTGTGGATTTTACTTCGTGCATTCTTCTCTAATATCAAGCTTTAAGTGTCTCAAGTCGAGTCTGACTGTGTTGTCTCCATGTCGTTCTTAGTTCGAGTCATTTCTTTGTTATTTCTGTCTTCGTGTTGCTTTTCCTAGACCTCGTGTCTTTCTTGTTTTGTAACCACACTTCGTGTCGGTTTCTGTTTTCGTCTTCGAGTTGTTGTCAGCCCGTGTCGTCCTCGTCTTCGAGTCGTTCGTACGTTCGAGCAACTTAGTACTCGAGTTGTTTTTGTGTGTATTCAAGTCTTTTTAGTAAAGTGTCGTTTCACCTCGTGCCGTTCTCTTTGCTGTTTGTTATGTCGTGTTGCTTTTGTATTCGTGTCTTCGTGTTGCTTTTGTATTCGTGTCTTCGTGTTATTCTTGTGTTTATGTCCTCGTGTTGTTTCTTTCTATCTTCGTCCAAGATCGCGTGTTTCTATCATTTTTACTCCGTGTTATTTCCTTCTCCGTACCTCGTGTCGTTCTCAGTATAGTGCACCATTGTTGTTACTACACACCTCGTGCAGTTTTAGTTTTTGTGGCCCTGAGTTTTAATTGTTTTAATTCTTTGCAGGAGAAGAAGAAAAACAAAAAGAAGAAGGTGGTCCGAGGAAGAATATTCCTCAGTGAATGGGAGGCACGTGATCCGAGGCTGGAAGGGCAGACAGGATTGTGACACATGTGCTGAAGCTGGCTGAAAGACTGACACGTGGCCACAAGTTCTGGGCGGGAAATGAGGAAGCCACACGCGCCCAGTGCTGCCCTCCTGCTGGCTGCTGCTTATAAAAGGAAGCCTTCATCCAATAGATGAAGGGCATCGAAGAAGAAGCCTGGAGAGCAGAAAGCCCTTCGATCCAGAAAAAGAAAAGAGGAAGAAAAAGAGAAGAAGAGAGAATAGCAGAGAGGGTGAGCCGAAGAGAATAGAGGAAAAGAGATCGAGAGAGTGAAAGAGCAGAAGAAGAAAAGAGCTGCAGCAGAAAGCAGAAGAAGAAGAGAAGAGAATAGATAGAGAGAGCCGGCGAAAGAAGAAGAAAAGAAAGAGGAGAAGAGCAGAAGGAAAAGAAGAGAGAGAGAGTTACAGAGCTCGTGAGGGTTAAGAGAAAAAGAAAGTGAGAGAGAAGAGAAGAGGAAGAGAAGCTTACCTGAAGATCTGTCTACTGGACCGTGGATCAAATCCAGGCCAGTCAGCTCCATGCGAGCACATCTGTGTTATCTTTCTTTACAGCTTTCTGATCGCTGTGTATTTTGCCCTTCTTATTTTTCCTTTTTCATTTGGTTAGCTTTGTACTTCCGATCCTCTGGATTGAGGTCAGGTCCCTCCTGGTCTGCAGGAAGAGAGGTCTGCGACCTCTAGTTTGCAAGTGACTGAAGTCACTTGTGTGTTCCCTCCGGTTTGGAGGAAGGGAGATCTGATCTCCAGTTGCAAGTAGCTGGGAGCTACTTGTGGGTTCCTCCTGTGGATTCAGGAGAAGGGAGACTTGTCTCCGGTTCTGGGCTTATGGCTTGCAAGTCCAGGTGTCCCTCCTGGTCTGGAGGAAGAGAGGTCTTCGACCTCTGGTTTGCTGGTGACTGGGAGTCACTGGTGTGTTCCCTCCGGTTTGGAGGAAGAGAGACTGTGCGTCTCTAGTTTCCAAGTGGCTGGGAGTCACTTGGGGTGTCCCTCCGGTTGGGAGGAAGAGGGGAGGTTGTTCCCCTGGTCAAGCTGTGTGGCAGCACCTGTTGCAGACTGAGTTTGCGGTTTCTAGCATGAGCTAGTGGAAGCCACACTCGGGTTGAGTGTGGGGTGGATGTAGGTCTGCTGGACCGAACCACCTAAAATCCCCTTGTGCACCGTGGTTTGATTTGTCTATTTGTGCTTCCGCTAGGTGATTGCATAGGGGCGCTCCATGTGTTTGGCGTCTGTTTGAGCAGAAGATTTATTAGTTTTCAGATTGACTAAATCTATCTTGTTGGCTCTCCAGTGATCTCACTATGTGTTTGGTTAGTTCCACAACTGCCATTTAGCCTTCAAGTTTGTTTAGTTTGCGAACTAGCATTTTAGTGAGTGAAATTTTAACTTTGCCGAAAGGTTTTTAAAAGTCATATTCATTCACCCCCCCTCTGAATACTGCACCGAACCTAACAATTGGTATCAGAGCGGTCTCTGACTTAACAGATCTAACAATCTGCAGAGGATCCTGCTAGATTTTTTGTGCGTTTTCAGAGTGGGTGTATTGTGCTCATTGTTTTGTTTCACCGGTTTAGTGCTTTACCTTGCCCATCTGGTTTTGCTGCATTTCCTGTCATTTGCTTTAGTTGAATCTGTTTGCCATCTGTCCAAATGGATCGTCCTCCAATTTATGATGGTTCTAACTTTAAAAGTTGGCTAGGAGGCCTAGCTGTGTATGTAGATTCCATTGATCCCAAACTATGGAGTTTGCTATCCAAAGGCCCACATCGATTACCCAAAGATCAGACCAAGTGGTCTAGTGAGGACACCTTTAAGAACCGTGATAATGTCATAATCCTTAATATCTTGAGAGCTACTGTTAATACTGATGTATATTCCCTTGCTCTCAGGTGCAATTCTGGAAAAGAGATATATGACAAAGTTATCTCTGCACATAACCAACAGAGTGATAGTTGTTTGATGGCCAACCGGGATAACGAAGATTCCTCATCCAAGGTAAATTCTGAATCTGAATCAGAAGAGATTTCAATTGATGAATTATGGGATATGTATGAGGAACGTTCTGAGAAATGTAAATATTTGAAATCTGAAAATAGAAAGCTAAAAAAGAAATATGATCAGATTAATTCGAATGCTGATTGTGAAAAATGTCAAGATCTGAGAAAATCTCATGAAATATGTTTAGCTAATCTGAATGTGAGTAAGGAACAAATTTCTGTTTTGGAAAATAAAAATCAGGAACTCACAGACAAGATTTCTGAACTTGAAGATAAGCTGAATTCATTAGGAAATGATCAAATCTTAACTAATGAATTAGTTCAGAATGAACAAACTAGAAAGGAGAATGAAGAACTGAAGCTGCTTAATTTTGCTATGTCTGAGAGACTCTTAATGCTTGAAAGAGGGAAAAGTTCAATTGAAAATGAACGTGAGAGAGTGACTGCATTAATAGACGAGATTGATAGCTACAAAGCCATCAATGTCTTACTTAATGAAAAGATCACAGATTCTGAAATTCTCATTTCCTCTCTCAAAAATGAAATCACTGAATTGAACAATTCTCTGTCTGAGTCATTTAAAAATAAAGAAATTCCAAAGGATGTTTCTAAGAAGAAAGTCTCTGATGGAGGCAGTAAACAGGAAGAGAGAAAAAGAATGTATATAACCTTTGTGCGTAGCTCTGAGTTAGCTAGCACTTCAGCTTCTCCTTCATGTCTGCCTGAGAATCAGATAGAAAAATAAAAGAAAACAAAACAGAATAAAAATTTGTATGTTAAAATTTCTCGGGCCAAACTGTCTCATGTTAAAAGAAAGAATGTGAAATGTTTCTACTATGGTAAATATGGCCATGAGATGGCTGATTGTGTTGTGATGAAGAAGGATGAATTGAAGTATGATAGAATTCATGCTAGGAAGCCTACTGTGAAGAAACCTTCTTCTGCTCTAACCAAAAGGCCTCAATGTTTTTACTGTCATAAAATAGGTCATCTCATGCATGATTGTAGACAAATGAAATTAGATGATCTATCTGCTGTTAAAATGCATGATAAACTGCTCCATGTCAAAAATCATGCATCTCATGAAAAGAACACTCAATGTTCTCATTGTGGCAAATTGGGCCACATGGTTGAAAATTGCTGGCATGCTCAGGGAAATAGATTGAATTCTAAATTTGTAAAATTCCCTGCTTTCTATGATTCTGTTAGAAATAATTCAATTGATAAAAAGAAAAACTCTGCATGCTTCAACTGTGGAAAGCGAGGCCACAGAGCTGGTAACTGTTGGCTGGCTGGTTATGAAAAGAAAAATTTTCATGTCAATAACAGAATTAATCATGTTCACTCACACCATGTTCACACCAATGCTGATGTATACAAGGAGAACATGAAATCTGTTATTTCTTGTTATCATTGTGGGCAGGTAGGGCATTCCATGTATAATTGTCATATCATGAGTTGTGATGATAAACATGCGAGAAATCTGTTGAGAAAACCTGCCAGGAGTGTCACTGTTAATTCAGGACCCAAGACTTCTTGGGTGCCTATTTGTGCTAGATAGTTTGCTAACCTGCAGGTGTGCCTTGGAATGGAATAAAAATGGGTATTAATCCAAGGCACTCAAGAATGAAAAAACCCCTTCTGAACTGTTCAGGTAAATTCTCTGAATGTTCTATTTTTGGAACTCATTGCATATCTGGTTTGATGCATACTTGCATATCCTATTCTTAGTTTCATCTAGTGCGTGCATATTAAATCTGTTCTTGCATATTCATTCATCATCTGCCAATTGTATTATGTTCTAATCATGCACTCTGAAATTTCTGAAAATCTGAACTGAATGTCAATATTGTTTGAAATCTATCCATTGCTTTCTGAAAAATCTGATAGGACAGTCTGATTGTGCACAAGTCACAATATCAATTGGTTTCATATGTTCAGTTTTCAGTGCAAACATTGCATGTTTTCAGGGGGAGTTAATTGCATGTCTTTGCATAGCATTCAGTGTTGAGTCTTTGCATGCATGTAGTTAATTGCACTACATTTCATGAAAAATGCCAAAAAGATTGTCTGAATGCATAGTGTTAGGGGAAGTCAATGCATTGCATATAGGTTGTCAAATGCATACTCATGTGAAAATTCATTGCATATCCTTTCATTGATTCTCTTTGACCAAACCTTGAGCATATTTTTGAAATCTTAAGCTTCAAAATAAATCTCTCCTATCAATTGATAACAATTGGTATCATTTGATATCAGAATTTCTATCAGTCATTCATGAAGATTTCAAGGGGACTATCTCGATCATAAATCTAAAAATTCTTGAACTAAAAATCTTCTATTATACATTTTTATGAATGTCTGAAATAACTCATGTGGTTTAAGCTTAATGTATTCATGGAGTTTAACTTTAAAATCTCTTGACATATCTGAAGCATGTTTAATAAACCTTAACCATCTGGTTCATGTTGAGTCTTGTGAAAACTTCTGAAATCTACACTCTTGAATACATGACTTCAGCTGATTAAGTACATGAAATTATTATTGACTTGAAGCAATGAATTTTTATGAAAAATCTAAAGGGTAATATCTGTCAGAGCAATGACATTGGTCACTGAGAAACACATGTCCTAAGGACTGTGTCATGAGGTACCATAGTTAACTCTGATTAAGAATTCATTGAAATTCAGGCAGAGCAATGGCATGCATACTGAGAAATACAATTCACTCATCAAGAAATGATTTGCAGTGTGTCATGATGTGTATATGCTATCTCTGTTCATATAAAGCATGACAGTTAGTCACACTAAGTGCTTAGGGATATTGGCCTCTGATCAAGGTATATCCTCTAGTTACAAGGTGTGCACTGAACTAGAGTGCTCGTAAAATTTGTAGCATGAAAAATTGTTGAACGAATTGAAATATCTGAATATTGATGTAAAAATCAAATTGCTACAACCCTAGACAAAATCATATGACTTCATAATTGCTTGATTTCAATACTGATGCATGTAATTCTGAAAGAAGTCAATAAATTTGATTGTGTATGACAAAGGGAGGATAATCAAGATAAATATGAGGGCTTGGTTCATTTTTATTAAAACATGGTTTTAGATATCAATACAGAATTTTATTGATAAAATCTGCATACATCATGTTTAAACCATGCTGTTCAAAAGGCTCCTTCATAAGCTCCTATAATGGAAGACTTTGAAAACTTATGTTTTGGATTTATGAGAATGACATTTCCTTAAAAATCTGACTGAAATTCTCGTAGTTGAAGCCTCTTTAGAAATCTGCTAATTGAACCTGTTCTTGGCTCATTGACCTGAACTTCTCCTTGTTTGCCCCTGTGGTCTCCTCTCATCTATCTCATAAGATTCCACTTATTGAGGGGGAGCTTCCATGTCTTGCATCACTTGCATATCAATTGGCATCTATTCAGGGGGAGCATTCCTTGTCACACTGAATCATGTTCATATCATTTGTGACCTTGCATTCAAATCCCTCATGATCAGATTTATGCATGATCAACAAAAAACTGTATAGTCAACTCCTTTCTTATCAGTTGACTGATTCTATCTGCATTTTTTTGACCATACAAATGTGAGGTGCCACTCCCTTTATTACCTTATTCACTTGCAACCTTCTGAACCTCAGAATCTTTATGATGATGGATTTCAGATTGATTCCTGAGATGTATTTCTCTCCACACTGTTGGAATCTTCCATCTTGTTCTGCAATAAGCTCTGATTCTGTGGTATCTTCACCAGAATTCAGATTCTTTGTAATGGCTGATTTCAGATTGATTTATTGGATAACCAGAGTCCAGTCCTATGCTTCAGGGGGAGTTATGGTTTATTATCATCTAAGGGGAGAGTAGTCAATCATGCATGTTGATAGGGGGAGAACTGTTTCACTGTCATAAGGGAGATCTTCATTTTAAAGAACCTTGACTCATTCTCTGCATTGTTGTGCTGTATTTGACTATCAAACCATTTCCCTTCTTTTTGATTATGTCAAAGGGGGAGAATAGTTTGATGAGTCAGTGTGACTCATTATGTTGCCATCATCAAAAAGGGGGAGATTGTTGTGCCCCTTGTGCTTTGTTGATGATGTGATGTTTTAATGATAGCAACATGAATGAGTCACCACATTGTCTTGAATATGTCTGACCTTTTCTGTGGGAGATTGCATAAGTGTGCCATGTCTGAATTGTGAAGAACGCATGTGTATGCTTGAGTCATGCTGTGATATATTGGCTTGTGCTTGATTTCTGTTCTGTGCATTGCTTCTCTGCTGATATGTTCATGCATTATCTTAGGCTAAGTCTGTACAGCCTACGTCTCTTGCAGCGTCAACGTTGTGAGCATTCTCAAGTCTGCAGCGTCAACGCTGTGTGTATGCACTTTGTTTCAGGTTCCTCAAGTCTATACAGACTTTAGCGTCTCATTTAGCGTCTAAGGCAAAGTCTACACATTGGCTAAGTGTGTACATCGCTTACATTTCTTGAGACCAAGTCCATACATCGTGAAAGTCTATACACTCCTCTTGGCCTTAGCATCTGTTTTGAAGTCCATACATTGGTCTTCAGTTCAAGTCTGTACAGCGTTACGTTCTCCTTGGAAAGTCTGTACAACGTCAAGTCTGCACATTGGGGTTTCACGAGAAGTCTACACATTGGTCTCCACCTGAAGTCTATACATTGGCTAAGGGTCTTCAAGTCCATACACAGTTGTCTGATGCATATTGTTTGAAGTCTGTACAACATGCCTTGTTATTCACAACTTTCTTGTTTGTGACTTCCCTAGTGTTTTGATGATGAGCATCACTATGTTAAGTATTCTCATTTTAATCAGATATCTTGTGTAATGTTATGCATTTGAAATTTCCATGATTAACAGGAAAACTGCTATGAGGTAGTACTCTGTGTGTCCGTATTGTTTCTTTCATACGTCGTGTTGATTTCCTGTGACTTCGAGTCGCTTCACCTTCTGTCTTCGTGATGTTTACTGAAGCAGCTCGAATTGTTCTGACGAACTTCGAGTCGTTTCCCTGTGAACCTCGTGTCGTTTCCTCAGTATTTAGTTGCTCATCTCGAGTCATCCTTTATGATTGCTCTTGTGTTTTCGTGTCACTTACTATTGTTCCTCGAGTCGTTCTTTCCTGGTTTCACTGCTTCATCACGTGTCGTGTTAGCCGTGTCTGTCTTCTATCTTCGTGTGGATTTTACTTCGTGCATTCTTCTCTAATATCAAGCTTTAAGTGTCTCAAGTCGAGTCTGACTGTGTTGTCTCCATGTCGTTCTTAGTTCGAGTCGTTTCTTTGTTATTTCTGTCTTCGTGTTGCTTTTTCTAGACCTCGTGTCTTTCTTGTTTTGTAACCACACTTCGTGTCGGTTTCTGTTTTCGTCTTCGAGTTGTTGTCAGCCCGTGTCATCCTCGTCTTCGAGTCGTTCGTACGTTCGAGCAACTTAGTACTCGAGTTGTTTTCGTGTGTATTCAAGTCTTTTTAGTAAAGTGTCGTTTCACCTCGTGCCGTTCTCTTTGCTGTTTGTTATGTCGTGTTGCTTTTGTATTCGTGTCTTCGTGTTGCTTTTGTATTCGTGTCTTCGTGTTATTCTTGTGTTTATGTCCTCGTGTTGTTTCTTTCTATCTTCGTCCAAGATCACGTGTTTCTATCGTTTTTACTCCGTGTTATTTCCTTCTCCGTACCTCGTGTCGTTCTCAGTATAGTGCACCATTGTTGTTACTACACACCTCGTGCAGTTTTAGTTTTTGTGGCCCTGAGTTTTAATCGTTTTAATTCTTTGCAGGAGAAGAAGAAAAATAAAAAGAAGAAGGTGGTCCGAGGAAGAATATTCCTCAGTGAATGGGAGGCTCGTGATCCGAGGCTGGAAGGGCAGACAGGATTGTGACACGTGTGCTGAAGCTGGCTGAAAGACTGACACGTGGCCACAAGTTCTGGGCGGGAAATGAGGAAGCCACACGCGCCCAGTGCTGCCCTCCTGCTGGCTGCTGCTTATAAAAGGAAGCCTTCATCCAACAGATGAAGGGCATCGAAGAAGAAGCCTGGAGAGCAGAAAGCCCTTCGATCCAGAAAAAGAAAAGAGGAAGAAAAAGAGAAGAAGAGAGAATAGCAGAGAGGGTGAGCCGAAGAGAATAGAGGAAAAGAGATCGAGAGAGTGAAAGAGCAGAAGAAGAAAAGAGCTGCAGCAGAAAGCAGAAGAAGAAGAGAAGAGAAGAGATAGAGAGAGCCGGCGAAAGAAGAAGAAAAGAAAGAGGAGAAGAGCAGAAGGAAAAGAAGAGAAAGAGAGAGTTACAGAGCTCGTGAGGGTTAAGAGAAAAAGAAAGTGAGAGAGAAGAGAAGAGGAAGAGAAGCTTACCTGAAGATCTGTCTACTGGACCGTGGATCTAATCTAGGCCAGTCAGCTCCATGTGAGCCACATCTGTGTTATCTTTCTTTACAGCTTTCTGATCGCTGTGTATTTTGCCCTTCTTATTTTTCCTTTTTCATTTGGTTAGCTTTGTACTTCCGATCCTCTGGATTGAGGTCGGGTCCCTCCTGGTCTGGAGGAAGAGAGGTCTGCGACCTCTAGTTTGCAAGTGACTGAAGTCACTTGTGTGTTCCCTCCGGTTTGGAGGAAGGGAGATCTGATCTCCAGTTGCAAGTAGCTGGGAGCTACTTGTGGGTTCCTCCTGTGGATTCAGGAGAAGGGAGACTTGTCTCCGGTTCTGGACTTGTGGCTTGCAAGTCCAGGTGTCCCTCCTGGTCTGGAGGAAGAGAGGTCTTCGACCTCTGGTTTGCTGGTGACTGGGAGTCACTGGTGTGTTCCCTCTGGTTTGGAGGAAGAGAGACTGTGCGTCTCTAGTTTCCAAGTGGCTGGGAGTCACTTGGGGTGTCCCTCCGGTTGGGAGGAAGAGGGGAGGTTGGTCCCCTGGTCAAGCTGTGTGGCAACACCTGTTGCAGACTGAGTCTGCAGTTTCTAGCGTGAGCTAGTGGAAGCCACACTCGGGCTGAGTGTGGGGTGGATGTAGGTCTGCTGGACCGAACCACCTAAAATCCCCTTGTGCACCGTGGTTTGATTTGTCTATTTGTGCTTCCACTATGTGATTGCATAGGGGCGCTCCATGTGTTTGGCGTCTGTTTGAGCAGAATATTTATTAGTTTTCAGATTGACTAAATCTGTCTTGTTGGCTCTCCAGTGATCTCACTGTGTGTTTGGTTAGTTCCACAACTGCATTTAGCCTTCAAGTTTGTTTAGTTTGCGAACTAGCATTTTAGTGAGCGAAATTTTAACTTTGCCGAAAGGTTTTTAAAAGTCATATTCATTCACCCCCCCCCTCTGAATACTGCACCGAACCTAACATCCCTTTCCATGAAAGACTCCTCTCACAAGTGGTGGAAGACCCAATATTTCTGGGTGGACGCGTCTGCGGTCGGTGTGGCCTGGGATTTCCCAACAGTGCCCAATTTTCACCTGAACATTCCTCCGAAGCAAACAGAGGTCTCCCCGGAGGTGGAGAGGGATGCGGCTATCCTTCTGTAGAATCGTCGGCCGACTGCTGAGTTGTTGACCCCGTCCAACATCGAGGAGTTCCTTTCTCGAGCGCTGTTGCAGACAGGTAAGGGTCTCAGGGGCTTGTTCTCTTCTTATCAGGTGAGTGCCTTCCTTCTCATAATTTGCTCTCCTTCGCTCAGACTTAAGGTGAGCGGTTGAGGAGGAGGCACCGCCAGTCGAGCTGGAGGTCATCGACGTGGATGATACGCCGACTTTGAGTGATCTTCAAGCTCTGGAGGGTTCCTCCTGTGCTCGAGATAAGGGCAAGCGGTTCACCCGGGATGACGCTTCTGAACGCCGAGGGGTCAAGTGCAACGATCCCGTGACAAAGTTGCTGAGGTCTTCCTTGCAGGCCTTGTCTGCTGAGAAGAAACGGGTGAGAAAGGTGGAGGTCGCCTGCCCGGCCGATGAGGTTCCCTTGTTTCCTTCTCTCTCTCTGGAGCAAGAGGGAGCAGATGTCGAAGGGACCGTGGCTGATGTCCGAGTGCCGAGCGGAACAGAGGGGGTGCCAGATGGAGGAGTCCGGATCGAGCCGGTCGAGGCTGGAGGGTCGCATGGTGAAGCGACTCAGTTGCAGCCGACCGAGGCTGAGGAGGTACGAGGCGAGGCGGCCCAGCCCGAGCCAACCGGTGGGTCCCCGAGGCAAGGTCGCCCGGGGGAGGTGTCCCAGTCCCGGTAGCCCTATAGAGGGTGTCCCCTCCCTCGACCAGTACCTTCAGCGTTCGGGCTTCTTTATATCAGAGGTGCCACTCCATAGCTTCGGGAGTCGTGCGAGGAGAGCTCAGGAAAAGTCCCCCCTCCGCACTTCTCAAGCAAATTATGGAGGGTGGTCTGGTCTTGGCCCAGCTAGGGGCCGAGGCAGTGGACGCGTACGCTCGGGCGGAGTCGGAGCGTGAGGCTCTCTCCTGGGCCCGCGGTGCGCTTGATCGAAAGGTCGAGCGTTTGACCCTCGATCTTGGGGATCTTCATCGGGAAGTGGCCCCGCTCCAGGCACAGGTGCAGTCGAGCTAGGCGGAGGCTCGGTGGTTGGTTGAGCAGCTGGCCCAGGCCCATAGTATGGTCGATCTGAAGAATGAGCTCCTGGAGGCGGAGCGTAGAGTTCAGGTTGAGCGTGACGAGCAATGGACGGTCGAGCGGGAGGGGCTCGAGGACCAAGTTCGGGGGGCCAAGGATGCATGGAGCGAGGCCGAGAGGAGGCTGTCCGAGTCAAAACAGAGGATAGCTGAGCTTGAGAGGAAGGCAGAGCTGGCTGGGGTGGAAATGCTCGAGCAATATAAATGCTCAGAGGCTTACCACGCAGCTCTTCATACGACTGCCTTCCCCTACTCTGAGTCGGGCTACTGTTGGGGCCTTCGGAAGGGTTTCTCCCAGGGCTTCCATCGGGCCATCATAGAGGCTGAGACCCAGGCGTCTGGGTTCGTCTTCCCTATCGGGCAACGCTATGACTCGGACTGGGGGTCTATCGACTCCTCCCACTATACGTCGAGTGAAGAGGAGAGTCGGGGCCTCGACCTTGTCTGAGCGATCGCCAACTCCAGCAGCCTCGGGAGGGCACACGACCAAGACAGTTCCCACACAAGTGGGGTCAGTGCCTGGGTCGACCGTCGTCGAGAGTACCAGGGGCAGATCGTCTGGTGCTGAGGGGCCCTTGTCTATTGAGCCTCGAGATAGGCTCGAGGCCTGATGTATAAGCTCTTTCTTTCTTTTTCTTTTCCCTTACGTAGTCGCGAGAAAATCTTTTTTGGAAAGTATAATAGCGGCAATATTAAGTGCTGAATTGACTGTTCCTCACTGCTTTTGGCATGATTTGACTACCGTATCCATAGTCGCCGATTTTCTCTACAGATATTGTGTGTGTCGATCTGTCAGATAACTGACATGGCACTGGCACCTTTCCGCTTTTCCATGCCGCCCTAAATGACTTGCCGCTTCGCGCGTCCCACTGGGGGGGATGTTGGGAAATGAGGTAACCGTCTCAGGGAAGGCTCCTTTAGCGTGTTTTTAAGGGGAGAGTCATTTAAGGCGATCAGCTCCCCCTTAGGCCTATAAAAGGTCTGAGGGGCGTCTCCTCTTCCTTTCATCGCTTAAGGCCATCCCTGACGGTTTCTCCTTCTTCCCTTTCCGCGAAGTGTTGTGCTGTCGATCTCGGCGGAGCATGGAAAGCGCTTCAAAAGATGATGATGCGGATAGCAGTAGGAGGGAAGCTCCTGCTACTCCAGTTTGGAAGAGGGTTCGACAGTCGGAGGTCGGTTCGGGAGAGGGTTTGACATGCTGGAGCATGTCGCCTTCCTGTCCCTGACCCGCTGACACTATCCTGAGGGAGGGGAAGCTCTTTAAGCTCCCTCCTTTCTCGTCGATCTCATTGCCTAGAAGGGGAGCTCTCTCAAGCTTCCTCTTCATTTGTCTTGGGTCGACTTCCCCCTTCTTTTTTTTGTTATCCTTCCAATCCCTCTGGCACCTTTCCTCCAAGCTTCTCGAACCAACGGGGTCTGCCATCCCTTATCCAAGCCAATTTCTACGCTAGGCAGAGTCAGTGGCTAGACGTAGGAGTGCCTACCGAGTCAGCCGAGTGCTCTGCTGATGCCATAGTACCAGTGGATGTAATTTTTTTGTTTGCTGATTTATATTGTATTGGCCACGGCCTACTTGATGTACACCAGAGTTTAATGAAAAGAGAGGAATGGCATTTATTCCACATTGCTTACATGTGCGTGCTTGCCAGATGATCAAAAGTAGAACTTATGAAGTGTTGTCGCGTTCCATGTCCGAGGGATGGGTGCTCCTTCCATGGTGGACAATCGATACACCCCTTTCCCGAGCGTCTCGACCACTTGGTAGGGGCCTTCCCAGTTAGGGGTTAGCTTCCCCGCTGCTTCCAATGGTCGAGAGGCTTCGACCTTTCTCAGGATGAAGTCCCCTGGCTGGAAATGTCTATCTCGGACTCTGGAGTTGTAGTATCGAATGACGCGCCGTTGGTATTCCGTTGCTCAGATATTTGCAATCTCTCGGATCTTGTCCGCTAGGTCGAGGTTTTCTAGCAGTTTCTACTCGTTCACCTCGGGTTTGAAGTGGACGACTCGGAGAGAAGGATTGCCGACCTCCAGTGGAATCACGGCTTCTGTGCCATACACCAGCTGGAAAGGTGTTTCACCGGTTGCTGTTCTCAGAGTAGTTCGATGCGACCATAGTACGCTCGGTAATTCCTCGAGCCAGCTTCCCTTGGCCTTGCCGAGCCTGGTTTTGATGCCTTTTAAGGTAGTTTTGTTGGCATTCTCGACCAGTCCGTTAGCCTGAGGGTGGGATACCGAAGTGAAGTGATTGTGAATGTTTAGGTCGGCACATCTGTCTCTGAAGTAATGAGAATCAAATTGCTGACCATTATCGCTCACGATCACTCGGGGGACACCGTAGCGACAAATGATCGACTTCCAAATGAAACTCCATACGACTGATTCGGTGATCCTGGTGGTGGCCTTGGCCTCGATCCATTTGGTGAAGTAGTCGATGGCGACGATGACGTACTTCTTCTGAGCCTGGGCCATGGGGAATGGTCCCAAAATATCGATCCCCCACCGAGCGAAGGGGTACGGCTCGGCAAGGGTGATGAGCTCCGTGGCGGGTTGGTGGATCAGATGGTCGAAGCACTGACATCGGTCACACTTCTCTACATAGGTCGTGCAGTCGCGCTGGAGAGTGGGCCACCAGTAGCCTTACCGAAGCAAGATCCTGGCTAGCGATCTTCCTTCTTGGTGCACGTTGCAGATGCCTTCGTGTACTTCTTGAACCGCTCGGCTCGCTTCGTCAGCACCGATGCACTTGAGGAGGGGACCGGAGAAAGACCTGCGGTACAAGGCATCGTCCAGCATGACGAAACGCCGAGCTTGGTACTTGAGTTTCCGAGCTTCCCGGGGGTCGGGAGGCTCTTGAGAATCCTGGAGTCAGGATATGTAGGGGGTCCGCCAGTCGCTCGGGGGTGATGGGTCAATGGTCATAAGCTCGGACTCGATGCTCTGTCGCTCGAGTTCTTCGAGGAAGACCAACTAAGTACCTTCAGGGTCGAGGGAGGAAGCCAGGCGAGAGAGGGCGTCCGCTCGGGAGTTTTCCTCCCTGGTTATCCGGACTACCTCAAAGCTCTTGAAAAGTCGGGCCATCCTCTTGACCACCTGGAGGTACTTGATCATTTGTCCTTCCCAAGCTTCGCAATCACTGTTAACCTGGCTAGCGACCAATTGGGAGTCGGTGTGGATCCTGACTCGCTCGGCCCCCAGTCGTTGAGCCATCCTGGCCCCCGAGATAACGGCTTCATACTCGGAGGCATTGTTGGACGCCTGGAAGTTAAATTTCACGGAGTACCGCAGCTCTGCTCCTTCGGGGGACTTGAGAAGGATACCGGCACCACTTCCGGCTGAGTTGGAGGACCTGTTGACGAACATGTCCCTGGTGGGCCTGGGCACAGGTGAAGGTAACTCTTTAATTGGGACCGTACTTTCGGGGATGAAATCCGCGAGGGCCTGTCCCTTGATGGCCGAGCGGGAGTGATACGAAATATTGTAGGCCCCGAGCATGATGGCCCACTTGACGAGGCGTCCTGAGGCTTCAGGGTGAAAGAGAATCTTCTTCAGGGGTTCCCCGGTCAATACAATGATGGAGTGCCCTTGAAAATAGGGTCGGAGGCTCTTGGCTAAGGTAACCAATGCTAGCACGAGCTTCTCGGTTGCGGGGTACCTTCTTTCAGCCTCATTAAGCACCTTGCTGGTATAGTAAACCAGTCTCTCGACCCCCGCATCATTCCTGACTAGGACCGAGCTCACTGTGGAAGGGGTCGCCGGGAGGTAAAGGTGTAGGGCTTCGCCTGGGATCGGCTTGGACAACACCGGGGGCAAGGCCAAGAATTCGTTGAGTTCGGCGAATGCCTTCTGACATTCCTCATCCCGGGCGAACATAGCAGATGTCATTTTGGGTCCCCTCAACAATTTGAAGATGGGTAGGCATCGTTCGGTCGCCCGGGACAGGAAGAGGTTGAGCGCAGCAATGCGCCCCGTAAGGCGTTGGATGTCCTTGATGCAGGTGGGTGGCCGCATATTCAGGATGGCCTGAACCTTGTTGGGATTGGCCTCGATCCCACGCTGAGTTACTAGGAAGCCTAGGAACTTCCCGGATCTAACTCCGAAGGCACATTTAGCGGGATTGAGCTTCATGTTGCACCTCAGGAGGGTGTCGAAGGTCTCGGCTAAGTCGACAGGATGGTCTTCGGCCTTCGGCGTTTTGATGAGCATATCATCAATGTAGGCCTCGACGTTCCGACTGAGTTGTCCCTCGAAGATGTGGTTGATCAGTCTCTGATATGTTGCGCCCGCATTCTTCAACTTGAACGGCATTCGGGTGTAGCAGTGTACACCAAAGTCAGTGATGAAGGCGGTCTTCTCGATGTCCTCCGGGTCCATCCTGATCTGATGGCAACTGGAGTAGGCGTCCAGGAAGCTGAGCAATTCGTTGCCAGAGGTTGAGTCGACCAGTTGATCAATGCTCGGCAATGGGTAGCAATCCTTTGGGGTAGCCTTGTTGAGGTCGGTGAAGTCTACGCACATTCACCATTTCCCCGAAGCCTTCAGTACCAGGACGACGTTGGCAAGCCACGTAGGGTACAGGACCGGACGAAAGAGGCTAGTCTTTTGCCCCTTGATGACTTGCTCTTTGATGACCGCTTGCTTCTCCAGGGCGTGCTTTCTCTTACGTTGTTGGACAGGTTTCACCGTTGGGTCGAGGTTGAACTTGTGCGTCACCATGTCTCCTGGGATCCCGGGAAGATGCTCGTCCGACCATGCAAAGACTTGGATGTACTGGGCAAGGAAATCCTTATATTTTTCTTGTTTCTCAGGTGGTAGATCGGCTCCGATCTTGACTCCTAGAGTTGGGTCACCGTTGAGGAAGACCGTTAGCAACTCGCCACCAGGCTCGGACGTTGCTGCTCCCTCCTCAGTTCCCTTTACTCCTTTATTTTTCCCTTTCGGCCTCGTGGCTTCGACCGAGATTATATAGCATCGTCTAGCCAATGCCTGGTTACCCCGGACCTCCCCCACGCCATGCTTGGTAGGGAACTTCATTTTTTGGTGAAAGGTAGAGGGCACCGCCTTCATTCGGCTGAGGATACCTCGGCCGAAGATGGCGTTATAGGCCGTTATCCCTTTAATTATGATGAAGTCCACCATAACCATAACGGTTTTGGGCGGGGTGCCGATAGTAACTGGCAGGCTCAGGGCTCCCTCGGGATAAGTTGCCTGGCCGTTGAACCCACAAAGGGGGGTTCGGATCGGGTGGAGTTTAGATGGATTCTCTCCCACCTTGAAGAAACATTCATAGGATAATACATCAGGGGCACTACCATTGTCAACTAAGATCCTATCTATGTTACAATGGTTTATACTAGCTGATACAACGAGAGCGCCGTCATGCGGGGTGGTTAACCCTTCCAGGTCTTGGTCAGAGAATACAAGGGCCTACGGTTCGCTCGCCTGCGGGGCCTTAGGGGGCTCAACAGAGGCTCGGCTCGCCCGCTCGGTGTGACGCTTTCTTCCTCGGCTGCTGTCTCCTCCTTATGCCGTGCCGCCAGCGTTGACATTGATGTGGACTCCCCAAGGGGCATTGTCGATTTCCTCGGGGGCGCCTCGGTCTTCCTTCTGCCCGGACACGTATCGAGATAGGTGTCCCTGATGAACGAGGCACTCGATCTCATCTTGAAGTTGATGGCATTCGCTGGTGTGATGCCCGTGATCACTGTGGAACAGGCAATGCTTGCGATGATTGCGGTGCTTGGCTTTCATAGGCTCGGGCTGGTGGAGGAGACCCGAGCCTTTGATGTCTTCGTAGATTTCGTAGACGGGAGCGGTAAGAGGGGTATACCGCTCAAACTTTCGGGACGGTGCTTTACGATCTCCATCCTGGTTCTGCCTTTTTCCTTCACCTGTCCCTTGCTCGGACGGTCGCTTCTTGTCCCCCTCCTGACCTGAGCCTATCATGCCTCGGCAAGCGCTGGGGACTTCCTCGCACTCTGTGTGGCGCAGGGCCAGGGTCATTAGCTCGGCGAGGCAGGTGGGAGGATGAAGCACTAGCTCACGCTGTAGGTTCTCATCGCGGGTGCCCTCGGTTAGTGCGGTGATGGCCGAGGCAACATCCAGGTTGGGGATGTGCAGGGCTTCCGATTTGAATCGGTTGATATAAGCCCGCAACTTCTCCCCTTGTTCCTGCTTGAGAGCCAGTAATCCCGCCACTGACTGGGGAGCACCGCTGCCGGCGAAGCTTTCCTTGAACACTCACCTGAATTGCTTGAAGTTGTAGATGCTGCCGGGGGCGAGGGCCCTGAACCATGCCTGAGCGCCCTGAGCCAGAGTGGTCACGAACGCTCAACACTTAATCATGTCAGATGCCCCATGCAAGGTCATTAGGGCGTCAAAACTGTCGTAATGATTGGCCAAGTCTCCCTGGCCGTCATACAATTTGAATGTCGGAAGAGAGATCCTGGGGGAAATCTCGGCCTTCAAGATATAATCGGAGAACGGGGATCGCTCCTCGTCTTCCACTGGAGAGGTCTTCTGCAAGGCCGGAGGGCGCGCTGTTGCTCTGCGAAACGCCTCTCAAAGTCTCGCAGCCGGAGAGATAGCTCTGGCTGTCGCTGACCCGAGGGGCCGGGGGGATGCACTTGCATGCTGTTCTGGCGCTCCTCGGGGGCCTCTGTTTCTGGGAACGGTCGGCGTGCTCTGGACTTCTCCCTCCTCGGGGTGGAGGAGGCTTCCTGCTCCGGGGCAGGGGTATGCGATTGTCCTCCTGACTGGTTGCGGATAAGACGCCACCCCCGGAGGGTAAAACGGCCTCTAGCGGTTTGCTGGGAGGCATCTCCGCAGGGGGGGCTCTTCCGGGGGAGATGCAACTTCTCCTCCCTGGCCGCCTGGTGTGGACGCACTTTTTATTTAAAATTGTTGTTTATTTTTTTATTGGGTTTATTAAGTGCGTGGGCGTGCCAGTCACAAAGTGACAATTTATTGTGCGCTCGATCTGACTAATCAGACGATTGTGTGGTTCGTGTCGGGACCAGAACCCGCCATGCCATAAAGGTCACGACGTCATTTACATCCCCTCGGAGAGGGGAACACCCTTGATTAATCGCCGGGAATCAGGGCCTCATGGCCAGGAAACTATATCGAGAGGAACTAGCCGATAGCGGTCTTGAATCAGTCGGAAAGTCTGATGTCTAGGGAAGCAAGCATTCAAAATATGTCGGTCACTCAAGGAACCATTTTGATATTCGGACGAGCGTCTGACTTCAGAAAATCATGATCGTCACGGGGAAAACCGGAGCATATGTATGCCGGGGTACGACAAATTTATTGTTCAAAGGGACGGGAAACGTTCAGTTAAATCCCGGTTAGAGCGGTCGGAAACCGATAAGTTTGTCGGCCCGGTGCAAGATCAAGCTACGACCATACTGCGGTGGGCCCCCCGCGGTCGAAGTCGGGCTCGCGTAGGCATCGTTAATATTTCCGGTGCCGAGGGGTAGCGGGAAAGTGTTCCGGGACCAGATTCCAAAACAGAGATGTGTACAGAGATAGCTGGCTATAGGCCTAGGATGTGGGTCAGGCGATGACCATGGTTGGGGCGAACCCGAGGTCCGAGCGTGACTCATGATGGTCTTATCGATGTTCCCATGCGTAGGGTTTGGGGAGGACGAGAGCCGCCTCATTCCGTTCGGATTTTGTCGGTCATACACGGGCCATTTTATGTTCGGACAAAGGTCTGTATAGAAAACAAGACGGTGACAGGAGCGAGTCCGTGCAAATGTCTACCGTGAGTACGGCAAGTTTAATGCAAGCGCGGGATTAGATCCCGGCATATATGTCGGTCACTAACGGACCATTCATTATTCGGACGGAAGTCCGTATTAGTAGCGTCGAGGATGACGATAAAACCGTGCGGATGTCTGCCATAGGTGCGGCAAGTTTAATGTGGGTGTGGGATCGGATCCCAATGAAGATGGGTCTAGCTAACAAACTATCGGCCCGGGATAAGTTCGGATCATGGTCACGTCTGGGCGGGGGCTCCCGAGATCCAAGTCCAATCTAGTGGGGCATCATTACTTTTCTCTTCACCAAACCGTACGAATGTCTACCATGAGTATGGCAAGTTTAATGCAGGTGCGGCATTAAATCCCGGTATATATATGTCGGTCACTAACGGACCATTTCTTATTCGGATAGAAGTCCGTGTTTGTAACATAAAAGACGGTGACAAAACCGTACGAATATCTACCGCAGATACGGCAAGGTTAATGTGGATGCGGGATTGGATCCCGATAGAGGTGAGTCAAGCTGATGATCTATTGGCCCGAGGTGGTTACGGACTATGGCCATATCGGGGTTTCCGAGGACCACGTCTGATGCCACAGGGCGTCATTGCTTTTCTCTTCACGCACAGTTCTGGGAAGTGAGTCATTAGGTGTGGAGCCCAAACTCGCCATCGTGCGCCCTCGCACGCGGATCGACCTGCGCGGTTTGTTTCCTTTTTTATTAAGATTGATCACTTTTTCATTTTTTTTAGTTTTGAATATTTCTCACTTTTTTATTGGCTACTTATCTTTTTTTGTGTTAAGGAGGCGCGCCGGTTTAGGGGGACACTAGGGGTGCGCCGGTTTAGCATGATACAACGGAGGGCGCGCCGGAATAAGAGGTGTAAGGGGCACGCCGGTTTAAGGTAATGCCAAGAGGGAGAGGGGGCGTGCCGGAATAGCCTAAGAAGGGGAGGCGCGCCGGTTTGGGCTCCAAATAGGAATGGGAGGGGGGCACTATTCATCTCAGGAATTCCAAAGTAGATTTGAGTGTGGGGCTAAACCGGCACGGGGGGGGGTAGCGCGCCGGATTAGCCCACGCCGGATTAGGGCGCGCCGGGTTAAGCTTCTATGAGGTTTTCTTTTATTCTGTTGGCTCTGTTTCTTGTTTCTTTCACCTGCAAGTTAATCTGTTGATTGATTTATTCATCTTATTGATGGATTAAGCTTGTGGAAAGAGAGTTTAAGTATTTTAATTATTTGTTAGGGTGAATTAGCCTGAGGATTCAAGTGTTTCGTTAGAAGAGTTTGTGCAGGAACTCAGAGATTTAGCTTGATTCAGGGGCTTAGTTTGTTCGTCTCTCTGTTCTTACGTATTCTCTGTTCTTACGTGTTCTTCCTCTGGCAAAATTTGGGCAGCACCTCCCCCGGACTGAGGCTTGCCAGAGACAAATAGGGGAACACCAAACGGATTGCTCTGGGGTGAACCTCAAATCCAGACTTCACGGCGGTCTGATAACCCAAATGTGAGTGTGGAAAAGCTTGAGGACTAGCCTTCAAGAGCTCCCACAGCTCACGGGTGATGGTTTCATGAAGCGGGACAAATGTATGCCACGAAGGGCCATGAATGTTCATCCTCATGTGGGTTCCTTCGAAGGCCATGCCACGGAGAGGCAGGGTTCAAAGACCCTGGATGCATGGAAGATAGGGAGAAAACGGGGGACGGGAGCTAAAGCCAAAAACCGTGCTTGCCGACAGACTTCCTTTTATTCATCCACAAGAAGGGGAAGGTCAAAATACAAAAGGGGGATCTACCCTAGGGCAGAGAGAAATACATTTAGGGGGAAAGAAGAGGAGATACACCAATGGGAGAGGGGGAATAGAGCACAAGCTCCCCCCCCCCCTCCGAGCTCACCTCTCACTCTCCTCTCTTCTCTTCTCTTCTCTTCTCTTCTCTTCTCTTCTCCGGCACAGGGACGAAGCTTCTTCTTCTCTTCGGGTGGCCCTCTCTTCTCTTTTTCCATCGCCCTTCGGGGGTTCGAGCTTCTCTCTTCTTCTTCTCCTTTGGAGCATGCCTTTTATAGAACGGACAGTGGGGAAGATGATTCCCGCCACCCTTACCTTGTTCGCAACAACGTTGTTGTTGTGTTGGATGCTGCTGATTCGCGCTGTACACTGGCGCTCATCCTAGGACGGGATGTTCGTAGGTCTACCAGGAGATCTACTGCCGATTCTCCACCGTGGATGCATGCCTTTGCCATTGATGCCGATGCGCTGTCGAACGGAGACGGAGACAGAGCTTCAAGCATTAAATGTCATGCCCTTTTGCGTCTGCGCCCGAAGCTGATGGGAGAACAGAGTACCAGAGCTCGGACGGGACAACTTTTGAGTTAAACCGGCGCGGTGTTGTGTGCGCCGGATTAGCAACACACAAATAGGCACGCCGGATTACAGCCAATATGAGGCGTGCCGATTTAATGGCAACAAGAGGGGCGTGCCGGTTTAAGGCCCAAGCAAGGGCGCGCCGATTTAAGTGCAGGCCGCGCTGGATTAGACTTCATCTCGGATTCGCGGCTATTCAGACGGACGCTTGTCCTCCCGTGTTGCTTTAGTTGTAATGCACCGCCGTTGGGGTGTTTAGTTAGGGCCTCTGAATCCCAATTCGGAACTTTGAGTGATCTCCGACGCGTGCCGAACATGTGTCCTAATTCCTGAGTTTCTTTTGATTTGGCCTTCGGCAATGCCGACTGGAGAGCCGGGGCCATCTCTTCTACCCGAAGGGCTTCTTGTTGGGTGGCAGAGCACCGGGTAGGTATTCGTCCTGCTTGGAGGAGGCATAGGGTTTATTCGGCCCTTCCGTCTTTGACTTGCTCTCGAGTGCTGAGACGTGCATGCCGCATGATCATTAACATTCATTTTTTTTTATGTCCACACCTGGGCCCTCATGAGATCCATGAGGACATCCAGTTTTACGTTGAGGGTTTGGAGGGCGTCGATACTCCCGCCAGGAAGCTGTTCCCCCACCACCGACGGAGGTACTTCATTGGCATGGTTGCTCGATGGGGCATTCTCCGTGGGGAGGGAAGTTGCACCTTCTTTCATTGCCAGGGCTTTTCCCTTGTCGCTGGCAGCTCTCCTACCAGAACTTCTTCGCACCATGATGGCTCTTTGTATGTTTCCCACAGACGACACCAAATGAAGAGGGGCGATCTCGCGCTACTCCTGAGCGGGGAGGAGGATGACCACGTACACTTGGAGTATGAACTGCAAGGGGGGAAACAAGTCAGAGGTGCCCAGGGATGGATCCCCGGGGAAAACCCTCCGATGCTTAAGTCAGCAAGAGTAGTAGAGCACTGGTGCGAAGGAAGAAATTAGAGGAAGATGGGGGCGTGAGATCCCTCTCCACCAAAAGGTGAAGTGGTTCCTACTCAGGGTGTTTGGCTTACCTTCTCATAGGAGGGTTCTTCCAGTTTAAATAGTGGCTCGTTGAGTGAATGATCCCTGTAAGCTGAGGAGTTTCGGGGGGAGGTTACGTCCTCCTTGCGGGCTCTTTATAGCATGCGGGCTCTTGATCTCCCTTATCCCCTTGAGCTCCCAGCTTTTAAGAGAAGCGTAACGGCCGTGCAGATAAGCTTCCATCAGTCGGCCCGAGCATGAGGCACGGCCCCATGGGATGCTTCCCGAGCGATGAGTGCATGGATTGGGCAGGGAATACTGGGCTCCGAAGGAGCTTTCCCGATCGAACTGATGCTCGGACTTCCCAACCCGAAGGCCACCTGGGAAGTGCTTGATCCGAGTAAGTTATTAGGCTTATAATAAGTGGGCCTTGGGGCAATCACTTCAAGGAGCTGGGCCTCGTTGGGTCAAATTAGACCTCGTTTGGCTTCTCCGTTCGGGCGGTTAGATTTCCCCTCTCCAGATACAATGCTAGGCATGAGAGTTAACTTCAACAAAGAGGGCATAGGCTACTACCCAACACACAAAAAACCCCTTGAGTTTACAACCGTCACTTTCTGTCTAGGGAAAGGGAAAGAGAAACTAGATACACCATCCAGCTCCAATGATAATCAGAATGTCCAGCAACCAAGGACAATGAAGTTCATAAAAGCTAATTTAACAAACCATGCTGGACAATAAATCAAAATTCAAAAGAACTCAGCTGGGCAAGCTGCCATGCCTCGACGCAACACTCCCATGCCCCAGAACAAAACTGTTAACAGGTCAAAGCATGTGACCCAGACTAGAAACCCATCAATTTACAAAAACATGGGCCAATATAGAAAATACTGGACAAATTCTGTCCACCCATAGAGACTCTTTAATGAGTATGTTCTTCCTAGATAGAATGGGTACAAGAGATACCCAAGAATTGAACAGTCCACAGACTGGAACAGATTTCATTTTAATAGGCCAAGTGGACAAAATTTTGGTCATAACTTCAACAAAACTATCAACAAGAAGCAAAAAAAAAATACCTTGAAACAATTTTGGATTCCAAAAAATCTGCTTAAGGATTTGAATAATGTCTTTGGACCCAATCTGTCTTGGGTTCCAAACTATTCTACTTGATATATTTTTTCAGGTTAGTCTGGCAGCTCTGAACAGCAGATGGTACTTAGATAGTGACTGCTCCAGACATATGACCGGAGACCAAAGCAAATTCAGTGAGCTTCAGCTAAAGGTAGGAGGGATGGTCAAATTTGGAGGAAAGAATAAAGGTAGAATAATTGGCTCAGGAACCATCGGTAAACTCCCCTCCAACGTTGTTGAAAAAGTTCTTTTGGTAGAAGGGCTTGAACATAATTTGCTTAGAATTAGTCAGTTGTGTGACAAAGGTCACCAAGTTATTTTTGATAATCACACCTATAAAATTTTTGAAGCAAACTCTGATAAAGTTAAATTTGTAGGACAGAGAGTGAACAATGTCTACATAGTAGACTTGAATGACTCTTCTACTTCAAATTTGTGCCTGTCTGCAAGCTTAGATAATAATGACTTTAGTTGGCATAGGAGATTAGGGCATGCTAGTTATACTACCCTCAATAAATTGGTCAAGCATGATCAGGTCAGAGGTCTGCCAAAATTAATTTCAATGAAAACTCCAAAATGTGTAATGCATGTTCATTGGGCAAATAGACCCAAACTTCATTCAAACTTAGGACAGAACCTCTGTACTCTAGGCCATTAGAATTCTTGCATATGGACCTTTTTAGTCCCTCTCGATCACTGAGTTTCAATGGTAAAATATTTGGATTTGTCATTGTGGATGACTTTACCCATTTTGCATGGATTTATTTTCTACCTCACAAAAATGATACATTCAATAAGTTCAAGCTATTTTTCAATAAAGTAAAGCAAGAGGGTAAGCATAAATTTTGAACAATCCAATCTGACCATGGGGGGGGATTTTAAAATTCCATGTTTTCTGATCTTTGTGATAATGAAGGACTGACTCAGAGATTTTCTTCTCCCAGAACTCCAAAACAGAATGGCATTGTGGAAAGAAGAAACCGAACCATAGTTGAAATGGCCAGAACCATGCTAGTGGAGAGTCAGCTACCTAGAAAATTTTGGGCTGAGGCAGCGAATACAGCATGCTATACCATCAACAGGGCCATGGTAAGACCCATCCACAAAAAAAACCCCTATGAGCTATTAAAAGGTAAGAAGCCAAATGTGGCTTACTTCAGAATCTTCGGTTCTATGTGTTTCATTCATAATAACAGTAAAAAGGATCTTGATAAGTTTGAAGCAAAAAGTAGCTCAGGAATCTTTCTAGGATATTTTGAAACATCTAGGGCTTACATGGTTTTCAACATATCTGATCAAACTGTAGAAGAGTCTCCTCATGTTGTTTTTAATGAATCTATAAATTCTGTTGACCTTGAAGATGATGACAGGAAGTCAAAGCATGATAGAGAATTTCTGGAAGATAAACTGAATGAAGAATCAAAGGCACCTGAATCAGCTGCACACAATGGACCAGTTTAGAGTGAGTCTATTGAACAAGGTGAGTCTTCAACTAACCTCAGATTTCTGAAAGACCATCATGCTCAAAACATCATAGGAAATCTACAAGACCCCCCAAGAACTAGGTCTTATCAACAAGCAGTAAATAATGAAAACCTAATAGCTTTAGTTTCCCAAATTGAACCCAAAATAGTAGAAGAAGCATTAAATGATGAATCTTGGGTAAATGCTATGAACGAAGAACTGGGTCAATTTGAAAGAATTAAAGTCTGGAATCTTGTTCCAAGACCTGAAAACACTTCAGTCATAGGAACCAAGTGGGTCTTCAGGAGCAAAATAAATGAGGATGGAATCATTTGTAGGAATAAGGCAAGGCTAGTAGCAAAAGGTTACTATCAAGAGTTTGGGGTAGATTTTGATGAATCCTATGCCCCAATGGCTAGGATGGAGGTAATTAGGATATTGCTAGCTTTTGCTTGTTCTAGAAACATAAAACTTCACCAAATGGATGTTAAAAGTGCATTTCTGAATGGCTTTATAAAAGAGGAAGTTTATGTTGAGCAACTTCCTGGATTTTAATTGTCTACACAACCTAACCATATTTTCAGGTTGAATAAAGCCCTATATGGACTAAAATAGGCTCCTCGGGCCTGGTATGATAGGCTGACAGAATTTCTGATCAGCAAGGGCTATAGTAGAGGTAAGGTAGATCAGACCTTATTTACAAAAATTCTGAAAAAGGAACTCATCATAGTTCAGGTATACGTGGATGACATTATTTTTGGTTCTACATGTACTGAACTTTGTGATGAATTTCCTCAATTGATGTCCTGTGAATTTGAAATGAGCTTGGTGGGTGAATTAAAATATTTCCTTGACTTGCAGGTTCAGCAGATGGATGAAGGTTGTTTCATCAGTCAGACAAAATACACCTTGGAGATTATCAAGAGATTTGGCATGGACAAATTGAAACACATAGCCACTCCAATGGGTACAAACACTTCATTAGACGCTGATCTGTCAGGTAAAGAAGTGGATGCAAAACTGTATCAAGGTATGATTGGTTCTCTCTTATACTTAACTGCCTTAAGACTTGATTTACAGTTTAGTGTGTGTATGTGTGCCAGATTTCAATCCAGACCCACTGAATTACACTTAGGTGCTGTTAAAAGAATTTTTAGATATATCTCAGGCACACACAACTTGGGTTTATGGTATCCTGCTGCACACAATCTAGATCTAGTCTCCTACACTGATGCAGACTATGCTGGCTACAAACTGGATAGGAAAAGCACAAGTAGGTTCTGCCAATTCTTAGGAGGGTGCTTAGTCTCTTGGGCATCTAAGAAGTAGCACTCGGTGGCCCTCTCCACTACTGAAGTTGAGTATGTAGCAGTAGGGAGTTATGGTACACAGGTTATTTGGATTAAGCACCAGCTCAAGGACTACCAGGTAGACCTCGGCTGCACACCCATTTTCTGTGATAACACTAGTGCAATAAATCTATCCAAGAATCATGTCCTGCACTCACGCACCAAGCACATAGAAATCAGACATCACTTCATAAGAGATAAAGTTTCTAAGGGTACTTTTGAGTTAATCCATGTAGGCTCAACTAAGCAAATTGCAGATATATTCACTAAGCCTTTGGATAATGAGAAATTCTCTACCTTGAGGAGAGAGTTGGGTATTTTCAAATGTTCTTGAGCCTCATGCTATGTTGTTCTTTTTAATAAAAATTTAAGGGGGAGTTGTATTTTGTATTTGTCGCTCAACACTGTCTTTTTGAGTGTTTTATCATTCAATGTCTCTATCTCTCTATCTTGTCCATCTCTCTATTATTCCTAACCACCCTTGGTATATCAAATGGTGTTAGGAGAAGGACAGATCATGTCTGTCTGGACACCTACACTATGCGTGATGATGGTCTCTGACCCATGTTCTCTGCCAAGTACCAAGGAAAATTGATCTATAAAGTCAGGGGGAGATTTTCTACATACTATAGTCTAACATTATATTCTCTTGGTTGAGGCATTTCATCTTAATGTGAGGGGGAGTTGTCTTGTACTCACAATCTATCAAACTTCTATAATTTTTTGCAGATCCTAATACAATATGTTCACAAATCCAGTTTCTCAGACTTCTCTTAAAAGCATAAACCTGTTAACTGATTAACTGGCCAAGAAGTTTCGATTTCATGATCTTGAAGAGAATAAACTGAATAATATTGAAGAATATGTTCCTATACAAATAGTGAATCAAAATCAACTATGGAGTATAATGCCCTGAATTTCCTCTAAAAACTTGAACCCTGAACCTGAAAATTTCAGACAAGTAGGAAATTTGTACATGAAGTATTGTCTTCAAACATCCTGCATCTCTAAGATCAAAAAGGGGTAAAATTCTTCTCAGAGCAATGATTTGGTTCACTGAGAAACCAACCATTTCACCTTAAAGTGAAAGACAAATTGTGTCATGAGGTGCCAGATTAACTCTGATTAAGAAGGCATTTCGTCTAAAAGCATGACAGAGCAATGGCAGAGGAGGTTGAGTAACTGGGTCACTTCACCTAAGACGTGTTGTGCCTCATGCAAAAAGATTTCTCCATCTACTAACTCTGTTCTCAAAAGAGAAGTATTCAGGTTACCACATTGAGTAACTAGGGATTCCTACATCTAACCAATGTGTCTCCTCACGAAGAAAAGTGTAGGTTCAACCTTGTTGCTCATTAAAAAGGAAAAATGTGAAAAATGTTCTTGAAAACACCCCATTAATTGCCAAACTTTTTGCATGACTGTTTGACCTCAATACTACTGAAAAATTAGTCACTTGAAAGATCTGCTCATGTTCTACTAGTATAGTTTTTAGACAGCTTATTCTAGACATTCAATATAACAAGTTGATTCAACTTCATCATTGTTGTACGAAGCTAATCTTCATGCTCATCATGTGAAACCTCACAGTATCATCAGATAGAAACAACTAAGCAGCTTTCATTTAACTTCTTTATACTCTTGAGAGATAAACCTGCTATTTTCGAATCTGTGAACTTATTGTCTTAGAGATCTCTTAATCTGTTCTTATTTCATCACTTCCTTTGGGGAGAGAGAGAGAGTGGTATTCTGAGGTATTCTGAGAGAGAGTGGATTCTGAGATAGAGTGGTATTCTGAGAGAGAGAGAGAGTGAGTCCGCTGTTCTGAGTTCAAATTTTTCTTTGATATTCAGAATCTTCTGTTCTCTGATTGATTGCTTCACTTTTATTCAAGCAAGATGAATTTTTCCTGTCAAATAAAACTCAAAAACTCGTATTGTTGCCATCATCAAAAAGGGGGAGATTGTTGTATTCCTGTGATTTTGATGATGTCTAACAATATAAGTAAATTGAGTTTGCATAAAGAAATGGTCATTGCATCATCAATAGCAAATGTCATATGTGTTGCATGTCTTTTAACCAAGTCAAGTCGATGCACCATTGATCTTCATGTTATCAGGACGATGCAACATCGGTCTTTGGTTGTAAGGTCGATGCTCCATTGGTCTTTCATGGTTGTCAGGTCGGTGCAATCAAGAGACAGGTCTATGCATCAGTGTCAGCTTATATAATTAAGGATGACTTACTCAGAGTCGTTAAAGAAATAAGGTCGATGCAGATGGCTGCAATGTAAAGAAGATAGGTCGATGCAGAAAAGGGCTTCGGTATATCAGGTCGAGGCGGATAGAGTTTTTGTGCTAAGAAAAGTCGACGCACAATTGTTAAGGTCGATGCACATGAAGACTTAAAGCTCTTAAGGTCGATGCACATGAACACGTGAAGGTGTCAAGGTCGATGCACATGAAGACTTAAAGCTCTTAAGGTCGATGCACATGAACACGTGAAGTCAAGTTCGATGCATCCAAGCAACTCTAGATATAAGGTCGATGCAGCTATTTTGACACCTGTTGGCAAGGTCGATGCACTTTAAGCAATTCAGGAGAAAGGTCGATACACCTCAGTTATGATCAGCGCAAAGGTCGGTGCAGCTATTTCAAGACTACTATAAGGTTGAAGCAGTTGAAGATGCTATGCCTATAATGTCGATGCATCTCAACAACATAAGGTCGATGCAGCAACTTCAAATCTGCTAGTAAGGTCGATGCATGAACACAAGCCCAAGTACTCAGGTCAAAGTAGATTCTCATGCGGTAATAGTCTGAGGATCCGGATTTTAGCATCTCAGCCTGAAATCAGATCCAATTAAGTGTACCAACTACAGTGATAAAATGGCACGTGATCCAAGAAAATATGGCAAGCTTTTCCAGAGGATCAGAGGAAGAATATTCACAGTGCCAGGTGTACTAATCAGAGATCACTAGGTTTTCTGCCTCATCCAACTCAACGGAGACCCTGTTCTATTTAAAGAGGTCCCCTCCCTCGAAGAAAGGTGCTAAAGCTACCGCCATCATTGTCGTTGCATATTCAGAGAGAGAGCCACTGCAGAAGAAATAGAAAGAGAGTATCATCTTGAGAGGAAGAAAGATTTGAGTGCAGCCAGCCCAAGTTCTTAGAAAATTTCTTCAATTGAAGCTACATTACTTTGCTATTTTTCTGTTCGAAACTTCTCTATTTCATTTTGTTCCTTGTTTTGAATGTATTCCTTGTTCTTTCTGAAATCTCTCAAAGGAAGGGAGAGCATTCTCCATGTGGTTCCCTCTGTGGAATCAGAGGAAGAGAGGTCCGATACCTCTGGTTAGGTGAATTGCTGGGAGCAACTCATTGGGTTCCCTCTTGGTAAAGAGGAAGGGAGGTTGATCCTCTGGGTTTTTCCTCTTGGGTTGCAGGAGAAGCAACGAGTTGTTCCTTGGGGAAGTTGTGTGATAGCGTTTGTTGCAGACTGAGTCTGCTGTGAATGTTGCTTGGTTAAGCAAGGGAACCTCACTCAGTTTGAGTGAAGGAGTGGACGTAGGCAGACCTTGGGTCTGACCGAAGCACTATAAAAATTGCTGGTGTTCTGTCTGATGGTTTGTTAATTTGGTATTTCGCTTCTGATTCTACTGCGTTGAGTGTTTAGCTTTACCTTCTGAATGAGCTGTAACACCTACATGATATATCAAATGGCTTGGCTGAAAGGATATGTTACCCCTATTTGGAAGGCTACTCCTTGCGTGAGGAGATCTTCTGATCAACCCTCCGCCCAGTACCATTGGTTTCGATTGCAAATGCAATCAGAGATTGATTGTGTTTACTTTTGGTATCTCCCTGATGATCTAGTTATGTTTGCGTTTCCTCCTTTATATACACTCTACATGTTCGATGGGTGGTTCCTTCCATGCGTGAGATATTCTTAGTCTACCGTTGCTTGGTCAATATCATTCACCTTAGTTTGCATTTGCACTAAGTAATTTTATACAGACATATTCATCCCCCTCTTCTATATCTATCTTTCAAGCTATCACCATCTCATGGTGCATGCACCGCTGTGGCTGTTTAACTGGGGTTGATGAGGGTGAGATGGCTAGCTCATGCTTCGCTACGAAGGGATCTAGCCCTGGCATCTCCTTGTATGTCTAGGCGAAGCAGTCTTTGTATTTGAGCAGGAGTTGCTGGTAGCCCCGCTTTAGGGCGCTAACGAAAGTTGGCTGGTGGGCTTCATCTCCACCCAAATTGATTTCAACGAGTTCGTCAACAGTTCCTTAGCCACCATCCTCCAGCTCGGGGGGAGCGGGCTAGAAGTCGATGAAATCCTCATCATCGGTGTCAACTTCGTGTATTTTTTGATTTTCAAAGCCACTGGTTGACGCCGATGGGATTGGGAAATTGTTGTTACTGGGCTCTATCAAGGATTGGTCTGGATCGCTAGCTTCTTGCCAGCGGTTGTCAACTGGTGCTGCTGAGGTTTCCCTGGGGTTGCCTGCTAAAGCTGACAATCCTTTATGGTCAGTGCTCTGGGTACCTTCCTTATCAGGAGAGTTTGTCGAACTAAGTCCTTCGACAGGCTGGGTAGAAGGAGGAGCTTCTTCAGCCCTAATATTTTCACAGGGAGGCGAGGAGGACTCCTCGACTGCTTGAACTAGAATGTTGGCTTTAACGGGGAACGAGATCAGGATCTCCTCTTCTTCATCCCCGGAGCTGTCAAATTTTGCATCGACTTTAGCCTGGTCATCGACTGGCTGTGTCAAGCCTACGGCGTTGACTTGCGTAATAGACACAAAAGTCTGGGTCTTGGTCGTAGCGAAGTCCCCTGGTATCCTTATGAAAGAATGGGGGTTGCCCCCGGACCTGCGAAGGGGTCCACAGTTGGTAGAAATACCTTTGCTGTGCGGAACCTTGCCATTGGGGAATGTGTTGCTTTAGGCACATTTCCCGAATATGCGACGGCAGGTCATCCATTATTTGGACTGCTTCAGGGGTATCATCGGCTCGTTTAGACCAACCGAGGTCGTCTTCTGGTGGGGCTTGCGGGGCCATGTCTCCCTTATAGCAGACAATGGGCTTATCCTTGTTAGCCTTCCTCTTATTTCTGAGTTATTGTTTGTAAGTAATGACAAATGTTGTGAGTGGATCAACCTTGTGCTCTTCTGATGCACACGAGAGCTAGATGCAGTCTGGCGGTAAGTGTAATGTCCCAGATCTTTGCTGGATCCTTAGTAGGTCTTGTTGGATCTTTATTGGATCTTTCGGATCTGTTTCGGTGAGTTTCGGTTCACTTTTGTGGCTTCCGAGTTGAGCTTTACGATCCGTGTGGGTTTTTCTCTCGTACTAGCTACGGAACCCTACGGTGAGTTTACTTGTCAATTCATCAACTCGCGGATGCTACAGCGACGATGTACTCTTCGAGCCGGTCGTTTTGACTATTTTTGCGTATTTTTCAGAGTTAGGCCCAAAAATCAGATTTTTCAGAAATTAGGAAAACTCCTAATTTCTTTTCCTATTTCTTTTCCTTCCTCTCTCCTCCCATCTCATTTCACCGCCGCCTTCTCTCTCTCCCGTTTTCTCTCCTCTCGAGCTTCCTCGGCTCCGGCTGTAGACGGAGGACCTATGGGCGAGTGCTGGGGATGATGTGGAGCTGATTGGGTGCGCGACGGAGCGAAGATGGAGTGGTTTTGGTGCGATCCCGAATGGTGGATTCAAAGCTGGCGTTTGAGCTCACGGCACGGTTTTCGGTGCGGTTTAGTCCCTTCGGGGCACGGTTTCTTCGGTGGAGGTAGGGTGACGGATCACCCCTTTTCCCTGCCCGTTTTCCCTGCCATTGCACGTTGTTCGGCGAGGAAACGGCTGAGTTTGGGCTCGTTTAGCCTAAATCATGATTTTCGGGTTTTGTAGGGTTCACCGGAAAACGGCAACCATTTGCGACGTAGTTAGTATCAAATTGACCGCTGGGATGTCTGGATCCCATCCATGCTAGTTTCGTGTCGATCGGTCGTCATTCGAGGCCGGTAGGAGTCCGGGAACCTCGGTGACTCGTTTTGGGTCGATTCGTTAGAATCGCCCCGATCTTGCGTTTTAGCGCGTGCATGTGGGCTTTTTAGCCTCCAAATGTTGTTTTTTATCGTGTAGCTTTGTTTCCCCTGCGCTTCGGCGTCAATGGGGCGTGGAACGGGCCGATTCGGCCATTCCTCTATTTTCCCGCCGTGGCCGGTGTAGCGGTCGTACCAGAGACCGTCACAGTCTCTGACGGCCCTACGATAGACCGCCACAGCATCTGTTCGTTTTATAAAGTTTTCATGGAGTGTGACGGCCCAGGTGTGGTGCGTCACAGCTCTCTGACACGTCCGGGTGTATGCGTCACAACTATTTTGTCGTCTTGTGTTTTGGTTAAGTCGGTTCCTCTGACGCGCCTGCCCTGGTGCGTCAGGCTCGCGTAATGCGCCTACCCCTGGCCGTTACGTTCTGTTTGACCGGATTTGACCGGGTCAGTCGGTTCGTATAGCGGCTGTGCCCCTGTGTGTCACAACTGTGTAACGCGCCTGCCCCAGGCCGTTACACTCTGTTTGGCTGAGCTGGGTGGCTGTCCGTTAGCTCTAACGGCCCTGCCCCCATGCGTCACGGCGTTGTAACGCGTCCGTCGTGGACCGTTACATGCTGTTTGTCTAAGTTTTCAGACTTGGGTCGGTTGGCGTAACGCGCCTGCTCTCGCGCGTTAGGTCGCTGTAACGCACCTAGCGTCGTGCGTTACGTGGCTTGCGTTGTGGTTTTGTGCTTGTTGGCTCTGACGCGCCTGCCCTGGTGCGTCAGGCGCCTGTAACGCCCCTGTGGTGGTGCGCTACAGCCCTGTTGTGGCCGAGATGGCCGTTGGGTGTTCGGTGTTCGCCCGTGTGTTGGGCAGTCGTAGGTTGGTGTTCTAGGGCTGTGTTTGTGTGGCAGTGGTCTTCTGGATCAGTCGGTTCAGGTGACTGGGTGCCGTCTTTTCCCTGACTGCGACAGTTCCCTAACGACGCAATCTAGAATTGCCAATGTCCTTGTCTCTGGTTTCGTGGCGGATGTTCCTTGACTGCTAGGTCTGCCTAGTGGTTGAATGACGGTCCGTTCTGCTAGAGCGTGGTTTTTGTCATTTCAGTTTCTGCTTGTCTTGGCTTGGTCTCGTGGTTTGCCCGTGACCCGTGGGTGTCTATTGACGTCCTATGAGGGCAGTAACCATGATGGGACAGCCAGGAGTGCTTGTGCATGCCGTGTTTTGTGTCGGTGCTGTCTGGCTCCGGTCAACCAAGGGTTACCCAGGGGTTGACAGGTAGCTTTGTGTGTCTCGACGGTTTTGTCCAGCTCGAGACATTGGTTCTGGATACCTCGAGGTGTTGCCTTGCCTCGGTCCGTGTGTCCAAGCGTGCTGAGGGTCCTCGGTGTTCCCTCAGGTCTCCGTGAGTCATTTTCTGCAGAGCATCGTTTTCCCGTGGCATAGGATTAGACCGATTGGCGGCTTGTTCCGGTGTCAGTGACGATCTTGCCTTTGAGTCGTCCGACTCAAGGATCGTCATGTGAGTAGGTCTAGTTGCCTTGCCCTGAGTCTGTCGGTAGTGGATGTGCTGCCATTGGTGCTTCGAAGTACGTGCTATTAGGCGTTCTTGCCTGCTTGTACTTCAGCACCCGTGTTTTTGAGTCTCTGTGTCTTGTGAGCCTCCGCTTATTGTAGCCCAAAGGCCTTTGAGTTGTCGACCCGCCTGCGGATGGCGGGGGGGTGTTCCCGACAAGCGGTTTGTAAGCTAGTTCCGTCGGCTCCCAGCCAACAGTAGCGTCCTACCGAGGGAGAAAACTAGCTAGAGAACCTGGCTTAGGCTAGAGCCAGTGTGTGTAGACGTTGTCAGGGGCTGAGGACTTACGTCGACGGGCGTAGCCCTGACTAGTTACTTGTCGCTGTAGTTCCTGTTTGACTCAGCGTGTGTCTGCGACTCTGCCATGGTTTCAGCGGTACCGTAGGCGAGACACTTGTGGCGCAGCATAAGACGTCAGTGGACGTAGCTGGCTGTTCTTCTTGCGAGGATGTGCTTCCGTCACGTGACGGGTGACTCTCGGCGTTTCTTGTGCGTCATGACCTTCCCGAGTTGGCCTTTCTGTGGCCTTACTCGAGGTCAGTGTGGCGTTGCGTGCACGATGTTCTAGTCGTGTGTGCCGTCGTGTCTGTCCGTCGTCTGTCTGGGTCTTTCCTAGACTTTTGTCTATCCGTCTAGGTCTTTGTCTTAGGCCTGGCGTCGTGTCGATAGATCGGTAACTCCTGAATTTGTCAGATCGGAGTCGCCCTTCTGTCGCTGCTTGGAGCAGTTTGGGGTGCCGAGGTTAGTTCGGCAGCCGCTTGTCTGGTGCGGATTCTCCCCCTTTCCTACTTGTTCCCTACTCCTATTGTTCGCATTCTTTTTACAGCTTCATAGTGTAGTTTCCTGCTTTGCTACACCTCTCATTACTTGTGACGACCCAGAGTTCAGGACACCGATATACCGATAACATCGATACACCGATACCAAGAACTGGGGAAGCCACCCAAGAGGCTGATGAGGCCCCTGAAGGGTTAGTGGGGGTTAGCTGAGGAGTATGCATAATTAATTGCGAATTGGGGCGCGCAATACAAATAAGTATTTAAGATTTAAACACAAGTGCGGAAGCAATTCAAAATAACCAGAGTGATATATATATAACTAGTCCAGAGTCACAAACACTAGTCCACAAGGTACAACTACGCGGGGCATACCCCGGCAAAAGTACAACACAAGCCTCAAAAAGGCAGCTCGTGCTCAGCTGGCAGCTAAAGGAACGGTCCCGAAACAGCACGCTAAACACCGGGAGACGTCGGGCGCGGCTCACCTGAAAGGAGAAGGGTAAGTCACAGCCAGACTCAGTAGGGGTCACGCGGATCCCTACCTCGCACTAAACAAGCGAACAAGCATAAATAACAGCAATTAAAGCATGCATTTAAATAAATACACAGGCAATGGCATGAATAACCAAAGACAAGAAAGCTATAAACTCTATCTAAGCAAGTATAACAGCTAACACATGCCACTACTAATTAAATGCAAGCGATCAAAGCTAAAACTACCAAATAGAATGAGCTGCAACTAATCCAAACAACAAGGAAGGACAACCACTGGAGCAGAAACCAGAAGCGTCCACTGACGGCTTACACTGCGTCTCAAGCACTCGCAGTCGACGAAGCGACAAGCTAAGCGCGTAAACAGTACCAAACCAAGTGACCAGTCGGAGTGACACCCGTCGGTGTCAGCCCACAGTCTCCGACCACGTGTGCACACACTGACTCTAGCCTGAGCCAGGCCCTCTAACTAGTTTTCTCCCTTGGCAGGACGCTACCATTGGCTGGGAGCCCACGGAACTAGCTTACAAACCGTGAATGGGAAATATACCCCTCCGCCATCCTCAAGCGGGTCGGTACTCAACAGACCTTAGGGCAACAACAGTGGCTCCATTGCCTGGAAAGAAAAGCTATTCTATTGGCATATAAAACACGCCACAATATAGTAAAACAATACAACTATGGCATGAATATAGAACGGAACGCATAAGCAATGGGCTGGGAACATAACCAGACTGACGGGCAAGCGACGGTCAGAGGCCCACGCGCTACTTGGAAGTGACGGTCGGGGACTGGTGCGTTACATCAAGAGTGACGCGCTGGTCTCCAGCCGTTACTCCCTCCCGAGTTCCGACTCACAGGTGCAGGGGGGAATGTGACGGTAGGGGCCCTGCGCGTCGCTTCCAAGCGGCGCGGTAGGTCACCGCCGTTACATCCTCCCGAGTACCAAACCCAAAGGCCCTGAAGGGGAGAGTGACGGTGGGGGTCCTATGCGTTGCTTCCAAGCGACGCGCGGGAACTCCGCCGTTACTTTCACCCGAGGCTTAAAACAACACACAGCGTTCCAAACGATAGCAGATGAAGCGACGACCCAGTCTCGGCGCGTCGTTACAAGCGACGGCCGGTCGACAGACCGCCGGGCTCACCGCCTCACCGAGCTAACGAAAAACAACGAACGAGTAACGGATGGGGTTCCCACCGTTACTCTCCAAACGACGCCCCTCGATAGGCCGTTATTTGGGAAGTGACGCATCCATCTTGGACCGTCAGGCAAGTGACGGTTCCTGGCAGGACTGTCACTGCACCTGGGTTACGGGCGGGTACGGTTTATAAACCGAAGCCCTCCCGGACGGCTGAAAACGCCGGGTATCGACGAAAAACCTGATAACCTGTCAAACCACGCATGCTAGACAGCAATTTAACATCTAAATCTAGCACATGCAAGGCCTAAAACGCATCAAACTCAAGATTTAGGCTAAAACCCCAAAAAATGGAAATATGAACATCATGCATGCTACGGGGTGCTAATCAACAAACGGGCTAAAGGAAACGATCCTAGCAAGATCGAGGTTCCATCCCCCTACCTTTCGCAAGCCGAAACCGTCGAACGGGCCGCATGCAAGGAGGAAGAGCCACGGAGCTTCCACGCTCCACCTCGCTCCCACGATCACCGATCCACGCCGAAGTGGACACCCACGCGCTCTACTCGACGCGAGGAATCCAACGGTGCCAACCTCGTCTCAATCCGACGCCGTCTCGACCACGATCCCTAAGAGAGGAGAGGGGGTGGCCGCACGGAGGAGAGAGAGAGAGAGTGAAATGAGAGATCGACGGGGGAGAGAGAGTGAGGGTGAGAGATATATAAAATAAAAATAAAATTAATATATATATAATATAATCATTATATATAAAAAAATCTTATTAATATTCAATAACCCTCAAACAGCTCCGAACAAATCTGGAAAAATGCCAGACAAATTCCTAAAAATCCTGGAAAATAGCCAGAAATACCAGAACAATTAATAGAACAAATACCACGAAGGATCCATTAAGGCACGGGCCTTACAGTCCCTCCCTCCTTACAGAAATTTCGCCCTCAAAATTTACAACAACCGAAAAGGAGGAAACTGAGAAAGGACTTATACCTCACTGGAACAAGAAAGGAAAAAGCTGACGCATCTCATCTTCACGCTCCCAAGTAGACTCGTTACCAGAGTGACGCTGCCAAGCAACCCTTACCAGAGGAATAACCTTATTTCTCAACCGCTGCTCACGACGGTCTTCAATTCCGATAGGAAACTCTTGCATGGACAAATCAGCAGTCACCTCGGGCCACACTGAATCATCGAGAACATGAGAAGCATCAGACACATATTTCCTCAACTGAGACACGTGGAACACATCATGAATAGCTTGCATGGCCGCCGGCAGTTGCAAACGATAAGCCACTGAACCAATAGCTTCAACAATCGGAAAAGGGCCAACATACCGCGGACTAAGCTTTCCACGCTTCCCAAACCTGGAAACACCCTTCATTGGAGATATTTTAACAAACACCATATCTCCTGGCTCAAATTGTAGTGGACGTCTGCGTCGATCTGCATAACTTTTCTGTCGACTCTGAGCCGTCAACAATCTCTGTCTGATCAGACGAACCACATCAGAACACTGCTGTACCATGTCCGGTCCTGTCAACAGTCGGTCCCCAACATCAAACCAGTTCAGAGGAGTACGACAAGGACGACCATACAGCGCTTCATAAGGAGCCATGCCAATACTGGAGTGAAAACTATTATTATAAGCAAACTCAACAAGTGGCAAATGCTGACCCCACGAACCTTGCCAATCAAGGCAACACGATCTCAGCATGTCCTCCAAAGTCTGAATAGTTCTCTCTGACTGTCCATCTGACTGTGGGTGATATGCTGAACTGAAAGCTAACTCAGTGCCCAAAGCTTTCTGGAAACTACGCCAGAAGCCAGAGGTAAAACGCGGGTCACGATCTGACACAAGTGAAACAGGAATTCCATGCAGCGGCACGATCTTCTGCACATAGAGCTCTGCCAATCTCTGCACACTCCAAGTAACTTTAATTGGCAACAATCTGGCGATTTTCGTCAATCTGTCGACAAGCAACCAGATTCCATCAAAACATTGAGAAGTTCGAGGCAAACCCACCACAAAATCTGTAGTAACATGGTCCCATTTCCACATCGGAATCTCTAATGGCTGAAGCAGACCACCTGGCTTTTGATGTTCGGCCTTAACTAACTGACAAGTCAAGCACTTAGAAACAAAAATAGCCACGTCCTTCTTCATGCCGGGCCACCAAAACCGCTTCTTCAAATTCTGATACATCTTGGTGACACCAGGGTGAATAGCAAAACGGGAACCATGGGCTTCACTCAGAATCTCATTCCTCAAATCATTATCAACGGGAATATACAATCTGCCCTGGAAACTGACGACCAGCTCGTCATCAAATTCCACACCATATCTTGATATAACACGGGCCAAATCAGAATCAGCTTGCTGGGCTTCTAAAATCTGCTGATACAAAGCTGAACCCAAAACCAAGCTAGCACAAACTGCCATCCTCGGATCGGCAGGAATCTCTACACACAATGCCTCGCTCGGAAGCTGTTCCCACAATTTCCATTCATGAAGCAACAAATGACTGACCTGTACTTTCCTGCTCAGAGCATCGGCCACAACGTTCGTTTTACCTGGCTGATAGGAGAGTGTAAAGTCATAATCCTTCATGTATTCCATCCATCGCCTCTGCCTGAGGTTCAGATCTTTCTGGGAGAAAATATACTGTAAACTCTGATGATCAGTAAAAATCTGAAATTTCTCGCCGTACAGATAATGTCTCCAGATCTTCAAGGCAAAAATAACTGCAGCTAGCTCTAGATCATGAGTGGGATAATTTCCTTCATGCTGTTTCAATTGCCGAGATGCATATGCGATAACCTTACCATGTTGCATCAGCACTGCACCCAAACCTACTCGAGACGCATCTGTACAAACAAGAAAACCACCCGAGTCGGAAGGCAAAGTCAACACTGGAGAAGAAGTCAATAGCCTTTTCAATTCAACAAAGCTAGCCTCACACCGATCCGACCAGACAAATGGCACACCCTTCCGTGTCAATTTAGTCATCGGTGCTGCAATCTTCGCAAAATCCTGAATGAATCTGCGGTAATACCCAGCCAATCCTAAAAAACTTCGTATCTCCGTGATGGTCCTCGGTCTCTGCCAACTCAAAACGGCATCAATCTTTGCAGGGTCTACTGCCACTCCATCACCAGAAATCACATGGCCAAGAAAATGAATCTCCCGAAGCCAGAATTCGCATTTACTGAGCTTCGCATAAAGCTCGTGATCTCTTAGAGTCTGCAGAACGATCCTCAAATGCTGCACATGATCATCAACAGAGGCAGAATAAATCAAGATATCATCAACAAAGATCACCACAAAATGGTCCAGAAATGGACGAAAGATACGCTGCATTAGGTCCATGAAAGCTGCTGGGGCATTAGTCAAACCAAATGGCATGACTAAAAATTCAAAGTGACCATATCGAGTACTGAAAGCAGTCTTCTCCACATCAGATTCCCGGATCCGTAACTGAAAATAGCCAGACCGGAGATCAATCCGTGAAAAGACAGTAGTAGACTGTAACTGGTCAAACAAATCATCAATCCTGGGGAGCAGATACTTATTCTTGATAGTCGCCTGATTCAGCTGCCTGTAATCAATACAAAGCCTCAGGTTTCCATCTTTCTTTTTCACAAACAGCACTGGGGCACTCCACGGAGAAAAACTGGGACGAATATAACCTTTCTCCAGTAACTCTAGTAGCTGTGCACGCAGTACTTTCAATTCAGCTGGAGCCATACGGTACGGCGGCTTTGCTAAGGGGCCAGTACCTGGAATCAGTTCAATCACCATCTCAATCTCTCGCTCTGGGGGCAAGCCTGGCAACTCGTCAGGAAACACATCAGGGAACTCACAGACAATCGGAATATCACAAACATCCCGTCGTGGTTTTTCAACAACCACCACTGAAGCAAGGAAGCCCTGACAACCTGCGCTAAGCAACCTATAGGCTCGAATAGCAGAAATAATCATACGAGAAGATCGGGATCGAATACCTTGAAAATAAAAGGCTGATTTTCCCTGGGGCTGAAAATAGACTTTCTTCGATCTGCAGTCAACCACAGCTCCATAATGCTCCAACCAATCCATTCCCAGAATAACATCATAATCTGCCAGCTGCAACGCATACAATCTCGCCGGCAACTGGTGATTATCAATCATCACAGGAGACTCGTCCAAACACAGAGGAGTAACCATGAAATCTCCAGAAGGTAATTCCACAAATAACTCACAAGACAGCTCAGAAGTCGGTTCCTCAATACAAGCCATAAAATCCTCAGAAATAAAAGAGTGAGAAGCACCAGAATCAAACAAGACATGAGCTGAATGACCATAAAGCATAATCGTACCTTCCACAAGATGGGACGCAGCAGCATCAGCTCTTGTCAAATGAGAAACTTTGCCTTTCTGCTTCTTAGAACCAGCTGAAGATTGCTGAGAAGACGCCGACGCCTGAGAGAAAAATTTCTGTGGAGCTTGAGGTGCAGGAGGTCTAAACTGCGGCTGAGGTTGAGAAAACTGAGGAGCTTGCAATGGATTCGGCCTCAGCGGGCAATCCCGAACCACATGACCAGGTTGGTCGCACCGAAAGCAAACAACAGGAAGAGAACACGGCTGGCCCTTATGATGACCACCGCATCTCCGACACGTCCACGGCTGACTAGCAGCTGAGCTCTGCCGAGTCTGAGAAGAAGGCGCTGTCGGCTGCTGCACAGAATCTGTACCAGACGGCTGCTGAGAAAACTTCTTCTTCTTCTTGAACCTTTTGAACTTGGGCTTAGAAGGAGAGGAAGCACTGGAAACCTCTGACTGGACCGAAGGAACACCGGGCACGGGCTGTCGGTAAGACTGCTGAACCTGAGCTACCGGCTGCACTGACCCTGCCTGGGGATATCCACCCGGTCTCGCCATCTCCAGCTCTAAAGCTACAGCTGTCTGACACGCAGTATCGAGATCCGCAACACGACTCGCTATCAACGGCATCTTCAACTCTGGCCTCAACCCACGCAAGAATTGCTGGGTCTTCAAAGCTTCACTGGCCAGCACATGGGGCGCATACTGACCCAATTCCAAGAACTTATTCCTGTACTGAAGCACGGTCATACTGCCCTGGGTCAATTCCATAAACCGATACATCTTATCCATCTGCAAGCAGGCAGGATTATAGGCACGCTCAAAAGCAGCAACGAACTCTGCCCAAGTGATTTGCCGAAGAGGTCTGGATCGAAAGGAAATCTGCCACTCGGCTTTCCACCACGCAATGGATGTACCCTGGAGTTGAAAGGCAGCGAGCATGACTTTTTCATCTTCAGCACATTCCATCGAGATAAACACACGCTCTATCGCGTCCAACCATTTCCTCGCGACTTCTGGATCAGCTTGGCCATTGAAAGCAGGCGGATTGAACATAAGAAATTCTTTCAAAGCCTTGCCTCGGCTGCCAGGCACTTCAGCTTGAACGATCGGCACTGAAGGAGCAACTGGAACGACAGGAACAGCGGGAACCGCAGGAGGAGGTGCAGAACCGCTATCTTCCCTGGGCGCATCTCGAGGAATACGAGGAGCTCGAGGAGGTCTTCCTCGACGAGGCGGCATAATTATGCTGCCAAAAACACAATCAACAATAAGATCCATCAATCATACGGAAAACATCCTATGCCAGCAAGAGACGACAACAGGACTAGCTCTGGACCAAGCGTCAATTCCAATTCTGTACGCAAATCCTCAACTTACGCTCTGATACCATCTGTGACGACCCAGAGTTCAGGACACCGATATACCGATAACATCGATACACCGACACCAAGAACTGGGGAAGCCACCCAAGAGGCTGATGAGGCCCCTGAAGGGTTAGTGGGGGTTAACTGAGGAGTATGCATAATTAATTGCGAATTGGGGCGCGCAATACAAATAAGTATTTAAGATTTAAACACAAGTGCGGAAGCAATTCAAAATAACCAGAGTGATATATATATAACTAGTCCAGAGTCACAAACACTAGTCCACAAGGTACAACTACGCGGGGCATACCCCGGCAAAAGTACAACACAAGCCTCAAAAAGGCAGCTCGTGCTCAGCTGGCAGCTAAAGGAACGGTCCCGAAATAGCACGCTAAACACCGGGAGACGTCGGGCGCGGCTCACCTGAAAGGAGAAGGGTGAGTCACAGCCAGACTCAGTAGGGGTCACGCGGATCCCTACCTCGCACTAAACAAGCGAACAAGCATAAATAACAGTAATTAAAGCATGCATTTAAATAAATACACAGGCAATGGCATGAATAACCAAGCGCTAGAAAGCTGTAAACTCTATCTAAGCAAGTATAACAGCTAACACATGCCACTACTAATTAAATGCAAGCGATTAAAGCTAAAACTACCAAATAGAATGAGCTGCAACTAATCCAAACAACAAGGAAGGACAACCACTGGAGCAGAAACCAGAAGCGTCCACTGACGGCTTACACTGCGTCTCAAGCACTCGCAGTCGACAAAGCGACAAGCTAAGCGCGTAAACAGTACCAAACCAAGTGACCAGTCGGAGTGACACCCGTCGGTGTCAGCCCACAGTCTCCGACCACGTGTGCACACACTGACTCTAGCCTGAGCCAGGCCCTCTAACTAGTTTTCTCCCTTGGCAGGACGCTACCATTGGCTGGGAGCCCACGGAACTAGCTTACAAACCGTGAATGGGAAATATACCCCTCCGCCATCCTCAAGCGGGTCGGTACTCAACAGACCTTAGGGCAACAACAGTGGCTCCATTGCCTGGAAAGAAAAGCTATTCTATTGGCATATAAAACACGCCACAATATAGTAAAACAATACAACTATGGCATGAATATAGAACGGAACGCATAAGCAATGGGCTGGGAACATAACCAGACTGACGGGCAAGCGGCGGTCAGAGGCCCACGCGCTACTTGGAAGTGACGGTCGGGGACTGGTGTGTTACATCAAGAGTGACGCGCTGGTCTCCAGCCGTTACTCCCTCCCGAGTTCCGACTCACTGGTGCAGGGGGGAATGTGACGGTAGGGGCCCTGCGCATCACTTCCAAGCGGCGCGGTAGGTCACCGCCGTTACATCCTCCCGAGTACCAAACCCAAAGGCCCTGAAGGGGAGAGTGACGGTGGGGGTCCTATGCGTTGCTTCCAAGCGACGCGCGGGAACTCCGCCGTTACTTTCACCCGAGGCTCAAAACAACACACAGCGTTCCAAACGATAGCAGATGAAGCGACGCCCCAGTCTCGGCGCGTCGTTACAAGCGACGGCCGGTCGACAGACCGCCGGGCTCACCGCCTCACCGGGCTAACGGAAAATAACGAACGAGTAACGGATGGGGTTCCCACCGTTACTCTCCAAACGACGCCCCTCGATAGGCCGTTATTTGGGAAGTGACGCATCCATCTTGGATCGTCAGGCAAGTGACGGTTCCTGGCAGGACCGTCACTGCACCTGGGTTACGGGCGGGTACGGTTTATAAACCGAAGCCCTCCCGGACTGCTGAAAACGCCGGGTATCGACGAAAAACCTGATAACCTGTCAAACCACGCATGCTAGACAGTAATTTAACATCTAAATCTAGCACATGCAAGGCCTAAAACGCATCAAACTCAAGATTTAGGCTAAAACCCCAAAAAATGGAAATATGAACATCATGCATGCTACGGGGTGCTGATCAACAAACGGGCTAAAGGAAACGATCCTAGCAAGATCGAGGTTCCATCCCCCTACCTTTCGCAAGCCTAAACCGTCGAACGGGCCGCATGCAAGGAGGAAGAGCCACGGAGCTTCCACGCTCCACCTCGCTCCCACGATCACCGATCCATGCCGAAGTGGACACCCACGCGCTCTACTCGACGCGAGGAATCCAACGGTGCCAACCTCGTCTCAATCCGACGCCGTCTCGACCACGATCCCTAAGAGAGGAGAGGGGGTGGCCGCACGGAGGAGAGAGAGAGAGAGAGTGAAATGAGAGATCGACGGGGGAGAGAGAGTGAGGGTGAGAGATATATAAAATAAAAATAAAATTAATATATATATAATATAATCATTATATATATAAAAATCTTATTAATATTCAATAACCCTCAAACAGCTCCGAACAAATCCGGAAAAATGCCAGACAAATTCCTAAAAATCCCGGAAAATAGCCGGAAATACCAGAACAATTAATAGAACAAATACCACGAAGGATCCATTAAGGCACGGGCCTTACATTACTTCTGTTGCTTCCTGTTCCGTGTTTTACGTGTTTTTCAGTGGGGATTCGCGTGACCCCTACTGAGCCTCTGTTTGGAGACTCACCCCTGCTTTTCAGGTGGGCGTCGTCGTCTTTGTTCGTGGTTCCTGGTGTGGCGCGTCTGTAGCTGCCAGCGGTACCTACGTCGGGTTTCCCCAGACCTTAGTGTACGTTCTTTTCCTGTGGCCTATACTTATCTTTAATTTTCTGGACTAGACTCTAATGTAATTGATAAATTGAACTGTTAATTAAAAAGTAATGTTATTTCTGCTACTTTAGCAAATCGATCTAATGAAATTTAATTACTTACTGTTCTATCTTTGTGGCTTCAATGTACTCTACACATGCCTTTTTCCCTTCGGAGCTTTACCGCTCTTGGGAGGCCTCGCGGGTTCCATGTGGTATCACGTGTATTCGGTAGTCCTACCGGGTATACCTGGTATCCGGGATCCGGGTCGCCACAGCAAGCATATGCTCTTGTCGATGGATCAGCTAATGAGATTAGCCTCGAAGTCAATTTTACGCCTCTCGGGGCAGTCTAGAGTTGACTTAGAGCTGAGGCGTAGCCGATGAAGCTTAGCCTTCTCTTCGTCAACGGAGAAGAGATCATCATCATCTTCCTCTGAGAGCCAACCATTGCTTTTGCTTTTGATTTCGGGGTATGGGCTGAGTCCCCCGAAATAAAGCGCAGCGTCGGTAAGATTGCATTCTGCTAGAGTGAATGGGGACAGGTCTGCGAAGACCGTATGATGTTCTCCATTCTTGGCATATTTGATGCACTGGTGGAGAGTCGACGGAATGACCCAGTTTTCATGCAACCAGGGTCTGCCTAGTAGCACTTTTTAAGAAGTGTTGGCATCGATGATGTAGAACGTCACCTTAGAGGTAAAATCATCGAGTATCAAGTTGACATCTACCCGACCGAGGACATCCTCGGTGTCTTGGTTGAATCCTGATATTTTGACCGCTTGAACCTTCTAAAGGTATAGGGTCAAATACAGAGTCTTGAAGGTTTTGAGCGGCATGATGTTGACAGCAGCACTGGCGTCCACCAGGATCCTGTTTACCTCATGCCCATTGATTTTCCCTCTCATGTAGAGGGGGCGATTATGACATAGAGGAAAAAGTAGCATGTCTTTCTCTGTGAAGGAGATAGTGGCTGTGAAGGCTTCATATGCTGCCACCTTCATTTCTATAGCATGTGCTTCATAGACCTCAGGTTCCTGGAGTATCTTGATGAGAGCTTCTCTTAGCTCCTTACTCCAAGTGATGGCCTCCCAGATTGTAACGCTGGCGGGAAACTGCTTCATCTGGTGAAGGACCTTCCGGTTGGCTCGAGCATCCTCTAATGATGGTAGTATGTCAGGCTGGATCTTATGTGAGCTGCCGCGCTGCTCCCCATCGGGGAGTTGTACTGCCTTGCCTTTGTCACAAGGGTCAGACTAGTTCTGATCGATTGCGAGCTCTTGGAACAGGGGTGCCAATGATGGCTCTTCTGGGAGTGGCTGGCGAGTTGGCTTGTCCTTGCCGGACGGGCCTGCTCGATCTTCAAAAGTGACCGAAACTGGTGCAGGGACCGGAGCGCTGATAGGGACCCCCCCCCCATGCTGGAGGGGTCGAAGATGTTGGGACCCCCCCAAATTTCTATGTCTGGAATGGGGGTAGGTTCTTCTCCTCGGAAGAGGATAGTTCACTCCGGATCGAAGGTGAACGGATGGGGAGGCAACTCGGGGATTCTCCCACGACCTCTACCACGTCCTCGGCTGCGACCCCGACCGCGGCCTGTGTTCTCCAGAGTTGGCTGCACCCCGAGCGGAGTGGTGGTTCTCTGTCTGGTCCGAGAGGCCACCAGCTCACCTCGTCGAGGAGTATTAATGTTGTTAGGGGGTGGGATAGCCACCATGCTGCAGGTGCAGCCTCGAAGCATCTGTTCCAGCTGCTCGGTGGTGATCTCCCTATCTTTGTAGAACAAGGAGAGTTCTTCTAGGATGAGGAGCCTTTCACAATTCTTGATTTTTTGGATCATGTCTTGGATCTAGTGCCACGTCTCGACGCGGAATATTGAGGGCGTGAGCAAGTCGTAATCAAGCGTGTCGATCAGAGCATGTTCAAATTTAATTCTAAGACAAAGATTGATGAGAACATGATACTTTTATTCCATCAAAATAGAGGTTTACATTGTTAATTCATAAGCCATAAAGGTAAATTACAAACTTCCAAACCCAAAGTACATGATTCTTGTAAAACACTAATGATCTACATAAATCCTAGGGAAAAGAAAATCACTCTTTCACTCTTGTCCATTCCCTTGTTCAATGTCATTTCCTGCAACAATTTAACCAAAACGTAGGGTGAGCAAAAAGCTCAGTAGGATTTTATATCTCTAAAAACTAGGCAATCTTTAAGTGTTTAACAATTTAAGTAATCTTTCCAAGTTGCATCGAAAAGTGTATAACATGAGTGGAATTTCCAAGTAATTGAGATAACAAGATATCAAGAGAAATTTTCAAGTAATAACTTGAACAAGTAAAGAATTTCATATAATTGACCATTTCACGTAAGTCAAGTAATTCATGTAATTTTCAAGTAATCGTGTAAACAAGTAACAAGTACGAATAGTGGAATGCCGTAAAAATCTAACAAGTCATGCACTTCGGTACAATGTCACACCGTGGTCAATCAACTCCATGGGCACAAGTACTTTCGGGGGCTCCTCCTAGGACCAGACCGGGCCCCATTAATGTCAGGCATTGGGTCGGTGGATCATAAGATCCCAAGTACGATTAGACATCCACTTAACACTATGGCCAATGAATTTCAAGAATAAGATCATTTGTAAAAAGTACAGATCTGGTAAAAATTGCAGAAGTTGCAAGAGAAGTGAATAATAATTTTAAGGCATCATGTTTAACGACATTAAGTCGTGGAATTCAAGAACGAACGGTAATTAGGAAGAAAATTCAAGTAAATAGAACTAATAGAATTATTTTAATTTCATATTTTAATCTTGTGTTCAATAAATTTAACAAGTGTTTAGGCATATTTTCATGAAGTTTTTTAGCCAAAATGCAGATTTTATAGCCAATCAGAATTCTGTTATGAACGTGGTGTAGGTAAGCACCATGTTCACGAAATCATTTGAGAATTCATTCTTAATTCTGTTAAAATTCATAAATATTAAGTTTTAGATAAGATGTATATACTTTTGAATTAAAAGCGTGATTTCACATACTATTGATATTTTTAATGATAATAAGATAGGATAAATGATAATAAGATAGAATAATAGATTTATCATTCAAGAAATAATTTAACATGCTAAAAAGTAATTTTTATACACCAATTTGCTGATAACATGATAAAACCGATTTTTACATGCTGTACGTAATTTTCATATATTTATTTACTGATATTATGATAAATATAGATTTTCATGCTTAAGAAAATATATTTATTATGCTAAAAATAGTTTCATCATGCTGAAAATAATTCTAACATGTTAAAGTAATTTTAAGATGCTAGAAATAATTTTATCATACTGAGAGTAATTTTATCATGCTGAAAATTAATATTTAACATGCTAAAATTAATACTTAACATGCTAAAATAATTCTCATACATTAACTTACTGATGAGATGATAAAAAGAAGTTTATCATGCTGATTACAGAAATTCTCTGATAACAATAAATTTTATCATGCTGAAATAATTTTTTTACATTTATTTACTAATTATTTGATGGGAAAATAGATTTATCATGCTGAAAATAGTTTTTAAATAACTTTAATATGCTGACAATAGTTCTAACATGCTAAAAATAATTCTACCATGCTGGAAATAATTTTATCATGCTGGAAGTAATTTTAACATGCTGAAAGTAATTTTCATGCATCAATTTACTAATTATTTAATAGGAAAATATGTTTAGCCTGCAAAAAAAATAGTTTTAAATGGATTTAACATGCTGAAATATAGTTTTCATATCTTAGTATGGATAAAATAATTTTATCATGCTGGAAGTAATTTTTAACATGCTGGAAATATTTTTCATATATTAGTTTACTAATAATATGGTAAAAATAGATTTTTACATGCTAAAAATAATTTTTATTCTATAAAAATAATTTTTAACATGCTGTAAAAATTAAAACATGCTAATATTACTTTTCCTTATTTTTGGTGACTGAATGCTTACAATTAATGTGGATTCCAAATGCTATAATTCCTATTGTATAGTGACTAAACTTTAGTCCCACATTGGAAGTTAGAAAAACTTCCTTGACTTTATATGTTGGAGAGTTCACCCTTGGGTCAGGATCCAAGGGGCATAAGATGTGGGCTCGAGTTGTATGTGGATACGGTTGGTTGGTACTCTGGGCATGTTTGTGCCGTGCCGTGCCGAGCCGAGCGGAACCGAATCGAGGTTGGTTGGTACTCTGGGCTCGTTCACAAGAATTTTTTTTTTTTGAAATTGTTTTGTCTGACCCTCGGGCATTCCGGGTATTTTTTTGAACGCGTTAGCCTAGACTAGCGCGATCTGAAGATCGCGCTAGCCTTGGATAGCACGATCTGGACATATATATATATATATATATATATATATATATTAAAAAATAGACGGCGGGAAATATGGTGTGTAGGAACGCGCCATGTCGGGGCAGCGCGTTCCTGAACGCGCCCCTGAGGGGCAGCGCATTCTGGTCCCGTGGAAAAATGGGAATACCCCTCTAGTAAAATGACCATAACTTACTCATTTCTTAACAAAATTTAGGGAAACATGTATCAATGGAAAGAGCACTGAAAAATACACAAGATAGCTTGTTTCAATTGAGGTTTAGCTTGAGAGACACCTACCTTTGAGAAGATCTAAGGAAGAGGTGGAAAAATAGCCTCAATAATAAGAAAACCCTTTGATCTCCGAATCTTCCCATCAAATCCCCTCCAATCTCCGCAACAGCATAGCCTAGGCCACTAAGGATGATTTGAGGGTCGAATGGGATCCTATTTATAGCTAAAACTTGTCCAAATTTGTCAAGATTCCTTACCTAATTTTACCAAACCCATTAACTCCGAATTAGAAGAAAATTTCAACTTCTCCTCTTAATCTAGCCTTAATTTGGTGTGAAACCAATGTAAAAACGGCTCGTCTAAGGTGGCTGGTAGGTAAGGGTTGATTCTTGAGTCAATCTTCTAGAAATGGAGTTATTTTAATCCCTTAAATGTCATATTAAACACATGTTACGAATTTAAGGTTAATTTAACCTTTATTGAATCCTCTAACCATTAATTCAACACATTATGGATTATCCAATGGGTCAATTATAATCCTAATCCATTATATGGATTTTTATTGTGCTTACTATGATTTTTCTAAGGGTTAGAGTATTTAATTTCTATTTACCTTAAGTAAATTCAAGTAAATGCATTTATCTAGTTTATTTTATATAGTAAAAATGTAATCTAATTATTTCATGAAGATTGTAATTATATAATTCATTGAAAAAAAAATATTTGTCATTTTAATTTATCGGGTTTCTACATCCTCCCCCACTTAAAAGAATTTGGTCCTCCAAATTCACATTATATAACTAAAATTCAAAAATTCGAATAGAGAAGTCAAATTTCTAACCTGAGATTAAGTTCGGATACTTCTTCTTGATTGACTCTTCCAATTCCCAGGTGGCTTCCTCGAATCCACGCTTGCTCCGTTGAACTTTTACCATCGGAATGGCCTGATTCCTCAGTTGGTATAATTTTTGATCCAGTATCTTGATCGGTCTTTCTTCATATGATAAGTCCTTTTGTAGCTTCCAATCTTCAAACTGTATCACATGCGAAGGATCGTACATGTACTTCCTTAGCATTGATATATGGAAGACATCATGTACACCGGCCAGTTGAGGAGGCAAAGCCAGCTTGTACGCCACCTCGCCGATTCTCTCCAGAATCTCGAAAGGGCCGATAAATCTTGGACTCAAGTTTCCTTTGATGATGAATCTTTTAATTCCACGAGTGGGTGAGATCTTTAAGAAGACGTGCTCCCCCACTTGGAACTCGAGATCTCTCCTCCGATTGTCGGCATAACTCTTTTGCCGTGATTGAACTACCTTCAATCTTTCTTGAATCAACTGGATTTTGTCAGTTGTATCTTGGACAATATCGGGACCAAGCAATCCCTTCTCTCCAACCTCGCACCAGCATAGAGGCAATCTACAGCTTCGGCCATAAAGAGCTTCGAATGATGCCATTTGTATACTTGACTGATAGCTATTGTTATAAGCGAACTTAGTCAATGGTAAATGTTCATGCCAACTTCCGCCGAAATCTATCATGCATGCTCTCAACATATCTTCAATAATCTGATTCGTCCTCTCGGTTTGTCCATCAGTCTGAGGGTGAAAAGCAGTGCTAAATCTTAGCCTAGTACCCATAGATGATTGCAAACATTTCCAGAAGTGAGAGTTGAATCTCAGATCTCGATCCGAAATAATAGAACTTGGAATACCATGCAACCTTATGATCTCTTTCATATATAAGACGGCTAGGACATCCACACTCCATTTAGTATTGATAGATACAAATTGAGCGGACCTGGTTAACCGGTCCATAATTACCCATATAGCATCAAAATCACTTCGGGTCTTCGGCAATCCAACTATGAAGTCCATACCAATATTATCCCATTTCCATTCCGGTATTTCGAGATGCTTGAGTTTACCAGCCGGTTTGAGGTGCTCGGCTTTAACTTGTTGACATACCAAGCATCGACTTACGAACTCGGCTACCTCTCTTTTCATGTTAGGCCACCAGAAAGTTCTCTTGAGGTCTTGGTACATTTTTGTAGCACTGGGGTGAATAGTGTACCTTGACCGATGTGCTTCCTCCAAGATTTTACCCTTGATGCTAGAACAATCGGGTATGCAAGTTCTTCCTTTGAATAATAACCTTCCATCATCAGCCAGAAGGAAATCTGGTCGTTGATCTAGTTTCTCTTTAATTTCGACGATCTTCGGATCATCATCTTGCCGTTCCTTGATTTTTGAGAGTAACTCGGGTTGGAGTCGAATATTTGTAATAAACACTCCGTCTTTCTTCTCCTCCACATTGAGGTTTAAATTTGCCATTTCTTCAAGTAGATGCCATTCTTTAACCATCAAACTTGATAAAAGGACATTGGCTTCCGGCTAAGAGCATCAGCTACGGCATTACCTTTCCCAGGGAGGTATTGTATAGAGAAATCGAAATCCTTTAAGTATTCCAACCACCGTCTTTGTCTCATGTTGAGCTCCTTTTGAGAGAATAAATATTTGAGACTCTTGTGATCGGAATACACAATAAAGGCTTCGCCATAGAGATAATGTCGCCAGATCTTCAATGCAAAGACCACAGCTGCCAGCTCTAGGTCATGCACGGGGTAATTTTCCTCGTGTTTCTTTAATTTCCTTGAAGAATAGGCTATAACCTTACCATATTGCATTAATACGCAACTTAGGCCAATTCTGGATGCATCAGCATACACTTCGAATCCTCCTCCTTCCGTAGGTAATGTGAGAATAGGGGCAATCTTCAGACAATCTTTAAAGTTTAAAAGCTCTTCTCACATTTCCCGGACCATATAAAAGGATTCTCCTTTCTTATCAATCTTGTCAAAGATACCGTAATCTTGGAGAAGTCCTTGATAAATCTTTGATAATATCCAGCCAATCTCAAGAAGCTTCAAATTTCCGTCACACTAGTAGGTCTTTCCCATTTCTTTATGGCCTCAACCTTTGAAGGATCGACAGCGATACCGTTCCGGGAAATTATGTGACCGAGAAAAGAAACTTCCTCCAACCAGAAATCACACTTGTTTAATTTGGCATAAAGCTTGTGATCTATTAATAATTGAAGGGCCTTCTTGAGATGTTCTTCATGTTCTTCCTTTGATTTGGAGTAGATCAAAATGTCGTCAATGAAGACAACCACAAATTGATCGAGGTATGGCCTGAATACGCTGTTCATTAATTGCATAAATGCGATAGGCGTGTTTGTTAGGCCAAAAGGCATAACGGTGAACTCGTAATGCCCATACCTACTCCGAAATGCAGTCTTGTGAATATCCCCCTCCTTGATCTTTAATTGATGATAACCAGATTGAAGATCGATCTTTGAGAAATATCGAGCACCAGAAATCTGGTCGAATAATTCATCAATCCCAGCAATGGATATTTATTCTTGATGGTGAGTTGATTCAATTGCCGATAATCAACACATAGTCTCATCGAACCATCCTTCTTTTTAACAAAGAGGACCGGGGCTCCCCAAGGTGAAGTACTTGGTCGGATAAACCCTTTTTCCAATAACTCCAATAGTTGTTCCTTTAACTCCTTCATTTCAATGGCAGACATCCGATATGGAGCTTTAGAAACTGGTGCAGCTCCCGGAATTAAATCAATAGAGAAGACAACTTCTCTCTCTAGAGGAATACCAGGTAACTCATCTGAAAATATATCAGAATAATCTCGAACGATAGGAATGTCCTTTAGAACGGGTTCCGTGTGCTCGATCATAGTGATAGAAACTAAGAAACTGGCACCACCCTTCCTTAATAATTCTTGACTTTGAGGGCCAAAATGAGAGATATGTGTCTAGAATGCCTGATACTAGAAAATAAGAGGTTGGGGTAACCCATAAAAGTTACCGTACCCAACTTGCAGTTGACACTAGCACTATGTGTAGATAGCCAATCGGCACCCAATATAACATCATATCCGTCCATCTCCATGCATACCAAATCAGCGGGTAAGTTATAACCGCTAATTAGAACTTCACTAGCACGATAGAAATGTTTAATCTTCGTTCCTGTTCCAATAGGGGCAGTAATAGTGAGTGTAGAATCTAATGGAATAGGCCTCATAGGTAAAAGACCAGTAAATCTTCTAGATATAAATGAATGCGTAGTTCCGCTGTCAAATAAGACAGAGGCATGCCTTGAGTACACAGAAAGAGTACCTTCCATGACGCCTCCTTCCTCGGTAGGTTCTGCATCCATAAGAGCTTAAAGTCTTCCATGCTTTTTGACAATAGGTGGAAGCTTCTCTGGTGGAGCTTGCTCGTTGAGAAGAGGACAATTCAGGTTCCTATGCTCTCGACTCCCGCATCGAAGACATGCATCGAGCTTTCTCCAACATTCCTCATCTTTGTGTCCGAGTTTCTCGCAGAATTTACATAATTCCTTTGATGACGTAGAGAAAGGAACAATTTGCTTGTCAAAGGTTCTTGGCTTCTTGTCCCCTTGAAAGTTACGTCCACCCTTGTTGAAATTTCGCCCATCCTTGTTGAAGTTACACCCGTCATTGGGCCTTTTCTTCCCGAAGGAAGGTTTGAAACTTCCGGACCCAGTAACTTGCTCTCTCTTGGCTTCCCTTCCTCGGATGCGATCCGATAACTCGTTACATCTTCTAGGAGTTGTGCTCTCCATTCCCACATCAGAATAAATTTGGATATCCATCAGGACGAGTTGAGTAATATATTGAGGCCTTAAGCCATTTAAGAACCTCCTTACCTTCATTTTGTCAGTACCCACGAGATGTGGAGCGTACCGAGATAATCTTGAGAATTGAGCTTCATATTCGGCTACCGATAAACCCATTTGCTTCAAAGCGGCAAATTCGGAGGCCTTCCTTTCTGGCACTCAGTCAGAAAAATATTTACTATTGAAGTGTTCCACGAACTCTTCCTATAGAATTTGGTCATGCGGTAAAGTAGCTTCTACCGATTCCCACCAGGCACGGGCACTCTTTCCAGTTGGAAAGTAGCGAGTATGACCTTTTCCTCGCCAGCACATTGCATAACTCGGAATATCCTCTCGATCTCCTTAATCTAGTGTTCGGCTTCATCCGGATCCGTAGATCCAGCGAACTTGGGAGGGTTCATGCTTCGAAAATTCCTATGCAAATCACTAGCTCCTCGGTTTGCTCCTCCCTGAGCAACCTATTGGAGGGCTTGTGTTAAGCCTTGAACGGTGCGCTGCATCTCGCGCCATTGAGCTCTCTCGGCGGCCATTTATGAGAATTAGCCTGAAACCATAATTCCAAGGTTTATTATTTTTGTTTTGGTATTTATTTCCTGATAATTTCCTTTTTCTTAAAACTTAACCCGTCTTTCTACCCAATCTTACCGGGAAGGTTTTAAGACCTATCCAATTTCTAGATATTGATCCAAAACCTAACCTAAGTTTAAGAATCCTAGGTTTTATGTAACCTAGGCTCTGATACCACAAAGACTGTCATGCCCCGATGTGAAATATCGAGGGCGTGAGTGAGTCGTAATCAAGCGTGTCGATCAAAGCATGTTCAAATTTAATTCTAAGATAAAGATTGATAAGAAAATGATACTTTTATTCCATCAAAATAGAGGTTTACATTGCTAATTCATATGCCATAAAGGTAAATTACAAACTTCCAAACCCAAAGTACATGATTCTTGTAAAACACTAATGATCTACATAAATCCTAGGGAAAAGAAATCACTCTTTCACTCTTGTCCATTCCCTTGTTCAATGTCATTTCCTGCAACAATTTAACCAAAACGTAGGGTGAGCAAAAAACTCAGTAGGATTTTATATCTCTAAAAATTAGGCAATCTTTAAGTGTTTAACAATTTAAGTAATCTTTCCAAGTTGCATCGAAAAGTGTATAACATGAGTGAAATTTCCAAGTAATTGAGATGACAAGATGTAGTGCCCCAGAATTTATGTAATAATTTTTGGATAATTTATAGAATTTTCTGGAATTTATTAGGAATTTATAAAGGCTAAATAGATTTATAAATGTATTATTAGATTAATAAGTCATTATAAGGCCCAATTGTGTCAAATAATCAACCTAGCCTATTTAAATAAAATCCAAAAGGTCTAAGGACCAAGCCCATTAAGTTTGGCCCATATTCTAGAAGGTTATTTAGCCTATTTACGGATAAATACTATTTTTATAGATAATAAAATGGATAATTAACAAAAGAGTTTGAGTTATGTTGAATTATGTGTACGTTGGATGTAGCGGTCTATCGTGCGACCGCCACAGCCATGTAACGCACCAGTCTTGATGCGTTACACCCTGTCAGTTCCGTGAATGGAAGAACGAGTAGAAAGATTGGATCTTTGGGATCCTATCTACAAGAGACCTAATTTGGAGAACTTGTAAGGTTACTAAGGACTCTTAGGGATCAGGTTCTGGAAAATTAAGGACTCTAGAATCGATCTAATCCTCAAACCCTTGCCAAAACCCTATAAATAGGACCTAGTTCTGAACTGAACGACCCTTACTTTTGGCTCGTGAAGAAACAAGGTAATGAGTCATAATTTTGGGTAAGTTCTTTAGAAGATTTTGTTTAGTATACTTTAGACTAATAGTTCTCTAAATTTCGTGCTCGGAGATCAAGCAACCAAGGAGATTGAAGCTTCCAAAGTTACTAGTTCAACCAGAATAACTTAGGAAATTAAACGCAAGACCCCTGAAGATCAAGAGAGTAGGACGTCTAAACGAGATAATTAGAGTTCAGTCCTTTAGAACTTTTTGTTCACCTTAGTTTCAGCTTCTTACCCTCAAAATTTTACGTCCTTAGGTCAAGAGATTGGAGAGATAGAGTGACGTGAAGTTGCTGAAAAATCTCAGGAAGGGAAGAACTAGGGCGTGTCTTGCAGTCCCAAATTGGAAGATTAAAGCTCATTTAAGAGGTAGGTCATCTCATGATTGGCAAAAACATCTTGTTAGGGATAAAAGCCCTCTGGTTTGGATTGATTTCATGCATGATAGATCATAAATTTCATGTTTTAATAGTTCTATACATACATGCATCTCTTAGCCCTAAATGGAAAATAAAAGATATTATCTTGTCTATTCACTAAAACCCATGCATGTAGTTGGCCTATACTTCGCTTATCATGTCTAGAATAGTTGTAGTATTTTGATTTCCAGGCATGTTATATTTTCATAAACCTTTACTTTATTTTACTGCCAGCAGACGATCTGACGCATCAAGGTAAGACCGTCACAATGATCTAACGGCCTTACGATAAGCCGTCACAACCTCTACTGTATCTTAATTACTTTGTGGTCTCTGACGCATCTTAATATGAGCGTTACACTACTGTAACGGCCCTACGATAAACCGTCACAAGACTGTAACGCACCTATCGTAGACCGTCGGACACTGTGTTCTGTCAGCGCGAGGCAGAATGACAATCAGTTAAAGTTTACCTATAAATAAGCTTAGATAGCTAAGTTTGGACATGTTATCATGACTTTAAGTTTAGTTACTGATTCATAATCGAAAGTGCGTGATTAAGATGTCTTAAGTTATTTTAAGTTATGTTAATTTCATGTGCCAAATTTCAATAGTTTTGTATCTAAATCATGGTTTTCAAAGATGTATTGACGGAGTTTATCTTGGTTTCACGTTGCTACACATTCTCTCTCGATCTATAGAGTCATTTCTTTAAGTACATGGCACATATTCCGGTATGTTGTCCATTAGTTTACACTTTGCACTATAGGAACATTATTCTTGGACATGAGGACCTCTCTATTGGATATTCCTTCCAATGGACTAGGAAATCTTGTTTCAAGGCCTCCGTAATTCTCTGCGAGCCTGGGATTCTCACTAGGACGCCGAGTTGGTTGTACCATTAAAGCCCATTTAGTAGATTACACTACCGATGTTTCTGGTTCTAGCAATGTAACAGATCTATACTGGACCGTCAGGAGCATCTAACGGCCCAATATACGACCGTCACATTTCACTAAGTCTATTTTGCTATTTTTGGATTCAGACTAATGTAACGGCCCACTACTGGTGCGTCACATGAGTGCAACGGCCCAGTACTTGACCGTCACAATGCTTGATCTAGTTAACACGAGGTTTGACCCAAGGGTTCATATTCTAAAGTTCCTAGATGGCTTGATAATGGTCTAGGACTTATCATATTGATCAAGAAACTTAATATAATGAATGGAAGTTAAAGAAATGTACCGTTATGCTACCGATTTATTTCCATAAGCATAACCTTGTTTAAGTCATTCTTGACTCTCGCATTATTAAATTAAAGCGTTCATTCGTTGAATAGTGTTAGCATGAACTTATTGAATTGTACATTCTTGTCCATACTTTATTGTTACATACGTGGAAGTAGCTTGATTTGTACATGAAGATGCGATCAAGCACTGATTGTGTTCAAGGGCTTTATGCTAGTCCCCTCGGCTGATTGCCGGAAACATACTATTATAAACCATGGGGTATGATGCTACTGGCGTCGCATTGCGCTGGGAGTACTTTCTCTATAAATAAGTGAAGATCCACGATACGGCACGACATGACTTTCTTGCTTGATATTCCACAGAAATTCATGAAGTACTTGCTCATAAGCAAAAGATACTAGAGTGATGATTATGTGGCATTGCTATTACATTCTTGATGCATTCTTATTCATGAAAGGCCAATAACATGTTCTTGTTACATTCTTGCTAGTTTATTCTTGCTCTCATTCTATCTTACATGATCATCTTGTTACTTTGGTTTAACCGCGTGATTGATCGCATTTGTATGATTTATCTTATTTCTTTAGAGCTAAAATGTTAATTACTTTAATGATGCCTGGAGAGGGGGATTTCTACAGCCCATTCAAAGAGCAGCCGAACTAGGCCCATCAGGACCAAACGAGGCCATGCTCGCCCAAGTGACAGCCCACAGGGCCCACTTAGGACAAAAAGCCCAATAAAAGATTCGCTCGAGGATACTACCTTCCTAGGCGGCCTCTAGGCTCGGAAGGCCCGAGCGTCGGTCAGGTGATAGGGAAGGTCCATGACCGAGCCATCTCTCCTCCCGGGAGAAGAAGGCGCATGTCGACCGATCCGACCCATCTTCATCCGAGCTAAGACTACCGCCCGGATAGGGCTGGCCTCTCTGAGCTCGGAACGGCCGACGATTGCTTATCCATGCAGCCGTTAAGAGTCCTCTGTGAGCAGGAAGTTATAAAGGTGAGGGACTCCAACTCCCCAAGGTGATAACGGTCCCACGATAAGGCAGTAAAAGCCCACGTCGCGGACGTAACGCCCACCTGAGACCCCTCGACTTACGGGACTTCGGAAGACGGCGTACTATTTAAACCAGGGATACCCTCCGGCGAAAGGTAAGGTCAACCAGACGTCCTAAACTCCTGAGCAGGAACCACTTCACCTTTCTGGTGGAGAGGGATCTCGCGCAGAAGCTATCTCCTCCCTTTATTGCTCCCACCATAGCTCCACTGACTTAAGCATCGGAGGGTTTTCCCCAGGGACTCATCCCTGGGCCCCTTGATCCATTTCCCTTTCTTGCAGTTCACAATCTGGTGATCCACTACCCGCTCAGGACCAGCGCGAGATCACGCCTCTTCATCTGGCGTCGTCTGTAGGAACTCGCACAAAGAGCCAGTATGGTGCGAAGGAGCTCAGGGAGGAGGTCCGTCGGTGACAGGGGAAAGGCCTTGGTTGCGGCGGGGGATGGCCCCTCTCGGGCCTCACAGAACCCCCCCCTCCAACGCCAGTGCCCCCGCCGATGGACCACCACCCCCCCTGCGGCAGTAGGGCTACCGCCCAACGGTGGTACGGACGCCTTCCAAGCCCTCAACGCAAAACTAGATATCCTCGTGGAACTCATGAGGACCCAGGCGGCTAGGGAAGGAAGGTCATGCACCCCGTCAGGGAGCCCTCCCCGCGAGGATGCATCTCAACACACTACCGGAGGCCGCTTCACTCTCCGCGGCCAGCAGATCATCCGCAACAGGATTGGAGGACCCTCGCAGGCTCCGCCTCCAGAGCAAGAGGCTTCCTCCACACCGAGGTGGGGAAAAGCGGGAGCACGCCGTCGGAACCCGGAGACCGACGTCCCCGAGGATCGCCAAGACGTCCCCCTCGGCCCCGCGACACAACAGTAGCCGGAGTTATCCCTCCGACTACGAGAGTTCGAGAGACGCTTCGCAGAGCAAGAGCGCGCCCTGCGTGCCCTGCAGAAGGCCTCTCCCATTGAGGATGAGGAGAAGTCCCCTTTCTCCGAGTATATCTTGAAGGCAGAGGTGTCTCCCAGAAACTCCATCCCGACCTTCAAGCTCTACGATGGCCAGGGCGACCCGGCCGATCACTACGACAGCTTCGACGCTCTGATGACCCTACATGGAGCGTCCGACGCCATCAAGTGTCGAGCCTTCGTGACCACCCTGGTCCAAGGCGCTCAAGCATGGTTCTGGGCCCTCTGATGTGAAACCACCTAGGACTTACCAAGCAAGCATAGTTTAGCATTCAAACGGACCGATAATGGCAACCGCTCACCCGATGCTCACCGAAGTCCCGGGGTAACTTGGCAATGCTAAGGTGAGGTTGAGAGGGTTGGGCCCTGTTGACACCTTGAAAATGAACAGGGGTGGAAGCATAACTGAAAAGAAGATCAGACCAACAGTGGAAGACCACTGATGAAGCTCGACAGCCGT